>CM035412.1:112611561-113211561 GCA_020310875.1 Ceratopteris richardii | reverse complement strand
CTTGGCATGCACATTACTCATGATAAGAGTAAAAGATGCATATACTTGTATCAAAGTGAGTACATATCCAAAGTACTTCACAGGTTCAATATGCAGGGTGGAAAGGCATTGAATACAGCTTTACCGACATATGTGAAATTGAGCAAGGATGATTGTCCCAAATCAAATGAGGAAAAGGAATTCATGACCAAAATTCCCTATTAGTCTACTGTTGGTAGTCTCATGTATGTTATGGTAGCTATGAGACCAAACATTGCATTTGCAGTGGGAGTTATGAGGAGATATATGTCTTATCCTAGCAAGAAACATTGGGAAGCGATCAAGATGGTTTTGAGATATTTGAGTGGCACTAAGGACAAGTGTCTATGCTTAGGTAGAGGGAAAGCATCCATTATTGGTTACAAAGATTCTGACTATGCTGGTTGTGTAGAAAATCGTAAGCCTACATCAGGGTACATTTTTCATTTTGCTGGAGGTGCTATCTCTTGGAGATCTCGTCTTCAAGAATGTACAGCTAACAGCGAGTCGTAACAAACGAGAACTATGTCGTAAAAAGAGAACACTCTCGTCAAAAATTACATGTTTTCACCTCATTTTTGGAATTCCTTTACACCAGTATACATATATTACAAAAATGGGGTGAAAACAAGTAATTTTTGACGTTTTTTGTCATTTTCTCAAAAAAAAATGAGCTCAAAATGTAGTCAAAATTTCACTATATTAGGCATTGACGTGTCCCAAAATGTATATGATAAGACATTGACATGTCCAAAATCTATATGATAAGACATTGACATGTCTAAAATATATATAAGAATGTAGAAATCAATAGTTTTTACACAAAAATAACATTTTAGACATATCTTTAATGGGTGGATATCTGATTGTTATTCAAAATTGCTACAAAACATGGTTTCATTAACCAAACTACTTTGAGGCATTTACATAAGCACTAAAAATGTCTGAGAGCTTCAATGCAACTCACAACTTTGTCGATCTATGTCTACACCCTCATCATCTGATGCACTTGATTCAGTCTCATACTGTTGAGAGCTCTCTTCTTCTTCTTCTATATCCACAAGAGCTCTATCTTCATCCACGTACATACCAAATTCTGCAGGATCATGCACAACTCTTCTTGTTTTCCTATGATTTCCTGTACCACATACATCTGGAAGCTTTTGTTTTATCATGTTGATGGTTGCTTTCCTCAAGTGACCAGTTTTTGTCAAGGAAAAATCATAAACAAGAATATCTACATCATCCATTTTAAGAGTGGATGTGCTTCGAATATTCTTTTTCCTTTTTGAACCTGTTCGTTTAGTATCACACACCATTTCTAAGTTATATTTACCTGTGAATGCATTACTACTTTTAGTGTAATACCAATGCACCACCAAAGCCTCTATTCTTCTCTGATCAATATCTTTAGTTATCTCTAAAACCTTTGCAATCCAAAATGGTCTGGTAGCCTCATCACCATCAGCAAGTACTGCAATAAGCGTTCCAACATTTATCTCTATTAAATTTCCTTGCCATCTTGCTTCTGCCTGTTTTGTCATCCTTGGGCCTACATAAATATTTCTTTCTGGTGGATGTATAAAACTTTGAAGTGCATCTGCATTACATGCTTGGGCCACATTCACAGATCTTTGTGTACAAAAATCCCATGTGAATGGAACATCAACTGGCCAGTGACCTGCAATTGTATACTGTATAATCTCTTCTTGATGATTGAAAAAGTCCTCCCACCAAGATACATCTTGATCTCCAGCATATTTTTTTGCACGCTCAATATGTCTCTTCTTTTCAATGAGTGCATGCATCCAGCTTTTACTTTGATCAACCACACTTCCACATCTTTCTGTATTGTTTTTATCTTCATATGGTGATTGTTCTGCACCATACACTGTTACAGTAGACAAATCAGGCACCTGCAATAAGAAACTGCATCCCTCTTTAGGCTCCCACCCAAGAGAATATGAATACTGCTTTGCAAATAAAAGGGTTATTTCATCAACCCTCCTCATCAAGAATACATGGTTGAAACTAATATTGTGCAATGGAGCCAAAACCTTAGCACTGTTATCAAGGCCCATTGAGCAAAAGTGCTTAAAGTCATAAATCTGTGTGAGGTGTTGAACTTCTGGTTTTGGAGTATATGCTTCTGAAATCAGCTCAGATAAAATCGGAAGAGTAAAAGCATTGTTACGTGCCAAATTCTTAGAGAAAGTACTGAACATTTGATCAATGTGATCATGAGTGTGGCCAACCAGAAGAAAATTTACCTTAACCTTCTGAAATACCTGTTTTTCAACAAGCATGCTTAAATATCCAAAGACTGTAGAATTTTTATTCTCTCTTGGAGTATAATCTAGTTGCAAATATAGAGTTGGTGGCAAAAGACCCTTCCATGATTGCAAAACATGATGAATGACAGTAACTGTAAGGTTTGGATCATTATGCACATTCGGATATGTGAAGAAAACCTTGGACATTACAGTTCCATTGTATACCAAAGCGCCAACCAAATGCATTTGCACAAGGACTTCATCTCCAATGTCCTTAGGGATGCGATAAAAATGTGGCAAACAAGTTTTTTTTTTATCCATACCATCGATCAACAAACACATATAACGCTCCGGATTTCTGAGTGCCTTACTTCGATGATGAATTGCTTTCTTTCTCTCTAATGCTTGACTGTCACGATGGTTGTTAAGAAGGTTTTTAAAATTATGCTTTTCCTGTGGTGTTGTAGCCCCTTTTGCCATGTTTTTCAAAGTGGCGCAAACTGAACATTCACCCATTCTAACTTTACGAGGAATAGAAACATTGTTAAACTCTTCCTTCCATAATCGAGTAAAGTGACGATACAACACATACTTCTCATTTCTATTTTCCATGTCTTCTCTATATATTTGAAATACCTCTCGACGAGTAAAGTTATCTGACAAGTGCAACCTTCCAGTTGTAGGCATAACTTCACAATGCAAGCTAAAATAGTTCATCATCCAATTCATTGCATGACGTCCAACAGATCCTTTGGTCCCAACATGGAACGTATCCAAAATGAGATCCCCATTCAAAAACCCTTGTTGAACCCTATGTATTCTAAAATTTCCTACACCCATTGCAATTTTAAATGCAGCCCTACAGCATGGCATCCCTTGAGTAAAGAAATATTCAAAACCAACACGCGTTACTGACATGTTATCCTCAATCATTTGCATGCAAGAAACAAGGTATATATCTTGCCTTTCACTATCTAAATGGAGGAATTTTTCTCTTATGTGCTTTAGTTTCTTCATCCCTAAATTATACAAGCATTTCAAACCACAACAATGCTTCACAATATCCAATGCAATCTGTCTATCTGAAGTAAGAAATTTAAATCTTTTTCGACTTACTTCACGAGACCTTCTTTTAAATCGTAGATTGAGCTTGCTTTGCTTTTTCGTTGCTCCACATGCACTTGAGTCAGAAGGGAGATCAATGGTTGGATCAGATGGGAGATCAAGAGGTGCATTTGGTTGAGCAGCATTGCACTGTGAATTGGATAACTTAAATGACTCAACAGAAAACATGGAATCATCAGCACGTTCTAAATCATAGGGATCATCACTTCTCTGGAAAGGTTCAACTGAGAACAATGAATCAATATGAGCAGAGGAAGCTGATGCCCAAGCATCCACTGAAAAGATTGAGCTCATCTTCACTGAGTTCACAGAAGACTGAAGATGAATGACCTTTTTAAATAAGTAGAAATCCGAGATCAAGTGAAGATATCACATCAAATGTCACATCAAGAAGATATGAAATCAAAAGCTTATTAAAGTACATTAAATAACATAAAACATCAAATTACATCAAATCACTTAATTACTCAAATATACACTAATAAGGGAACCAAAGATTTGATTCACTTTTGATTCAAATGAGAAACACAGTTGATTTCTAACTACATATGAGTCATTCAGTCTAAGCATTGTGAATGAATCAAAATATATCCAAGTTGAGTTCCAACAGGAATATATAATAAAATTGTTTGGAGAAATTTTACAAGAAGAAATTTTACAACTGGAATATATCCAAGTTGAGTTCCAACTGGAATATGCTATGCCATTGAACACTATACAAGAAGAAATTTTACATTTGGTTAAGATTTCAAGGATTAGGTTTTATTGTGGTCTTGGCTAGATATCAAAGAGGTAGATGAAAGTATATTGAAAAAGAATTATGTGTAAAAGAGGCACACAGAAAGTATATTCATACATTGATTTTCCATTTCAACAATGTGTTACAAGATAAATGTGAATATGAACTAAAGTGTGGAGGATAACACTATAAAGATGTCATTAATCTCACAACTTAGACCTAATTTTCTCCCAAGCAACAGACTCTAAGAAAAAACTTCTACATGAGATTAGAAATCCTCATGTACATACCATACTGTTGCCATTGAAGTTTAATTTCCATGCAAATGTATATAAATAGTTGCAAGGTTCTGTACTAGAATGTTTATTCATAGTGATTTTCCATTTCAACAATGAGTTACAAGATAAATGTGAATATGAACTAAAGTGAGGAGGGTAATACTATAAAGATGTCATTAGTCTCCCACATTTAACACAACTTTGACTTGATTTTCTCCCAAGAAAGAGATTCTTAGAAACAAATCTCTACATGAGTTTAGAAATCCTCATGGACATACCATACTCTTGCCATTGAAATGTAATTTCTATGCAAATGTATATAAATAGTTGCAAGGGTCTATGAATATTTCATTAAAGTGGCTCTGAAACAGCCTATTTGTGTGGGTGCTATTCCCTGGTTAGATAAGTTGACAGATTTAGTTAGCAAGTGGACTCATTCAGTTAGATCCAGTTAGTTTCTGGTTCAAGTTACCCAATTGCCTATAAATACCAGAGGAGGAGATCATTCGCATTTTCAAAATCCACGAGCAAGAGAGAGCAGCAGAGCACAGACAGCCATGGAGCACAGAGGTCAGCATACCAGCAAGCCAAGTCTGATGGAGAAGAAGAATGTTGGCAAAAGTACCAAGAGGTAGACAAAATCATAACATAAATAAAGATTCCAAAAAGATTCCCTCTGTATGTCTGTGTAAATATCTGATTTCTAGGTATTTATTTTTCTTACCTCTAGAAATATGGATCCAAAGCATGTACAGCTCGATGCCTGGCATCAACTTTAAGGTGTAAGTCGATGCCAGGCATCGACTTAGGATTGCAAGTCGATGCCAGGCATCGACTTGCAGGTGCAAGTCGATGCCAGGCATCGACTTGCACCGACAAGTCGATGCCAGGCATCGACTTGGGCCCAAAAGTCGATGCCAAGCATCGACTTGCCGGCATCAACATGCACTGAAAAGTCGATGCCAGGCATCGACTTTTGGGTGCAAAGTCGATGCTTGGCATCGGCTTTTGGGCCCAAGTCGATGCTTGGCATCGACTTTTGTGCCCAAGTCGATGCCAGGCATCGACTTTGTGTGCAAGTCGATGCCAGGCATCGACTTGAGGGTAAAAGTCGATGCCAGGCATCGACTTGGCCCAAAAGTCGATGCCAAGCATCGACTTGGGCCCAAAAGTGGATGCCAAGCATCGACTCTTGCACCCCCAACTCGATGCCTGGCATCGACTTTCACCCTCAAGTCGATGCCTGGCATCGACTTGCACACAAAGTCGATGCCTGGCATCGACATGCACTTAAACATCGATGCCTGGCATCGACCTGAAGCTCAAAATCGATGCCTTGCATGGACTTGGGCCTTTGAAACCACATTTACGTTTGATCTGATATTTCCAAGTGCCTTCAAGGATGCGGAGTACAAGGATGAAAGGCCCATCAAGAAGCTCAGAGTCACCATGGGCTCTGCTGACCAGCAACGTGACAAAGGCAGTGGTCACCAAGCAAAGCCAAAGAAAATTATTGCACCATTATCCTCTGAGAAGGCCAGCAACCCACTAGGAATATCCTCAGGTGGACAGAGTAGCATAAAAATTCCTGTGGAGGATCCAAATATGAAGGAAAGGTCTAGGGAGACCGAGGTCATGAGGACAGATCGTCCACTTCGGGACATGACAAATCTCGAATGGTGCCTTCAGTACGTTGAAGAGAAGAATGCAGTCCTCCTTGTGTTCGCAGGGGCCTATGGCAGAGGAAAGATCACGACAACACAAGGTTTTCAGTATGGACTTGTTTACAAATTGGATTATGAAGATGAAGATTCTGACAACCTGCTTTTCTTGGTGGAGACATCGAAAGGATTAAGAAATGTCATATGCAAGATGGATTTCTTGTGCCCAGAGTGCTGTGTTCCAGAAGGGCTAGCTCAGATATGCAGAGACTCAGTGAATTTCATCAAGGACCTGATGCCATGGATCCAGGGCAATATCATGCCAACACAGCACAAGAAGACGACCCCTGTAAAGGCAAGGGGTAAGCAGAGTGTGCAGAAAAAGCCCCAAAAGAAAAAGAAGATAATTTCAGAAGAGGACTTTTCTGACTCAAGCTCTAGCTCTGGGGACATAATTGTTGCACCTGGTGGGGAGCTTGCATCTGGTGTGCTTGGCACTGAGCAGAATAAGATGAGGGAGGACATAGCTAGAAGAAAAGTTGTGAAGAAGGGGCAGCTGTTCCACCTGCCGATTAATATTATCCACAGGCCACCAGTGGATCCAGTCACAGGGAGGAGGCCCCTTGAGATCAGGGAGCCACATAATTTGCACGTCCAGAATCTTAAGAAGAAAATGAAAATAAATCCTCATGCTACTGTTGTGCCATTCCTTGTCATGGTGGATCCGAATGAGTGCAGCTGTGTGGAGGATTTCAATGAGGGTTTGTTTGAGGATTACACTTATTATGTGATTGGAGGTTCACACTCTACAGAGGCTCGTAGACAGTTAGTGAAGGAGCACCCTACTACATTTTTCTTTAGGTATGCAGAGTGTAAGATATATGCTGGTCTTACAACTGAGGAAGCCAAGCTTCTTGCTTGGGATCACAACAACGACAATGACTACAGGCAGAAAATGTCCTCCATAGAGAGAATTCGGTTCTTCCACCATGAATACGAAGATTGTCTTGTGAAGGAAGCTGGGAGAATACATCCCAATCTACGAAAGCAATGCCTTATTGAGGTTGGAATTGCATTGGATGAGAATAGAAAGTCAGATGCTTTGAGGAAATATGATCCATGGTTTCAACTGGCATTCAGATCAGGTGAGATCTGGGATCTTCAGGATAGAATTTTCACAATGTGGGAGCACAAGGAGGTCAAGGGCCAGAAGCAACGAAAGTCGAGGCCAGACCCACAAGTTGATCTGAAGGGAAAGGGAAGGAAAGTTGACCTTTCAATTGAAGAGGCTCCTGAGGACATGAAGCTGACCCCATGGAGGGCCCTTCAAGGAATCAAGGATGATACATTGATCATATCAACTTTGTCAAGGGTAATCTCGAAGGAGTTAAGCCTCGAGGAGATGGTGACTGAGCTCAATAAGTATGTATGTTATTCTCATATCCTTTTTCCCTCCTCCCATGCTTCTTGTCTAACCTAGTCTCTTTTATATTTATGTGTCTGTAGTCATAAAGTGTACATGAAGATTCAGGAGGTGATGATGAAGAGGCTGGGTTGCTTTTCTTGGACAGAGGTCCAAGCAGACTATCCAACCACATCATCCTACAAAGCCTTATCAGAATATTTCATCCTGTTTCATGATTGGGTAGGTTCTCTTATCAGAATATTTCATCCTAACCAATATGATGCATTGCATGGCATCGACTTGGGGGCATAAGTTGATGCCTGGCATCGACTTGGGGGCATAAGTCGATGCCTGGCATTGACTTGCAGCATAAGTCGATGCCTGGCATCGACTTGGGGGCATAAGTCGATGCCTGGCATCGACTTGCAGCATAAGTCGATGCCTGGCATCGACCTGCAACAAAAGTCGATGCCTGGCATCGACCTCGTGGCAAAAGTCGATGCCAGGCATCGACTTAGGTCCCAAGGTCGATGCCAAGCATCGATTTTCAGTAGAAGGTCAATGCCTAGCATCTACCCCAACAAGAAATCGATGCCATACATCTGTTCTTTATGTTCTGTTTGCTGTACTGAAGAGCTCTTCTAATTGTCTTTCCAATTTGTTCTGCAGAAACCAAGGAAAAGTAAGTCTACAGAGGTACTAGATGATTGCCCCCCTGCATTCCTTGCTCACATTCAAGGAGCAAGGCATGAGAAATCTAGACTGAAAGCGAAGGAGATGGGTTTTGATGATGAACCCGATCTTAAATGTTTCTCCAATCCCCTAGACCCCCTTAGGCCTGTATATTACAATGTGTTCTGTAGTGATGTAAATAATATTTGTTCTGTTGTGCCTAGAAAACATTTCTCCCTTCTCATAGCGGACATACCCTATGGATTTAGGATGTTAGGATCAGTTAATGATGATGAACCCTTCAAACACCCTCAGATTCGGAAGATGGTCACTGATTTTGTAGAGTTGACTATGTCTCCTCTTTGGAGGATAGTAATTTTCCATAGCAGAGACCAGTCTTTCTCTGTTTCAACTGCTATGAAGGCAAGATGTCATGCTGTGGAGTGCCTCACTTGGTAAGTAATCTTCTTTCTATCTCCATGGCTTTAATGATGCCCTATGTGACTCATAGTTCTTTTTTGCAGGGTGAAGACAAACGTAAATCACACTCCTTTGCATCGGTTTGTGAGCGCCACTGAATGCATTACAGTTGGCTATTATGATGAAGTAAGCAAAAGGAGAGTCAGGGAGCATTGCAATGAGAATGGGATCTCAAATGTGCTCATGTTCCCAGCCGTTGCCAAGAAACTTCGTCATGTAGCTGGGGACATGACATTGGTTAACCCTTATCAGAAGCCACAAAAACTCATAATGAGATTGCTTCAGCTATTTTCCAATGATGATGACTGGGTCCTAGACCTTTTTTTGGGCACAGGTAATTTCAATTTTCACAATTTTCATTAGTCATTGTTGATTGAAGCCTCTAAGAGGTTTTCTGCTGTTTCAGGAACGACTCTGGCTTGCTCCTTAAAGATGTTCAGGCACTGCATAGCTGTGGAGAAGGATGATGCTCAAGTGAGCTTCATTAGAATGAGAATCAATGGGCTGAATGAATGCCCAGATGAAGACCAAGAGGTTGGAAGGAAGCACATTGCAGATACGGAGAGATTCCAACCAGCTTCAAGGGAGCCTGTTCCCCCACTTGCAGATGAACCTGGGGACATGGCTGACCTTGAAGAGCCAATCTTGGAGCAAGAGAGGCAAGATAGGTGTTCTAATGTGCCAGAGGATACCAATACCCTTGAGCCTGAGGAAAGCTATGATCAGCTTCTATTGTAGATTCACATAACTCTTGTAAAACACATGAAATGTAAAAGATCATTTTAATGGAAATATAATTTGGAGTTCTGCTTCCACTTGGTGTTCAGCTTGATTTATCTTGAGCATTTCTCTGATCATGTGTGAATGTTTCTTAGTATAATTTTGTTGAATATTATCTTCTCTTGGGAATGCTTTTGTGAAGTGTATTTCATATTCTGTTAATATGGCCAGGCATTCAATGGGGATCTTAACCATACAAAGGGGATGATCTTAATTGCCTTGTTAAAATGCTCTGATTTTTACAACACATGTACTCTAATTTTCAAGTAACTTTTAATTAGCTATCTTCTGTGCTTGTTGAGGTTATAGATGTAATGAAGGAGCTTCGCGAATTCTTACTTGTACCTTTTCAACTCTAATCTATTGTCCAAGATCATGATGTGGGATTCTTGGTCATGCTCAACAACTAGTTTTCATGGCAGCAAGAATTTTAGTATATCTATCTTGACTACTTGGGATATGAGATCAAGCTTCTAAAGACAATATTTACAAGCAAGACTCGTGATGCTTTCTAGATATTGTAAAATGCCCACTTTTTTGCTTCATATAATGGTATTTAGGTAAAAAGAAAAAGAGAACATGTCTTTGTTCTCCTTTGTTGTGACTCAGTGTTAGCTATTTCCACCATAGAAGCAGAGCATGTTGCAGCAAATGAGGCATGTAAGGAAGCATTGTGGCTTTCTCATCTTGCTTTTGATATGGGTTTACCTCAGCATGTACCTCGTTTGCTCAGTAACAGTCAGAGTGCAATTGCCTTTGGCTAAGAATCTGGTCTATCATGCAAAGACCAAGCACATTGAGGTGAGGTATCACTTCATAAGAGATTGCTTAGCCACTAAGTGCATTATTCTTGAGAAGGTTCACACTCGAGATAATGTTGCAGATGCTTTGACTAAAGCTCTACCACATGATAGCTTTCGACACTGTTGTCACTTGATGGGGGTTACTTGATTCATCATCTTATAGAGTCACTTGTACTTTGTAACATGCCCATTAGGTGGGAGGTATAGTTTGTATACTTACACTCAAGTATTCTTTATCATTCTTTATTTTTTTCTCCCATGTTTACTTTGGCCATATTGGTCTTTAGTGGGAGATTGTTACCGTTAGTGTCCATGTGAAAGCCCAAATGGCCACTAGACACTTCTTTGTATACAATACATGTCACATCATATAAGACCACAATGGGTAATTGGTACTGTCCAACTTATCCTCAACAACCAACATACAAAATACATCACTACTTTCAGCCATGGCCATTGACTTAAATACCCTGATGCAAAAAAATGACTGTATCTGAAAAAGTCAAACACAAGTACCCTAACAAGTTCTGCTAGACAAGTATTGCAATAGTGCATTTTGAGGTCGAAACGAGCTCAGATTGCAATTTCGGCATGACAAAATGAAGCCGTTTTTATCTCCTAATCACCCTAAGTATGCTCACCTAATTTTGTGCAATTTTGAGACTGTGACCAGAGGGGTGTTGAGGATGCTCTAGATGAAGCAGCGCACTACTTTGATACCAATTCTTGGAGTTAGATGTTTATGAAAGCACGCGAACAACACAAGGAAGAAGAAGAAGCTTGGAGCACAACACACAATACTGAATGTATTACCACTAGAATGTACAAAGATAAGTAACCCATTAGGGCTATATAGGCGTATATAGAAGCTAGGGGGAAAAAACCTCCTAACGAGGGAAAAAAGTGCCTCGAAAGTCCTAATGTGTTCACACTACCTAAATATATCAATAACAACAAGATCAAAAGAAAGTGGGCCTTCCATGATGGGGATGAAAGGTTTATCAACCTTGTCTGTAATGTTCTCTAGCAAATTATATACGACCCTTGCTTTGTAGGATTCAGGGGGGTCCCATGGGTGCTAGATCCATTCACTTGTACAGTTGTTCTTTTTATTCATTAAAGTTTAGGAGAGTAGGTTTTGGCCAAATTTTCTTTTTGTTTATATATATATATATATATATGTGTGTGTGTGTGTGTGTTGGAGTTTGAGGTCTACGAAAGCACGTGAACAACACAAGGAAGAAGAAGAAGAAGAAGAAGAAGCTTGGAGCACAACACACAATACTAAATGTATTACCATTAGAATGTACAAAGATAAGTAACCCGTTAGGGCTATAGGTGTATATACAAATCAGGGGAAAAAGACCTCCTAAAGAGGGAAAAAAGTGCCCCAATGGTCCTTGTGCGTTCACACATATCACTACTAAATATATCAACAAATCCCCCATGGGATGCGTTGAACAAGGAGCTAGCACTCATGTATAAGGAAGTGCCAAGCTATGTGGAATCAATCCACAAAAGGAAGTAAGCCCAAATCTCTGTGAAAAGCTTCAAACTTCTCCCTAGGCAGAGCCTTTGTGAAAAGGTTTGTGATTCATGCGTGGGCACATATGCCAAGCTCATCTCTCTGGTAGAGAACCTCTCCCTGATATAATGATAATGCATCTCAATGTGCTTAGTGGAAGCATGGAACACAGGGTTCCTTGCAACTGCCAATTCACTCTGACTATCAATGAAGATGGTGGTGGCAAAAGACTGACCAACACCCTTCAGCCATAAGGCATCTAAGCATAGACTCAATAGTCGTTGTGAAGGTTGCCCTATAGTCAGCCTCACAATTGTAAGTGGCCATAGTAGGCTACTTCTTGCTCAACCAAGATATGCATGAGCTACCAAGCATGAAGCAAAAACCACTCATGGACACACGAGTTTCATAGCAACCAGCCCACTCAAAATCTGAAAAAGCATCTAAAATGGTGGTAGTGATTCCCCCTTGGGATAAAACAATCCAAGTAGCCGGGTACCACTCAAGTAGAAAAAGATGAAGTTAATTGCCTACCAATGCTTGACACATGGGCAATGCATAAACTTGATCATCTGTGAGACAACAAACTAAATATCGATGTGAGTAATGCATTAGTAAATCAAGCATCCAATAGCGTGTTGATAGAGAACATCATCAAATGCATCTCCAACATCATGAAGATTCGATCATAAACTTGTCTCCATAGGAGTGGCAATAGGTTTGTAGTCTTCAAGGCCAAAATGCTATAATAATGTGTCAATATATTACGATTGACACAAAGCTATTCTGCCATCAACTTGCATAAACGGAATGCCCAAATAATGATGCAAATGCCCCAAATCAGACATCTCAAATAAGGCATGAAGATCAGACTTAAAATAAGAAATATGCTTCTCATGAGGACTAGTGAGCAGCATGTCATCAACATACTCAAAAATGATCAGAAGCACATCAATAACACGCTTAACATATAAGGTTCTTTTAGTTGGACTCTTCTCAAACACCATGTGGAATTAGATAGGCATGTATCTTTTCATACCAAGCATGTGGTGCTTGCTTTAAACCATATAATGCCTTCTTTAACCTGCACACTTGGTTTTCATGCCCTTCTTGCAGAAAGCCACGAGGCTGAAAAACATACACTTCTTCATTCAAATCACCATTCAAAAAGGCAATTTTAATGTCCAATTGATGTACATTCCAACCACGATGAGCTGCAAGTGCACAAATGCTATGAACTGTAGTCATTCGGCAACTACGAACAAAGGTCCCATCAAAATCAATGCCTCTTTCTTGAGCATAACCCTTTGCAACAAGCCTAGTCTTATACCTGTCAACTATTCCATCATGTTTACGCTTAAGCTTGTATACCCACTTAGTGTCAATGGCCTTCTTGCCAAGAGGCAAGTCACATAAAGGCCAGGTACGATTTTTCATTATAACATCATATTCAAATTGCATAGTAGCCATCCATTTTTTTGAATTATGTGCTTAATGAAACAAAACAAGCTCATTCTCATCATAGAGACTAGAGGCAGCCATAGCATAGCAATCTGATGCAAAAGAGGTACTATGAGATCCTAAATGAGTACGATATGAGAGAGGTCCATCTAATCTACACCAACCATTTTGGCATACTTTTTGCCTCCTGAATATCAGATCTCTCATCAACAAGTGCATCATGCAAATCTGCATCAGAAATGGAATGCTATGCATTATCACATGAAACCTGTAAAGGCTGCGAAGTTGCCCCATTTGGACCAGCACTAGATTGTCCACCAATAAAAAGAGGCAGCAAAGTATCATACATGTCTTTGGAGCTAACAAATGTCTCCTTAGTACATGAAAGTAGTGGCTCAATAGCATCTTCCATAAAAACAACATCATGGATAAACAAAATGTGTTTATTATGTGAATGATACAGACGATAACCTTTGCTTTCAGAACTGTACCAAACAAAAATATATTTCAATACTTTATCATCCAATTTTCTACATTCTGTGAATGATACAGACGATAACCTTTGTTGTTTAGGCACCAATACATATGCCAAACAACCAAGAACATGCAAATGAGCAAAAAATTTCTTGCAGCCATGCCAAGCCTCATATGGGGTGATGGACTATAGCGCTTTAGTGGGATACCTATTAAGTACACATGTTGCACACATAATAGCCTCAAGCCAAAAACTATGTGGTAAAGCGTGACTCTTGACCATACACCTTGCCATCTCCATGAGTGACATGTTCTTCCATTCAGCAACTCCATTCTATTGAGGTTTATATAGCAATATACACTCATTTTTTATCCCACGTTTAGCCAAAAATGCATTAAAGTAGAGGACATATATTCCCCCCGTCGATAAAAAAGGAGGGTACCCATTTTACATGTTGACAGATTTTCAATCAAAACCAAAAATTATTTGAAGCACATAAACACTTCGGGCTTTTATTTCAATGGATATACCCATGTATGCCTAGAAAAACCATCGATAAAAGTCACAAAGTAAAGATCATTCCCAAAAGAGAGTGTCTGCATAGGACCACAGACATCACCATGAACAAGCTTCGATTTCTCAGTAGCGCAAACTGAACCATCTTTTGGGAATGAGGAGCGTTGCATTTTGCCCAAAATATATCCTCCACATACATGTTTACGAGGTGCCTCAACTTTGGGTAGAGAGGGAACTATTTTAGATTCCTGCAGGCATAGAAAACTAGCAAAATTCAGATGAACAAAGGATGCATGCCAAAGCTTTGCATCTGACATAGCCTAAGAATCATGTATTGCACATGCCAAATCATTCGAAATTTTTTCATAGCCTATGAGCTTATACAACCACGACATAAAATGCGAGAAGCAATAATCACGTTGCCATTTGACAGATCATGAACTGTACATCTGTCATCAACAAATTTCACAACCAAGCCAATCTTGGCTAAAGTTGAAATTGATAACATATTCTTCTTGATCCCTAGCACAAATAAAGCATCCAACAATGTAAAAGAACTACCATCAGCAGCAGTCAGAATGATCTTACCAACTCCCATGAAAGGATAAGAGGAGTTGTTGGCACATGTGATGGTATTCCCTATAGGGGAAGGCTCAAGTGAACTGAAGAAATTTTGTTGTGCGGTAATATGTTTGGTTTCTTCACTATCAAAGTACCAAACATCTTAGTCTATTGCAGACATACATTGTTCAGGAGAAGATGGGTCAAAACTACAAATAGTAGTAAACGCCCATTCTCCATTATGCACTAGATTAGCAAACTCTGTTTTTTGGATTAGAGACCTCTACAACAACCATTCAAGACTCTTTTTTCTTTGCCTCTTTAGTAGACAGTTTTGGACAACTCTTTATGACATGATCATTTGCTTTATAGTATTTGCAAAACAATTTCTAGTTTTTTGTTTTCTTCTCATCTTTGTCATCCTTTTTTTATTGTGTAGAATTAGCAGATTTTTGCTTGCTAGTAGAAGAGCTCCATTTACCTTTGCCCTTTTGAATAGCCAGAAAATCTTGATCCGCAACATGCATAATGGACCTGTTCTACCTAGACTAATCTTCCTGCAACAAAACGGAGATTAACTCCTCAAATGTTAAGGCATTTGGATTGCCTCTCATCATTAAACAAAGAGTGGAAGTAAAACTCTGATATGATTCGAGAAGACCATTTAGAATAGTCTCCACAAGTGAACTGTCAGCTAAGACTTCATCAGCAGAAATCAACTATTCCTTCAAATCTTTGATCTTTGTCAAAAAACTCTCCATGGAATCACCTTCATTCATGTGCTCACTCTCCAACTTTTTTCGGAGGTCAGCAACATGAGCATAAATCCTTGCTTGGTATAAAGTGGCGAGTGTATCCCAAGCATCCTTAGCTATTCTGCAAGAGAGAATGTGAATGGCACATTTGATAGAAAAGACTATCAATGCATGTGCCTGAGCATCTCTGCCATCCAACAAATTTTCTCTGCAATAGGTGCAACATGAACTGCAACACGAAGAGGAACATGAAGAATATCATCATCTTCAACACCATTTGCATCACCTTCAGTAACTGTGTTTGCAGGCATAATAGGACATTTTTCAACATCTTGAACTATATTCCATAGTTCTTTTGCAACCAATACATGACACATCATATAAGCCCACAATGGGTAATTGGTGCCGTCCAACTTATCCTGAACAACCAACATATGGAATACATCACTACTTTAACCATGGCCACTAATTAAAATACCCTGATGCAAAAATTTGAGTATATCTCAAAAAGTTGAACAGAACTACCCTGTCGAGCTCTTCTAAACCTGTAGTAGACTTTGAGATGCTTATACTGGCGAATAGAAACCAATATATATCTTTGTCATGAAAAGAAAAAATAACCTATAGAAGCACTACAATAGGTGCATTTATAGACCAAAATGAGCTCATCAAATTTCATGCGATTTTGAGACTATGACCAGAGGGGTGTCGATGATGCGCTAGATGAAGTGGAGACCTACTATGATACCAATTGTTGGAGTTTGATGTCTACGGAAGCACGCAAACAGCACAAGGAAGAAGAAGAATCCCACAACACACAATACTGAATGTATTACCACTAGAATGTACAAAGATAAGTAACCCGTTAGGGCAATAGGCGTATATACGAAGCGGGGGGAAAAAACCTCCTAAAGAGGGAAAAAAGTGTCCCAGCAGTCCTAGTGTGTTCACCCAAGAGGAAGGTAGCATACAAAATTTAAGCTAATCTTTTGATAATCTGAAAACTTAAATAATGACAAAAAGTGGTATATGCAACATCAAAAAGCTTATTTAATGTATGGAAGATCTCATTGAATAGATAAAGAGAGAGAAAGTGGTGAGAGAAAAGATTTTGATTCCATACTTGAAGGCAATAAATTGATCATAAGGGTTTTGGATTGTTACAAATCATAGGGTTATGCATACGAAAATCAAGCCCATGGGAGTGGCAATAGGTTTATGATCTTTAAGGCCAAAATGCTCCAGTAATGAAAGAATGTTTTTTTTTTGAGAGAATGCTATCCCCCCACCAGATTTCATAAAGTGAATGCCAAAATAAAAATGCAAAAGATCCAAACTCGACATCTCAAAAGAGGCATGCAAATGATCCTTAAATTTAGAAATATTCTTCTACTTAGGATCACGCAACAACATATCATCATCTTATACAACAATGATGATAAGTACATCATTTGCACGCTTAACATATAAAGTGCTCTTTGTTGGATTGTTCTCAAATCCACATACTAGCAAATAGGCATGTATGTTTCCGTATGAAAAAAAATGGTTCTTTTTTATCTTCGTACTTTGTTCTCATGCCCTTCTTGCACAAAACCATGGGGCTAAAATAAATAAAACTCTTCTTGTTACTGGCCATTTAGAAATTTAATAAATGGTATGAATACTTGTCATTCAATACGTGGAAGAAAAGGTCTCATCAAAATCAATGCCCTTCTCGTGAGCATAAAATTTGGAAATAAGCCTATGTTAATACATTTGGAAAGTCTTCAAATGCTTAGGAAACTTGAGATAAAGGATAAAGTATTGGAGTACCATGTGTTATTTAGATCATGATGAATCAAATGGACGAGTCACAACTAAACAATAAAGTATTTTTTGAGTACTATGTATATCTAGAACATGCTAACTCCAATGGATGAGTCACAAAAAGGTCGTTGTTATGTAGTTGTGAGAAGTTGATGTGGCTACTTCTTGAAGCTCAACCATATTTGGCTTATTTATAATACCTAATTCATGAAATACCTTCAAAAAAGTGTCCATCACAAGCCTTGTTGAGGTTTTTGGATATTTTTTCATGCAAGAACAAGAGAAAAGAACTTGTGCTGCTCCTCCAAGTCTAAGATTATCAAATGTCAATCTCTCCATGGTTGTAGTTTTGTAGACAGATCTTGCAAGCTTGTATTTTCTCTCATTCCATATCCAAATCCATTGTTCTATGGTTCATTGGAACGCCTATTGTGTCTACTATTAGTTTCGAAACCACAAGTTCATGGAATTCTTTTCTTGGAATCATAAGGCTCTACAAGTAGTATTTCTCTGGTTCATCTCTAGTTCAATGTCTCCCTTAAACTTGTAGATTTGTAGATGTTATATGTAAGACAATAGTTACGTAATATAACACAAGAACATTAGCAGAGAATATAACAAATATAGGAGAATCTCAACAATTTTCTACTAACAACAACTACAAAGATGATGGCATTGTCCACCCGTGCGCTCTCAAGGTAGAGCTTAAATGGTGATCTAGACAACTCTAGACAGGGAGATACAAGGTAGAGGTATGCTGGCTCAATTCGATGTCTCATGTAGTGCAGAAGTCATGTATATATAGGATCATGGGTGGCCTTACATGGACGGCTATACATGGCCGATGGAGCGTGGGCGGCCATCGCTCGTGTAATTGCCATACATGGCTTAAGCCGGTTGAACCGACCTAACAAATATAAATGATTTTTGTTTCTGACAGGAAATATTCTGTGGAATATTACCTTTACCATCATGTCGGAGTTGCTGCCCCTGAACCCCCACCAGGAGGCTCGCTGGCCCCTTGGGACCCCCCAGCTAGGGGGCATGCTGGCCCCCTTGAACCCCCAGCTCGGGCTGCTCACCCCTGCCCCGGACCCCACAATTGGGGACCCTGGTAATTCCCTTTCCTTACAATACCTTACATGGTCCAATATGACCTTCATCCAACATGCAAGTTGGGATTCTCATCAATTGGGTAATGCACATTTCGCTTCTCATCATAATGGGGACCTTGCAAAATGTGCATACAATCATGACGGGTAGACATTGATCATATACTAACATCCCCCCTCAATGTTGACCGATGATAAATCTAGTAGGTCTCGATCCTATGCCCATCTGTTGAAGATGCTTGTTGGGCTTCTTTTTTTCAAGTGCTTTAGTGAATATGTCAGCACAATTTTCCTCTATTGGGAAATATTCTAGCTCCACAGTTTCATCTTCAATTAGCTCACGAATGTAATAGTAATGTACTTCTATGTGCTTGGTGCGAGCATGAAATACTGGGTTCTTTGCAATAGCCATACAACTTTGATTATCACACTTGAGTAAAGTCACCATATTTGGTGAAAATCCTAGATATGTAAGAATTCTCCTTAACCAGATTGCCTCACAAGAAGCAAAACAAGATGCTTTGTACTCTGCTTCAGTGGAGGAGAGTGCGAGTTGGTTGCTTCCTACCCAAGAAAATATTCTTGAACCAAGTGAGAAACAATATCTAGAAACTATTTTTCTAGAATCACAATCTCCAGCCCAATATGAATCACAATATCCTTGAAGTGTATCACCAGTGGTATAAAAAAAATACCAAAATCCAAGGTTCCTACAATGTACCTTAGATTTGCATTTGAGCATTCCAGTGACTCTCCTTAGTTTATTGAAAAACCTGCTTAACACTCCAACAACATAGCAAATGTTTGGTCTAGTGTTGCACAGAAAAATAAGACTTCCAACGAGCTTCCTATACTTCTTAGCATCTACATCAGGCATGTTATCATCCATAGATAGCTTATGATTTACCTCCATAGGTGTGCTAGTTGGTTTGCAGTCCATCATCCCAAATGCCTTGAGAATTACTTTGGCATATTTTTGTTCTGAGATGAAAATGCCACCCTTCCTTTGCCATACTTCAATTCCCAGACAAAAATGGAGTAGACCTAAGTCTGTCATTTCAAACTCAGTTCCCAAGCTGATTCGAGTTTGATTGATGAGTTCTTGATGATCTCCTGTAATGATCAAATCATCTACATATACAATGACAACAACTAGCTTGATATCCCTTTTCGTTACATACAAGTTAGCATCAGAAGTACTTCTTTCAAAACCCATATTTTTGAAAAACTTATCTATCCTTTGGTACCAAGCCCGTGGAGCTTGCTTAAGTCCATACAAAGCTTTCTTCAACCTGCAAACTTTATTTTATAAATCGGACACCTCAAAACCTAGTGGTTGAGATACATATACCTCCTCCTTGAGGTGACCATTCAAAAATGTAGATTTGACATCCATATGGAAAATTGGTCAGGCCTTATGTGCAGCTACTGCAAGTACCGTCTGAGTAGTTGTCATGCATGTTGTTGGTGCAAAAGTTTCTTGAACATAAAATCCTTCGATCTATGAAAAACCTTGTGCAAATAATCTTGCCTTATACTTTTCTAATGTTCGATTTGCTATATACTTAGCTTTCCAAATCCATTTAGTACCTATTACCTTCTTCCTTGGCGGCAAGTCGACTAGATCCCATGTATCATTTTTGAGTATACTATCATACTCAGACTGCATTGCTGCTCTCCAACTTGGATCATCAAGGGCTTCTTCAATGGTGGTTGGTTCCTTTATTGAGCCCATGATATCTACCATTAGAGCCATGTTAACAATGTATTATGAGGCTCTTCTTTGCTCCTCTATTCTCTTTCATCTTTGTAATCCATCCAAGGATGATTCTAGTGCATCTACATATGGATTGTGATCATCAAAGAGTTGTTGTGCCCACTTTGGTAGTGGCTTCTGCTGTGCATCTACAACTGGTTGGATTTTTATTGAGGAAATTTCTCTATCAGGTGTTTCCTCCTCCTCAACTTTAACTTGTCCTTTAATAGGCACAAGGTGATATATTTCTTCGTTTGATGAGATAGTAGATTTACCTTTATCTTCTACTAAGTGTGGTCGTTCATCAAACACCACATCTCGATTGACAAAAATCTTCCTTGCCTCAGGATCCCATAACCTATATGCTTTAGACTCTTCACTATATCCTAGGAAGACACACTTTTTGCTTTTTGAATCCAACTTTGATCTATTTGAATCAGGAATATGTGCATAACAGAAACAACCAAAAATTTTGAAATGAAAAACTGAAGGCTTTTTACTAAAATATGCTTCTTGAAGAGTCATCCCCTTCAGTGCTTTTGTGTAGCTTCAATTGTGGATTAGACTGTTGTATTGACTGCTTTTGCCGAGAATGAATCACGCATGTCTTGAGCCTTTAACATGCAACAATTCATTTCAGTTACTATCCTGTTCCTACGCTCAACAATGCCAGTTTGTTGAGGTGTATGAGCTGTGGTAAGTTGTCTTTTCACACCAAGCTCCTTATAGTAGTTATTGAATTCTGTTGATAAGAATTCACCTCCTCTATCTGTTCTGAATTTCTTCAGTTTCCTTCCTAATTCATTTTCCACATACTTATGCCATGTTTTAAAATTTTCAAAAGCATCAACCTTCTCTAGAATGAAATAAACCCACATCTTTCTACTATAATCATCGACTAATAGCAAAAAGTAGAAAGATCCTCCTAAAGCAGGTGTAGACATTTTACTATAGAGATCAGCATGTACCAACTCTAAAGGAGCTTGAGATCGATTGCTGGTCTCTCTTGGAAATGCCTTTCATTGTTGCTTGCCCATCATATAAGCTTCACAAGGTTCCTACAACTCTGAAAATGCAGGCAAATGAGCAACCATCCCTGCTCTTTGCATCTCCTTCAAAACTACAAATCTGAGATGCCCAAATCCTTGGTGCCATAACCTACTTACATCTTTATCTTCTGTAGTAGTTAAGGCATTTAACTCATACAAGTTATCACGTCTTATGCCTCTACCTATGTTATTGCAGAAACTGACAACAAATTTCTTTTAAGTGTAGGTACATAGAGAACATCGATAACTTTTTCTCAACACTTGCAGAAGTGATAAAAGAGATGGTTCCAGTCCTTCCGCTGGACACTTGGAGTCATCTCCCACCACTACATTGATGGATTCCCGCAGAGGCACTAGGGAACTATACCAATCCTCTTTACTGGTCATATGGCTAGAAGCTCCACTATCTAAAATCCATGGTTCATCAACACGAGCTTGAGCAGATGAGCATACCTCTTCAATAGCTACCCATAGTTCCAGCTCTATGTTTTTTGCAGACTCTTTGTTCTTCCACGATGATTTTACAGTCCCATTCCATTCATTAGCTTGCTTCTTTCTACAATCCTTGATAGCATGGCCTTTCTTTTCACAATAGAAGCAACTTCCTGTGAACTTTTTCTTCTTTGATCCACCAGAAGAGCCTTTACCTTTTGCATTTTCTGAGAATGCAGCATCACTTGTACTTTGCTGATTCTTCAACCACATCTCCTCTTCTAAAAGCATAGCACAAAACTCTTCGAATGTAAGGGGAGTTGGTCTTACCTGAGTGTTGAGGGCTATTACTAATCCATCATACTTTGCTGGAAGAATGCATAAACATCTTCGAGCCAGTTCTTCTATTGTTATAACAACACCAACTGCAGCCAGTTGATCTTGAAGATGTTTTATCCATTTGATAAAATCTTTAGCCTTTTGAAAATCAGAATGCTTTTCATTCGCCAACTGATTTTCTAAATTCTGTATCCTAGTGTGGTTCTTGGTCTCATATTGACGAGCCAATATGCCCCAAGCCTCATGTGCTTTAGTAGTATGTTGAACTAAAGTAAGCACAGAATCACTTATACTAGTGACAATTGCACATAATGCATCAGCATTTTGCCTCTTCCAAGCTCGTAGAAGATCTAGATCTTGTTGAATCATCAATCTTGAATTCGTTGGATCATCAATTGGTATAGGCTCTGGATCCAATCCCATCGGTCCGATGACAATGTCAAGTAATCTATAGGAGTCCAAAATTGTAGAAATTTTGAACTTCCAGAGTGTATAGTTGGTTCCATCCAGCTTCCCTTTAGTGAATGTAGGTGGGCGAATTTGAATAGGTGCAGCATTAACATTAGCTGAAGCACCAAGACCAATGTTTGATGATGAAGCCATCATGATCACTCAAATAATCTATTGATATTCTAGTCTGCTAGTAGGCTAAAATAGTGATACTTCTCAAGCTATTCAAACCTTACGGCTTTGATACCATGTAAGATAATAGTTACACAATATAACACAGGAGCAGTAGAAGAGAACATAACAGATATAGGAGAATCTCAACAATTTTCTACTAACAGCAAGTACAAAGATGATGGCGTTGTCCACCCGTGCGCTCTCAAAGTAGAGTTTAAATGGTGATCTAGACAAATCTAGGTAGGGAGATACAAGGTAGAGGTATGCTAGCTCAATTCGATGTCTCAGGTAGTGCAGAAGTCATGTATATATAGGATCATGGGTGGCCTTCTGTGCATGGCTATACATGGGTAGTAGAGTGTGGGTGACCACCGCCCGCATAATTGCCATACACAGCTTAACCCAGTTGAACCGACCTAACAAATATAAATGTTTTCTGACGTTAGCAAGGAATATTCCATGGAATATTCCCTTTACGATCGTGCCCGGGGCACTACCCCCAAACCCCACCAAGGGGCCCGCTCGCACCCTGGGACCCCCAACTAGGGGGCCCACTGGCCCCCTTGAACCCCAGTCGGGGCTGC
Organism: Ceratopteris richardii; assembly: GCA_020310875.1. Taxonomy (NCBI): domain Eukaryota; kingdom Viridiplantae; phylum Streptophyta; class Polypodiopsida; order Polypodiales; family Pteridaceae; genus Ceratopteris; species Ceratopteris richardii. The sequence goes on along the minus strand of CM035412.1, from coordinate 113,188,332 downwards.
TCACCGCTGCCCTGGACCCCACAATTGGGGACCGTCGTAACTTCCTTTCCTTACAATACCTTCCATGGTCCAATATGAATTTCATCAAACATGCAAGTTGGGATTCCCATCAATTGGGTAATGCATGCTTGGCTCCTCATAATGGGGGCCATACAAAATGTGCATACAATCATGAAGGGTAGACATCGATCATATACTAACAGTATTATCTCCGAGTATACTTGTCCATTTGGGGTGTGTTGTAGCTCAGCTAAAAGATTTTGATGTCTAGTATATGGTACAAAATTGTTTTGTTAAATTCAAATTGTGTAATTTAAGAGTAGTAATCTCTACAAGCAAATCTCGTTCTCTTCATACTAGTATATGGGAAGATCAAGTAAATCTGTTAGGTTCCACATACTTCTAGGTGTAATTTGGAGGTCAAGAAACTCCAAAAATGGTATCAAAGCAAGTAGTTGAATCTTGAAGAAGGTTATTATACTGTGATGAATAAATTTAATCTACTAGAGTAGAGATGCATCATCAACACTAAACAAAGGTAGAAAGACATAGCAATGGGAGCTTCCCAAGCAACATGCATGTAAAGAAATGTGCATAGACTTCCATAACAAGGTAAATCTTATACTTTTTCTTATTGCAGACATCCAAAACAAGAGGTTAAAGGAGGAAATTTTAGAATATACACAATGGGAGACCAACATGCCCAAATAGAAAATCATGAAAAGAATAACTACCATGCATGGTGGTTTGAAATCACAACACACTTGCAAGGTAGATGATTGCATGGTTTTATCGATGGCACAAATATCAAAAGTTGATTACCAACACAACCAAATAAATAGAAATTGAGGTAATTTAGAGTTTGAAATGAAAGAGATAAAACAATATATTCAATTTATTACAAAATGTTTGAGATTCAATCGTAAGGCACATAATAGACCTAGACATACGTAAGGATATTTGGATTGCATTCGAAATATCGTATGCTACATGTACAAAAGTCAGCAAGGTTCAACTAAAAAATGAGTTACATAACATAAAGTAAGATACAAGGACTTTAACAAAGGATTACATATTGAAAGTTAAAGATATGGTAGACCAATTAGGATCCATTCAAGCTCATGTGGAGGATCATTGACTTTGTTGCACATATGGTAGACCAATTAGGATCCATTCAAGCTCATGTGGAGGATGATTGACTTTGTTGCACATACTCGCAATGAACTCAAAGAAGATGAGAGATGGAAACCATTTATTACTTAAATTTGCATGAGAGGAGATTTACCAAGTTTTGATCAGCTTGTTGCACTCATGGTCATAGATGGTTTCCTTCAAATCAGAAAGGATCTCAAGGACAAGTCATATTTGCAAGATCATGAAGATGAGAAAGCAGAAATAAAAGAGGTTCAAACAAAAGTAGACAAGGAATAAATACATCAAAGGACAATGAAGCGAGTTCAAGTGGCTCCTTCATCACTAGAGAAAGGGGGAGATCAAGGACTAGAGGTACAACAAGCTACTACAAGTAAAATCAAATACAAAGAAGTGAAGAGAACAACAATTCTTACATGTATGCAAGGTATGAAGACTATGCTAAATATTTCTATCAAAATGAAAATAACCAAGCTGGTAATAGAAGAGGAGGCTACTCAAAAAGAGGTAAAAAGAGGCAATTTTGTACGTGAAAATAAAAGTGATGATGATTCTTTATTGATATATTTCAATACTGATGTGTGTGAACACACTTAGGATTGTCGGGGCATTTTTTTCCCTCTTTAGGAGGTTTCTTCCCCCAGCTTGTATATATGCCTATAATCCTAAGGGGTTACTTAATCTTCGCACATTCACTAGGTAATACATTCAATATTGTGTGTTGTGCCGTACTATTCTTCTTCTTCTTCTTTGTATTGTTTTCGTGATTCGGTAGGCCTCAATATCCAACAACTGATATCAGAGCACGTCGCTGCTTCATCTAGGGCATCGTCCATAGGCCTTCGGTCACACTCTCAGAATTGCACGAAAATTTCTGAGCATACTTAAGGTATTAGGAGTTCAAAACTGTTCGGTTTGTGGTGTCAAAATTTGGATCTAAGTTCATTTTGGCCTCCAAACACACTATCATAGTGCTTATGCACACAATTCTGTCTTTTTGTGCCAAACATATATACAAGTTTTGGTTCACTAGTACAAGTGCCTCAAACCTTACTTGAGGTCTATTAGAGCTCAATACAGTAGTTTTATTCAAATTCTTGAGATAGAATCATTTTTATGCATAAGGGTATTTCAGTTAGTGGCCATGGCTGAAAGCAATGATGTAGTATATATGTTGGTTGTTGAGGGAAAGTTGGATGGTACCAATTACCCATTGTGAACATATATGATGCATCATGTATTGGTTGCATAAGGACTGTGGAATATTGTGCAAGGTGTTGAAGAATGACCTACTACACCTCCAAATAAATTATTGAAGGTGATAGAGATGATACTAAAGAAGAAGATCTTCAAATTCCTATTTGTGTTGTGGTTCCTATTGCACCTACTATAGAGCAACTTTTATGGTTTGGCAGAGATGGTCATGCACATGCATTGATATCTTTGTCTATCAACGTATCATTATCCCTCATATTCGCTCTTGCAAAACACCAAAGGATGCTTAGGATACACTTACCACCCTATACTAGGCAAGAAATGAGGCTCGTGTTACTTACCTCCCAAAATAGTTGGAGAGTGAGCATATGAATGAATGAGATTCTAAGGATAGATTTTTTGACAAAGATCAAAGATTTGAAAGAAAAATTAATTTCTACTAATGAAGTCTTGCCAAACAGTTCACATGTGCAAACTGTCTTGAATTGTCCTCCAAATTCATATCAGAGTTTTGCTTCTACCCTTACATTGATGATGAAAGGCAATCCAAATGCCTTAACATTTGAGCAGTTAGTCTTTGTTTTGTTGCACGAAGATCAATCCAAGGAGAATAGGTCCATTATGCGGGTAGCAAATCAAGATTTCTTAGCTAGTCATAATGGCAAAGGTAAATGGAGCTCATCTACTAGTAAGCAGAAATCTACTAATTCTCCACATTAAAAAAAGAAGAGAAATACGAGAAGAAATAAAAAAAGTGGAAATTGTTTTCCAAATACAATAAAGGACATGATCATGTCATAAAGAGTTGTGCAAAACTGGTTGCAAAAGAGGCAAAGAAAAAAGAGGCTAGAATGGTTGTTGTAGAGGTCTCTACTCATCTTCTCATGAACAGTTATGTCTCTGGTAGACTTAGATGTTTGGTACTTTGACACTAGGTCAACCAAACATATTACCTCACAACGCAGTTTCTTCAGTCCACTTGAGCTTGCCCCTACAAGGAATACTATCACATGCACCAACAACTCCTCTTATCCACTGATTGGAGTTGGTAAGATCATTCTCGCTACTACGGATGGTAGTTCTTATACATTGCCAGATGCTTTTTTATGCTAGTGATCAAGAAAAATCTATTTTTAGTTTTAGCATTAGGCAAGATTGGCTTGGTTGTCGATTTGTTAATTATAGATGCATAACATGATCTATCAAATGGTGATGTTATTATTGCTTCTAACATTTTATGTTGGGGGCTATATAAGTTCATAACCTATGAAAAATTGCGCAATGATTGAACATGTGCAATTCAAGATTTTCAAGCTATCTCAGATCCAAAGCTTTTGGCATGCATGCTTTATTCATCTAAATTTTGCTAGTTTGCTACACCTGCAAAAATCATAAATGGTGTCCTCTTTGCCCAAACTTGAGGCATCTAGTAAACATGTCTGTGAAGGCTCTATTTTGGGAAAAATGCAGCATTCCTCCTTCCCAAAAGATGGTTTAGTTTGAGCTACTCATAGTGATGTCTGTTCATAGTGATGTCTGTGGTCCTATTCAGACATGTTCTTTTGGGAACTATGTTTACTTCATGACGTTTATTGATGAGTTTTCTAGGCATGCATGGGTGTATCCATTGAAAGTAAATTCTAAAGTGTTTATGTGCTTCAAAAAATTCTCTTGTATACACCTCAACAAAATGGTGTTGCTAAAAGAAAGAATAGGTCTCTTAGGGAGATGGCAAGGTGTATGGTCAAAATTTAGGCTTTATCACATAGCTTATGGATTGAGTTTGTAATGTGTGCAACATATGTACTTAATAGGTGTCCAACCAAAGCACTACACTCTAACACTCCATATGAGGCTTGACATGATTGCAAACCATCTTTTTGTCAATTACGTGCCTTTGGTTTTCCTATTTTGCATTAATGCATGTACAAGAGCATAGAAAATTGGATGATAAGCAAAGGCTATCAATGTTATCATCCATAGACCAAATGCATTTTGGTTAGCTGTGATGTTTTTCTTGTAGAATATGCAATTTAGCCATTACTTTCATGTACTAAGGAGACATCACTTAGCTCCAAAGATGTGTATGATAGTTTTCTGCCTCTTTTCATAGGTGGGCAGTCAAGTGTTGCTCCAAATGATGCAATTTCTCTACATGTTCCACATGATGATGTAGATTTATTCCATTTCTCATGTAGATTTACATGATGCACTTGTTGATGAGAGGGTTAATATAGAGGAGGCAAAAGCTATGCCTACATGGTTGGTGCAAACTTTGTGAGATAATGAGTTAGATGCATCTTTGTCATACCATACTCGTTTAGGGTCTCATCTCGCTTCTTTTACATCAGATTTCTATGCTATGGCTACCACGCACAAAGGCCATTGGCATCAAATGGGTACACAAGGGGAAGCATAATCTTGATGGAATAGTTGATAGGTATAAGGCTAGGTTTGTTGCAAAAGGTTATGCTCAAGAAAGAGGCATTGATTTTGATGAGATCTTTGCACCCACATGTCGAATGACTATCGTTCATACTATCTGTGCTCCTGAAGCCCCTCATGGTTGGAATGTACATCAGTTAGACATTAAAATTGCATTTGTGAATGGGGACTTACATGAAGAAGTTTGTGTTCTTCATCCTTGTGGTTTTGTGAAGAAAGGGCATGAAAACAAATTGTGCAAGTTGAAAAAGTCATTGTATGGTTTGAAGCAAGCACCATGTGTTTTGTATGGAAAGATACATGCCTACTTGATTGCACATGGTTTTGAGAATACTCCAATTGAGAGCACCTTATATGTTAAGTATGCAAGTGATGTGCTTTTGATCATTGTTATGTTTTTTATGACATGCTAATGAGAAGCATATTGCTGATTTTTGTTTGTGCAAATGCCAATCGTTCACACTTGGCTAGGCATTGGAGTTATGAGCAACTCTTTGAAGAACCACATGAACCATTTCTTATGGTTTTTACCATTAAATTTTGTAAAAGTCTCTTAACTTGGAGGACGCTTGTAAAGCCACTAAACTTGTGGAGTTAGGAGAACAAATAAGCTACGAATTCTCATGAGAGAATATCTCCACATTTAGAGGAAGAACTTTCATGTGGAAGATCATTTGAATTTCAAATTCAAATTTGAAGAATCTCTCTATAAAAGTACTTCAAAAACTCGCACCCAAATACACTCCCTTTGAGAGCCACTCATTGATAATTTTTTAGAGGTTGAGAAGCACACTTCATTTCTCACTCAGCTCACTATCATTTGGCATCATTTCCTTGCCAATGATTTTGTAAAATCATGTTCTATAATACATATACATCATTAAGTATCTCTGTTGATTTCTCTCAGGAGATGAGGAGATGCCGATGTTCCAAAGCAAAGGACAACCTACAAGAAAGGAGCTTGAAAGACTCAACTCATGGTGTGTCAAAGATGCATTAACAAGATCATATTTACTTAACTCTATCTTTGAATTCCTTCTTCCACACATTAGGAACTGTAAAACATCCCAAGAGACTTGGGATGCATTGTCTTCATACTTTTCTTCTAATACAAGAGAAAGAAAGAATCAATTGTGGATTGAGTTTATCACTCAAAGGAAGCAACCCAAGCAAAGTGTTTCAGAATATGTAACCAAAGTCAAAGATGTGGCTGACCAATTGGCAAGCATAGGAGAGGAGATTGAAGAGGAGCAAATTTGAGACAAGTAATCAATGGCATCAAGGCAGATGACAAATGGGAAGCTTTCACAACTGCCATGGACTTATACATGGACATGCAAATTCCATATCTTACCACACTCATGGGGCAACTCTTTACCCATGAAGACAAGCTCAATAGAAATGGAGAATCATCAAGAGGTAATAGCTCTTCTACCCTATACACAGATAAAGGAAAGATTAAAGAGAAAGGGAAAAGCAAGAAAGTAGAAGATGAAGGTACTACTTCTCAAGCTAACTATACAGGGAGAGGTAGGAACTCAAGAGGAAGGGGAAGAGTGATGGAGAGTGTTAATCTCCAAAAGAACAACCTACTCTTGAATTTAGAACACCTCTATATCAAGAGTAAGTCAAAACCTTCACTAAATTAGAGGTCCAATCTCCAAATTATCAAAAATTGAGAAAATCTATGAAGAAGGTAAAACACAGAAAGTCTGCTGCACAATTTCTTCTCATTGACCTATCAAACATGTAAAGTTTTCTATGAAATTTTGTATGGAGTGTCGCCTAGAGTTTGCGCACCTTCTCCAAGTTAAAGTTCTTCAAAAGATTTAGTATAACTTGAGAAATCAACTTCACAAGTTACCTATGTCTGAATCTGCACTTCTGAGAAGTCGATTTAGACACCCCTAACTTCTTAACTTCAATTCTCTCAGTACAAAACCCGTTTAAGCAAATGCTTCTAGCCACGAGTAGATTACCTTCTAACTTAAAGATTAAGTGCTTGCTTGCACAAAACTTTAAACTATGGAGTGAGAACTGACCAAAAGTTTAAGATCGAAATTTGCGCCTGTTTCAGAGAACTGTGAACACTCAACACATATGAATGTTCCTACTAACAATTCTCCTAGCCTGTTTGCAATTAGACTATGAAACTCAGGTCACAGACTCATTAACTATCAACTTAGATATCCTCAAAAGGATTTTACAATTGATCAAACACAGAAGGAGCAGACACGAAAAGATCGGGCGCAATATTTCTTCATTTACTCAGAAAGTTACAGTTGAGTGATGAGAGGAAACTCAACTAACTTTTTCATGTCTCATGACATCTCTCCACCTCTTTCTTGACTTCTATCTATTCTCACATATGCTCTCATATCACGCCTCGACATTTTCAAGGTATTTATAGATAAATTTGTACAAGTCTATAACTAATCAAAGATCTAAGTGACCTATATACATATGTATACATTCCTCACATACTCTGAATGTGTCTTCCTTCCAAGCTTCAAGAGTTGATCTCATCCTTCATTCTTTAGTCTTCAAACATTCAATTGGTGATTGATCTGCACCAACAGCTCCCCCTCAATCATCAATTGAGGTTTCTTCTTTCTTCTTTATACCTGCCATGTCTTTAAACTTCTGTAGCTTTGGTCCATCCAAACTCTTTGTAAGCATATCAGCTATCTGATCTTTTGTTGAAGTATGTATGACTTCAATCTCCTTATCCATCACTTTCTCTCTTAGAAAGTGATACTGTATCTCAATGTGTTTGGTCCTGGCATGAAAAACAGGATTAGCAGCTAAATACAATGAACTCATGTTATCTCCATATATAATTGGTACCCCATGCACAATGTCAAAACTCTTCATCAAAGTCTTGAGCCAAATTACTTCCTTTGCAGCTTCAACCATGCCTTTATACTCTGCTTCTGTAGAAGACAAAGCAACTGTATGTTGCTTCTTGGAACACCATGAGATAAGTTTATCTAGATTTTGCATTTCCAGGGCTTACTAGAACGATTAGAGCAGTTGGTAAACAAACCACAAGTTTCTTTACCTCCACAGGCTCAACCAGTTATTGAAAGAGGAAGCTCACCACCAATGGGAGCTTATGTTCCTAATTCCACGGATCCAGGAATACCTCCTTCAATTCAACAGTACTCTCAAGAGTTCTTGCGGGAAATACAAGAAGAGAAATGGGCCAAGGAGAAGGGTAATTCCCCTCTTATTCCTGAAATTGATGATCTTCATGATCAATTTCCCCAAGACATTTCATCTATTTATGGAGATGAAGCAGAACAACAAGAGGACAAAGGATTAGATTTTGAATCTAATACCCTAGAAGAACTACCTCAATTTCCAGGCCCATGGGAATCTGAAGCTCTCCAGATTAGAGCTCCCACAATACTAGTAAGAAATCAAGACTCAATGGTTCCAAGGAACACGGATGTCGTGAAGAACCCTAAGGTTCAGTGTCATCTCACTGTAGAAGAGCTGCTCAAAGCAAAACCTGAGCTATGGAATCATTTGAAGGATCAGGTTCCAGAACTTGATTCCAACATGCCAAAAGCAGGCTCTAAGCAAAGGGTACCAGATATACCTCTAGACAAAATAGGGGACATGTGTGAGGGTGAGGAAGGTAATACTTATCTTCCAATCACCTACCAAGGTTACACAACCAAAGCAATCATAGATTCAGGTGCTGGTGTTGCCATTGCGACCACCTCCTTGTGGAAGCAATGGGGCAAACCCACATTAAGACCAACTAGAATGAAGCTTCAAATGGCCGACGGTCATTTTGAAAGACCTCTAGGATTGCTCGAAGGGATAACTCTAACCACTTGTGGTGTGGAGTTTGAACATACATTTGCTATATGTGACTTTGAGAAAAATAACGTCTATGAGATGATCCTAGGAAGACCCTTCCTACGACAATTGCAAATAGTACAGGATTGGGAACCAACTCCTTGTACTTGCAGCACTTAGGGGTCACCACCAATGTCAATTTGAAGGATTACACCTTCAGAGATGTACCACCCCTACCGTGGAATTCAATCCACAAAGCGAAAGAAGATTCCATCTCTGTGCATTCTGAAAGTTCACCTGATCCATCATGGCTGCATGAAGATACTCATTTGCGGATGTGCAAGGTTGCAGAGGAAGAGGAAAAACATTTAAAGGCAAGAGAAGAAGGAACTTTGCCAGGAGATAGACCAATTAAAGACCCAGCCTATACACCGATGATCTTTCCCGATGAGGAATTTGAGCCTCATGGCTGGCCTGAAATCTTAGCCACCATGGACATTGCTGTCAATGAAGAACAATGGACACCTCATTGTGATGAGGAGGGTTATGATATCTCAGTGTTCATGTGTCAGCCTTTGCTAGAAGAATGTGACCCTAGTGATGTCATAGAAGAAGAAGAGAATGACGATGATATAGAGTCCATTGTGATAGATAGTTGCTTTAACTCAGAGCAGCACTATCTAGAAGATATAGGAGTGTTCACCCAGAAAGAAGAAGAACCTCTCACAAGCATTAAAACAGTAAATTCAAAGGATGGAAGTGAGAGCAATCAAAAGAAAAAGAAAAGAAAAGCAGTGAAACAAGAAGAGGAGGAATCATTGTTTGAAGTACCAGAAAACTTCAAGAAATATGAAGTTGACGACCGCAAAATTTTGGTACGAATGCCTAAGAGAGAGGCCATTATAGGAGAATCATATGATAATAAAGAAAAGACCAAGAAGATTGTAGTGACCATCGAAGAGAACGAAGAGAGATGCACATATATAGGAGATGACCTAAGTGCAAGAGAAGAAATGGAGCTTGTAGCTCTATTAAGGGAATATAGGGATGTGTTTGCGTGGCACTATAGAGACTTGAAAGGGGTAGATCCAAGAATTTGATCTCATACTATCCCCATGACTGCTGATGCCAAGCCCACCAAACAGAAGCCCTACACATATAATGACACTTATGCAGCCAAGATAAAAGAAGAAATTGATAGGCTGATTGAAGTTGGATTCATCTATGAGATTGAGCATACTGAATGGGTGTCCCCCATTGTAGTGGTGCCCAAGAAGAACAGGAAGTTGCGAGTGTGTATTAACCTTAAGAAAGTTAATGCCGCTACGATCAGAGATAGTTATCCACTTCCAATCATGGAACATCTATTGGAGCGTGTTGCAGGCAAGGAAGTTTATAGCTTCCTTGATGGATTTTCAGGTTACAATCAAGTAGCCATTGCCCCAGAAGATCAACACAAAACGGCTTTTGCCACAGAGTGGGGAATCTTTGCATTTCGTGTGATGCCATTTGGGCTCACCAATGCACCTGCAACATTCCAGAGGCTCATGTGTCATGTCTTCAAAGAGTTCTTGCGAAAGAGATTAGAAGTGTATGTGGATGATTTATGTGCTCATTCCCAAGAAAGAAGATTCCACATCCCTGAGCTCAGACAAATTTTCAACAAGTGTAGAGAATATCGAGTGTGTCTGAACCCAGAAAAGTGTGTGTTCATGGTGCGGCAAGGTAAAATCTTAGGTCATATTGTTTCTAAGAATGGAATCTCAACAGATGAAGATAAGGTATGAGCCATAGCGGAGCTACCAAGGCCAAGGAATGTTAAAGAGGTACAAGCCTTTATGGGCCATTGTGGATATTACCGCAGGTTTATACACATGTACGCAATCATAGCTAGACCCCTTTATGCCTTGTTGTCTAATTTTGAGTGGAACGACGAATGCGAGAATTCTTTCAATGAACTGAAGAAACGTTTGTGCACAGCACCAATACTGACCACTCCTGATTGGAATAAACCATTCCATGTCCATGTGGATGCATCCAATCACGCCATAGGATGTGTGCTAGCACAACCCACAGGTGAAGGGAATTTAGATTTTCCCATAGCATATGCTAGTAGAAAACTAAACCTTGTTGAAAGAAATTATACCACAACTGAGCGAGAGGGCTTAGGCATGGTATATGTTGTGAAGAAGTTTAGACACTATTTATTGGCCAACAAGTTCAAGTTTTTTACTGATCATCAAGCTTTATTGTATTTGGTCAATAAACCTTGCAATACTGGACGCTTAGTAAGATGATTCCTCTTACTAATGGAGTATGACTTTGAAGTTGTTGTCAGGAAAGGTAGAACCCACCTTCGAGCAGATCACCTTTCTCGCATCACTTCAGGAGAATCACCGCAAGGAGTGTCTGACGAACTACCCGATGCTTATCTGTTCAATTTAGAAGTTGTTCCTAAATGGGCAAGTAAGTTGGTACCAGTCCTAACCTTCGGCCCTGCAAATAAGAATGTGAAAACATCACAAGAAGAAATTGTAAAATCACAAAAATATCACATATTTGCAGGAAGCATGTACAAACAAGATACTGAGGGTGTATTAGCTTGTTGTGTCGAGGATGATGAACATAGTAGTTGGTTGCAGCAAGCTCATGAAGGATTGCTAGGACATCACTATTCTAAACAACGAACATTGCAGAATCTGAAGCGTTTAGGAGTGTATTGGCCTAGCATGGACAAAGAAATACATGAGTGGATTAAGAATTGTCCAATGTGCAGAGAGAGACCCCCAGTGGAGCATGCGACCCTTTATCAAGTGTCATTAATTCCAGATTGGAGTGCTCCATTGGTAGAGTTTATGAGGTCGGGAAGGTTACCCAAAGAGGCTAGTCTAGCAAGAAGACGAAGCATGGAGCAAGAGGCTCAAGGCTATGCCTTAGTAGGAGAAAACCTATACCGAAGAGGCAAAGATGGTTACTTAAGACTGTGCGTTCATGAATCGAACGATTTAAAGGTCTTAGAGACTGCACACAGCGGTGTTGCAGGTGGACACTTTGGTCCTGATCGAGTAATCAAGACCATTCTATTCTCAGGACTTTGGTGGCCAACTCTTCATATGGATGCACATACCTATGTGAAGAAATGTGACACATGCCAACGTGCGCAATATCCTATCAGAAAAGACGAGATGCCTTTGAGGCTCATGATGGGAGGACGTGCATTCTCAAAGTGGGGAATAGACTTTGTAGGTCCTATTAACCCCCCAGCTAGAAACTCCCATGTAGAGTACATCATTGTAGCCACAGATTACCTTACAAAATGGGTAGAAGTCAAAGCCACAACAAAGAATGATGCTCAGACGACGGCTAAGTTCTTATTCGAGAATGTGTTCACTAGATATGGATTGCCAATAGAGTTAGTAACCGATAGAGGCACCCACTTCTTAAATGAAGTCATTGAAAATCTTCTCCAAGAATTCTTGGTGATACGTAAGAAGTCTGCCCCCTATCACCCACAAGCTAATGGACAAGCCGAGAGCACCAATAAGATCCTCTGTAACGTATTGACAAAATTGGTAAATAATAAACGCTCTGATTGGGACAAACAACTTCATCATGCTGTTTGGGCTTATCGAGTTGCCTACAAAACGGTACTCAATGCCAGTCTTCGGACAGAACACTGTGCTACCATTAGATTTCTTAATCCCTGCCTTAAAAGTAGCACAAGAGTATGAGTGGAATGGGCATGAATTGTCCTCTAGGATCTTTGATCTCGAGCGCTTAGGTGAGACGAGGCTACGAGCGGTAGCAGGCATCTACGCTGCAAAGAAGAGGCAAAAGGCATACTTTAATGCACACATCAAGGATAAGGGATTGAAAGAGGGAGATCTAGTGTTGGTTTACACACTAAAACAACATGCCCGTAAGTTGGAAAAAAGAGGATACGGACCCATGATCATTAATAGAATTTCCACTAGTGGTGCAGTTCAATTGGCCACTCTAGAAGGAGATATCTTGCCAAACTATATTAGTGGATGTAGAGTCAAGTTATATCAAGAACCTCTTACAGAGGACATGCTAATGAGACTCAACACTACTAAGAAACAAAAAGAAGAAGAGATGAGAGTCAAAGAAGAAGCACAAGCAGAGGCTAGAGAGCGCATAAGACGAAATAAGTTAAGGTGATTAGGCCTAGATGTCAACTCAAACACCCCAAAATATCACATGGATATGTGCCAAAAATCAGGCATAGCGACTTCTCCAGTTATTGACCGACGCCCCTTTGTGACCATAGAGATAGGACAAGAAAAGGGTGCAAGGACTATGAAAGCATTGATTGACTCAGGTGCAGCAAGTAGTGCAGTTCGACTTTCCTACTGCCAAGACTCGTAGTTGAATATCAATCCCATAGAAGCTTATCTCATAGGATTGGGAGGTGTGGAAACCCCTTGTTTGGGCGAGGTGGAACTTCCCATCTACCTTCAAGATGTTCCAATGAAAGTCAAAGTGCTAGTGTGTGAGGATGAGAACCTTACAGAACCACTTGTCTTAGGACAAGATTGGATTTATGACAATACAGTCAACCTAAACCTAAGAAGTCAAATTCTTCAAGTTTGGGTACATGGACAATGCATTACAGTAGAATTAGAGAACTGCATGCTCCTAGATCATGGCACCCCACACTCTCTTAGCTCTTCTAAGACTAATCATATGGAAGAAGATGTTGTAGGTGTCAAAAGCTCTATGATGCAGAAGGAGTCAATCATGGAAGAACAGATTCGAAGGCGGGTGGATCTTTCTTCTTCTCCAAAGAATCAAGTAGCCACACTAGTGAGTCCACCACAGAGGCAAACACAATCGATCACGACAACTGCTACATCAAATAGAAAGACACCATTTGCTAAGAAAGCAGTTCCGATTATGAAGCAGATCTGGGTACGCAAAGGAGAGAAATCACCAGCCTTGCCCCCACAAATCCCATCCAGGCAAGCCAACCAGGTCAGAAGACGAAGGAAGCAGCTCGGACAAGCTCAATCACAAGGTATCCAACAAGTTTGGGTGCCTAAGAAATTAGTTGCAGCTCAACAAGGGCGATTACAGATATGGGCACCTAAGAAGCTCTTACATCTACAACAACCTATGTTCTCCCACATGCGAAAGGTCTCAACAAGGAAGCCAAAAGGAGAAGAGGGTAAGAACCACGTACAGAGACCGAAAGATGATCAAATCAGCTCTTCAAAAATAGTAGAAAGATGCGCAAAAAGGATATGGGTTTGGAAGCCAAAAGTACAAGAAGCCTCCATCAAACCAAAGCGCCAACCACACTGGATACCACAGTTCAGAAAGCATCCAACGAGGAAGATGCCTGAAGTAATCTCTACAGTGCCAAATGCTGTTCAAAAATGGGTCTCTATCAAGAGGAAGGATCAATGGTCATCTCGAGATCCAATGGATACCTCCAACAAAGATGACATCAACATCTGCAGGTGACATCAGGCCTCGACGAGCGACAACCATGTGCTCCTTGCACAACCCTATCTTTTGCACCATCCAGGTCATGCATTTCCAAAGTATGCATTAATATAGGGCCACATTACATGGCCGTGCATAGACACACTTGAGAATCCCAGGCACAAGAGCACATTGACATCTGTCAAAGATTTTTATTGATTGATACTAAACTCTGTCTTCTTGTTTTGTGATATTATTCCTATCAAAAAAAAAAAGAAAAAAGAAAAAAAAAGAAAGAGAGGAGGAACTTGTTTCCAGGTTTGGCTCATGAAACGTGAATGAGTCATGCTTAGTTGAAGGTGGAACATGAGTTTGGATAGAAGTGTGTCTCGGCTAGCAGATGATATAATTGCTGGCTTATCTAGTAGATGTCAAGAACTTGGCATAAACATGGCATCCACAACTATGGTTTCCTCTTACTATGGTAGGAGTGAAGAGCTTAAAGGTCCGCAACTCGAGTGATGCTTAACTAATGCATGTACGAGAGCATCCAGGGAGATATCTGCAAGGGGTAGTTCTTGTACCCTGCAAATCTTTGAATATAAAGAAATTCAATTCTCTTTAATTGACAAATGATGCTTGGAAAAGAGGAGACAGGATCAGCCACTCAAAAGATCTCATAAGTGGACCATCAACATGGACATTCATCAACAATGTTCCATCCCAAAGGCCGAGTGTACAACACGAAGAGATGAACATCGATCACCCTTCTCCATGGTAAGTATCTTTACTTTGGAAACATCATAACCATGATAAGCTTAGGAAACCTCTTCGTCGGCATACCCTTGAGCACTTAGCTCAAGATCCCCAATTTTCGCACCATACTTCTTCCAATGCATTTCCCAAGTAAGCATTCATAGGGCTACATTACAAGGCCGTGCACAAGGCACATATTTCCCTCAACCCATGCACGAACACACTTACCCATCACTCAATATGGGTTATGAGTACTTGGCATGACTACTATGAACATCAACTGTGGAAGATCTAGAAAACATCAAAGGAGACTCACAACGACACAGTCATGCTGGAATCCAAGGAAGAAGCACATACCAAGAGACTACAACTTGCAAAGACTCGCAGTGATAGATGGAGAACCAGACACATCTGGAAGTCAGACGACTTTTGTTCATACAGAAGGGACACTCCATCTCAAGGCACTACTTGGAACAACCACTACAACAAGGGTCTGTCAGGGACGACAGACTCGAGAGGGGGGGGGATTGTTGAAGCTCAAAGGCAAGGACAAAGCATGGAAGCACATCAAAAGGTGGACACACAAGGAAAGGGAGCAAGTAGGGAGCTCCAAGAAGTGTATGTCAAATTTTCAGAAGAATCCCCTACAACAATAGTGATTTTCATCACTAAAAACCATTGTAAATACCATTTTCTATTTTTAGTAACTCCATTTTGTTCAAGCCAAGGAGTCCTTGAGCTTGAGGAGTATTAGAAGTATCATACTACCAATTTTCATAATTTTTAGACTTCGTTTGAGCCCTCAAATAAGCCCTGGAACCTAATTTTTAACTAGGCCGGACACTAGGTCTGGACAGGGCCAAAACTAGTCAAAAAACTATAAAAAGAGCTAGAGAGCTCATTTTTGAGGTTAGCTTGTTTAGAGAATAGAGCTTTTGTAAGAGAACTCTTTTGCAATCGAAGCTTTCCATTGTTCCTCTCTTTGGTCTCACCTTATGCGCGTGTGTGTGTATGTGTGTGCATGTTTGTGTGCTTTCACTCACGCACTTGTGCTTTCACTTGCTCGTGGTCTTCATACCGGTCCTCACGTCTCCGCGGATTGACAAGTAAAGGAGGTGGTGCTTACACTTGAGCTACAAAAGCATTTTAACTTTTTATATGGAAGAGGAAGAGTACGACAAATGGTTGCAATTAACACATGTAGGTGCACTAGAGAACATATACATCATGTATTAGGAGATCTCTATTTGAACAGTCTACCTTGTATCAAGTGTCTCTAATACGTGATTGGAGTAGTCATCCAATTGAATATTTGAGAATGAGAACATTCCCCCAAAATATGATGTTATCATGACACTAAAGTTAAGAATAGGAAGCTCAAGACTATGCACTCATTGGTGATAGTCTAGCCAAGCATGGAAGAGATGGATATTTGAGGTCATGCACACACGAAAGTGATTATTTAAAGATTTTAGGAGTTGCACACAATGGTGTTACTAGCAGGCACTTTGAATGTGATCGTGTGATCAAAAGCATTCTATTTTGAGGTCTTTATTGGCCTACCCTTCATATGGATGCACATAGCTATGTGAAAACATGGGACATATGATAAAGAGCTCAGCATCCTATTCATAAAGATGAGATTCCATTGAGACCCATGATGGGAGGAAGTGCATTCTCCAAGTGGGGTATAGGCTTTGAAGGTCCTATCAACCCCCCAACTAGGATTTCCCATGCAGAATACATCACTATTGCCACAACCTATCTTACCAAATGGATAGAAGTAAAAGCCACTATGAAAGATGACACACAAACTATGGCTAAGTTCTTTTATGAGAATATTTTGACAAGGTATGGATTACCTATAGAGTTTGTAAGTGATTGAGAAGCTCATTTTTTGAATGAAGTGATTGAATACTTGTTACACAATTTCATGACCGTGATTCACAAGAAATCAACACCATTGCATCCACAAGCAAACAAACAAGGAGAATGTACAAATAAGATCCTATGTAATGTATTGACAAAGCTCATGGATAACAAATTTTTAGATTGGGATACATCATACTATTTTGGCATATTAAGTGGCCTATAAAATGATATTCAATGCAGCTCCCATTCAGATGGTACTTGGCTAGAATTCCTTGCTTCCATTAGACTTCTTGATACCTAAACTAAAGATAGCACAAGAATATTAGCAGACATGCCATGAGCTATCTTCTAGGATAATGCACTTAGAGCAGTTAGGAGAGACTAGATTACGAGTAGTAGCAGCTACTTATGTGGCGACAAAAAGACAAAAGGCTTCTTTTCATGTGCACGTGAAAGACAAAGGCTTGAAAGTTGTAATCTAATATTGGTGTACACTTTGAAACAAAATGCTCATAAATTAGAAAAACATGGTTATATACCCATGATTATCAATAGACTTTCGACAAGCGATGTGGTGCAATTATTCACTTTGAAAGAAGATATAATTCCAAACATTAGTGCATGGAGAGTCAAGCTTTATTAAGACCATTGAATGAAGAGATGCTTAAATGAATCAATGTAGCTAAGAAGCATATAGAGGAGGAGAAAATAATTTGAGATGAAGCTTAGGCTGAAGCACTACAATGCATTAAACATATGAAGCTAAGATGACAAGGGCTTAGGCTAATATAGGAATGTGGATGTTGTAGGGCTTCATATTTGTTAATGTAATTCACCAAATGGATGCCCCGAGCTACCACATGGCGATGTGCAAAAAGAGGACAAATACATCTCCTAGCATAGTAGATAGATGACCATTCATTTTGGTTGAACTAGGAGAAGGCACTACAATCAAGAGAATCAGGGCCTTGATTGATTCAAGCATTTCCACTAGTGCCGTTAGGTGTTCATGTTGTCAAGACATGAATCTATGAATGAATCCAATTGAGTCCTACCTCAAAGGATTAGGAGGAGTGGGAGCCCCTTGCATATGTGTGGTGGAAGTTACTATCCTCATAAAGGATATTCCCTTGATAGTAAAGCTATTTGTTTGCCATGATGAAGATCTTACAGAACCTTTGATATTGGGCTAAGATTGGATATATGATCATGTAGTCAACTTGAACCTTTGGAGACATCTTCTTCATACTTGGGTTAATACACAACGTACTACAATAGAGTTAGAATCTCAAGAGACCTCTAACCATGATTCAATAGTAGAGCTAGAGACTCTGGGGTCTTCTAGTTCTCCACCCACCATAAGGTTGGGGTGTCTTGAGATTTTAGGAGATACATTTATAGTAGATCTGAAAGCTTTTGGGTCTTCTAGCTCTCATATTATCATATAGCTAGAGACTCTCATATTTAGAGGTTATAGCTCCCCACATGGTGCATGTACCCCTATATCTATTGTGAAGTAATTTGATGGCGTGCACCACACTGGACTCCCCTTCTCGAGAGCCCCACGACGATGTGCTCAAAGTAGAAAACCGAGCTCTGGTCGTCACACACAGTACTACGCACAGATGTTGTGGAATACGCAAAAAACGCAGTACACAGGAAGCACGAAGACAGACTTCTTAGGTCTTACAAATGCGGTCGAACTTACAGTCTGTGACTGACCAGGCCACTATATGTTTTATTAAAGAACATATACAAAGAAGTGTCCGGTGGCCATTTGGCCTTTCACATGGACACTAACGGTAACAATCTCCCACTAAAGGCCAATATGGCCAGAGTAACTATGGGAGAAAAAAGAAAGAATGATAAAGAATACCTGAGTGTAAGTATACAAACTATACCTCCCACCTGATGGGCATGTTACACAGTATACAAGTGACTGTGTAAGATCAAGAATCAAGTAACCCCCATCAAGTGACAACAGTGTCGAAAGCTATCCTGTGGTAGAGCTTTAGTCAAAGCATCTGCAGCATTATCTCGAGTGTGAACCTTCTCAAGAATAATGCTCTCAGTGGCTAAGCAATCTCTAATGAAGTGATAGCTCACCTCAATGTGCTTGGTCTTTGCATGATAGACCGGATTCTTAGCCAAAGCAATGGCACTCTGACTATCACTGAGCAAGTGAGGTACATGCTGAGGCAAACCCATATCACAAGCAAGGCGAGAAAGCCACAATGCTTCCTTACATGCCTCACTTGCTGCAACATACTCTGCTTCTGTGGTGGAAACAGCTGTACATTCTTGAAGACGAGATCTCCAAGAGATAGCACCTCCAGCAAAATGAAAAATGTACCCTGATGTAGACTTACGATTGTCTACACAACCAGCATAGTCAGAATCTGTGTAACCAATAATGGATGCTTTCCCTCTACCTAAGCATAGACACTTGTCCTTAGTGCCACTCAGATATCTCAAAATCATTTTGACCGCTTCCCAATGTTTCTTGCCAGGATTAGACATATATCTGCTCACAACTCCCACTGCAAATGCAATGTCTGGTCTCGTAGCTACCATAGCATACATGAGACTACCAACAGCAGACTGATAGGGAATTTTGGTCATGAATTCCTTTTCCTCATCTGATTTGGGGCAGTCATCCTTGCTCAATTTCACATATGTGGGTAAAGGTGTACTCAATGCCTTTCCACCCTGCATATTGAATCGATGAAGTACTTTGGATATGTACTCACTTTGAGACAAGTATATGCATCTTTTACTCCTATCACGAGTAATGCGCATGCCAAGAATATGTTTGGCATCCCCCAAATCCTTCATATCAAATGTCTGACTCAACTTCTTTTTGAGAATTGACAAATCATAAGAGGACTTCCCAGCAATCAACATATCATCGACGTAAAGTATCAAGCATATCAAGCTGCCATCAGAACATCTCTTTGTGTAGAGACAATGATCCTCATTGCTCCGAGAATAGCCTTGGGACTTCATAAAAGCATCAAACTTTTGGTACCATTGTCTAGGAGACTGTTTAAGTCCATACAAGCTCTTCTTGAGCTTACAAACTAGACTTTCCTTGCCAGGAACTACATAACCCTCTGGTTGTTCCATATAGATCTCATCTGTAAGATCTCCATGCAAGAAAGCTGTTTTCACATCCATTTGGACTAGCTCTAAGTCCTCCATTGCAACGAATCCAAGCAACATGCGCAAAGTAGTCATCTTGACCACTGGGGAGAAGATTTCCTCAAAATCAACACCATGTTGTTGCTTAAAACCCTTTGCAACAAGTCGTGCTTTATATTTTGGAGAAGCACTATCTGATGTGAATTTCAGCTTATATACCCATTTACATGGTAAAGCTTTCCTTCCCTTTGGCAAAGGTACTAAGTCCCAAGTACCATTCTTGTGAATAGAATCCAACTCACTCTTCATGGCACGCTCCCACTTGACATGATCCTCTGTCTGCATAGCCTCTTTGTAGCAAGAGGGCTCACCGGCATCTGTTAGCATAACAAAATCTAAACCTGGAACATATCTATCAGGTGGATATGAGACACGTGCAGAACATCTCAATGGTTGCTGAACAGGAACATGTGCAGACTGATCTGAATGGACATTCTCTTGAACATCCCTATGTGCAGCATTTTTATGCATGCTAACCGGAGGACTAGTATCCTCAAACACCACTCTTCTCACTTCAACCTCCTTAATCGGCTGTTTATGCATCTTAGACTCATTAAAAATGACATCACTACTTCTGATCACTGACCGTGTTTCAGGATCCCATAAGCGATATCCAAATTGTCCTTCTCGACCATATCCAAGAAAAATGCATTTCTTTGACTTATGGTCCAACTTCTGTCTAAGATTCTTGGGTATATGAACATATGCTTCACACCCAAAAACTCGAAGATGATCATAATATGGTGGTTTCCCTGTCCATAACTCTTGTGCCACTTTCAGACCTTTGGCAGTACTAGGTGAAAGGTTAATCACATGAACTGCAGTCAATACTGCTTCTGCCCAAAAACCTTGTGAGAGGTTTGCATGATGCAACATAGAGACTACTCTATCTTGAATAGTTCTATTCATCCTCTCAGCTACACCATTCTGTACTGGGGTATAAGGAGCTGTAAACTCTCTACGAATCCCTCTACACTGACAGAAAAGGCTGAATTCATGTGAGGTATACTCACCCCCATTATCTGAACGTAAAGCCTTAAGCTTAGTTCCTTTTTCAGTCTCAACTGAAGCAAGCCATTTTCTGAAAGTAGGGAATACATCATCCTTCGATTTGATAGGATATACCCAGACTTTTCTAGTAGCATCATCTATGAAAGTAACAAAGTAAAGAGAACCACCTAAGGACCTAGTGGGCATAGGACCACACACATCTGTATGAACAAGATCTAAAGGCTGAATTGAAGAGTCAATGTGCGTTTTATGCACATTTCTGGTTTGCTTTCCATATTGACAATGCTCACAAAATGAAAAATCAGAGAAAGATAACACCGGTAAGTAGCCAGAACGAGAAAGATTTTCCATTCCACTACGAGATATATGGCCCAAACGACCATGCCAAATACAAGCCATAGGCTGTTCAGTAACAGCTAACAAGTGTTCTTTCTGTGATACAAATAAAGGGTAAAGTGAGCCAACTTTCCTTCCTTTTGCAATAACCATATTGCCCTTTGATATACGAAAGGACTGAGCATAGAAGACCACCTTGTAACCAAGGTCATCAAGTTGACCAACTGACATCAAACTGCGTGATAACTGAGGTACATGGCGTACATTATGCATAGTAAATTTTGAACCGTCAATGAACTGCACAACCACATCTCCAATCCCCACAACATCACACTGGTAAGAGTCACCAAGTCTCACGGTACCAAGAGACTTTGCTGCATAATTAGAGAACCATTCTCTATGTGGTGTCACATGGAAAGAAGCACCAGAATCTAGCAGCCAGGTGTGGGAAAGAGAATCAGCCATAAGTGCCTCAGATGGCACAGTACTATCAAGTGTCAACACATCAGCATCGTCAGAAATAGCATTAATTTCTTCAATCTTCACAGTCGAAGTAGATGGTGCAGGTAACTGTTTAACATGCCCATCAACATTCTGTCCTTTACCTTTAGCATTCTTTAATGCATAACAGTCTTTCTTCATGTGTCCTTTCTTATGACAATAATGGCATTCAATATCCCTCTTCCTTGATTTACTTCTGCTCTTATTCCGTTGACCATTCTTTTCCTTGTTCTTGCTCCTGCCACGTTGTTGATTCTTTCCTTGGTAAGAATCACGAACATTATATGCATCTCCACTCTGAGTGCCAACCATAGATTTTCTACGAATCTCCTCACTCAAGAGTGCTCCACATATGTCATCATAGACGAGTTTACCACCTGGTGCACTATTGCTAATAGCTGTGCAAAATGTATCCCATGATGATGGCAGGGTGCATAACAGCAATACTGCTTTCATTTCATTGTCCATATCCATTTTCTGAGCCTATAACTGGGAGAATATGGCATCAAACTCATTTAGATGAGCAGCAACACTATCTGTGTCCTTCATACGAAGGTCGTATAATTTTCTCATCAGATATACTTTATTTGATGCCGTCTCTTTTTCATATGTATTGCATAACTTCTTCCAAAGCTCCTCTGCACTTTCACAGTCTAATACTGTAAAGTAAACATTATCTGCTAGGTGCAAGTGAATGGTAGACCTGGCCATTTCATCTAACTCATCCCAATCATCTTCATCCATGTCAGCAGGCTTCTTTGAAATCCCATTTACTGGCTTCCATTGCCTTCTTTGAATCAGCACATCTTTAATCTGATTCTTCCATAGAGCAAAGTTTGTGCCATCAAATTTTCGGATCTCAAAATGGTCTTTGCCCTGCAAGTTATAGCTCCTCCTCGGAACGCTAGCACTAGACCCTGATCCACTGGATGTGCCTGAGACCTCTGATGCCATGATCGTAGAGAACTGAATAGAATGATAATGGAGCTAGAAGAGTCCAAACACCAACAAATAAGTGTATCAAGGAGTAAATCGACCACTATATAGTTGACTAAACCAGAAATCTGGAAAAATTTTGCCAGAGTATCCTCTGCAAAATTAGCATATGACCAGTGTCAAAGTATCATAAAACTGCAAGTACTAACATGTCTACCTGCATAGTGAATCACTGACTCCACTGCATATAATCAGTTACCCAATAGAAGCCAACTAGGCTTATCGAGCACCTATGAACAACTATCATACATCTCCTATGGCGAGGCTGGGTAAGTCTTCCACCTGCATCACCGAAGAGACCCCGACATCTGGGTGTCTCCCAGTCAAGAAAACCTCACCACGACCCTCTTTATCAAACGTAAAAGGCTTTATGCAAAGAACGTAACCGCTATATCAATGCCCACATGGACGTACATAAGCGGTATCCACAGAAGCGTACATGGTGTGTATGTGCTCAATATATGCAGTAAAATGACACTGAAAGGCTGAGTACACAGCCCAAAAAACTAGCCAATAACACCTGCAAGTGTCTGTCAACTCTGATGTTTTAGGCTTTAAAAACCTGCATAAATTTGCAGCGACTGCTCCCACCAAAACTGAAAATCCCTCGAGAAACCTGTAGTTTTACGAGTGTGGCTGAAAATACAGCCCCAAAGGTTGATATTTATTGTCTGAGAAGTACAAGGAACACTCTTCTTGATGTTCTTGGACCTGTGTGAAGAGAACTACGTGCGAAAGTACTCCAAAATGGCTCCAAAAAACACCCCAAAATTGCTTCAGAAATAGGCTTTAAAAGCAAAAATGAAGCTTTGAGGGACCAAAACTTGTTCAAGGTAATGCCAACCTTAGTCTTTCCCCTTCTTCAAACACCACAAGAGTGTAGCTTAGTGGCAAGAGATTGCCGCGGTTAAGCGAGCTCTGGGGGGAACAGTACTGGGATGGGTGACCTCCCGGGAAGTACCGGGAACCTCTATATTCCTTGATCGTTGAGGTCCTCCCTCGCGCGCAGCCAACGGCGCCAACGGTGACTTCGGTGACTCGGATGACAAGGTATGCCAAGGTCTATGCCTTGGTCGCCGCCTTAGTCGAAAGCCTTGGAGAGAGCCCCACGACGATGTGCTCAAAGTAGAAAACCGAGCTCTGGTCGTCACACACAGTACTACGCACAGATGTTGTGGAATACGCAGAAAACACAGTACACAGGAAGCACGAAGACAGACTTCTTAGGTCTTACAAATGCGGTCGAACTTACAGTCTGTGACTGACCAGGCCACTATATGTTTTATTAAAGAACATATACAAAGAAGTGTCCGGGTGGCCATTTGGCCTTTCACATGGACACTAACGGTAACATATTGTATGGAATGTCTTAGTGATGATGCCGGATGACATGTATCACTTTTTCATTTATCTAACATGTATAGTGATCATGCTGGTATATGTCAATGATAATTTTTCACTCTAATATCGTAAATCCATGAATATCTTGAGAAATCATCAATGAACGTAACAAAGTACCCGTAACCTTGAATAGAATCTCTTCTCATCTGACCATTCACATCTAAATGTATTATCTGCAACTTCCTTGTGGCTGTGACAAACCCATGTTTCTTGAAAGGTAATTTGTGAAGTTTTCCTTCAAGACATCCTTCACATGACTCTGCATCATCTGGTAAAGCAAAAGTAGGAAAACTCTCCACCATACCTTGATCTTTGACATTCTTGAGAGCTATGTAACTGATATGATCAAATCTAGCATGCCATAACTTCATGTTCTCCTTAGGTGTAGTAGACCTAGCAACATTAGGATGTCTTATTTTGGACAATACAAACATGCCACTTCTATTTCCACCTTGTAGTAGGCAATGCTCCTCATCAAGTGAGAGGATCTGACATGAATCTTTCTTAAAAGCTACTATATAACTATCTGACAAGAAAGTCGAGATAGAGAGCAAATTCTTCTTCATGTCTGGAACATAAAGAACATTGGAAATTGTGAAATTTCCACCTGTTGTGGACTTAAGATTCCCTTCTCCAACACCAACAACATCCATATCATGACCATCTCCAATGGTCACTCTTCTACCTAAAGAGTTAGAAAGGGAAGAAAATACCTTTCTGCAACCTATCATATGTTTAGTAGCTCCAGAATAAAAAATCCGAGGATTATTTGAGATTTCATTTAGCGTTGCATGATCAAAAGCTATCTCTTCAATAGTAGCACATGCATATGAATTTACCTTTGGAGATTCAGGTTTTGGATCATCTTCATCACTATTACTTGATGATTTCTTCTTCTCATTAAAAATCCTTTCTCTACATTCTGCTATGAAATGACCTAGCTTCTTACAGTAATGGCATACTCCTTTCTTTGAATCAAATGTAGTTGAAGATTGTTCTTTGGGTGTAGAGGAAGACTTACTTTCCTTCTTACATTGTTGAATCTTCTACTCCTTCTTTGTCTCCTTCTTCTTTCCCTTTGACGATGAGAACATGGCTTCATCATTCTCTTCAATAACTTTGCGTTGATCTTCATCTTGAAGTAACAGGAACTATAGCTCTTCAAATGAAATTTCTCTATCTCTTGTTGAGAGAGATAAAGAAGTAACAAAAGCACGGTATGTAGATGGAAGTGAGTTTAGAGGTGTATTTACCATCTTTTCATCGGAAATATTGACTCCAACATTCAGTAACAAATCTCCTAAATCTTTAAGCTTCAAAATATGTGTCTGAACCAATTCACCAACTTTCATCCTTGTGGTGGCTAGCCATCTCCTTAGATGAGCTTTCCTAGTAGGGTTTTTGCTCTGATAGAGATTCTCTAACTCCAATTAAGCCTGACGAGAGTTTTTTCAAGACCTAATTTTGGGTATAATATGCCTCATAACTCCCATAGCAATATCTGAAAGTGTTAAAGCATCCCTTGAATCCCATCTGTATTGTTCTTCTGTAGCAAGTAATTTGGTAGTAGTACGGACTCCTGATGATGAAAGAGTTTCTTCTTCTTCACTAACCTGTTGTTGAGCAGAAATAGGAACAGGGGGTCTTCTAGAAGATGAAGTAGCCTCTTCTCTAACTTGTCTTGGCCTTGGATAAGTGCCATTGAAAATATTCCACAAGTCCTTTGTTACTGACAAATTCATCATCATAAAACTCCACATTGGATAATTAGACATGCCCTCAAGCTTGTCTTCATTCTCTAGTCTATAGTCACTCATCTTGTCAAGGGTGTATGTCAACTATGCTCATATACTAAATGTTGGTATTCTAAGGTTTGAATACCAAATCTTGGAAGTGGTAGTGGGCCACAATAACAATAAATACAGGTTTACACGATCTTCCAACAAGTGAACCTTAAGATACAAACCTTAAGACTAAAAAATAGATAGGTGAGAGATAGAGAGAGAATACATGAGATTTCAAGTGTAACGGTAAGCTATGAGGCTCACCTACAATATCTATATTCAAATGTCAAATTACAATGTGTGTATATGATACAAACTAACAATATCTATATCTAGGCAAAAATAGGAACTAGATACAAGTGATTGTGTGCCTAAGAGGTATGAGGAGTGTGTGCATGAGAATATGGAGAATAAGAATAGTTTAGAAGTGTTGTATAGCAAACCCAAATTTTGATCAACCTAAATAAAAAACGAGTGACCTAGCAAGTAAGAACGGAAATAGACTTGCTACTCACAGTAAATAAAAAATGGATGTTGATGGTAAGCTGGCAGAATCTCCTCCAAATAATCACCAAGATGTAGACCACAACTCTTCCAACAGTGTGAGAACTCCTCCTCCAAGATGGCCTCCAAAGATCTTCTCCAAGATCTTGATCACCTCCTTCTCCTTAGCCTTGAGCACTTGAGAGACTTGAGTGATGATAAAGAATAAGCCCATGGTCTTCTTATGTAGCTTTGATGATCCCTCCAAAAGCATATTCTAAAAGCAATTTTGAAAAAGCTTACTATCGCAAAATCAGTTTATTGCTAAAATTAGCTACGATCGCCAAATTGTGTGCCCGTGAAAAGCTATGCATTTATCGTCGTTGATTTTCTTTGGTTTTGGTCTGTTGTTTGCTTTACTAAAATTCATATGTAAAACACTAGTACCGGTCGGATTCAAACTTTGGTGCCTTGCATGGGAGGCACTTGATCTATCCAACATGCCCACCTCTCTTTGTTGAAGGGAAATAAAAAAGAACAAATCTTATTGCTGGCAAGCTGAGCCTTTGGGACATTGTTTCCAACAAAATAGACATATTTCAGAAGTAGTAAGAGCCTTGATGGCTAAGAAGAATATGCCTCATTGTTATTGGGTAGAAGCTGTGCACAATTCTATATACATCATGAGTAGGACTCCGAATATTATTGTAAATCAACTTATACCTGAAGAGAAGTTTACAGGTAAAGCCAAACTTATCACATATGAAAGTATAAGGTTGTATTGCATATGCATTGAGGACCAAGCTTTAACTATCACGTCATAGTGTGACAATGTTCAAGCAGAAGAGCTCCTTGTAGTGTTCTTGCAGTGCTGTGAATTGCTACAGAAATGACGAATGCGGATGGAATGAGTCAACTTATGAGCGATAAGCTAGAAGAGAAAAACTTCAATGCTTGGAGATTCAAAATGATGAATTTCCTCATAGGAAAAGGCTACTAGAAGTACATCGAAGGAGAGAACAAAAATTCTCGACAGTTACTAGAGAGCAGTCCAACTAAAGACTAGTTAAGAGTGCATGAAGAATGGAATTAAGGAGCATGAAACATAGTATATTTGGTATCTGTTAGCATACAAGATAGCATGATTGGGTAGATACATGATGCCAAGACACCAAAAGAGGCTTGGAATAGTTTGGTCACATTGTATGATACCAATACCAAGGCACCAAAATTGCAACTAAAGAAGGAGCTGCATACACTAGAGAAAAAGGGCATGTCCATAAGTGACTATACACTTGCATTTATTGGTGTGAATGTAGATGATGATGATAAGGGAAGTGTGTCTTCTTGGTTTAGGAGCTGCATATATGCAGTTTAGAACTTCTATACAGGCTAGGGAAAATATTCTAAATTTTGTTGATCTGGTGTCCATGCTGACTATTGAAGACGAAGAATCTTGATGAGGACTCAAACTCCCAAGGAAAACCTAGTTTTGAGCAGGTATTCTAATCTGGAAGAGGAAGAGGCAGAGGTAGAGGTTTCGAAAGTGGAAGAGGAAATAATCAAGACCAAGGTCAACATCAGAATCATGCAGGAGGTAGAGGATAGTTTTGAGGTAGGGGGAACCAAAGAGGCCACAGAAATTTCCAAAAAAATGATTCAAGTAATGAGAGTAAAGGATGCTAGAATTATGGTAAACCTAGACACTTTGAACGTGATTGCAAATTGAGGAATCAAAATAAGAAAAGGTAGCAAAACAACTCTCCATCCACAAGTGCATATGATTCTAAGAAGCTTTTCATTGTTCAACATCATATGATGAATATGATGTTTGCCAATGTTTCAAAATCAAATGATAATGTCTGGTATGTTTTCTTAGATGCTTCAAATCACATGACCAATCATGTAGAATGATTTAGTAGTTTGCAGAAATTACCTATTTTTGGATATGTTGAACCAAGCAATGACACATCACATCTTATTGAGCATATGTTGGCTTGTAGGGTATGCACACATCCTCAATTGTGCATGGGAATCCTCCCTAGACTATAGGAATAATGCTTTTTGTATCTACTTAGAATTTCACATAAAAACACCCTCTTAGGACACTTTTTGATATTTCTCTTGTACTAAGGTAGAGAAGCCTTGTAAATAGCCACCTCTCTTGCACACATATGAGAGAACACACGTGAATATCCCACGCCTCTATTTCTTGGGATTTGTTTGTTAGAAAAGGAATATTTGCCCAAGATATGGTAGTTACACACATGCTTACTTTTTTACTTTTCAAAAGAGCACATGGGGAATAGAGCTTAGCCTATATATATAAGCTCATTTTTGTAAAGAAGGGGGAGCTTTTGGTTGACGTGTTCTCATGTAATATCTCTTTGAATGGAAGAAGGCTCTCTTTTACTCCAAGACTATTTACATTTATGTATTGTGTCTTTGTGAGTGTGTGAGAGTGGTGTGTGTGTGCCTATGCTTGTCTCTCCTTTGTGTGAGTAGAGTAGTTGCATTGCTTGTATTTTCCTCATGGACTAGGATCCTTGACTCCCTATTCTCCTTGGTTTCAAGCATGTGGCATAACATGTATCTGATGCCAATGGCTTGAACATGTTGGAGGTAGGGGTGGATGAGAGGAGAGTCACTCTTGAGCTTTCCTTCTTGCTTCCATGCAAGGTGGTGAGTGTTTTGGTCTTCTACTACTACAACATCAACACAATTTGGCGTTGTTGCCGGGGACGGTCGGCCTTTCATCACTTGGAGAGCTCAAGAACATGTGGTAAAGTATTGTGTTGCAATTTTTTTGCTCAATTGCATAGGATTTGAGTTCTTGCATGAAACTTTCACCCTTCCTTTGGACCTTTAGCTCCCTCTTTTCTTGCTTTTGTAGTGTAGTTTCAATTCATTTTTGTTTGATGCACAAAAACACCCTAACCCCCTTCTCTCCCTTCCTCTCACCCATATTCACACTCCTCTACACATCCACCTCCAACATCATCTCCCATTTCTGTCATTTCTTGAATTTTGTGTTGGCATAGAATTGAGGGTTGGATTGTACTTTTCTTTTCCCACCCTCTATTCTCTTAAAAAAAAATGTTTTCTGCTGGGGAAAACACGTTTGAAAGATCCTAAGCAATGTTCTTTCCTTCTCTCCCACTCAATTAAATATCGACCTTTCTAGTGAGCTAAAACTTGAACTTGATACTTTAAATTCATTTTCTTGTAGTCATTGAGCTAAGTGGGCTCGAATTTCTTGGCTTGGAGGCCTTTAGTCTCCCATGCAAAGTTGCACCTTGTCCTTATGAGCGCACTAATATCATGGTGCATTAACTCTCTTGCTTGTAGGTACAATGGGGGAGCATTTTGATGGCACTTTTCTTCATTCATCCTCTTGGGACGTGCATGGGGCTATGGCGGGGTTGAGCTCTGCAGAGCTCCCCCTCTAGCCATGCCTGCTGTGGGGATCTTGGCAAGGCGCTCGGTGGGACTGTTGGGGGAGGTTCTTCCTCCCACACTCAATTGCATTTGCGGATGAGTCCATGGGGCATCCTTACTCCATCTAGAATTATTGATGGGGGAACCATTGGGATTCCCTTCCTCTGTGCATCAATTGTAAGATTGTCATTGTGCTCCTCATCGAGCCATAGCTAGGACTTGGGGTTTTCTTTTACCATCCACTCCTGTGGTTTGGGCGAGGCTCCTATCCGCTTCACTGTGTTCGGTCCATCACTCTTCCCCACCTAAATCAGTTAAAATCGCATCTACCGTTTCAATTTTGGTCTACTATCAAGTTCAAACTTTCCCTGTCATGCTTCCCTTTCATGGATCTCTACCCATGTTTTTCCATAACAAGGATCTATTGGGGGTCATGGGAACTGATGACCTCATGCATGTTCTGGTCGGTGTTTCTACCCTCGCCTTCATGGGAGGAACTGTGTAGGCAATCAAGTATCAGGCACCTATAAGGTACCTTTTTTCTTGTTCGAAGAATTTGAAAGGAGTTCTTAGCTATTGGACTCTGAGGCACCGGATGCTACACTAGACTCAGAGCTCGTTCATGCACCATCCAAACCTGTTTCATCTCTCTCGGAGGGATGTTGCAATTGCTTGTGACAAAGGGTCATTTGGGGATGAGGATAACTTAGCTTTGTGCCCTTCTTTCCTTCTTATTATTGCATAGCCATCTTTCACAGTTTCTCTTGAGGATCCAACTATATCAGAGTGGATGTTGAGGATTGATGATTGAGATGGGTCGGGAAATCTACCAATCACATGACTCAGCTAAAGATAGTTTGGGAACAACCGATTTCACTAATAGAAAAATGGGCATTTCCGTTGTATATCTGTTCAGTACTATAATGGTAACTCTTCAAGGACTTTGCTGGTGATCTCATCACTTCCAAAAGTAATGCTCTGGTGATTCCGCATCTTCATGTGAAGGATCTACTCAAGTCTCTCCTCTATGCCACTTGAGAATCTGGGAAAGCCAAACCGTTCTGCTTCTCCTTCGTGCCAAACTCTCCTCCATCCGGGGTTCAAACAGGTTGTTCAATTGTTCCATCATTGTTGAAGCTTTATTGTCTTTTCACTGTTGAGCCACTCTTCCCAATTCCACTTCTTATTGATCAGTTGCCTTGAGGTGGGCAAGCTCTTTCACAATGCCTATGTTATTGCATGTTTATGGGACCAAGGTCTATGGTGTTTCACAGAAGCTACAGCAAGATGAATCTTCTACTCTATGTTTTGACTCATGCAATCAAATGCTCAACCAATCTTGTGCATTGGAGCTTCGCCCTCTAGGTATGACAGTCACGAATCTTGGGGCACACTTGGGTCGGTGGTTTTCTTTTGTGATTATCCTTTAAGAGGAATGCTATCCAAACCAACTACCTCTAGAAGATAATGCATGTATTGTATGTACTAGAACTCTATTTGGAATCAATAGACTAATGTGACTTCTTGCATCTGACCATATGCATCTAGGTGTGATACTTTTTGCCACATTCCCTGTGTCCATGTTCACAGGTGTATGTAAACATCTTCATCTTTTTAAGCTGTCATATCTGTGTGGTTTTTTGCATCATTTCCTCTCCCCTACCCAGGAAGCATGGAGGTGATCACGATTTGAAGTATTGAATGAACTTTCTAACACAAGGCTAACACCTTTGCATCATTGCGGCTTGTTTTCTAGGACCAATATAGAAATCATCTCTTTCCAGGCAAAGAGTCCTTTGCCTTTCTATGTGCAATAGATCTCTTTCCTTTTCAATCCACGTTGGGGCCAAAAGAATATGTATGAGAAGGATCCAAGAATAGTCTCACGGTTTGTGACATTGCATACCAATTAGGATATGGTGTCTTCCTTTTTTTACACAGCAGAATGAGATCTTGATGTTGGCGTTTCAACAAGCTACACAAAGTGTTCAAAAAAGCAAGAAGGGGTTGTGTGCTCTCCGTGGAGGCATGTGAGGCATCCTTGCATATTTGGTGCAACATCTGACAGATATGCAACCTGGAAGTTGAGAATGCTTGGGGTGGATCAACACACATGGTTTCTCAGAAGGTTAAGGGTGGCTCTTCAGCTTGGATGCTTCCTATTGCTATACTTCAAGATGCCTCCTCCAGACTAAGGCTTTTTGGGGGCTATCGGTTGGAACATCACACATACATTGGAAGAAGGCCACCAATGTCTTGAAATCTCCACTAGGATGTCAAGATTGGAATGAACCACTGTTTAATCTTTAGAAGCACTAAGAGGAGAAGACTCAAAAGTGTTGGTTTGGTTTGATAAATACTTAGGATGGTTTTAAGTTTGTTACATACTCATGTTGGTTTAAGTTTCTAATTAACCACCCTCTAGTCAAGTGTAGGGCATTGGTTCAATAATTGCGATTCAAGGATTCTCCAGATGTCCTCTTATAGGGAAAAGAGGAGCATACTTGCAATAATAGTACAACAAAAGTTCAGGTTCAGATCTGTTTTTCAACCATAGACCTCTATTGAACTTTGGGGGATGATATTTTTCTGAAGTATGGTGGGGTTAAGATCTTTATGACTTCCCAATACAAGGATGGTGTCCATGATAAGGATTAAACACTTCAACATAGGATGGTCGACCAACTAAAACTCTAAATACCCTTAAAATTATAACAATCAATGATTAACATAACAGACTAATGCAAGTGATTACTATTTTCTATTTCCATTAATGAATGATAGGTTTGAGTGTCGAGAATTGCGGTAAGCATTCTATGTGATTGTCCACTTTGATGGGATGATGTCCAAAAAAATTCCTTTTACTTTGGATGTCTATATGTTTGATAAATCATTTCTTGCAAGATTGGATATTTATTGTATCTAGGCCCCAACTCACTTAAGAAGATTTTTTTCATTCACTTTCATTTAATACTCTGAGTACAATGATAGAGGCTAGCTTTTGTGCAACTTCATAGCTATGTATGAACATTTGTATGTTTTAAAATACATGTTCAGTATATGCGCAGGTGGTGTGTATCAGAGTACCCCACAAAAAAATGATGTCCACAGGCCTCCCTTCTCACTTAGAAGCTCTATTAAACAATACTTTAGGTGTGGCAAGATTTTTTCTGCCTATTGGAGGGTTCCAGACCTCCACATGGGAGCATTTCTGAGGCTAGTCGGTGCTGAGTGTACCAACTTGACACAGGAGTATGCAGTATTTTAGCACACCTGTTGATAAATGCTTGACACTGATGCAAGCTGGCTCCCTTAGAATACGTGGTAGTATTGGAAGACATATCACAAGGCAATACATGATATGAGGCCTAGTTGCCTTTCTTGGTGGTTTCTTTAGGATCATCATACTTGTTAAATCATCACCCTGGATAGATTCTTTGGGGATTTTGGATGGTCTTTGAGGACCTTATATGCATGTGAAGTAGCTCTTCATTTTCCCATTTAGTGATCTAATCTGTCTTATCTCGGTGTGATACAGGTCTGAAGGTGGGATAATGGTGGCTTTTGGTCATTGGAGCTAACGATTGACCTATATCTGCTAGCTACTACAACAAGTCCTTGACACGAAATAACTATTTTAATTGTGCTTCGTGATATGTGTAATGACTTTGGATAATGCATAAGGATTGTAATGTTTGTTTTCCTAGAGAATGAATTTGAAGCTTTGCGAGGATCTAAACTGATTAGAGACATAAATTATGTATGCTGTCTAGATCCACCCAACCAAAGAACGCTGGCCTCAAGGGGCTCGATGGAAAAGTAATGGTGACTTTGGCTCTTCATGTATATTTATTGGTTTACTTTCTATAGCAAGCTGCAACCATGATTTTGCCCCGAATAGTGGTTTTCTGTGAAGAAGAAGGCATTATAAGTTTGAAGGTGCATTACCTTTGGAATTCTTATAGATACAGAGATTGCTTTCTGAACATGTTTTGAAGTTACTCACAAGTTTTGATTATAGTTTTGAATGCTTGTGACTGACCCATGTGGAATTGGTTCATAAAAGTTTTGGAGAAAATTGGTATAATTGAGGGCATAGGACTAACATTAACTTGTTCTATACTATCTAAGTGTGAAAGTCAAAAATGTTCGAGTGATTGTTTTTTGCCAGGGAAGTAACTCAATTGTTTTATAGTGATCATTTAAGGCTTGATTTTCATAATGAATTGTAGGCCTACTCACACAGAACTTCAACATTGATCCTTCTTGACTTCTATAGATGATTCGATACTGTGCTTTGCAGGAATAGCTCTCGATAAACTGTGTGAATTTCATGAATGCTTGAAGAATGATAAGAGTGTTGGTTCCTTTACATCACTGTTATACAATCCTTATGCTTGAATGACATTGTGCTTACTCACTTGTTAAGTGGTCACACCATTTGGGGCCCTCTGTTTGCTGGTTCCACTTGTCCTTTGCATCAAATATTTTCTGCTCGATATCACAGGAAAAGAATTGGAGAACAAATTTTTTTTGGAAGCCCTCTTGTGGTAGGGAATTTGGACCTAGTCTGTACTTGTTACTCACAGTTTAGGTCTTAAGGACTTCAAATTCAGAACAGCTTGGGTGTGATACTTTGTGTGATTAACCCACTACTGAGGATTTCACTTAACATTTTTGACAATCTAATTTAATGCTTACTGTGTGCTTATGCATCCACTTTCATATGTGGCAATGACATTCTGGGTTGTTCATTTCACTGTTGAACTCCTATGCACACTCATCAGAAGTATTAAAAGAGCATTGTTTATCTCGTGTGTTTCAATGTTTTGTGTCACACATGCGCTCATGTGATAACACATTTAGGGATTGTGGCATGGCAAGGATATAAGACATATGGAAATCTACAAGTTCTTGCTGCTCATGGACTCTTAACCTTTTGAGCTTTATGTTATGAAATT
This sequence comes from Ceratopteris richardii, assembly GCA_020310875.1. NCBI lineage: Eukaryota > Viridiplantae > Streptophyta > Polypodiopsida > Polypodiales > Pteridaceae > Ceratopteris > Ceratopteris richardii. The sequence goes on along the minus strand of CM035412.1, from coordinate 113,153,522 downwards.
GCAGGAAAAGGCCTGCTCTTCATGAGGATTGTTTCTAGATGAGCAACTCTTGAATGACTCGATGCTCCTTGAAGTGGAAACTAAAGTTAAACTAAAAATTAATTGTCTACTTCTTCTCAGAAACAATCTACTTGTTGTAAATGTTTAATTTCTGGTTTGGGAGCTCCTTGGAAAGGCTCTCCTAGTCCTACATAGGAATACACCATGGGATGTATGCTAGGTTGACTACCCCCCAAGGGGATTGTGTTGCCCAGCTTTGAAGATTGAAGAATTGCAGATTTGAAGACCTGAAGCTTTTCAGAATTGAAGACTCCAACTTGTAATAGTTCAGTTATGTATGCTCTTCTTCTTTAACTTTGTCGAGGATGACAAAGACTAGAGGGGGGAGAGTGTTGGGTTGTAGGGTATTCACACGTCCTCAATTGTGCACGGGAACCCTCCCTAGACCATAGGAATAACTCTTTTTTGTATCTACTTAGAATTTCACATAAAAACACCCTCTTACGACACTTTTTGATATTTCTCTTATACTAAGGTAAAGAAGCCTTGTAAATAGCCACCTCTCTTGCACACGTATGAGAGAACACACGTGAAAATCCCATGCCTCTATTTCTTGGGATTTGTTTGTTAGAAAAGGAATATTTGCCCAAGATATAGTAGTTACACACATGCTTACTTTTTGACTTTTCAAAAGAGCACATGGAGAATAGAGCTTAGCCTATATATAGAAGCTCATTTTTGTAAAGGAGGGGGAGATTTTGGTCGACATGCTCTCATGTAATATCTCTTATGAATGGAAGAAGGCTCCCTTTTACTCCAAGCCTATTTACATTTATGTATTGTGTCTTTTTGAGTGTGTGTGAGTGGTGTGTGTGTGCCTATGCTTGTCTCTCCTTTGTGTGAGTAGAGTAGTTGCATTGCTTGTATTTTCCTCATGGACTAGGATCCTTGACTCCCTATTCTCCTTGTTTTCAAGCATGTGGCATAGCATGTGTCTGATGCCAATGGCTTGAACATGTTGGAGGTAGGGATGGATGAGAGGAGAGTCACTCTTGAGCTTTCCTTCTTGCTTCCATGCAAGGTGGTGAGGGTTTTGGTCTTCTAATACTACAACATCAACAGCATACAAGAAGCATATCATTGTCTATGGAGGTTGGGAAGGTAAAACATCTTGCTGATGTGCTACATGTTTCAAATATAATAAAGAATTCAGTTTTTGTTGAATAAATGATTGACCAAGGATTACAAGTCAGGTTTAATGCCGATGGGTTATATGTAGAAGAGTACAAACAAGATGGAAGATTGATTTCCAAAGGAAACAAAGTGGGTAGGATGTTCACCTTAGATTTGGAAATTCTGAAAATTAATGCAGCCATGTTTGCAAAATGTGTAGGAGTTAGTGTTGATATAGAGATCTGGCACAAATGAATTGGACATGCAAATTCATAGAGGATGAAATTGATGCAATCAAAGGAGATTGTCAATGAACTACCCAATTTCAAGGTTGCAAAGATGCAAAAGGTATGTGCAGCATGTCAATTTGTTAAATAGTCAAGAGCATCATTTCCGTATGAAAAACATATTATTGAGAATGTGCTGGAAATAGTACATATAGATGTTTGGGGCCATGCAAAGACCACATCAATGGGTGCTTGTAGGTTTTATGTTACTTTCATTGATGACCATACACAAAAAGTATGGGTACATTTCATGAAAGAGAAAAGTGAGGTGTTCAATCACTTCCATAATTTTAAGGCTATGGTGAAAATGTAGGCATGGAAGCATATTCAGGCATTAAGGTCTGATAGAGGAGGTAAATACATGTCAAATGAGATCAATATCTTTCTAAAAAGTCATGGAATTTGATGAAAGTTTTCATACAGGTACCCACCACAACAGAATGGTCTTGCTAAATGCAAAAATAGATATATTGCATAAATAGAAAGAGCCTTGATTGCTGAGAAGAATATGCCTCATTGTTATTGGGCAAAATTTGTGCACACTGTTGTATACATCATGAAAATAACTCTTACTACTGATGTATATCAAGTCACACCTGAAGAGACATTTACAAGTAAAAAGCCAAACTTATCACATATGAAAGTATTTGGTTGTATTGCATATCTACATGTTCCAGATGAGTTGAGGATGAAGCTTGATCCAAAAGTAGAAAAATGTATCTTCATTGGGTATTCCCTTGAGCAAAATGTATATAATTGTATAAGCCACTCATACGATAGGTGAAGGTAAGCAAAGATCTGGTGTTTGATGAAATGTATAGCTTCTATGTAGATACCAAAGAAGAACTTAATCTTGACTCAAATCACAAAGGCAATGCTGAAAAATCAAGTGCATGATGCATCACCAAGAAATAGTTCCAACTAGAATTCATGGAGTGGAAGATTGCGTGGAAATTTCAGTCTAACAAATTCATCAATTACATTCTGATAAAATTAAGTCCAAAGAGAAAGGGAAGACCAAAAAGGCTGAAGATGAAGGAACTACCTCCCAAGCCAACTATGCAGGGAGAGGTAGAACCTCAAGAGGAAGGGGCAGAGGAGGTAAGCAAGATAGGGGGCGACCCTATAACTCCGCACCATGTAATATTTGTGGATTGTCAAATCATACTACAGATGAGTGTTACACGAACTTCAAGAATCAGGGAGGTAGAGGATATCAAAGAGGTGGATATACACAATCAAGAGGAAGATTTAATCACCATCAAGGATACAATAACAACAACAACTACAATAGCAACTACCAAGGAGGCTACAAATTAAGGAAGGATTACAACAACTACACAGAGGAGCAAGAAGATTCTCTTTTGATTATGAACATGACTTCAAAACCAGGTATAAAGGATGACCATCTCTTCTACATTGACTCAGCATGCTCAAACCATGTGGTAGGCAATGTAGCTCTTATCTCTGACCTTGAGGAACCAAAGGGTAAGCATCAGGTACAAACAAGTGATGACACCAAGCACTCAGTGATTAAAGTAGGAAATGTTAAGACCTCAGATGGAAATAAGAATCTGTTGAGGAGGGTTTTATATGTACCTACAATTACCAAGAATTTGTTGAGTGTTGAACAAACTATGGAAAAGGGTTTGCAGGTCAGGTTCAACCAATATGGAGCATTTGTGGAGGATCCCCAACATGGATACAAAAGAATTGCCAAAGGAGAAAAGATAGGTAGACTATTCACTTTTTAACTTGAAGATACAAGGAACATTGCACTCTATAGCTACAAAGATCAAACACTTTCAGAGCTTGAAATCCGGCACAAGAGATTAGGGCATGTTGGTGAGAGAACTTTAAAACAAAATTGTAGAGACCAACGTGTTCTTGGGATACCTAATGTATCCAAGGAAAACATGATTTATAAATGTGGTGCTTGTTAGTTTAGAAAATCTCACAGGTTACCCTTCTCAAGGAAAGGCTACATGCATGAGGACTACCTAGAGCTTGTCCATACAGATGTATGGGGACCAAGTAAAGATCCCTCAATTTCTAGATCAAGGTATTATGTATCTTTCATTGATGATTACAATAGGTGGACTGTATTGTACTTTATGAAGCACAAAGATGAAGTATTCAGTTGCTTTAAAAGGTATCTTGCACTTGTTGAGAATCAAGCAGGGAGAAACCTAAAGAGACTAAGGTCAGATGGACGAGGTGAGTACTTCTCAAATGAGTTTGATGCATTCCTACAGGACATAGGAATCAAGAGAGAAATTACAACAAGGTATACCCTTGAGCAAAATGGGGTGGCAGAGAGGAGAAATAGATTAATTGTTGAAACAGCTAGGTCAATGTTAAATGAGAAAAAATTACCTAATTACTTGTGGGCAGAGAGTGTATCTACTACCACTTATCTTGTAAACAGGTTGCCATCCAAATCTCTTGATGGGATGACCCCATATGAAGCACGGCATGGTAGAAGACCTTCACTTGATCATTGCAGGATCTTTGGATGTGTAGCTTATGTGCATATCCATTCTCAGATGAGAGGTGAGCTAGACCCTAAGGCAGAGAATTGCATCTTCATAGGGTATGACTTGAATTAGAAAGGACAGAGGTTCTACAACCCTTCAAACAAAGGATTCATGGTCAGTAGAAATGTTGTCTTTGATAAGAATGACTCTTGGTTTGATAGTGAATGTAGGAAAGTAAAACTACCTTATGACTTGGAAGAGGAGTTTCTGTTGAGAGCAGTATGGGCACCGAAGGACTGACTAGACAAGGAAGCCAGCGGAGAGAGTCAGAGCGAGGTGAAGGATTAAGTAGACAAAGCAGTCGACGCAAATCTGGCAGATAGGCCCTTCAAATTTTTCCAAATCAACATCTTTATAACAGTGATTCTTATCACTAACAATCATTGTAAATACCATTTCATATTTTTGTAGCTCCATTTTGTGCAAGCCAAGGAGTCCTTGAGCTTGAGGAGCCTTAGAAGTACCTACATATCAATTTTCGTATTTTTTAGACTACGTTTAAGCCCTCAAATTGGCCTTGGAACCTAATTTTTAACTAGGCCGGACAGTAGGTCTGGACAGGGCCAAAACCTAATAAAAAACAATAAATAGAGCTAGAGAGCTCATTTTTGAAGCTAGCTTGTAAGTGATTTGAACTTGTAAGAGCTTTTTGAAAGTAATCTAAGAACTCCATTGCTTCTCACTCTTTGTCTTACTCTGTGTGCGCGTGTGTGTGTATGTGTGTGCATGTTGGTGTGCTTCTCACTCACGCACTTGTGCCTTCACTTGCTCGAGGTCATACCATCCTCACGTCTTCCCGGATTGACATTAAAGGAGGTGCTACTCATAACTGAGCTACACCAAATTTTGGCGCCGTTGCGGGGGATCGAGCTTTGAGGACGAGCATGTGATGGTAAGACGTAGAGTTGAGACGTTGGCCTCGTAGGTAATTTCTTTACTCTTCTTGTTTTTCTCTTCCTTACCTCACCACCATCATCACCATCATCATCCTCACCATCTCCCACCTCCATCTCCATCATCGCAAAAATTTCAGTTTTTTGATCATATCACCTTCCCCACCTCATTTCCCTCATTCCACTTGTGAGAGAGAGCAAGAGAGCGATATTGTGTGCATTGTTTTTGCACGTTTGTTGAGTTTCTTGCAGGTTCTAGCAGCATCATCCCCTCCAGCACGTTGTGCACGTACGGAAATGTGCAGAACTGTCTCGCAGTCGCTAGCTTCTGTCGATCGCGATTGACAGAAACTTTCATCTTTTGGTAAAACTGAGTGCATCACAGTAGACTAGAGGCCTTGCACAGCACAGATCCACAAAAATTTTTGAAAAAATTGCAAAATTTCAGTCCATCGCGATTGATAGCATCCATCGCGATTGACACTGTCCATCGCGATGGACAGCCAGTCCATCGTGATTGACAGACCCCGACAGACACGTGTCCATCGCGACGAACACCCCTGTCCATCGCGACCGACAGAAAAATCGCGATTGACACCCCCTTTCGCCGAGATTCTTGTCCATCGCGACATAGAGAGCCCCGATTGACACAAATTCACAGAAAACACCGAAAATTCCAGTCCATCGCGATTGACACCAGTCCATCGCGATTGACACCAGTCCATCGCGATTGACACCAGTCCATCGCGATTGACACCAGTCCATCGCGATTGACACCAGTCCATCGCGATTGACACCAGTCCATCGCGATTGACACCAGTCCATCGCGATTGACACCAGTCCATCGCGATTGACACCTCTCCATCGCGATTGACACCTGTCCATCGCGATTGACACCTGTCCATCGCGATTGATAGCCCAGTCGATCGCGATTGACAGCCAATTTTGGCCAATTTTTTAGGGTTTTTTAATTTGAAGATTTTGGCTAATTTTGGACATGGATCATGGACTCTAGAGCACATAAGGAGGCTATAGGCAAATAACCCGAGGAAAACCTGTTGCCCTGTTGGCCTGTTTGAACCCTGTTTTAATCCCTGAAGCCTGAATTGACATAACTTTCTCATACGAAATCCGTTTGCTGTGATTCTTGTATTGTTGGAAAGCTTCTCACTCAGGCACTTGTGCCTTCACTTGCTCGAGGTCTTCATACCATCCTCACGTCTTCCCGGATTGACATTAAAGGAGGTGCTACTCATCACTGAGCTACACCAAATTTTGGCGCCGTTGCCAGGGATCGAGCTTTGAGGACGAGCATGTGATGGTAAGACGTAGAGTTGAGACGTTGGCGTCGTAGGTAATTTCTTTACTCTTCTTGTTTTTCCCTTCCTTACCTCACCACCATCATCACCATCATCATCCTCACCATCTCCCACCTCCATCTCCATCATCGCAAAAAATTCAGTTTTTTGATCATATCACCTTCCCCACCTCATTTCCCTCATTCCACTTGTGAGAGAGAGCGAGAGAGCGATATTGTGTGCATTGTTTTTGCATGTTTGTTGAGTTTCTTGCAGGTTCCAGCAGCATCATCCCCTCCAGCACGTTGCGCAGGTACGAAAATGTGCAGAACTGTCTCGCAGTCGCTAGCTTCTGTCGATCGCGATTGACAGAAACTTTCATCTTTTGGTAAAACTGAGTGCACCACAGTAGACTAGAGGCCTTGCACAGCACAGATCCACAAAAATTTTTGAAAAAATTGCAAAATTTCAGTCCATCGCGATTGATAGCATCCATCGCGATTGACACTGTCCATCGCGACGGACAGCCAGTCCATAGCGATTGACAGACCCCGACAAACACGTGTCCATCGCGACGGACACCCCTGTCCATCGCGATCGACAGAAAAATCGCGATTGACACCCCCTTTCGCCGAGATTCTTGTGCATCGCGACATAGAGATCCCCGATTGACACAAATTCACGAAAAACACCGAAAATTCCAGTCCATCGCGATTGACACCAGTCCATCGCGATTGACTCCAGTCCATCGCGATTGACACCAGTCCATCACGATTCACACCAGTCCATCGCGATTGACACCTGTCCATCGCGATTGACAGCCCAGTCGATCGCGATTGACAGCCAATTTCGGCCAATTTTTTAGGGTTTTTTAATTGAAGATTTTGGCTAATTTTGGACATGGATCATGGACTCTAGAGCACATAAGGAGGCTATAGGCAAATAAAACGAGGAAAACCTGTTGCCCTGTTGGCCTGTTTGAACCCTGTTTTAATCCGTGAAGCCTGAATTGACATAACTTTCTCATACGAAATCCGTTTGTTGTGATTCTTGTTTTGTTGGAAAGCTTCTCACTCACGCACTTGTGCCTTCACTTGCTCGAGGTCTTCATACCATCCTCACGTCTTCCCGGATTGACATTAAAGGAGGTGCTACTCATCACTGAGGTACACCAAATTTTGGTGCCGTTGCCGGGGATCGAGCTTTGAGGACGAGCATGTGATGGTAAGACGTAGAGTTGAGACGTTGGCATCGTAGGTAATTTCTTTACTCTTCTTGTTTTTCTCTTCCTTACCTCACCACCATCATCACCATCATCATCCTCACCATCTCCCACCTCCATCTCCATCATCGCAAAAATTTCAGTCTTTTGATCATATCACCTTCCCCACCTCATTTCCCTCATTCCACTTGTGAGAGAGAGCGAGAGAGCGATATTGTGTGCATTGTTTTTGCATGTTTGTTGAGTTTCTTGCAGGTTCCAGCAGCATCATCCCCTCCAGCACGTTGCACAGGTACGGAAATGTGCAGATCTGTCTCGCAGTCGCTAGCTTCTGTCGATCGCGATTGACAGAAACTTTCATCTTTTGGTAAAACTGAGTGCACCACAGTAGACTAGAGGCCTTGCACAGCACAGATCCACAAAAATTTTTGAAAAAATTGCAAAATTTCAGTCCATCGCGATTGATAGCATCCATCGCGATTGACACTGTCCATCGCGACGGAGAGCCAGTCCATCGCGATTGACAGACCCCGACAGACATGTGTCCATCGCGACGGACACCCCTGTCCATCGCCACCGACAGAAAAATCGCGATTGACACCCCCTTTCGCCGAGATTCTTGTCCATCGCGACATAGAGAGCCCCGATTGACAAAAATTCACGGAAAACACCAAAAATTCCAGTCCATCGCGATCGACACCAGTCCATCGCGATTGACACCAGTCCATCGCGATTGACACCAGTCCATCGCGATTGACACCAGTCCATCGCGATTGACACCAATCCATCGCGATTGACACCAGTCCATCACGATTGACACCAGTCCATCGCGATTCACACCAGTCCATCGCGATTGACACCTGTCCATCGCGATTGACAGCCTAGTCGATCGCGATTGACAGCCAATTTCGGCCAATTTTTTAGGGTTTTCTAATTTGAAGATTTTGGCTAATTGTGGACATGGATCATGGACTCTAGAGCACATAAGGAGGCTATAGGCAAATAACCCGAGGAAAACTTGTTGCCCTGTTGGCCTGTTTGAACCCTGTTTTAATCCCTGAAGCCTGAATTGACATAACTTTCTCATACAAAATCCGTTTGCTGTGATTCTTGTTTTGTTGGAAAGCTTCTCACTCACGCACTTGTGCCTTCACTTGCTTGAGGTCTTCATACCATCCTCACGTCTTCCCGGATTGACATTAAAGGAGGTGCTACTCATCACTGAGCTACACCAAATTTTGGCGCCGTTGCCGGGGATCGAGCTTTGAGGACGAGCATGTGATGGTAAGACGTAGAGTTGAGACGTTGGCGTCGTAGGTAATTTCTTTACTCTTCTTGTTTTTCTCTTCCTTACCTCACCACCATCATCACCATCATCATCCTCACCATCTCCCACCTCCATCTCCATCATCGCAAAAATTTTAGTTTTTTTATCATATCACCTTCCCCACCTCATTTCCCTCATTCCACTTGTGAGAGAGGGCGAGAGAGCGATATTGTGTGCATTGTTTTTGTTGTTTTTGCATGTTTGTTGAGTTTCTTGCAGGTTCCAGTAGCATCATCCCCTCCAGCACGTTGCGCAGGTACGGAAATGTGCAGAACTGTCTCGCAGTTGCTAGCTTCTGTCGATCGCGATTGACAGAAACTTTCATCTTTTGGTAAAACTGAGTGCACCACAGTAGACTAGAGGCCTTGCACAGCATAGATCCACAAAAATTTTTGAAAAAATTACAAAATTTCAGTCCATCGCGATTGATAGCATCCATCGCGATTGACACTGTCCATCGCGACGGACAGCCAGTCCATCGCGATTGACAGACCCCGACAGACACGTGTCCATCGCGACGGACACCCCTGTTCATCGCGACCGACAGAAAAATCGCGATTGACACCCCCTTTTGCCGAGATTCTTGTCCATCGCGACATAGAGAGCCCCGATTGACACAAATTCACGGAAAACACCGAAAATTCCAGTCCATCGCGATTGACACCAGCTCGCGATTGACACCAGTCCATCGCGATTGACACCAGTCCATCGCGATTGACACCAGTCCATCGCGATTGACACCAGTCCATCGCGATTCACACCAGTCCATCGCGATTCACACCTGTCCATCGCGATTGACAGCCAATTTCGGCCAATTTTTTAGGGTTTTTTAATTTGAAGATTTTGGCTAATTTTGGACATGGATCATGGACTCTAGAGCACATAAGGAGGCTATAGGCAAATAACCCGAGGAAAACCTATTGCCCTGTTGGCCTGTTTGAACCCTGTTTTAGTCCTTGAAGCCTGAATTGACATAACTTTCTCATACGAAATCCGTTTGCTGTGATTCTTGTTTTGTTGGATAGGGTATTTTGAAGTTGACCATACCCCGAGGTAGGAAAACTGAGGGATCCTTGGGATTGTTTTCCATAAAGGCAAAGGATAATTTGGTCTGTGAGTTACATGCATGAAAGTGGTCTATTGTGTCATTTGAATCTAAGTCTTGAGCTAACCGTGGGACTTTTACACGTCCAGTAAGACCACTTGAGGGCATTCTAAGCAAGAGTAAGTGCAAGCTTGGGAACACACATCCTGGGCACACTAGGGCAACAACACAAGGAAAGAAACTCAAGGTTGGAAAATCCTCAACTCCCTTTGTCAATTCCTAGCTTAGGCTAAGAACGACTAGTGCTAGGAGTAAGTCAAGGCAACGATAGGCATCAATCAAGTTGAAGACTACCTATGCACTCAAGTTCAAGATTAAACATAATCTCTTCGTGATGCGATAACCTTAAAGGAAAGAATCTAACGTGGAACGATCAACTTACAGTGCAAAAATTAACGCAAATATTCCTCACGATGTGATTTCTGACAAGAGCATAAACACGGTAACCACTAAAAAGAATCAAGTGGCTGATACAAAAGAACTCAGCAACGAGGTTGTACTTGGGCAAATTTGGGCTATTCAATTAGGCTTATGAACCTTAGATCAGGGCGACATCTAGGGAGAGATAGACAAAGTCTTAGGTCTTCAGAGGCTAGTGTCAACCACACTGCTAGGTCTTGGGCCCAGCAATTGAGCCACCACTCATACTACCCTAGCTTTGAGACTAGTGAATCAGAGATGTCTCAAGGCATGGATCGACCTACGGGAAGTTCAAGAGTGCCATACTTGCACAGGGTAGAAGGCCCCTACAAGACGTAGTTGGAATACCTTAGGACCAACCGATTAGGTGCTAGCATCTATGAGGACGGCCTAGGAAGATCTGTGGTCCAAATCAAAAACCCAGACCAATCTATTGGGCTAGAGCACCCTGCTGTCAAGTTTGAAAATGGTGCATACCTTGATAAAGAGGGAACCATATACGTGGTCACTAGTCACCCGGAGAGGACAGATGAATTTGGGAATGTGATCCTTGAGACGGACATAGAGGACCTAGAACAAGGAAACATGGGTGCAGAGCCCAGGACCCCTCGAGGGAAATCTGTTCTTACGAGAATTCTCACTCCTGAGTGGATTCCCCAAGACAACAAGAGCATAGATCTGCTTCTGAACCCAGAGACTGATGAAGCCTTTTGGAGGTATAAATCTGATCGACCAAATGACATAGGAACAATCATGATCTATGAGTTTAAAGATCCAGATAGCCCAGGCAGAGTGACCTACTTAGATCACGCTTCAGAGAGGATCTTTGTGGTTACAGAACATGATAGACATGCTTACACTTGGAAGGGTGAATTCGTTTTCCCCCAACCAAGATTGAATGTGTCCTATGGTCACCCTGGAGCTGGAACATCCCAAGCTCATGGAACTCAAAGACACAGAAGTAGAGATAGGCCAGAAGTAAGCTTTGCCAACCCAATGGGCAGAGAAAGAACGAGGACGGAAACAAACAGAGTAGAACGTGAGGTACTTAGAGCTCCCAGGAGTCAAAGACATGCGGATGAGTTCCCTCTACCACGACCTAGAGAGCACACAAGGACTTTGAGACCGACTCAGCTAGTCAAGTCCATAAAAAACTACTTTGATGGCACTAGAGATCCCTACGATCATGTGGCTGAGTTCAGGCAAGTCTTGAGAGCTGAACAGGTGGAAGATCTATTCACGCAGTACAATGCCTTTGGTCTAACCCTTAGGAACACAGCCCTTACGTGGTTTCAACCATTGAATGAGAGGCAGTTCAGGAGCATAAACCAACTCCTAGAGGCTTTCATTATTGAATTCTCTAAGAGTGGCATAAGGCATAATACCTCCTCATTGATTCACAGCTTCAAACAAACCCCTCAAGAGACCGTGAGACTTGCAGGAAGAAGATTTAGGCAATACCTTGAAAGATGCCCTGTTTTGGAGTTACCCACACCAGCCAAACAAGTGGCTCTGTTCCTGGATGGATTGCTAAGTACCAAATTGAGGTCATATGTGTACTTGAAGGACCCTATGACCATTGAAGAGTGTGTACGCATGTGCATTGACATTGAGGATAACCTAGGGGAAGAGTTAGAACTCTCCAAAATCTACAAAGATTCAGATTGTGGTTCTAGTCTCTCTTCCACCCAATCCACATCTATCAAGGAATTAGCAGAGAAAGTAGCTCAGAAATTAGGTGTCTCTAGCAAACAGATCCCAAGGTTTGCCCCTGTGAAAAGATGCTATACTTGTTGGGGTGACCATATGGCGAATGTATGTCCCATTATGGCTCAACCCCAAGTGAATCCCAGTAGCCAATACTGCACCATAGAACGGAAATACACTAATCACACAGCACAAGATTGCCCATACAATAAGCAAGCGGTTAGGCAAACCTACCCTCAGCCATACCCTCAACAAGGCAAATACCAGAGTCAATACCCACCACAACAGTATACTAGACCTCAACAAAATTACCAACCGCAATATCAGGCCCAACTGAGACCCCAGCCAGTGCTAGCACAACAACCACCTGCTCCTACTAATGTGATTCCGGTAAAGTATGCTGCTGCAGAAGAAAACCTGAATAGAGCTATAGTCCCAGTAACACCATTAATCTCAAAAAGTGATCCCAGTGACCATAGCTTTGATTCGACGCATATTGACAGCCCCCATGCCTACTACATGCAATCTCCGGAACATGGTGAGTCCTATTACAGTGAAGAGCCAAATGAACCTAGTTGGGAGTCAGATTACACAAATGTCATGTATGAAAACCCCAACCCTAGACCTCAACCTAGACAAGTAAGACCCCATTCCCTAGAGGACCATGCTACAGATGTCAAGGAGATCACCTCATTCGTGATTGCCCGATGCCTGCACCTATCCAAACCCAATCAGTGACGATCCAGGGCTTTTGCCAAGAGTGTGGAAAGGAGCATCTCTTACGAGACTGCCCTAAGAATCCTAATAATACGCCAAAAATCACTCCTATTAACGTTATTGGGTTAGTGATAGATTCCACAGGAAGTGTCACTTCCACTGCACCCGTACAGGTAGTCACTAGAGCTCAAGCATTGCAGCAAAACCAAGGGGTAGGCCAGGAAAAGAGCTTAGAGGCTAGTGAAACTGAGAGCATAACCAAGAAAAGGACTAGAGCTTGGAGAGATAGTCGTGAAAGAATGAAAAGACAATGGGCAAAAAAGATGAGTGAACTCGAGGAAAGCCTCAGAGAAACAAAGGCCAGGATAACTGAACTCACATCTCAAACTCCCTCTCACACTGCCCCACCACCACCATTCCCATCTCCATCCGACCCGCCACCTTCCAACCCGCCTCACCTAATCCCACCATCCCCTAGAGTAGGATCAGTCCTAGCAGATCCCACTCCCGAGGATCTAAACATGATGCTTAAGGCATGTCAGGCCAGAATCCAAGAAGGGCCAAACGTAACTGATCATGAAAAGTGTTACCCTAGAGCAGAGCTAGAGCTAGAACGAACCAAAATTTTCGCGAAGATGGTGGAATTGGCTCAGACCATGTTTGAAGCCTGTCGCCTATTTAACATCTCTAGTTCAGCAAAGACACAGTTGCACTTTGATGGACTGTTAGAAAGAATAGAGAAGCTCATTGCACAATCAGAAAAGGAACCCGCCTCTCAACACAAGGACAAGGCAAGTGAAAGTGCAGGTCTTCCTACCCAGGAAGCCTATGTGCCTAACTCTACGGAGCCAGACACATCATCTTCTCTGAATCGGTTCACACCATAATTCTTACGAGAGATTCAAGAAGACAAATGGGCTAAAGAAAGTGAAGTCCCTCCTCCTATTGAACTTGTGGATGATGCACATGACCAATTCCAACAAGACATCCCCTCCATTTATGAGGAGCAGGAGAGCACCCACTCTTAGGAAAGACTAGACTTTGAGTCTAATTCTTTACAAGAATTACCCCACTTCACAGGCCCATGGGAAGCTAAGTCTACTTGTATGAGAGCACCCACGGTCATGGTAAGAAAAGAAGACTCGGTCATACCTAGGAACACAGAGGTAGTGAAAAACACTAAAGTACAATGCAGCCTCACCTTAGAAGAACTACTCAAAGTAAGGCCAGAGCTATGGAAGCATGTCGCCAAACAAGTACCAGAAATAGCAAAACCTCGTTCTCAGGTAGGATCCCAGAGGACAGTGCCAGAAATACCATTGGACAAGATAGGAGACATGAGTGAGGGCGAAGAGGGAAACACATATCTTCCTATCACCCATCAAGGATACACCACAAAGGCCATTCTAGACTCAGGCGCAGGTGTTGCAATTGCTACCATTTCCCTATGGAAGCGTTGGGGGAAGCCAGCACTCAGGCCCACGAGGATGAAATTGCAAATGGCCGATGGTCACATAGAGCGACCCTTAGGGCTGTTAGAAGGAATAACTCTCACCACATGTGGTGTTGAGTTCGAGCACACATTTGCTATATGTGATTTTAGCAAGAACCATGCCTATGAGATGATTTTGGGAAGACCATTTATGCGACAGTTGCAAGTGGTACAGGATTGGGGAACCAACTCCTTGTATTTGCAACACTTAGGTGTCACGACCAAAGTGAATCTCAAAGATTACTCTCATAGAGATGTCCCTCCTATCCAATGGAATCCCATCCATAGAGCCATGATCAAGGCAATACTATTTGCAGGCTTCTGGTGGCCGACCCTTCACATGGATGCACGTACCTATGTGAAACGGTGTGATATCTGTCAGCGAACTCAGTATCCTATACGCAAAGACGAGATGCCACTGAAACCTATGATGGGTGGACGTGCATTCTCTAAGTGGGGAATAGACTTCGTAGGTCCTATTAATCCCCCAGCTAAGGGTTCCCATGCAGAATATATCATTGTTGCGACAGACTATCTAACAAAGTGGGTAGAGGTAAAAGCCACAACGAAGAATGATGCTCAAACAACAGCTAAGTTTTTATTTGAGAATGTGTTCACTAGATACGGGCTACCTATAGAGCTAGTAAGTGATAGAGGCACTCACTTCTTGAATGAAGTGATTGAAAATCTGCTCCAAGAATTCTTGGTAGTTCATAAGAAGTCTACCCCCTACCACCCACAAGCTAATGGGCAAGCCGAAAGCACAAACAAGATTCTGTGCAATGTACTAACGAAACTAGTGAATAATAAACGCTCTGATTGGGACAAACAGCTACACCATGTTGTTTGGGCATACCAAGTCGCCTACAAAACGGTACTCCAAGCCACCCCCTTTCAGATGGTATTTGGCCAAAACGCCGTGCTACCGTTGGACTTCTTAATACCTACATTGAAAGTAGCACAAGAACAGGAATGGACGGGTCATGAACTCTCCTCTAGATTTTTTGACCTTGAACGATTAGGAGAAACAAGACTGAGGGCGGCTGCAGGGATATATGCAGCTAAGAAACGACAGAAGGCATACTTTGATGCCCATGTTAAGGATAAAGGTTTGAAGGCAGGCGATCTAGTACTAGTCTACACTTTGAAACAACATGCGAGGAAATTAGAGAAACGTGACTATGGACCCATGATCATTAATAGAATCTCAACGAGTGGAGCAGTACAGCTAGCCACCTTAGAAGGTGATATTCTTCTGAGCTACATAAGCGGATGCAGGGTCAAGTTGTATCAGGAACCTCTCACAGAGGAAATGCTAAGTCGACTCAATACTGCTAAGAAACGCAAAGAAGAAGAAAAGCGAATTCGAGAAGAAGCCCAAGCAGAAGCCTTAGAGCACATACGGAGAATGAAATTAAGAAGACAAGGTAGAGAGCAACCTAGGCCAGATGCCGATGCAGATCAAGGATATCACATGGCTATGTGTGAAGTTTCAGGTATCAGCTCCCATAGGATAATTGATCGACGTCCTTTTATAACCTTAGATATAGGACAAGGAAAGGGTGCAAGGACTGTAAGAGCCTTGATTGACTCAGGTGCAGCCACTAGTGCTGTTAAATTGTCTTACTGTCAGGAGTTGAAATTAACTGTCAATCCTATAGAAGCATATCTCATAGGATTGGGAGGTGTGGAAACCCCTTGCATGGGTGAGGTGGAACTTCCCCTCTATATTCAAGACGAAGCAATGACAGTCAAAGTACTAGTGTGTCAAGATGAGGACCTCACTGAGCCTCTTGTCTTGGGTCAGGATTGGATCTATGATCATGCAGTCAACCTAAACCTAAGAAGCAGACTTCTTCAGGTATGGGTAAATCATAGTCGAATTACAGTTGAACTGGAAAATGAGGCACTCAAGGAACTAGGTAAGCCACGAACTCCTGGTCCTTCCAGGGGTGCACATGAAGTTGACAATGCTATTCTTGTCCAAAAATGTATGATGCAGAAAGAGGATTGTCTCAACAACGAAGTCAAGGATAAGAAGGCACTCCCTTCTGTTTCAAAGGCCAGAGGCATGCAACAACCAAAGGCAGATCGAATACAGAGGAAGCAGAACACTACCTATACTGGGGGCCAAAAAAAGGAGCAAAGCAGATTGTTTCAGCCGATGAAACAAGTATGGAGGCGAAAAGGCGAACACCCTGTTCCGACCAGGCCAACCCCACGGCCAAAACCTCTTATTAGTAATCAACAACACGACACTAATAAGAAGTCCTTCATAAATTCTTATGCGAAAGTGAATTCTATTTGGGTACCCAAGAAGTCAATAAAGGTCAGCCCACAATCACGACAAATCTGGGTGCCTAAGGCTTGCTTGCGGGCTCAAATAGCTACACCAAGGCCAAACCCTGTACAACATGTTTCACTCACTCGAACATCTGAGGCCCACTCTTACACATCACGCACGAACACGTATTTTTCCATGAGCACAAGTAGAATCACTCGTAAATGGGTCCCTAAAAAGCCTCATTCGCAAGTAGATACCCCTATCCAACTCTTCAGAGTCTCCACAAAATCAACATCACAGCCCATCCACTACATTTGGCAACCTAAAACTTGTAATAAACCCCCGGACCCCAGTTGTAAATCCATGCCCACCTACTAACTACATCACTCTCACACTACATCATTACACTTAGCTCCTAGGTCTACCCAATTCCTAACTACACACACAAGAACCGCGCACTCACTGACTGACTGACTTATCACTAAAAGCTCATGTTAATGTTGTAAAGGGGACACAGTGTCATTTTTGTGTCCATTGCAATGTTAACATCTATTCATATATTCTCACAAAACTAGCTGCGAAGTTTTCAACATGGCTGAGGCGGCAGGAACTAGCTCTCAAACAGAAACGAGCCAGCAAGTGGTGGACTTAGACAGTTTACCCGTTTTGCCTGAGACAAACGAAAGACCAGAAGAATTGCAGGCCATCAAAATCATACCTATAGCGGACCCTCCGAGTGGCCATACCATGCCTGTAAGGAAAGCTTCCCACTGGTTTAGTGAAGTGGCAGGACCCTTGGGAGAAGGAACATACCTATGGGAATCAGAGTTGGAATTCAATGGGAAGCAAGGTAAATACCATTTCTTTATGAGAGAATTCGAGAAGTTACAAAATGCAGAAGGTCTACGTTCGGTATGGGAGAAGGCAGGATTGACTGCATATTTTAGTGCATGGCTCCCAAAGCCTGACTTCATGCGATGCTACTATCTCATCAACACCTTGACTCCAAACAAGAACCCAAAAGGTGCAAGCTCATTTGTGATCCCATCTCTAACAAAAGGAAATGAGCTCAAGAGGTTTAGGTTATCCAACAACTTGGTGAGAGAGGCCCTAGATATGCGCGGAATGCATATTCCTACAGAGAAGGAAACCCTAGTGCCGGATTACATGAAGAATCGAAGCCTCACCAAACTCAAGGACATGGTGTCCATGACGGCTAATGTTGCAATACACCTTCGCATGTGCATGCAACACTTTTCTTTTCCTGCCCAAGATAGATTCACCATGCCGCCCAAAAAGATTTGGTTTAGTTTGTATTTGGCAGAGACACAGAGCCTCACCATCAACTTACCCCACTGGATAATTGATCAGATACACCTAGCTCACAAACGATGGCCGCGGAAACAGGTTTTATATGGATGTTGTGCTCTGACGAGAATCATTTATAGGTGTTTGGCTTATGACATCCCTATTCAACAGGCCCTAATGTGGAATCGTGTAGAGCAGTTTAGAGGCAGGACATCCACTGGACCCCCTTCTAAGAAGATGAGAGGTACTTTCCAAGTCCCTTGTGCTCAACCACGTGGAGCCACCCTAACACCAGACGTCACCCCTCCACCCCGAAGAGTTCGACCATTCATACTCCGACTTCCAAGACGCAGCACCGATGGTCCTAACTTGATATTCCCTCCCATCCCAACCGATCTTGAATTTCCCAGTGGTGCACCTTTGGAAGAACTCACGAATGAAGACTTTGAACAATTATTACAAGATGTAGAGCTGGAGGCAGAAGAGGCACAACAAGTGGAGAATGTGCAAACGCAGGCAACAACCTCCCAAGTCCTTAGTCACCACAGTTGAAGTGGATGAAGAGGATGATGAAGATGAAGATCAGGAGGAAGATGAGGAGGATTATGATAAAGAGCATCATGATGAGCAACAATAAGTGCCAGAAATTGTAGGTGCACCTGCATATACAGCTCAACTACAAAGGTTATACGACACAATCAAAGCAGTGCAAGAAAGGCATCAACTCTCTCTTGTGTCAGGTCAAGCTTTGATGCAAGAAATGCTATCAGATGATGGGGTGGATCAACATTTCATTGACACCCTCAAATTAGTGTCAGAGTCTTTAGGAGTTCTAGAGGCTGTCCACACTGCAGTCCGCCAGTCCGTGAGGTATGACAAACGTAGAGTCGACACATTACCACGAGCAGGTAAGACTATCAGGATGCCCGTCAAAGAACAAGAGGTAACCATTGAAGCCACAGCTACCCCCACCACCACCATTGACCTCTCTGCCGAAACCTTCATTCAGACATCACCCATCTCACCCCAGCATCCCCCATCACCATCTTCTCCACCCCCACCACCACCTCCCACCATGGAAGAAACGCCAGTCATCACCTCTACCTTCACTTATAACCCACCCTCAGTCACATCATTTTCCTTTCGAGAACCCACCTCACAAGACACCCTCTTCTCTTTCGTCACCAATCCCTTGTACACTTCAAACCTTCTATCCTCCGAACCCATAATGGGTCATCCCATAATTCCAAGTGTGGTTGGAAACCCTACACCCACAGAAGGCACCCTGTGTTTCCCAGCCTATCCCCCAATATGGATACCTCCATTCCATGACCCTCACTTCCCATCTGGCCCCTACGCCTCTTTCAACCTAACCTCACCACCCCAATACCCGTCCTTTGTGGAGCAGTTCATCCGCTCTCCAATGTTTCAGAGGCACATTTCCCCGCTGTTCGCAACGACATCAATTTACACGAACACCACACTCACTTCACCTACCATACCCACCTACATGGTAGCCCCTGTACACACCACTCTGTCTGACCCAATGGAAATTTCACCCACCACAGCACCTCTCCCCACGATTCCACCATCTCCCCCTCCCTTACCCCCCACCTCACCACTCACCACATCATTGGCACACACAGCATTCACTACCTCCCTCCCCAATCCCACCTCCCCTGCATTCCAAACTTTTCCCCTTGCATCTCATAATGTAAATAGCACGTTCAATACATTACTTTAGTGTGCACATCAACTACAACAAGAATGCCATCAATTGGAAGAACGCACTGCTGCCCTCCAGGCAGAATCTCAATGTCTGCAAGCTAGAGTCAACACTCTTGAAGCCGATTACCAAACGCTTCTAACCGAGCATACCACCTTACAGCAGGCTCACTCCGAATTGGAATCAAAGACATCGATAGTAGATGATCAAGCAGTCAAGGAACTAGAAACAGTGCTCCAAGCGCAAATGATATCTAATGCTACACTCAGACGCAACCTTGGGCTATTAAGGAAGCATATGGCAGCAGCACTAGAAGAGAACAAGAGGCTTCAGCAACAAAACCAAGACAACTTTGAAGCGGCTATGGAAGGAACTGCAGGAGCAACCATTAGCCCTACCAAGTATAGAGCAGTCCCATCAGAAGACATTCGCATCTTACTAGAGGAGCATGCAAATTTCTTGGAGTCATATGAAAAGTTAGAGACTGAATGTGCAGACCTAAAGAAACAGATAGCCCGTGCCCCCACAACTCAACAGGAATCAATAATCTTGGAACGCTCCACAGAAGAATTAGAGACCCTCCGTAAGCAAGTGGCAGAACTCAAAGCACGCCTCGCACCATATGAAAGGCCACCCTCGCCCAATGAAGAACCAGAACCTGAAACAGTAGTGGAAATCCCCGTCGATGACAGCTATGAAGAGCCGTACGAGCCGATGCCAACACCCGGTGGTCGGACTATAGAGGAAGGACAGGATACTTTAGAAATTCAAGTTCCAGATTGGGTCAAAAGGGTCGAGAAAGTGGGTAAGACACATGATGATCGCGTTGCCGTGCAAATGCAATCTCTCACAAATCTGGAAGAAATTGTCCTTCGTTCCTCTTACTTTCAGAACCTATCCCACCAACGGTTAATCACAACATCAGAGTCGCAATACATGCCTTATTTTGTCTTGCTACATGATTATAATGCAAAAGTTAAAAGACATACAGGGAAGGAGCCCACATTTGCCACTCAATTTGAGCCAGAGGACTTACCGACAGATGCGCGTGCTGGCTCGATCTTCCAGCCTAATTGGCGTGCACGTCTCCTAATCGATTACCCTGAGATGATGAGCACCTGGGCAACCATGCCACTATATATCAAGTATAATCCATGTTATTTCCCAATGGTACGTCGCAGATCATGGCAAGCATTTGCGATCAAGGTACGCAACAATAAAGAATGCTCGGCTTGGGTTAACTATCCATATTTTGCTCCACCTCGAGGGACCCCAACCGTAGCCTACATGATATCAACAATTCGGCACTGGTCTACACGTCTAAATAATGTACCCGACATAGCAGCGAAAATGTGTATGAAAATATTCGAGCTCATGACCATTGTCTTCAAAACCTTTCGGAAGGTACAAGCTCCATACATCTCTGCCCTTGGATTCTCTCAAGGTAACAAGGATTTAGTCTACGACATGAGCCAGACTCCCTCGGTCACTATAATCTTTGCCTGGCATGCACGAATAAAGTACTTACCCGCATGCTTCAAGCAGACATTTGAGGAAATGTTCTCTACCGGATTCTGGGAATATCATTCAGAAATTTTCATTCCCAGACCCACACATTTGCTACATCTATTCGCAGTAGAACAAGCGATCCATGCAGATCAGTTACATCTGCCACATCCGGACATTCCAGGACCAATTGATTGGGATCGTATGATGACAGACTTGGCGAGAGGGCTACGCATACAAGAACATCAGCTTGCCACTCAGGTTGTGGAATATTACATCCAACACTCCCAGCAACAAGGGTCTGTCATGGACGACAGACGCGAGAGAGGGGGGGGTGTTGAGAGCAGTATGGGCACCCAAGGACTGACTAGACAAGGAAGCCAGCGGAGAGAGTCAGAGCGAGGTGAAGGATTAAGTAGACAAAGCAGTCGACGCAAATCTGGCAGATAGGCCCTTCAAATTTTTCCAAATCAACATCTTTATAACAGTGATTCTTATCACTAACAATCATTGTAAATACCATTTCATATTTTTTGTTGGTGCAGACCAATCACCAATTGAAGGCTTGGAAGAGCAAATGATGAAAGAAGAATCAATTCCTAAAGTGTGGAAGAAGATTACATTCAGAGAACAAGAGAAGTGTACACATATGTACATTAGCATAGCCATAGATGACTTAGATCTTTTGTTCAGTAAGAATCATGTACAAATTATCTATAAATACTTTGAGAAAAGTCGGGGCATGTATGAGAGCATATGTGACAATAGTTAGAAGCCAAGAATGAGGAAGTTAGAAGTCATGTGATAGAGGAAAAGTTAGTTGAGTTAGCTCTCATCACTCAGTTGTAATTTCTCTGAGTAAATGGAAAGTTTTGCGCCCGATGTTTCTGCGTGTTCTCCTTCTACAGTAGATCAATTGTGGAATACTTTTGTACAAGTCTAAGTTGAGAGTTGCTTGACCTCTGTGCAAAGTTTTAGCTTCCAATTGTAATCAGGCTGAGTGAATTAAGTGTAGGAACATTCATATGTGAAGTGTATTCACTGGTTCCTAAAATAGGCGCATATTTCGAAGTAAATGTTTTGATCATTTCTCTTAGCACAGTTTAAAGTTTTGCATGAGTGAGGGCTTAATCTTTAAGTTGGAAGATAAGCTACTCATGTCTAGAAGCATTTTGTAAAACGGGTTCTATTCAAGGAGAACCAAGTCTTAAAAGTTACAGGTGTAAAGTCGACTATTTTGGATGACAGTTTCTGACATAGGTAACTTGTGAAATCAATTTCTCAAGTTATACTTAATCTTTTGAAGAGATTCAACTTGGAGTAGATGCGCAATCTCTAGGAGATACTTCATACAAAGTTTCATCAAAAACTTTACATGTTTGATAGGCCAATGTGAAGATATAGTGCAGCAGACTTTTCTGTGTATCATCTTCTTCACAGATTTGTTAAATTTTTGATAATTAGCAATTGATCCTCTAAATTAGTGAAGTGTTTGACTTACTCTTGGTATAGAGGTGATCTAATCACAAGAGTAAGTTGTTCTTTTGGAGATTAACATTATCCATCATTTTTGTAGCTCCATTTTGTGCAAGCCAAGGAGTCCTTGAGCTTGAGGAGCCTTAGAAGTACCTACATATCAATTTTCGTATTTTTTAGACTCCGTTTAAGCCCTCAAATTGGCCCTAGAACCTAATTTTTAACTAGGCCGGACACTAGGTCTGGACAGGGCCAAAACCTAGTCAAAAACTATAAATAGAGCTAGGGAGCTCATTTTTGAAGCTAGCTTGTAAGTGATTTGAACTTGTAAGAGCTTTTTGAAAGTAATCTAAGAACTCCATTGCTTCTCACTCTTTGTCTTACTGTGTGTGCGCGTGTGTGTGTATGTGTGTGCATGTTGGTGTGCTTCTCACTCACGCACTTGTGCCTTCACTTGCTCGAGGTCTTCATACCATCCTCACATCTTCCCGGATTGACATTAAAGGAGGTGCTACTCATCACTGAGCTACAGTTTCCAAGCCTCACTAAGGAGGAGGCTACTCAGAGTGGAGATATCAACTCAGATGATGAGGACATCATCAATTTAGAAGAGTTCAAGGCATGGAAGTCCAAAGGCAAAGTCAAGATGAAGAAATTGGAGGATATACCTGAATCATCCAACCAAGTAATTAGAAGATCACAAAGGGAGAGCAAGAAACCAATCAGATATGGGTATGACACTTCCCTAGTTACTAAGCACTCTGTGTATCTTGCAAAAGACTTGTCATTTGAAGAGCCATCATCATATCAAGAAGCAAAGACAAAGGCAGAATGCAAGGAAGCTATGGATGAGGAAATTGAAGTACTCAAGGAGAATGATACTTGGAAGCTAGTGCCAAAGAAGGAGTCTATGAAGGTAATTGGTTCTAGATGGATCTATAAGATCAAAAGGAATTCTGATGGATCAATAAGCAGGTACAAAGCTAGACTTGTGGCTTGTTGGAGCAAACCAATCACAAATTGGTGATTATACAGATCTTGGAGAATGCTTATGGTCAGAATGAAGCAAAGGAAGATATTTGCAAAATGAAGAAGAATTCAGGATGTTGTCTTGTACACATATGTACATATAAGTGAAGAATCTTGTAAGCTACCATAGTTAAAATCTTTAGGATGATAAGGAGTAAAGTCATAGACGCGAGATGAGTCCAAAGTCGTGTATATATAAGATAATTATGACAAGAAATGTATGAGAGAAAGTAATAGAGTCATTTTGTAGATGACAATTTTGAGGAGGATGTGTAGAGAGTTTTTTCCCAGAAAATAGCGACGGGTTTTTCTCTGAGTGCTCTCTGTCTGATCATGTGGATCAGAAATCCTTTTGTACACATCTAATTGAGAAGCTAATGAAGCTATGTCTAGAGTTTCAGAATCTAATTCCTCTCCTACTGTGAGAATGATCATTAGGAACATTCATATGTAGAATGTGAGAATTGAAGCCTGAAAGTAGCGCACTTTTCCGTCTCAGTATTTTGATCAGATCTGAGTGTATACTGTAAAGTTTTTGATGAGTGAGCACTTAAAATTTAAGTTAGAAGATAAGGAAGCTATGGCTAAAAGCATTTAGCAAAACGGGTTCTAGATTGGGAGAAATCAAGTTAAGAAGTTAGCTATGTCGAAGGCGCAACTTCTGAGAGTCATTTTCTGACATGTATTTGATCTTAATGATCAAATTAAACTTTTGGTGATTAGTTTTGAGAACTAATGGCTAGTATGATTGCGCAAAGGTATTGCTAATACTTGTGCATCATTTACTTGAAGAAATTTGAAGATTTGTGCAGGAAAAGAAGTTGATATCTGAAGCAGACTTTCTGAAGTTGATACTTCTTCACTCAGAGAAGTGTTGTTTGAAGTTTTGGTAAAAAAGGAACATTGTTTGTGTAAAGTTTGGTTTATAGCTGACATAGAAGTGTTCTTAAGTCAGTGTAGATCAAATCTTTGGAGATTAAGAGGTCTCCATCAGTGGTATCAGAGCTAAAGGTGAAGTACAAGAGAAGAAAAGATAATCGAAGTTCCAACTGATGCAGATATTGAAGATCTTCCAAATCAAAGGAGGATAAGGACAAATTATTGAAGATAACTTGCAGAAGTTCATAGTACAAGTTCGAAAGAATCAAGAAGGACAAAGAATATATCAAAGGTACACTTTTTCTTCATAAACCATAGTAATTGCAGATACAGGAAGTCAAGGATGGGAGAAAGCTTGCAGATTGATAAGCTAGATAGGGAGAACTATCCAGCATGGTCCATGAGGATGGAAGCACACCTCATGAGCAAAGACCTTATAGCATTTATTACAGGAGATGAAGAAAAACCAGAGTTTGCAGATCCAAGTATTCCTACTAGGGAAGAACTTGCAATGTTGAAGACTTGGATGAGAAAGGATGCTCAAGCAAGGAGTATCATCTACATGTCTGTAAATGATTACCTTTTACCTCACATTAGAGGTTTGGAAAGTGCTACAGATGTTTGGAATGCCTTGGAAGAGCATTTCCAAAATACAACTAAGTCAAGGAAGTCCTCACTATGGGCTGAGTTCACAACCTTCAAGAAGAAGAGTTCACAATCAATTTCAGATTATGTGGCAAGGATGAAAGATATTGCAGATAGCTTGGGAGCAGTGGATGAAGATATTGAAGAAGAAAAGTTGGTAAGACAAATACTTACAGGTTTGAGAGGAGATGAGAAGTGGAAGCCTTTTATCTTGTCCATAGAGTTGTCACTTGATCACTTTACTCCTGATCTTAATCAATTGCTAGGACACATGCTAACCTTTGAGCAGGATCTTAAAGGAGACAATGATAGAAGTACAAGTCAAGCTATGTACTCCAAAGACAAGAAAAAGAATGGCAAAGGAAAGCAATCAAATGAGGATGAAGGGAATTCAAATCAAGCCAACTTCACAAAAGGGAAGACAAATTTCAGAGGTAAAGGAAGAGGAGGTAAGAACAAAGATAATGCTAAAGCTTGTTGGATTTGTGGCAGAACAAATCATTTGGCAAATGATTGTTGGTATAACAATCAAAGTGGAGGATACAACAATCAGAATTATAGTCAAAGAGGTAGAGGAGGCAGAAACCAAAGAGGAAATTTCAGAGGAAGAGGTGGTAGGACATCATATGGTAGAGGAGGTGGAAGAAACTTCCAATCTCAGTCCTACAACAATAATTATTACAATTATGCAACAGATCAGAAGGATGACATGACTCTTATCTTGAATGCAACTCATGAATCAATGGGAGAAGATCAAAGAGTGTTTTATATTGACTCAGGGTGTAGCAACCATCTGAGTGGGAATCTATCCTTGATGACTGATATGGAAGCAAGGGTGAATGGACATACAGTTCAAACAGGTGACAATACCAAACATAAAGTGGAGAGCATTGGATCAGTGAAGACAAAGAATGGAAGTACACTTCTGAGCAAGGTACTTTATGTCCCTACTATTCCTAAAAATTTGATAAGTGTAGGGCAAATTGTGGAGAAAGGATATGAGGTAAGATTCACAAATGATGGTGTCTATGTACAAGATCCAAATCAGGGATATAGAACCATAATTGCAGGTAAAAAGGAAGGAAGATTGTTCACTCTCAAAGTTCAAGGTAATGTGGGACATGCATTGTTTACCTATGGAGGTCAAAAGGTGTCTGAACTAGACCTATGGCATAAAAGGCTAGGTCATTTCAATGAGAGAGCTATAAAGGAGATGTCAAAGAATCAGGTGGTGCTTGGATTGCCAAACATTGAAGGGCAACATATGGTGTACAAGTGTGAAGCTTGTCAATTAGGTAAAGCACATAAAAGTTCTTATAACAAATCAGGGTACAAGTATTCAAGTATGCTTGAATTGGTTCATACAGATGTATGGGGTCCCTCAAGGGACTATAGCATAAATGGATCCAGATATTATGTGTTGTTTGTTGATGATGCAACTAGGTGGATTACTTTGTATGTAATCAAGGACAAATCAGAAGTCTTCAAGACATTCAAACATTTCCATGCTTATGCAGAAAGGATCACAGGACAAAAGCTAAAGAGGTTAAGATCAGATGGAGGGGGAGAGTATTTCTCAAAAGAATTTGATGATTATTTGTGGAATGCAGGTATCAAAAGAGAAGTGACTTGCAGGTACTCCCCTCAACAAAATGGAGTAGCAGAAAGGAGGAATAGGACTCTTGTAGAGTTTGCAAGAGCCATGATGAAGGAAAAGAATTGTCCAAATTACTTATGGGCAGAGGCCATTAACACTGCAACATACCTTGTGAATAGGTTGCCTTGCAAAGTTTTGGATGGAGGAACTCCTTATGAAGCATGGTGGGGTAAGAAGCCTAGTCTTGATCATTGCAAAGTATTTGGATGTATTGCATATGCTTATGTTCCTTCACAATTAAGACATAAGCTAGAACCAAAAGCAGAGAAGTATGTGTTTATTGGATATGATGATAGACAGATGGGTTACAGGTTGTGGAGTCCATCCACAAAGCAATTTCTTGTTACTAAAGATGTAACATTTGATGAGCAAAACATGTGGTATACAGGATCACCAAATGAGTATGCAGGTGTTGAAGAAGTTCAAAGAAAAGGAAAGGCAAAGGTAAAAGTTTGTGAAGAAGTTGTTGATGAAGTTGACTCTAGATGTAGAGTGCAGGATCATGTAGAAGAAGGGCCAAGATTTGATCCAGAATCAATTGAGGCTGAAACTTCAAGAAGTGCAGAAATCAGGAGATCTACAAGAGAAAGGAAAGAGCCTATAAGGTATAGTTATGATACATCTTTTCTAACAACAAAAGATTATGCCTACATTGTGAAAACAGAAGAAGATCCAACCACTTATGAAGAAGCCAAAGGTAAACAGAATTGGGAGAAGGCAATGCAAGAAGAGTATGATGCTTTACTTGAAAATGAAACTTGGGAACTAGTACCAAGACCAAAGAATCAGAAAGTCATTGGATGCAAGTGGGTATATAAAACAAAGAGGTTTGCAGATGGTAAGGTGTCTAGATATAAGGCTAGACTAGTGGTTAAAGGTTATGCCCAAACTTATGGGGTAGATTATGATGAAACCTTTAGTCCTGTTGCTAAGATGTCTACAATTAGGACATTGATTGCTATTGCTACTTGCAAGGGATGGAAATTATCACAATTGGATGTGAAGAATGCATTTCTTAATGGTTACATTGCAGATGAAGTATATATGGAGCAACCAGAAGGCTTCATGGAATCAATTGGATCAGATTATGTGTGTAAGCTCAAGAGAGCTTTGTATGGGTTGAAGCAAGCCCCAAGAGCTTGGAATTACAGATTGGTCAAGTTCTTGAATGAATGTGGGTTTCAAGCATCAAAGGCAGATAGTAGCTTGCTAGTGAAGGCAAGTGAAAATGGATACATTTACATGTGCATTTATGTTGATGATATTATTGTTACAGGAACAGATGCTCAAGGAATCAATGAACTCAAAAAGCAAATAGAGAAGGAGTTTAAGATAAGTGACTTGGGAAACTTATCTTATTTTCTAGGAATGCAGATTGTGTATACTCAACATGGAGTATATGTTTCACAAGAGAGATACTTGAAGAATCTTCTAGCCAAGTTTAACATGGAAGATTGCAGGACCTCAACTACACCATTGGAGGTAAATCATAAATTAAGCAGGTATGGAGGTGAAGAGTTCAATGACATGAAGAAATATCAGAGTTTGGTAGGTAGTCTAATCTATGCTACCTTGACAAGGCCAGATCTATCATATGCAGTAGGTGTGTTGTCACAATTTATGAATTGTCCAAAGAGGACTCATTGGATTGCAGCCCAAAGGGTACTCAGATATATCAAAGGAACCCTAAGTGAAGGTTTGTACTATGGTTTCACTTCTGACACAAGAATCAAAGTGTTTAGTGATGCAGATTGGGCAGGTGACTCAGATGATAGAAGGTCTACTCATGGATATCTATGTTATGTTGGAGACAAGTTAGTGTCTTGGTGTTCAAAGAAGCAACATACAGTTGCTTTATCATCCACAGAAGCTGAGTATAAGGGAATGGTAGAAGCTGCAAAAGAAGTCATATGGTTGAAAACCTTGATGAAGAGTTTTGAGTTTGATAATAGTACTCCAATAATTTTTGGAGACAATATGAGTTCTTTGTATTTGGTAGCTAATCCTGTTTTTCATGCCAGGACTAAGCATATAGAGATTCAGTATCATTTCTTGAGGGAAAAGGTACTTGATAAAGAGATTGAAGTAATGTACACTCCAACAAAAGAACAAGTGGCAGATATGATGACAAAGAGCTTGGATGGATCTAAGCTACAGAGATTCAAGGAGATGGCAGGAGTGAAGAAGAATGGAATAATCACAATTAGTGATTGAGGGGGAGCTGTTGGAGCAAACCAATCACAAATTGGTGATTATACAGATCTTGGAGAATGCTTATGGTCAGAATGAAGCAAAGGAAGATATTTGCAAAATGAAGAAGAATTCAGGATGTTGTCTTGTACACATATGTACATATAAGTGAAGAATCTTGTAAGCTACCATAGTTAAAATCTTTAGGATGATAAGGAGTAAAGTCATAGACGCGAGATGAGTCCAAAGTCGTGTATATATAAGATAATTATGACAAGAAATGTATGAGAGAAAGTAATAGAGTCATTTTGTAGATGACAATTTTGAGGAGGATGTGTAGAGAGTTTTTTCCCAGAAAATAGCGACGGGTTTTTCTCTGAGTGCTCTCTGTCTGATCATGTGGATCAGAAATCCTTTTGTACACATCTAATTGAGAAGCTAATGAAGCTATGTCTAGAGTTTCAGAATCTAATTCCTCTCCTACTGTGAGAATGATCATTAGGAACATTCATATGTAGAATGTGAGAATTGAAGCCTGAAAGTAGCGCACTTTTCCGTCTCAGTATTTTGATCAGATCTGAGTGTATACTGTAAAGTTTTTGATGAGTGAGCACTTAAAATTTAAGTTAGAAGATAAGGAAGCTATGGCTAAAAGCATTTAGCAAAACGGGTTCTAGATTGGGAGAAATCAAGTTAAGAAGTTAGCTATGTCGAAGGCGCAACTTCTGAGAGTCATTTTCTGACATGTATTTGATCTTAATGATCAAATTAAACTTTTGGTGATTAGTTTTGAGAACTAATGGCTAGTATGATTGCGCAAAGGTATTGCTAATACTTGTGCATCATTTACTTGAAGAAATTTGAAGATTTGTGCAGGAAAAGAAGTTGATATCTGAAGCAGACTTTCTGAAGTTGATACTTCTTCACTCAGAGAAGTGTTGTTTGAAGTTTTGGTAAAAAAGGAACATTGTTTGTGTAAAGTTTGGTTTATAGCTGACATAGAAGTGTTCTTAAGTCAGTGTAGATCAAATCTTTGGAGATTAAGAGGTCTCCATCATGGCTAAGGGTTTCGCACAAACCCAAGGAGTTGATTATGAAGAAACCTTCTCACCTGTGGCCAAATTGCCAACCATCAAGGTATTCCTAAGTGTGGGTGCATCAAATAATTGGAACATGTATCAATTAGATGTAAAAAATGCATTTTTGAATGGGTGGATTTCAGAGTAGTTGTACATGTCTCAACCTCCTAGTTATGAGGATCCAAACAAGGTAATATATGTATGTAAACTGAACAAAGCTCTTTATGGATTGAAGCAGGCACCTAGGGCATGGAACCATAGGTTGACTACATAGCTTAAGGATCAGGGTTTTGTCATGAGTAAAGCAAATACTTCCCTGTTCATCAAAAGAAGTAATTCAGAGGTAATATACCTATGTGTATATGTTGATGATATCATACTCAAAAGTAATGATGCTAATGGCATCAAACAGATTAAGAATCAGATGATGCAAGAGTTCAAAATTAGTGACCTTGGATCACTAAAATATTTTCTTGGACTTGAGTTAGTCCATACTAGCTCTGGAATTTATATTACTAAGAGAAAGTATATATAGGATATGTTGAAGAAGTTTCATTTGCAAGATGCCAAAGTTGCAAGTAATCCAATGGAGGTAAACCAAAAGTTAAGTGCTCATGAAGGTGATGTGCTTGAGAATATTGCAGGTCACCAAAGCATAGTGGGAAGCTTGAACTATGCTACATTGACAAGGATAGAGATTGCTTATGGAGTCAGTGCTCTGAGTCCGTTTATACACAAACCTAGGGCACCTCATTTGGAAGCTGCCAAAAGGATTTTGAAGTACCTTAAGGGCACTCAAAATCAAGGATTGTACTTTCCCTATACCTCAGATTTGGAGATCAAGATATATTCAGATGCAGATTGGGTAGGTTGCAAAGATGATAGAAGGAGTACCTCAGGATACCTATCTTTTGCAGGTAACAAACCTATATCATGGTCTTCAAAGAAGCAACCTACTGTTGCTTTATCCTCTACAGAGGCAGAGTATAGAGGATTGGCCAATGCTACTCAAGAGGCCATATGGATCAGATTATTGTATACAGATTTAGGTTTGCATACTACATCTCCAATGATTTTTGAAGATAATACCAACTCACTACATCTTGCAGCTAATCCTATTTATCATTCTAGGACCAAGCATATAGAGGTCCACTATCATTATGTGAGAGAGAAGCTATTGAGCAAGGAGCTTGAGTTGGCATATGTATCAACTAATATGCAATGTGCAAACTTATTGACTAAAGCATTAGATGGTACAAAACTTTGTAGGTTTAAGTCAATGATTGGATTCTAGGACATTCATGAAGATTGAAGGAGCAGACCAAGCCAAAATGTTTGGCTTGATGGGGAGCTGTTGGTGCAAAGTTCAAGCCTACACATTTGTCTTGAAGATCATGAACAATTGAAGCTCCATGGAAACCATTGCTATGAAGATTTTACCTCTTAGCATCTGTAAAAGCTTATTTAACTTGGAAGAATATTTGTAACTACCTACAAACTCCTGGAGTTTGTTAGATGAAAGGGACGACTTTATGTTAGAGAGAATAACTCCTAGATTGGTGGATTACTTTTAGAGAGAGCCAAAAGTTGAATTCAAATTCAAATGTGAATGTAGCACTTATAAAACTGGCTTGTAAAAAGTCGCGGTAGAAGTGACTCCATTTTCGAGTTCTCCATTGCCATATTGTAAGAGAGTCCAGTGTAACCTACACTACTCACCATCACTAGGCTATGATTGTCAAGCCTATGATCTTGTACAACATTGTGCATTAATACAATAGATCTACATTGCTCATCTATGATCTCTCTGTCATAGTCATTCATAACAGTCAATTTGCACTGCTCATATCTTAGTCATTTCTTGACCATTTTCAATGTTCTATAGCTTCTTGGAATCAACTCCAAGCTCAATACATGCTCCCAAATGTTTAAGGAAATCTATTCAGCCAATTTGGAGAAAAGCATGTCGAAGCACTCACTGGTCAAACTGTGCAGAGGTCCTAAAAAATCGGGCGTAATAATTCAATTGCTAAATTGATTGCTCTGTGTATAGTCCATAATTTTAAGTGATTCCACTTGGAAGCATTAGCTTAGTAAGCTAATTAGATACCTCTAAATGGAATTTTTCTAATTCCTATTGTACTCGAAGCACTGAGCATAATAAGCAGTAGGCGTGTGAACAAAAATAGAAGGTTTTCATTGATCCTTCAACTTGGAAGTAGTCTGTTTTGGTTCAATCGTTTTTCATAACATTTCCAAAGTACATAGGCACTTATTTAGTGTCATTAAAAATCTAAGGGGGCCTATAACGCAACACTAAAGCTACAAGGGGCTCGTACAAAGCAGGATTTGGCAGTACCTACTCATTTCTTGGAGTGTCCATCCATCTATCCCAACAAATGGCTCCACCAAGAGCATCTAAAAGATTATCTATTATGGGCATGGGATATCTGTGCTTGATGGTAATCTTATTGGGTGCTCTATATTTGACACACATCCTATAAGATCCATCTTTCATCTACACAAGAAGAACTAGTGCTACAAAGGGTGAATAGATGGTTTTGATTCAGCCCTTTCTGCAAATACTCGTCCACAACCTTGCGGAATTCATTCTCCTCCTGCAAAGTCATTCGAAATGGTGGTCGAGTCGTAGGACTCGATTTTGGTACCAATTCAATTCTATGCTCAACCTTCCTACAACAAGGTAGACTTGAAGGTTATTCTTTCCAAAAAAACTCTTGGAATTCTACTCTTACTTTACTTAAAACTACTTGAGCATTCCAATTAGAGTTTCTATGATTGCATGAATCCATCACTACACACAATGAATACACAAAACAAAGAAATTAAATATACTTACAATCAATCGTGAGCAACTTGGAAGCAGTCACCAATCATGTCTCTTGGAGATCTCGCTCTCTATGGATCACTAGTCGCCTCCCATCATGCTCAAACTTATAAACATGTGAAGCAAAGTCTATGACTGGTCGTTTCCTAGCATGCCACTTTTTACTTAGGACTACATCAAAATGTGTTAGTTGTGCTATCTCAAAATCCAACCTATCCTCATAGGATTGGATTTGAATGGGTAGACCTACCACTCGTTGGTCCCATTTCTTAGTTCCCTTTCCATCGACTAACTCTACTATGTAGGCATACTCTGATTGCACAGTCTCTAAATGTAGCCTCCTGACTAGTCGAGAACTAATAACTTTAGGTGTAGACCTAGTGTCAAAGAGCACTTTGATAGGATGTCTGCCATGACCCTCTTATGACAATGAGCTCTAGTCTCGGAACTGTATCCTTTCGATGCCCTAGTGAAAGCACAACATCTGGCATATTAGAAACCTTCTTCTGACCATCATGGCCACTATGAAAGATGATATCTAGAATGGGAAATCACCAAAATCCTCATCTCCATCACTCCTTATTTGTGTAGGATTGATGGCTATGATAGTTGCTGCCTTTTTCTTCTTAGGAGAGTCCTTGAAGAGGTGTTGTCCTAGATATCCATAGCACAATCCTTCCTTCATTGCCTTCTCTTTTCGGTTGAGGGGTAAGGATAAACTTATTGTACACCTTCTTAGTTAGAGCAGACACTTTTCTTTTTTCCTCTTGAAAGTGTCTTGATCATGTGCACCTACTTAGAATCCTTTTGAGGTTTTGCACTGATTGATCCAAGAGAAGACGTGGAAAAGGGTCAAGTCATCTTAGTCCATGAAGATCTTTGACCCTTTTAAGCATATGCCCCTGTGGCCACCTCATAAACTAAAGCCATCTCTATGACCTATGCCAAAGAGTGACACCTCTCCTTCCTAACTAAAGGTCAAAATAATTTCTCCAAGTCCTAAGAAAAACTTGTGGACTTGGAGAAACTCTAGGATAGAGTTAAGTACTTTGAGAAGCACCTCTCTAAACTTATCTATGTACTCCTAAATGGTTTGGTTTTTTTGACTGATGAAAAACCAAGTGGTGCTCTAGCCCTCTCTTCCAGTGGTACAAAGTGATTGTAGAACAAGACTTAAATTGCTCCCATGTCGTGGGCTCTTTCTTGTCTTGCTCTATCTTATGCCACCACTTATGGGTTATGCCTATGAGATTATTTGTGGCTTGCTAAATTTTATGCCTAATGTGCATGATATGGCATAAACAGAAGCACTACTCCCACTTTCTGAGCCACTACTCGACAATCAATTGTCTTAGCACTAGTCGAGCCATGATGTCTAGTCGGCTTAAGGTTCTTAAGCTACCATATGGCCTCTCTAACTAGTATGCTCTCTCCAGGAATCTCTAGATTTTGGTGCTCCCCTAGAGCATCTAAATCCATCCCTGGCAGGTTGGTCTCAAGCACAACTTCCTCTTTCTTGGAGCCATGCACATGCTCCAAGATTTCATGAAGTGAGCTCTCTAAGTGTGCTACCCTAGCATTCATGGTCTCTATAGGGTTTGAGTTGTGCTCAACCATGATTGTAGCATTCCTAGCTCATGAAGAAGGTCTTGATTCCATACTAGGATAACGTGAAAGTCTCCTTTTATGCTTTTATCATTTTATGTTTTTTCTTTAATTTGTGTGGTTTATGTACACCTAACATAACAAAGTGGTAGCAGAAATCAACTAATCACAAGCCTTTGCATAAAGAAATGATAGAAAAAAAAACTTTTAGTATGACTTGCTTACTTTTTATGCATATGTGTGCTAAATTTTAAAACTTTTTAGTAGCATTCCGATAGGAAAATGGAAATTGGAAAAAATAACAAAGTGCACTACATGGACTTTCCAAATCAAATGGTGCGGGCAGACACAATATATACATAATGAAACCAAAGGGCACTACACACCCTTGTTGAAAACCTCATGCTTGTGGCATGGTATAATCAATAAGAGCACTAAGAGTTCTTCTAACTTCTTGGCTATACCTACAAGATCAAACATAAGATATTACTTTCATGAAAAATGTTGAGCTGAATAAGCTTCTAATCAACCATATACTACATATGCTATGCATTGTGTTTGTTCTACATGCACAATGATGCATGAAAAGAGTAAGAATATCAAAATTGGCTAGGAAACTTAACTTGGAGTCCACAACTTTGATGTGGAGGTGTGTGTAGGTGCTCGAAATGGTCAACACGCACTCCTCTTGAGTCTCCAAGAGTATCCTAATGGTTATTGAATCAAAAAGGTACTTGCATGGGGGTCTTTCTTGTTGAATAGCTAACTTTGGAACTCTATAAAGGTCTAAACATGGGTTCAAATGATAGCAACATGGGTTCAAAGAGGCAAAGAAACTTCTTATGGAGGAATTCGACATGAAGGATCTTGGTGTGCTACGCTATTTCTTGGGCATTGAGTTTATACATACAGAAACAGGTATATGGATGTCGTAAAGGCAATATGCCTTGAATATGTTGCAAAAGTATGGTATGGCTGATTGTAAGCCAATTTCTATGCCTTTAGATAAGAATTTGAAATTGGATACTACATCAGGTGAAGCATTGCAAAATGCTACTATGTACAGGAAAATTGTGGGAAGTCTTATATATCTTACAATTACAAGGCCTGATTTAAGCTACACTGTTGGACTTGAAAGTCAATTTATGCAGGTTCCTAGGAAGCCACATTTGGATGCTCTGAGGCGCACTCTACGTTATGTGAGTGCTACTTTGGATTATGCATTGTTTTATGAAGCTGGTATAGATTTGCAGGTTCATGGATACACCGATGCAGATTGGGCTGGTAGTACTCCAGATAGAAGATCTACTAGTGGCTTTCTTTTCTCACTTGGAGGTGCAGCTATTACATGGAGCAGTAAGAAGCAACCCACTGTTGCTTTGTCGAGTACAAAGGCTGAGTATAGAGGAGCTGCAATGGCAGCATGTGAGGCATCATGGCTGGAGATGTTACTTGCAAATTTAGGTGTGGAAGTGCAAAAGCCTATCACTATCTATTGTGATAATCTTAGTAGCATACAGTTAGCATGGAACCCTGTTTTCCATGATAGAACAAAGCATATTGAGGTACATTATCACTTCATCAGAGAGAAGGTATTAGCAGGTGATATTGATCTTGTTTATGTGAGAACAGATGAGCAGGTTGCTGATATTTTCACCAAAGCACTTGGAGCTGAGAAGTTGAAGAAGTTTCGGAAGATGCTTGGATTACAGGATATGGCGTTGAGCTTGAGGGGGAGTGTTGAGATATCAAGCTCAACATGTGATGATCCAGGATGACACGTACCAGTTTTTTGTTTCTCTAACATGTATAGTGGTCATGCCAGTATATGTCAGGGATACTTCATTGAGCTTTATTAGATTTATCTACCGAGAGTGATGGCACATTTGTTTCTTGCCAGCTCACTCATTCGCTGACATTAGGTTTTTTCTTATGTATTGTTCTTTATATATTGCACTTGTTGTATTCTTGTTTTTAGGTCATTCTTGTACATTCCTTTTATGTAATAGAAGAAGAAGAAGATCATTCTTCCTTGTCTCAATTTGTGTGTGTGCTTCTCCTTGAAAGTGAGAGTGTGTGTGTGAGCTCTCTTCCTTATCTCCTTCCTCGTGACAACCTATTGACCAAATATGTGGCTATATTTACAGCCTCAACCCACAAATAATTAGGACAATTTTTCTCCTTCATCATTGATCTTGCAAACTCTTTGCATGATAGTGTTTAAATGTATTAAACACTTCTGATTTGTCTTTGATCACATAGATTGTAATCCACTTGGTAGCATCATCAACATATATGACATAATATCTTCAACCATTTATACTGAAGTCCTTTGAAGGACCCCACACATCTGTATGTACCAATTCAAGTCTTTCTGAATACATAAAACCATGCTTAGAATAAGATTGCTCGTGAGCCTTACCTAATTGACATGCCTCACATTTGTATGTCATATGTTGACCTACATATGCATACACATACACATATGCATATGCAAATGCATACCCAAACGCATACGCATACGCATATGCATACTCATATGCATACTCATATGCATATGCATATGCATACGCATACGCATACGCATACGCATACACATAAACATACGCATACGCATACGCATACACATACCCATACGCATACTCATATGCATACGCATACACATACACATACAAACGCATACGCATATGCATACACATACACATACGCATACGCATATGCATATGCATACACATACGCATACGCATATGCATACACATACACATACACATACACATACGCATAGGTGTATGCATATGCATATGCATACACATACGCATACACATAGGCATATGCATACGCATACGCATACGCATATGCAAATGCATATGCATACGCATACACATATGCATGTGCATATGCATACGCATACGCATACACATATGCATACGCATACGCATACACATACACATACACATACAAATACAAATACACATACACATATGCATACACATACACATACCCAAACATGTAGACACACACACACAGGCACACATACACATACCCACATCACACACATGCATAGGCACATGCACACGCACACACACAGACATACACATTCGCATATGCATTCGCATATGCATACGCATACGCATATGCATACACATACGCATACACATACACATATGCATATGCATACGCAAACACATACACATATGCATAGGCATAGGCAAAGCATACGTATACGCATAGGCATACGCATATGCATACGCATACACATACGCATACGCATACGCATGTGTATACGCATGCACATACGCATGCGCATACGCATACACATACACATATGGATACGCATACGCATATGCATACACATACACATACCCATAGACATGCAAATGCATTAACATATCTACATGCACATACATGATACCATGGAAATCAAAAAGCTTAGAGATAATATCATATAGGTCTTGCTAAACTTTAGAATCAGAGTTCTCCAAGAATTCCATAGACCTTTCGAATGTGCACTTGGGAGTCACAGAAGTGGAAGATATAGCTCGCAAGCACACAATGAAGTGTTGTATCACTCTCTTCTTAGTTGCAAAAGTGGAAAATGAAGAGACAAAACTTCTATCTATAAGTTTTCTAGGATTTTTAAGTGATGATCCCCACTTTTTAACATAAGTCACAATTAAAATTAAAATAAAAGTGAATCTTTAAAAGCATTGATAAACAATAGTGACTTTTAGAAAGCAGAAATTTAGAGTTGACATCACAACAAAGAAAATAAATAATAACAAATTACTTATAATCAAAATACTGCGGCTAAAATATTCTTGAAGCAAATGCAAAAATATTTTTATTGCAAAATTAGGTTTGTACACAATGTTTGCAATATCTTTACATAAGAAATGATTATAGTTTAACAAAAGATCTATGACAATGCAATTTCAGTCGCATCCACACTCCGATTTGCGAGGACCTTGAACTTGTCTTCCAATCTCTTTCCAATATGTGGATATTTCATAATAGAGTAAAACATTGTGAAATTCATGAACAATAATTTTAGAACAAGATGTATTTAAGTGCAATAAAACTCTTACCATGTTCCCTCATATTCAAAATTGGAAATCATGAAGATTTTCATATCTAATGATAAGTAAGTGCTCTCTCAAGTTAGGAGGGTTCCAATGTTGATTAACTAAAACTATCTCCATATCATTGTTGGGTAATTTTACATTATTTTCAAATGAAACTAGTTAAGGTGAAAAAACACTTTTTGTTTTACCCTTTGCATTTCTTCTATTCTTTTTTTATTGTTCCATCTAAGTCCCTTTGGGTGCAGATTGTTAGTAATCCAAAATAGGTGCATATGCTCAATTTGCATAATCCCTTGGTCTAGATATTCTTGGCTCTTTAGAAAGTATCATTCTCAATTGTTCTAATGCCTGAGGTGGGAAACCAAATGGAATAATCCAATTCTATGTGCCTTCTAGTCATAACTTAGACAATAGTGAGGCTTCATACTATTCCAAGCTTTCTTGAGAGATGTAACCACTCACAAACCTTTGGGAATCACTAGAATATGAGAGAAAAGGAGGATGATGAGGTCATGGATTTTTCATCTAGGTGCATTAGAAAGAGAGGAGTCTTGGTTATTCTTGATTATTAGCTTGAACCATGCCCCATTCTTGTTACACCAAGCCTTGATCATCCGGTAGTTGGAAGCTTATTAGCTGGTACCAACACATTTAGAATATCCATCCATAAAGCCCCTTTGGATATGGATAGATGTGTCCCATCTAATATTAAAATTGCCAATTAGGAGGGATTTTAACAAGAGCTCTTGTAATTGAAAGATTCTTCATAGAGTAGTCGAAGCTGTAGCATAGCAACTATTGTAATCTCTAATCGAAACGAAGGATTTGAAAGTTCATCTTGAACTACATGAGAAATAAATTTTGAAAATCTAAACCATTCCTTTTTTTAGTAGAAGCTTTAATGACTAACTCTCTCAACTAATTTGACATCTCAATGTCTCAGAAAGGGGCGCTTGAAAGCAACAATCAAGACCTAGGCCTCTTGCCAAAGACTCGAGTGTAGAAATCACCGAGATACACTTCTTTGACTAATCTCTTATTTTGGAAGTCGATCAGTAGGTTACTCTTCAATTAGGCTTGAAATTTAGAAAGAACAAATCAACCATCTTGGAGACCCCAAATATCCACCAATTTTTAGGGACTAACATCAAGCCGATCCATGTTGAATGTTAGACCTTGACTCTAGTGGACAAGGTGTCTACCACTACATCAGGCGCCCTTTACAAGATATTAATAACTTTGAAATATGCAAGCCTTTAGCTCTATGCACATGGTAGTTTCTTTGACCAATTTATTTACAAAAAAAGTTAATATGAATAACAACAAATGTACAAGAGAGTTAACGAGACGTATAAAGGAGGCTAATCTGTTAGATATGCTCAATACTCCACCCTCATGTGACCACAAATGATCCATGGCGCTCTAAGTTGTAAGGCCCCCATTATGACGAGAAGCCATTCACATACACAAACATGTACACATGCACATACACATACACATGCACATACACATACACATGCACATGCACATGCACATACGCATACGCATAGGCATGTGCATAGGGATGCGCATAGGCATGCGCATACGCATACGCATACGCATAGGCA
Organism: Ceratopteris richardii; assembly: GCA_020310875.1. Classification (NCBI taxonomy): domain Eukaryota; kingdom Viridiplantae; phylum Streptophyta; class Polypodiopsida; order Polypodiales; family Pteridaceae; genus Ceratopteris; species Ceratopteris richardii. The sequence continues at coordinate 113,113,423 of CM035412.1, read as the reverse complement.
TGTGCATACACATACACATAGGCATGCGCATACGCATAGGCATGCGAATACGCATATGCATGCACATGTGCATATGCAAGCGCATACACATAGGCAAGCGCGTACGCATAGGCATGCGCACACGCATACGCATGCGCATATGCATATGCATACGCATATGCATATGCATATGTATACCCATACGCATACACATACGCATACACATACACATACACATACACATATAGACACACATACACATACACATACACAAATATACACACACATATGCACATACTTATAGACACACACATACACATGTGGATACATATACATACATGTGCATACACATGTAGACCCGCATGCACATGCATGCTCATGCATGCACATATACGTACACACATACACACACATAAACAAATACACATACACATACACATACACATACACATTCTCATTCACATACACATTGTCATACACATACACATACACATACACAGACACATACACATACACATACACATACACATACACATACACATCCACATCCACATCCACATCCACATCCACATCCACATGCACATGCACATGCACATGCACATGCACATACACATACACATACAGATACACATACACATACACACACACATACACATACACATACTCATCCACATCCACATGCATATGCACATCCACATGCACATGCACATGCACATGCACATGCACATGCACATGCACATGCAGATGCACATGCACATACACATGCACATACACATACACATACACATACATATACACATACACATACACATACACAAACACATACACATACACATACACATACACGTACACGTACACGTACACATACACATTGAACATTCACATACACATACACATACACATACACATACTCATACACATACTCATACTCATACACATACACATACACATACACATACACATACACATACACAAACACATACACATACACACACATACACATACACATACACATACACATACACATGCATACACATTCACAAACCCATACACATATGCATATGCATACATATATTCATACCCATATGCATATGCATATGTATACACATATTTCAATGTGTACGCATACGCATACAATACGCATATGCATATGCATACAATATGCATACGCATACGCATACGCGCATGCATACACATACGCATACGCATATGCATATGCATAGAGGTATGCATACACATGCACATACACATACGCATGTGCATGCGCATACGCATACACATGCATACATATATGCATATGCATATGCATACGCATACACATACACATACACATACTCATACGCATGCGCATACGCATACACATATGCATACGCATACACATACACATACATATACACATATGAATACACATATGCATACATATACACATAAGCATACACATACACATGCAATAGACACATTCATCATGTTTTGTAGTTGAAATTTGAAGATGAAGATGAAAGAATTAAGGAAAACTCTATATGAGAGGAAGGTAGAGCAAGTAGAAGAGAATAAAAGTGTGTGTGTGAAATTTTTGTGAATCATGTTTTAAGTACATCTCAGGGCTCTACATTTAGTTGATTGTAAGAAAATGCCTTGATTTTACTCTCTCTCTAGAATTTTGAAACTTGTAGGGCTCAAAAGTGGCATTTGGAGGCGGATTTGGAACTAGGTCATCTCTAACACTATTGTGTAGATCAAAAAAATGAATAAAAGTGTCTCTCACGAGCTTAAGCTAATTCCTCACCATTTTGGAGTTACAAGGCTTTGAAAAGTGTTGTTTTCCAACACTTCAAGAAAGACAGCTCCTCTGATTCTATTTGAATGCATGGTTCTAATGCTTATGTGTCATCATGTCTAATTATGGATACCTTCAGATATGTCTTTTAATGTACGCTAAAGAAAGCACACTACAATCGCATGGTGTTTTGCAAAAGTTTTGGAGAGACAACTTTTTTCTAAATTTGGTGGATCACACACTTCTTTTGGTGGTGATCAAACTCTGCTATAGAAAGTACTATGCATCAATGAAGAGGGCACACAAAAATCAGAGAATTACCTTGTGATTGAGAGTGACAGTGAGAGTGTGATTGAGAGTGTGAGTGTGAATGAGATTGTGATAGCTTGGGGGTGGTCGGTAGGTAGAGGCTTCATCAAGAAGCTATTTTCCAAAGCTAAACCATTGATTCACATCTATAATATCAGAATTCCTCTTTCTCTGAGTAACATCTTTTCTACTCTTCGGCATTAGATTTTCTCTTATCTTGTGCAATCTCTGCATTTTTCTCTCCTCTGTTATTCTTGAGTGATCAAAAGATTGTGATTGGGGATAGATTGTGATTGAGGAAACACTACAGTATGCATGTATGTGTATGTGTGTATGTATGTCCATGTGTGTATGCATGTACATGTGTATGTGTGTATGCATGTGTATGTATATGTGTGTATGCATAAAACCTATGTAGAAAATAAGTTGAAAAGAAAAATATATCATCCAAAAAATGCTAGTCACGTTTTTAGTGATACCTTATTGAACTTGTTCTCCCAAATTCATAACAGGCTTTTCCAGGCCACCCCAATTATGATCTTCTTGTTCTTTGAATATCTACCAATCATTACTTTGCAAGCCTCCCTTTTCTTTGACTAACCCTCCCCCCACAAAAGAACACACTCCTCCAAAAATTTAAGTGCCAAGAAAAGGGAAGGTGGGAACTTATCACCTTGAGTTTTAGAACCAAATTCCCCTCCTACCTACAACACTCCCAATAGCCATGAATCTCCTCCTTCTGCTCAACTTCTCCTCCTTCAATAGTATCCCAAAATTCCAAAAAAAGCCTTTCTCTTGCTACACTTCCTTAGTTCTCTAGCTATCACTCCTCAAAATCACCCTTCTTCTAACCACATAATGAGCCCAAAAAACTCCCCTTCTGATGAGGTTGGTGTGATGTAGATGGCCTAAAAAAAACATCCTAGAAAATGGCCTCCTTCCCTCCTCAAAGGAACCTGCACATCCTCAACAACAAAAGAAAAACTGGTAGCCTCACCCCTCCCCCCCATAAGGTAAAAATAAAAAAATTGCAATATGAATCCATTTATTTCTAGTAAATGCCTCAATTAAAATAATTGATTTCCCTCCAATTCACACATGTGTGCAACAACATTGACGTCAATTTTTTTTCTATTCTTCCTAATTAAAAAGTACACAATTTTCTCATGCATGATCTTTACTTCATAGTGCATAACACATTACTACTCTAAAAAAATATCCATCTTCAAATCCAGCTACTATTATCATTGCTTAACTTGATATCCTAGGTTGACTAATTTCCTCTGCACTCCAATAAGACTTGGCTCCATAATCCAAACAAAGCCATTTCTCCTTTCCACTTTTATGTTTCATTACACCTCATCTCTTTTGATTGGATGGAACTGCTATGTTGGGCTCCACTCAGTTCCCTTCAATTGAACACAAAGTGAGCCCTCTTCTTGATCCTAGATAGGAGTTATAAACTAGCAAACACATATACACACATGCATACACATACATGTGCATACATACATAGACACATATACACACATGCATGCATACATACACGCACACATGTACACACATGCATACATACGCACACACACATACATACACATACATGAGCACACATGCATACATACACACACACATATACACATGCATAGATACACATACACATATACACACATGCATACACATACATATGCATACATACATACACACATATACACACATGCATGCATACATACACACACAAATGTACACACATGCATACATACAGACACACACACACACACATACATACATACACACATGTACACATGTACACACATGCATACATATAGACACACACATGTACACACATGTACACACATGCATGCATACACACACATATACACACACATATACACACACATATACACACACATATACACACACATATATACACACACATATACACACACATATATACACACATGCATACACATACATAAGCATACATACACACATATTCACGCACACATATATACACATGTATACATGCAAACACACACACATATACACACGCACATATACACACATGCATACACATACATATGCATACATACATAAACACATGCATGCATACATACACACACACATACACACATGCATGCATATACACACATATATACAAACACATATACACACATGCATGCATACATACACACACATGTACACACATGCATATATACACACACACACACATGTACACACATGCATACACACACACACAAACATACACATGTGCATACATACACACACATATACATACATGCATACAGATACATATGCACACACACACACACATAATCAAATATATAAAAAATAGGGATTTATGATTTTTTAATTAGATTAGATATATATAACAAAAAAAGGATAAAAGACTAGAATCTATAATTAAATATATATATATATAAAATAGGATTTCAGTATAGATAAATAATTTTGAAAATAGCTTGTCTTTTAAATAATTATATAAAAATAGGAATTTAGGGTTTTTATCAAATTAATTATATAAAAATAGGAATAGGGTTTTTAGGCTATTTACACATGCATACACATATACACATACACATACACACACACACACACACACACACACACATATATATATATATATATATATATATATATATATATATATATATATATATATATATATATATATATATATATATATATATATGTATATATATATATATATACACATACATACATACATACACATATATATACACATACATACATACATATACATGTCTTAGGTCTAGGAATTTATGATTAGGGTTTTAGGGCTTTTAGACATGCATAACATATATGCACATATATACATATAATGCATATACATATATACATGTATATACACATGCATACACACATATACATCTGTTAGGTCTTGATCTTTAGGATTAGGGTTTTAGGGTTTTTACAAACATATAACTCAATTAAATTTATATAAGGAAAAATAAAGAAAAACTTAAGAAAAAATAGAATATATAAATAAATATATATAAAAAATAGGATAGTTGTATAGATAAATAAATATGAAAAGAGCTAGTGTTTTAAATAAATTAATTAAATATATAAAATTAGGATTTTAAGGTTTTGTTATCTAATTAAATTTATATAATTAGATTTTTGAAAATAGGATTTAAGGGGTTTTTTATCAAATATATATAATTAATTACATAAAAAATAGAGTTTTAGATTAATATTAACACATATAAACATATGTTTATAAAAATTAGGAAAAAATACAATATTTAATCAAATATATAAAAAATAGGATTATGGTTTTTAAGCTGTTTATACATGCATACACACATATACACATATATAATACATATATATATTATGTACATAGGTCTTGAGGATTTTTAATAGGGTTAGGAGTTTTAGGCTGTTTACACATGCATACACATATATATACACATAATATACATACACATTAAATCTATATAAAAAAATAATATTTTAGTATATATAAATAAATATGAGAATAGCTAGTGTTTCAATTAAATATATATAATTAAATATATAAAATTAGGATTTTAGGGTTTCTTATCAAATTAAATATATAAAAATAAGATTAAGGTTTAGGCTGTTTACACATGCATACACACATAATATATGTACATATACACACATATATACACATGTATACACACATAAACATTTTTTTGGTCTAAGTCATTATGATTAGGGTTCAGGGTTTTTACACATGCATAACATATATACACATATACACATATAATACATATACATATATACATATATACATACATATACACATCCATACACACATATACATGCTTTAGGTCTAGGTATTTAGGGTTAGGTTTTGAGGTCTTTAGTATAAATACATAAATATATATATATAATTAAATATCTATAATTAAATATATACAATCAAATATATAAAATTAGGGATTTATTTAGTTAAATTAAATATTTATAAGAAAAAGAAAATAAAAAAGTTAGACTACATAATTAAATCTATATAAGAAATATGATTTTACTATACATAAATAAATACAAAAATAGGTAGTGTTTCAATTAATGATATATAATTAAATATATAAATTGAATAAGAAAATAAATATCAATTGAATATTAAATTAATTAGCTTATGGTTTTTAGGTTTAATAAGAAAAATCAAATGTTCTAAAATGTCCATATTGTATCAGATGGCTAGTTTGGATCCAGAGGAGAGAATGACATTAATAATAGAATGTCCATATTGTATCAGATGGCTAGTTTGGATTCGGAGGAGAGAATGGCATGTCCTTGCACTCAGTGCAAGTATCAAATTTATCAAAAATGACGGATTTGTACTGCACATGTTGGAGAATATGGATCCTTTGATAAAAATCGACTACAAAACCTACGCTACTATTCGCATGGTCCCCCTGGTGAGCAGGTGGACCCAAATGACATTGCATCGGTAACCTCTCGTGGAGAGAAGAGAATAAAAAGGGAGGTAGAAGTACAAGGTACTAATAGCATTACAGAGAATGAACACATGGAAGAAATGCTCGAAGCATTTTATGAGATGGATGAAGATCACGATGGTGGAGAAAATGTTATGAGTTTCATGGACACAACAGAATTTCCACGATCAGAAGCCGATGAAGAAGTGTATATGTAACCTTGTTTGAGAGTGTTGAAAAGTTTTCTTGTAAATCATATGTCAGTGTATGTGTGTGCGCTCGACTCAGTAGGGTTTGGGCGGTCTCGTGGTCTTTGTGGAGCCTTTATATTGTTTCAGTTGCTCAACTATGTGTATGTGTGTGTCTCTTATGTGTGTGTGTGTCTATGTGTATGTATATATGTGTATGTATATATGTGTGTGTATCTCTATGGGTGTGTATGCATGAGTGTATGTATATGTCAATGCATGCATGTGTACATACACAAATGTGTGTGTGTAGGAGTGTGCTTCTCTCATGATGTCTCTCTCACTCTCACTCTCGAGCTCATTCTTTTGTCAGATCTTGGCACAAATGTGCCAAAGTCTCTGAGCAGCATCCCAATGTGTCTGACGAGGTTGATGTGCAAACTGACTGAGTATACCAACTCCATAGGCAATATATGGTCTATTGTGGGCAAGATAGAGTAATGATCCAACAAGCTATTGATAGGTATGCACATCTACAAGTGATGATGTGTCCTCTAGTGTGAGCTTGATGTTGGGATCAAGTGGTGTAGAAACTGAGCGATAATTATCTATGTTATATCTGGAGAGAAGATCAGATCACAACTTCTTCTATGATAGGAATATGCCTTCTTTGGTTTACCAAACTTCCATACCTAAGAAGTAGTGAAGTAGGCCAAGATCTATCATAGAATACTCAACGTGAAGCTGTGTGATGATGAATTGGATGCGTTAATCATCTGAACCTATTAATATCAAGTCATGTACATAGAGGATGATGATGGCCACTAAGGACTCATTCTGGTATATGTATAAGTTTGCATTGGCACTACTTCTATGAAATCCTTTATCTAGAACTTGTGAATCTTTTTGTATGAGGCGCTAGGAGGTTGCTTGAGTCCATAAAGTTCTTTGTGAAGTTTCTCTACTTGGTCTTCCTTTCCTTTGATCTTGAATCCTTCAAGTTGTTCAATGTATACTTCTTCTTGAAGATCTCCATTGAGGAATGCACTTTTGATGTCTAGCTGGTAAATGGACCACTTAAAGTGAGCGCTTAGTGCTAAGATGGTTCTTATGGTTGTGAAACTTGCAGTAGGAGCAAAGGTTTCTTCATCTTCAATGTCATGTTGTTGCTTGTATCCCTTAGCTACCAACCTTGCTTTGTACTTATCTAATGTTCCATTTGATTTGTATTTGACCTTGTAGAGCCACTTGACTCCTATAACTTGATTATTTTTGGGTTTAGGAAAAAGAGTGAGTCTCGTTCTTCTCTATTGCATCCATTTCCACTTGCATAGCTTCTTCCCACTCAGGTTGTCTTTGAGCTTCTTTGTAGTTAGATGGTTCTGGGATTTGTTGAATCTCATGCATCAAGGCATAATTGACATAATGACTTTGTTCTCATTGTCTCTTGTCAATAATTCTTTGAGGTCTTCTTGATTGACTTGAAGTACTTGCTTCTGATGTTTGCTTTGAAAAGATTATGTCCCCCTCTAAAGTATGAATGGGTGGACTAAGACTTGTTGTTGGATCCTTGCTGGAGTATGTGGAAGCTTCATTGAATCTTACATCCTTAGATATTGTGATGGAGTGGTTTTCAAGATCATATAAGCGATACGCTTTTGATTGCTCACTATACCCTATGAAGATGTGCTTCTTAGACTTGGATTGCAACTTGTTGTGATCTTCTTTTGGCACGTGGACAAATGCTTCATTGCCAAATACTCGAAAGTAATGCACATTAGGCTTTCTTCCATAGTATGCTTCGAATGGGGTGTTGTTGTGTAACGCACTGTAGCCACAATTAAGTATGTGGACAGTAGTATGTACTACTTTTGCCCAAAACTTGTAGGGTAACTCTTTGTTATGAAGCATAGTTCTCACCATTTCCATCACACTTCGGATCTTCCTCTCAGTTACTCCATTTTGGGATGGAGTGTGCGGTTGAGTAACTTGTCGTTTGATCCCCTTTTGTTTTAAGAAGTTGTCAAAATCATGATTAATAAATTCACCACATCCATCTATTTGGATGGTCTTAATGGACTTGGAAGCTTCACTCTCCACTTGGGTGATTCATTCACGAAACTTAGTAAAATTTTCTGCCTTCGATTTCAAGAAATACACCCAAATGTAGTGGGAGTGGTCATCTACTAAAAGAAAGAAGTAGAGTGATCCATTGAGAGATGGGGTGTTCATGGATCCACAAACGTCCATCTGGATAAGGGCTAAAGAGTTCCTAGCTCTTGTCGACGCTTCCTTTGGTACGGGAGTCCTATGTTGCTTACCTTGAGTGCAAGCTTGGCAGACATCATTGAGTTGCCCAAGCTTGGGCAATCCTCTCACTATATGTGATGAAGAAATTCTTGGTAAATAGGAGGTGTGGCCATATCTTTGGTGCCACAAACTAGATAGTTATTCCTTGGATAGAAAACAAGAATATTTATATAAGCCCTTCTCTTCAATGCCATGGGCGATTATGTCTTTTGTATGAGGTTCAATGACTTTGACAGAGATGTTATCAAACAACACCTGTTTGTTATGATCGGTGATTGCTTTCACTACCAGCAAGTTCATGCATAAATTAGGGACAAATAACACATTTGAAAGTGATTTTCATTCCCCTTGAACATTGGTGAATTGTACTTTTCCTTTCCCTTCTATAGGTAGACTTTCATTATTTCCAAGGTACACTTCACCTATGTGCTCTTCTAGTTCTTGAAAAGAATCCTTATCTTTACACATGTGCAAGGTTTCTCCACTTTCAAAGATCCGTTCATGAGGTGAGCTAGATGTAACTAGAGCATTTGCCTCCATAGAGATAAAGATTTCTTCACTAGAACAATGTGATCTGTGTTGCGAAGATTTTGATGAATGCTTGGAACTAGAAGCCTTCGAGGTTTGTTTCTTCTTATACCAGAATTTCTTTAAGTGACCCGTTTTTCCACAGAAGTGATAAGTATACTTCTTGGACGAAGTAGTTGATCCTGGCTTGGGTTCATTGTTCGTATAATGACTAGTATTTTTGCCTTTGTTAAAAGGCCCTTTGGCTTTCATTGCAGTCTCTTAGGAGGAGGTAGACTTAGCTCGTGAGTCGTGAAGGAGTAGAAGACAATGGACTTCTTCTCAAGTTAGAACTTGCCCTCGATTGTACAAGGTCATTACAAAGGTCTCATATGGCCTAGGTAGTTTTTAAAGTAGCCTAATGGCTATATCTTCACTGAAAATCTGCCCATCACAAAGTGCTAACTTGTGTTGGTAGTCTTCAAACTGAGCTATGACTTTTGTGATTGTATCTTGTAGCTGAATGGTTAGATTATGGAATTCTACTTCTAAAGCATAGATCCTCAAGGGTGTTTTATCTTCCTAAAAGGCTGTAAAGTAAGTCAGGCTTCTTTGGATGTTTTCCATGCCATGATGTGCCCTTTGGTCAGTTCATCATAGGCAAGTAGAAGTTGGGCTAATGCTGCCATATTGGGTTCAGGTTCAAACCCGTCGATTACATCATGAAGGAGGTTGGTGTACAGATATGCACTCATTACATCTTTCCAAACTTTATAGTTTTTCCCATTTAATCTTTCATCCTTGGGCATGAATATGGCTGTGAATGAGGGTAAAAAATTTGCCATAGATGAGGTGCTAGCTTCACTCTTTGACATTACAAAGTTTGAGAGAACTTAAACTCATAAAGAAGTGATTTTGTGCTTTGCAAGAGTAAGTGTCCAGTGTTTAAAAACACTTTCAAAGACACTTGTGTGCTAAAAAGACTTGAAAATAATCGTAAACTTTGGAAATAAATTGAAAGGCTTGGCAGCACACTAGAAATCCTTGGGGAGAGGGGGGGCTTGGAATAGCACTACTCTTGCAGAACAATTGAAGTAGACACCTTAGAAAGGGGGGGGGGCATACAATAGCCTGTTGCACACCAAAATAGCTTTAGTAGGCATGGCAACCGAATCACTTTGTGGGTGGTCTTAGACTAGCCTCCAACCCATAATTGCACACACACCCAAATTATTTTCTTATATTGCTTGATGTACAATGAGGGGGCACTTAGTGCCATAGTTTGGAGAGATGAAGTGACCCCTTGGATACATGATCAGGCAAGCTTAATAACTTCATGTGAAAGAAACTAGAGACAAAAGGTATATGTCATGTCTGCTAGTCTATAGAGCCAGTCAAGGGCATGTCATGAGTGATCTGTACTCTTCACATGGATGAGAAAAGTCTACTTGATATTTTTAATGTTATTTTTAAATTCTACTTAAAATAAGTCCTATTTGATGTTGGAGTACGTGCCACATCGAAGGATTAGCCTAGAAGGATTCTAACCTAACTTTGATCACATCGAAGGATTAGCCTAGAAAGATTCTAGCCTGAATATCTGGACTATCTCTTATCACATTATATTGGGGACAGAAGATTGGTGAGTTGTGCATAATTATTCCTCCAAAACGCATCATTAGTGATGTCGATGGGCCATGCAGATTGATGTAATGTGAATCTCCATACTCAAAGTCTTCCATGTGGATCCAACGATAATCACAGAGAAGGTAAGGTACAGAAGCCATGTTGCATCTATGTTGATTGCACACCACACGTGAACTTTTTTAGGGATGCCTACCAGTCAGCCAGATCACTAGTTTACCGATTACCAACAGAGAGTGGTTGCCAACAGTGCACAGATAAACTTCATATCAATATATGATGAAGCATAGATTCTTCCACCATGTTCATGTGTAAAGATATCACATATGAGCAAGTGGAAAGTCTTCTTGGTTGTCAAATAGGTGGAACGGGTATAGGATTTTGATATTTGAAACAATGTACTTCATTATACATTAGATTCTACTATGATCGTTGGATGTGCAAACTCGCCAAATGGATACCATTTCAAAGTTCAGAGGGATCTTTACATTCATTTGAAATAAAGCTTAGATTGCCCAACAATAAAACAGAAATTATTTTAGTGAATAATCATTGGACGTTGGCTAATCTTAGAGAACACTTGGTGATTATGGGGTTTGAAGGACTAACTCCATCCAAATTCAAAATACAAGGACATAAGGTGAGAAATGTTTTGTGCTTTTGTTAAAGTAATCTTTTCATTATTGCTTATTTTACTTTTATAACTTCAATTTCTTGCAAATTGATTACAGGTAGGTAGAAGATTGGAATACAAAATCAAGGTCCCTATAGATTGGAGCAAAGATGGAACAGAACTCTCATTGTCATAGTTCTTTTACAACGTGATAATGTCACTTTTTGGGTCCTAGTCATTGCATCTCATGGTTTTTGCACTTTCAAGAACCTTGTAAAAAGTAGGACAAACAATTCACATTAGATATTGTTTACACCTTCTTATTTGCAATGGTAATTTCAAAACTTTTGGAATGTCAAAAAGTCTATGTTCACTACTTTGAAATGTGGCTGCTCATGTTTTTTGTTGTGTTATCTTTAGACATTTGCTTTGAAGCAAAAAAATTCACACCTTTGGTGTTCTGTGCATTATTTCTTCATCACAAACACATTTTTTGAACTTTCACTACTTTATTATGTACTTTTAAAAGTGGGACCAGTCACTTTAGAAACTTGAAACTGCTATAAAAATGGATTCTATGTGCTCATTTCTCACATTTGCACTCATAAAGAGCTAGAAAGCATAGTTCAACCAATAGAATTCTCGCGTGCAAGCAATTGCTGCTACCACTTCCACTCCCATGAAATCTCCTCCAGATCTATTCATGGAGTTTTGGATACTACAAACTACAATGGTTGTACAGATTGTTGGTGCATTTTACCCAAGCCTACATGCTTGATATGCTTGATATTATCCTCATTTGTAAGTCACATGAGTAGTCATGTGAACACCTCTTGTAAAAGAGTTCATTTTATCTCTTGTAAATGGAAAAAGAAAAAGGAAAAGGATGGCTTACCTCATCCATGATGTAAAAGCAAACTGGTGGCTCTAACTACCTAAAACCATGAATTTTTGAGCTGAGGGAATATCTCCTAACTTTGAGGATCACTTTTAGGTGGAGCCATTCGAATTCGAATTCAAAACTCCCTCCAAGAATAGCTATAAAAAGAGCAAGAAGGAAGAGGCGATTAGAAAGCCTTGTTGGTGACCACTTCATGTCATTTTGTAGAGATTGAAGAGCTTACTCCATAGCTCTATCATTCTACTTCCATTGTGCAAAGGTTCATTTCCAATGTGGTCGTAATCATATGTGAATCTATACATCTATCACCATTTACTTCTCTGTTTTGATCTCTGTTATACTCACTCAGAGCAGTACCGTCAGAAGGTCATATCTCGAGTTCTACTGAACCTTTTTCAGTGATGTAATGTGTGTTGGATCGCTCATACTGTCTATTTTCTAGCTATGCATTTTCATGTTCATTGGATTAATAATTTTGAAGATATCTGCAGTTTACTGCTCACTGGTCTATCTTTGCAGAGCCCCGAGAATAGTGGGCATGTTCCAGAAATTGATGAAACTTGTTCTCAGTGCTCAGTCCATCATTTGAAGTGTTTTAAATTGGATGGGAAGTCTATTTGCTATGACCAAAAGGAATTTATCTAATTCTTACCAAGTTGAGAGCACCGTTCAGTTTTTCCAGCAGGTGTATGTCCAAAAATAGCAAGTTTTGGGAGCTAGTCATTTTGCAACTAGTCTGTCTTGACGTAAACTTTTGGGATACATGTTCCAAAGTACTTGGCTGATATTTTGGTGGATTTAGGAAGCTCAAAGGGTCTACTAATCAACTCTGAAGTCGCAATTGTCTGGTGTGAAGCTAGTTGTAGCAGCACCTACTCATCTTTGGATTGCATCCACCATCTCTCTTCACAGTGGTATCAGAGCATAGTCAAGCAACATGGGAGATGGATTTCCATCAACAATTGACAAATTGGATCGAAACAACTACCTGGCATGGTCTCTAAGGATGGAGGCTTACCTTCAAGGGAGGAATCTATATGGATTCATATCCGGAGATGAAGCAATGCCAACCATGAGGAACAAAGGGAAACCATCCCATGAAGAAGTGGAAGGACTTTCGAATTAGTGTTCGAAGGATGCACTTGCAAGGTCCTATATTCTAAACTCAATCTCTGATTTTCTTTTACCTCATGTCAAGGGATGCAAGAAATCAAGAGAGATCTGGAATGCACTTGCTTCTTTCTTCTCTTCCAACACTCGAGCAAGGAAGAACCAATTGTGAATGGAGTTCAAAACAATGAAGAAAAGCCCGAAGCAAAATGTGACTGATTATGTCACAAAGATGAAGGAGATTTCCGACCAACTTGGAAGCATTGGAGAGGTAATTGAAGAGGAGCAAATCATAAGACAAATCATGAATGGAATCAAAGCAGACGACAAGTGGGAGTCATTCACAACAGCCATTGACTTATACATGGATATGCATGTACCTGACCTCAACACACTCATGGGCCAACTCTTCACTCATGAAGCAAAGATTAGCAAAGGTGGTGAGTCCTCAAGAGGTAATCAAACTTCTGCCTTATACTTTGATAAAGCTAAGGTCAAGGACAAGTCAAAGAATAGGAAGAATGAAGATGAAGGTAGCTCTTTCCAAGCAAACTTTGCAGGTAGAGGAAGAGCTAGAGGAAGAGGCAGAGGTGGAAAGCAAGGCAGGGGGAGATTCCAATCATCTAAACCTTGCAACATATGTGGCTTATCTAACCATACTACTAAAGAATGTTTCAGGAATCCAAGGAACTCAAGAGGAAGAGGATTCAATAGAGGTGGCTATGGATCAAATAGAGGCAGGTACAATGGAGGCTACAACAACAACAACTACTACAACAACAATTACAACAACAACAACTATTAAAGTGGCCATAGAGGAAGAAGAGATTACAATAACTATGCAGAGGAACAAAGTCAAGAAGATTCATTATTGATTATGAATCTATCAGTGAAGAAGGGTAAGGATGATGATCACATATTTTACATTGATTCGGGATGCTCAAACCATGTAGCAGGAAATGTGGCTTTACTTTCTGATTTGGAAGATCCTCATAACAAGCATGAAGTGCGGACAGGAGATGACACAAGGCACTCAGTGGAGAAGATAGGTAATGTGAAGACATCAGATGGGAATATGAACCTCTTAAGCAAAGTCTTGTATGTCCCTCCAATTACCAAAAATTTAATAAGTGTTGGACAGATTGTTGAAAAAGGATTGCAGGTTAGATTCAACCGATTTGGAGCATATGTTGAAGACCCAAGGCAAGGCTTTAGAAGTATTGCCAAAGGAGAAAAGACAGGAAGGCTTTTCACTTTTGAAGTGGAAGATACAAAGAACATAGCTTTGTTTAGCTATGGATCTCAAACTCTTACAGAGTTGGAGATATGGCACAAAAGGCTTGCTCACATTGGTGAGAGGACACTCAAACAAATTTGCAAGGACCAAAGTGTACTTTTTTTGCCTAATATCACAAGGCAATACATGATTTATAAGTGTGAAGCTTGTCAACTCGGCAAGGCTCATAGACAACCTTTCAATAAGAAAGGATATATGCATCAAAATCCTTTGGATCTAGTGCACACGGATATGTGGGGTCCAAGTAACGAGCCATCTATATCAGGCTCAAGATATTATGTGTCTTTCATAGATGATTGTAGCAGGTGGACCATTCTGTTTTTCATGAAGCACAAGGATGAAGTGTTTAATTGCTTTAAGAAGTATATTGCTCTTGTTGAAAACCAAACAAGTAGGACTTTGAAAATACTTAGATCAGATGGTGGAGGAGAACTTCTCTTCTGAATTTGATGCCTTCTTGCATGAAAGAGGCATTAAAAGGGAAATCACTACAAGGTATACACCCGAACTCAATGGTGTAGCAGAGAGGAGGAACAGAGCTATTGTCGAAGCTGCAAGGTCCATGCTCAACGAAAAGGGATTGCCAAACTACGTATGGGCAGAGGCTGTGTCTATAGCCACATATCTCATAAATAGACTTCCATCTAAGTCACTAGATGGAACCACTCCATATGAAGTGTGGAATGGAAGAAGACCTAGTCTAGAGCATTGTAAAATCTTTGGATGCTTAGCCTCTGCTCACATTCCTTCTCAAGTAAGAGGGAAATTGGATCCCAAGGCAGAGAAGTGTGTATTCATTGGTTATGATCAAAACCAAAAAGGATATAGATTGTACAATCCAATCAATAAAGGATTTTCTGTGAGTAGAGATGTAATTTTTGATGAAAACAAATCATGGTTTGATGATGACAGGAAAGTGAAGCTGCCGTATGACTTGGATGAAGACTTTCCATCACTTCAACCAAAGGAACCAAAGCAGTTTGAAGAAAGTGATTCGGAGATTGACCTAGAAGACTTGGAAAGACTAAAGCTATGGAAGAACAAAGGTAAAGCAAAGATGCAGGATGCTACATATGGACCCGAGAGCTCACATCAACCACTTAGAAGGTCTTCAAGGGAGAAGAAGGAACCAGAGAGGTTTGGTTATGATACTTCTTTGGTCACCAAGCACTCCATCTACATTGCAAAGGATTCAACCAATGAAGAACCTACCGCATTCGAAGAAGCACAAAGCAAGAAAGTTTGGAGAGATGCAATGGATGAAGAAATGGAATCCTTGAAGGAGAATGACACTTGGGAGCTTGTACCTAACAAGCCATCTATGAAGGTAATTGGATCTCGATGGATATACAAAATCAAGAGGAAACCAGATGGAAGTATAAATAGGCACAAAGCAAGGTTAGTTGCTAAAGGGTTTGCTCAAACCCATGGTATTGATTATGAGGAGACTTTCTCTCCTGTTGCAAAAATGCCTACAATTAGGGTTCTCATAAGTCTTGCTGCATCTAGAAATTGGAATCTCTATCAACTTGATGTAAAGAATGCTTCCTTGAATGGATGGATTTCTGAGGAAGTGTATATGGCACAACCTCCTAGATATGAGGATGCACATCATCCTAACTATGTATGCAAACTAAAGAAAGCTTTGTATGGATTGAAGCAAGCTCCAAGAGCTTGGAATTTCAGATTGGTGACTTATTCGCAGGACCAAGGATTCAAAGCTAGCAAGGCAGATACCTCTTTGTTCATAAAGAGGAATGGATCTGAAGTGATCTATTTATGTGTGTATGTTGATGATATTATTATCACAGGCAATGATCTTGAAGGAATCAAACAAGTAAAGAGTCAAATGAAGGAGGAGTTCAAAATAAGTGACCTTGGACCACTCACTTATTTTCTTGGATTGGAGTTGATCTACACAGATTCAGGTATATACATCACACGAAGGAAGTATGTCCATGACATGCTCGTCAAGTTCAAGATGGAAAATACCAAGTGTGCAGGTACACCTATGGAGCAAAATCATAAGCTTAGTGCTTATGAAGGAGAGCCAATTGAAGACATCACAAGCTATCAAAGCTTGGTTGGAAGTTTGAATTATGCAACTCTCACAAGGGTGGATATATGCTATAGTGTTAGCATATTGAGTCAGTTTATGCATAAGCCGAGAAGACCACATATGGAAGCGGCCAAGAGAGTCCTCAAGTACCTAAAGGGGACCATGAATGAAGGTTTGTTTTATTCATATACTTCATATATTGAGCTAAAGGTCTACTCAGATGCAGATTGGGTCGGATCTAGAGATGATAGAAGAAGCACATCTGGGTATATATCATTTGCAGGTTAAAAAATCATTTCTTGGTCATCGAAGAAGCAACCAACCGTGGCATTATCTTCTACCAAAGCCGAATATAGAGGTTTGTCTAATGCAACTCAAGAAATCATGTGGTTACAGTCTTTGTACACAGATCTTGGACTTCATTCTTCAACACCTCACATTTTTGGTGACAACACAAGCTCACTACATCTTGCAGCTAATCCGGTATACCATGCTAGAACCAAGCATATTGAAGTCCACTACCATTATGTAAGGGAGAAGCTAATGAGCAAGGATATTCAACTATCCTATGTCTCTACAGATATGCAATGTGCAGACATGTTGACTAAAGCTCTTGATGGTACAAAGTTAAGTAGATTCAAGTTGATGATTGGCTTGCAGGAAATCAAGGACAATTGAAGACTTATTTGGAGGCCAAGCATGTTAGGCTTGAGGGGGAGCTGTTGGTGCATTTTACCCAAGCCTACATGCTTGATATGCTTGATATTATCCTCATTTGTAAGTCACCTGATTAGTCATGTGAACACCTCTTGTAAAAGAGTTCATTTTATCTCTTGTAAATGGAAAAAGAAAAAAGGAAAAGGATGGCTTACCTCATCCATGATGTAAAAGCAAAATCGTGGCTCTAACTACCTAAAACCATGAATTTTTGAGCTGAGGTAATATCTCCTAACTTTGGGGATCACTTTTAGGTGGAGCCATTCGAATTTGAATTCAAAACTCCCTCCAAGAATAGCTATAAAAAGAGCAAGAAGGAAGAGGCGATTAGCAAGCCTTGTTCGTGACCACTTCATGTCATTTTGTAGAGATTGAAGAGCTTACTCCATAGCTCTATCATTCTACTCCCATTCTGCAAAGATTCATTTCCAATGTGGTTGTAATCATATGTGAATCTATACATCTATCACCATTTACTTCTCTGTTTTGTTCTCTGCTATACTCACTCAGAGTAGTACCTTTAGAAGGTCCTATCTTGAGTTCTACTAAACCTTTTTCAGTGATTTAATGTGCGTTGGATAGTTAATACTGTCTACTTTCTACCTATAGATTTTCATGGTCATAACTTTTGCACAGTTAAATCAATCTTTTTCAGTATTTCTTGTAAGTTTTGTGGCCCAAAATGCATGCAATGGCCTAGGAATGCAAAAAAAAGGTCCACCACAAAAACACGAGGATGGGCCCTGCAAACGTTTTGCAGGTCCCATCCTCGCGTTTCTATCGCAGGCCTTTTTTTTGCATTCCTAGGCCATTGCATGCACTAGTTGCCTTATATTGGAATTCTATGCCCCTCAATTACAACCTAAAATTGGGGAATTGTGGAATACTCTTCTTATGTGCAATGATTAGAGAATATCATGACTCCTCTGGGTGCATATAAGCATGTAGCAATTTATAAGTACACTTGAATGTTCATCAACATTGTTTATCTATTGGTCAGAGAGTTTGCATGAATTGCACCCTATTTAAGGCCAATCATATGCTCTAATGTGCATGGCATATAGTTTCATGGTCTAGAAATGCAAAAAAAAAAGGTCTGCCATAGAAATGCGGGGATGGGCCCTGCAAAAGTTTTGTAGAGCCCATCCCTATGCTTCTATGGCAATCCTTTTTTTGCATTTCTAAGCCATTGCATGCATTTTGGGAAACAACACTTACAAGAAGTACTGCAAAAAGACTGATTAAACTATGCAAAATACTTTAAAGAACTACTAGAAAAACACACTTTTAAATACATAGGAGAAATAGACTTCAAAACATGTACACTAAGAGACAAACACTTGGGAGAGCAAATATAATACGAAAAAGATTATATTAATCATTTGGGATATACAAAAAGTTCTCTCAACAAGAGAGTACAAATGTTAAGGGTTATTCCCTCTGATTCTTCTAGCTAGCTGCATATCTTTAGGTTGTATTGTCGCTCTCTTTGCACGGATGGCACACAGGTTAGAGTCCTCCAACATTGAGATAAGATATGCCCTTGCAGCTTCTTGGAGGGTGTCAATGGCTATCCCTTGGATACAAATTCCAACACAATAGCTTTGGATCTCTTCCTTCAGAACTCTTGCAAATGACCTTTGTGGAATAAGAAGCTCCACAGACTTTTGATAATATTGAATCTCTGCAAAGGCTCTGGTTTGCTTTCTGTGCCTTTGCAATGCTCTTGCATTTGGGGGGATGTTGGGTTGTGGTCGTTGTGGTCTACGATGCGGTTGATAGTTCTTCTTTCTTCTTGGAGCATGCCTAGATGGTCTTGCCTCATCATTTACTTGCTATGCCCGACTTTTCTCTCTTTCTTCATCCGTTGGTCTTTGTCCTTGTCGTGTGAGGAGTGTCTTGCCTCCTTGTGTTACTCGATGGTTCACGGGGATATGATCATGGGTCCATGGCGCTCGTTAACACTTTCTTCATCCGAGGACCTCTCTAAATTTGATGTTGTCTCCAATACAACTTGTATCTTGTCCTCATTGTTTGGGCCTTGCCTTGAGTGGTGTCCTCTGTGGGGGCTCATCATCAGATATAGAAGGGGAATATTGCATTTCTTGTGTTACATCTCTCTCTTGTGAAGCTTCATCCCCCGCGATGGAATGCTACCAGAGTGTGTCCTTGCATCCGAGTTTCGTCTAGAAGAGTGGCTTGTGGTTCGATGCTTCTTATGGGGTGTCATCCATGTTGGGTGTTGAGTACCTTGCAAATGGCTAGGGTAGACGGCATGATCCGTTCTAGCAGTTTGTTTTGTCCATGCCATTCTCTTAGGATGTAAAGTGGTAAAATGAGGAAGGACACCTTTATTTATATCCTTTCACCTAAGAATTATCCTGTTCACATTTAAATGGATAAAAATTAGTTTTAAACCATTAAAAGTATATTCACAAAAAAGATTGAAAGTTTACTTTATGTGAAAGGAGTTATAAAAACCTTAAAAAAATAATGCATTTTAACAGTTGGGAAACTATTTCCAAGCAAAACCCTCGTGGACTCTTTGTGCATGCCATTGGGCATGATGTAGTGGTCGTGATGATGACATCCACTTCTCTCTTGCAATATCGTGTTGTATCTTTCTTGTAATCTTTGGTATTCGTGACTCACATGCTCATTCCATTACATATTTTCTAGCAAATGTTGCACGAAAAAACCAGTTGAACATTTCTTCTAAATAGTTTGATTGTAGTAGACGAGCCCCATGATGAGTGTATTTAAAGTAAACACCTCTAGCCCCGTAATGTGACTTCTCCATTTTGTGTGTACTAAAAATGTCAAGTGATCCATATCGATTCATAAAATATGCTCCATGTGCAAAAAGAATATGCTATGGTCTGGTCAATATGATATACACATGGTATTTAAGACCAAATAAAAAAATGTAAGCAAAACTTACTATGTAATGTGTAATGTTGATTTCTCCCTAAGATAAGATGAATGACTATGTAAACTCCTTCAAATTCACTTGGAATAATTCTCATTGTGAAGCATTAGTGGAAACCAAACAAATGTAACAATTGCTCTAATAATGATCAAACCTTCCTTCGCTTAGTAATGGGATCAACTTGACTATCATTGTCTGTCATAATCGAACAAAGGTCCTTCCAAGGCTCCCATTTCCCATTATTTTGACTATTCACATCTCTTTTAAAGAAACGTCTTGCCTTCTTTCCAGTCATTGAAACTTGTTTTAAAATCTCTTGAGAGTCACCGCACTTCTTAACAACTAAAGATACATGGCCACCATGACAACCAATAGAATTCAAAAGATCTTCTATTTTTTGGTTTGCTATTGTAGACCTCTCTAGTGGTTTCATTGCAAATGCATATTCAACATGGAGCTTCAAAAGCCTATTAAAGATCCTCATGAATGCATGCAAAGTACAAAAGTGAACATTGACTAATGGAGATGGAATAATGGGGTTCCAATCACTGCTTATTTTATCATGAGTTGGTTCATGTAACATTGGACACCTCAAAAGTGATATCTCCCATTCCCTGCGATTCAATGTGTCTATTTCATCAATTTCTTCAGATTCATCAACTCTCATCAATGCCCTTGCATGTTTAGACTCTCTTAGATCCTTTGTAACCTTGTGTACAATATGGGCAAGGATAGAGAGAAGATGCTCCTTGTTTGCAACCTAACATGCATTTTATACTCTTAAGGTCTCCACCCAAATGCCATTCTACCTCAAAATCACCTATATCATCTACAGAAAGCTTTTGCCCATGTATTTGAGAAGAGATTACTTCTATAATCCATGGAGTCCTATTAAAAATCCAAGAAATAACATATATTGGTGAACCAAAACATGTATATATATTTGGCACAAAAAGATGAAATAGCCTACAAAAGCACTACAATAGCGTTTTTGGAGGCCAAAATGAGCTCAAATTGCAATTTCGACAGGATACAACAAAGCTATTTTGATCTTCTAATCAACTGGAGTATGCTCACCAAATTTCATGTGATTCTAAGACTATGACCGGAGGGGTGTCAGTGATGCCCTAGATGAAGCGACGGCCTTCTCAGATACCAATTGTTGGAGTTGACATCTTTGAAAGCACACGAACAACACAAGGAAGAAGAAGAAACTTGGAGAACCACACACAATACTGAATGTATTATCACTAGAATGTACAAAGATAAGTAACCCATTAGGGATATAGGAATATATTCATGCCAAGCAAAACAAACCTCCCAAAGAGGGAAAAAAGTGACTCGATGGTCCTAGTGTGTTCAGAGACATCACTACCTAAATATATCAATAGTATCAACTCAACAACAATGTGCAAACATGATGATCAAAGCCTTGGATGGAGTGAATATGAGAAATTTTAAAGCCATGATTGGACTTTAGGAAATATCAAAGAGTTGAAGACTCAAACATCTTAGGCTTGAGGGGGGTTTTTTGGTGCATATGGCAGGACTAAGTGCTTGACCTTGTGGATTGAACTTCATAAGATCCTTGAGTGAATACCTTATGAATATGCTTGCCTTAGATGATTGAATTCTAAGATTAAAGTGAGATATTACTTTTCCCTTAACTAGAAGGAAGAATAAGAGAGAATCTTGTGGATGTATTGGGATCCTAACCCCAAGAGCTTATTTGACTTCAAAATTCAAAAGTAATTCATAAATAATGGAAGATTTTTAGGTAGATGACAACAATCATCTTTGAAAAAGTGCATATATACAATGATCATTTAGTCACGGAAAAGAGATATGAAAAAAACACTCACTTGAGTGGATATTGTGCTTGTGATGTCCTCCAACATCTCTTTACATCATATCAGATTAGCTACATTGCTCTTTGTTCACTTAGATAACAGAACATTGCTTCTATTTTCTCAACTTATCTACCTCATTACACCACATATATGGTCTCATTATCTTGTTTATAGATTGGAATATGAAGAGCGTGCATAAACTTTCTATGGTCATTGGAGCTGCATACATTGAGATATGAGTAGATCTATGCGATTGTGTTTGTTCTTCATCCTCCCAAAAAGATGGAAACACCCTCACGATGTCTTATGCACATTGCTCTCAGTATAGTCCTTCTAAATTCTTGAAATAACTTGTAATAGTTCATTCATCACTTTCATTGAATGGTGCAAAATAGCTTGGTTCAATTCCAACTAGATTGTGACCTCTGAGTAAAAAATAGAGTGCCTCCTTCCATAAATAGAATTTTTTCTCTACATGAGAAGTACTCAAAAGTTATGGGTCTTGGCATAACATTTTGAGATTCATGTTCCAAGGTACCAGAGGGACATTAATACATATATTGAAAGATTAGGAACTCTACTAAAGATTCAAGGTGTTAATTAGACTAGATTAGAGTAGTTTTTTGCTTTTGCCTAAGTAGTCTAGGGATTTCTCTATGGACCATTCTTTGGGAGACTTGCCAAAATTAATGTTACATCTTTCCTTCTAGATTTTCCAAAGGGTCTCACCTCTTATCACATTCTAGAGGGAAGCTCATCAACTGATTGCATCACCAAGCAAAACTTCCTTCACTTGGTCGAGTTAACTAGCTTGAGGTTTCCTTGAACTCCCTTCCAAACTTTCGCACTCTTATGGAAGGAGAGAAAGAGGATTTTGGTGTCTTTTCACCATTTGAAGTATTTTATGCACCATAGATAACCACTACAAATTTTATTGGTTTTGACATTTTTTTGTGGGCTAGTGGGTTCCATGGGTACTATGATCCCTTCATTTGTAGAGTTGTTCTTCCCATTAATTAAAACCAAAGCTTCATCTGAACTTTCTCTTAAAAAAAGTAAAAAGCATTGTTAGAGGTTCATCATCCTATGTCCAAGCCCGTGTAGCCAAGTCGTTTGATATCTTGAGTCTCTAGGAGGAAGTCCTGAGTTCAAGTCTTGGTGGATTTATATCTATGAGTTTCTCAAAAATGGGTGCCTCTACCTTAGGAGGTTTGATGTGTGAGTGTGTTTTTAATTCATTGTACTAAAAAAAAAACATCATCCTAATCTCTCTATTTATTATTTTAAGTTTTAGCCTCGCTATAATTATGAATGCAAAGCCACTTGAATGGTGGGTTCAGATGACGACTTGGTAAAAGTTGCAAAAAATGTAAAAATGATACCAACTCCACTTCCATCCATATGAAACTCTCAACTTTCGAGACTCGGAGTGTGGCTTCACATTGAGCGGCAGTAGCAATGTATTCCTGATATGCTTCCATGTAGTACATGTTCATTCGCTACTAAGGGTGGCTTCACATTGAGATGGCTGAACAAGTATACAAAATACTTTGATTCCACCCGAAAGTGCATAGCATGAGTTGTTTCGCCACCCATCTATTCACACTTGAATAGAAAAAAATAGCAGAATGAACAATTAAAATGAATATTTCATAAAACCTGCTGAAAAAATTTGAAGCAAATACGTTTAAAAATATTTGAAAATATGAATTTTATAATGTAAAACTCCACGTGGAACTATATACAGTCTTGGGGCGGAGGGGGAGAGTCGGGCCTCGGAACACTACAAGAGATTTTGTGCCACCTAGTCAGGAGGCTATTTTTTTTTTTTTAATGGAGGTTCAACTGAGGCCTACTCCTCGAGGCTTTAACTTTGAAATTGCAATTGTACAAGGAAGGGCATAGTACCTATGGGATTCCCCTTATCCCACAAGAACAGGGGTTTACATAGCTGGGTTAGACTGCGGTCACAACTACCGTGAAGGACAAACAATGGCACATCAACCACAAGATACAAGTTTCCATGATAACATGTCCCTTACATGTTGTCGGTGGGGGTTGAATCGTTGCCCCGCCTCAAGAGACGAAAGCCCCAACCACCCAACCAATTGGCTAATTCTTTGTTCCACTGCTCAGTTTGAATGCTATAATAGTTGAGGAACTGTACAAATGGCTTCAAGTTATTGGATTGAGTGCGCAACACTCTGCCGTCGCCACCGCTCAGTGTGAATCCTGCCTAAAAGCTTGAAGTGTTCTCAACCCACAGATTACTATGCCGAACTCTCCCCTTGGAACAAAATAAGGACAAGCAGAAAACTAAAAATCGATGGCTCAAAAGCTTCGAATCCATCAATCAACGATCGGGATATTTTCAATTCTATAAGCTCTGTTGCTTTGTGCGAGTTGCAGAGGGGAAAGCAACGTGCAAAAGAAAAAATGTCTTGGCTCCAGCGGAATAGTCTGAATCCACCCGTAGTGTGTGGACATTTTGTACACACTAGTCTGAATCCACCCGGAGTGTGTGGACATTTTGTACACACTGCAACGTGAAGTTCTGACAGAGTAAAACAAGTCCATATCTAGCACTCATTCACGTGAAATTCTGACACAGTAAAACAAGGACCGTAAGTCAAGGACAGATTCTGTAGACAGCGGTCCGCGGACCGCAGCCATGAGATAGAGAGAACGTTTCTCTCGCTCTCTCTCGCGCGCGTGGCGCACAGATACACATACACACAAGGAGGCTCGACGGCGAGTTTCGTGTGGACAACACAGAGCAGCGATCGATGTAGAGAGAACATGCGCTCTCCCGTGTCCATCTCTCCCGCTGTCACACAGTACGAGTATGGGCGGAGGATGGAGTGCCCACACCACAGCTCTGATAGAGTGACGATTGGCATAGCTTTGAAACAGTGGACAGTGACATTATGAGGAATATCGAAAGTCAACGGTGAGAAGAAAGTACAGTGCAGAGATGGGCTAGAAATAACATCTCGCTCCATCAGACTATAGAAAATCATTTATTTTTTAAGCGTCGTTCTTTGAATTACGAACACGATCTCATGGGGCAAACAGCGGGCAGTGTTACTAGACAGCCCGAGCTCCAATGGCTATCCATGTGGGCAGAAGATGGATTGTTGGCAAGTTCTACGACGTTGAAAAATCTCTCTCGTATATACAGACAGACTAGAAAGAGGATCGAAAGTCAGAAACGTTAGGTCTGATAAAGAGGCGCTATGGAGAATGGAAATGCAACACCAGAGCGCAGCAATGGATGCAGACATAGCTCCGGCTCCAATGAGTCAATCGTGTCGGGCAAGGTACTGAAAATGCTGTTCAGATATTTGAGATCCAATGCAAATGTGCAAAACTCTTTTCCTTTTCATACTTGGGAGAAGATATCTGAAAGGGTTATGTTCGTTTATGTAGCATGTTCCTTTTTTTTTTAAGAGGAAGTTCGGGTGAAGCCTTATCTCCCTTGCTTGAATTAGATTGAAAGAACAATTGTATAGATGAAGGGCATAGTAAACATGGGACCCTTCGTATCTCACAAAGCACAGGCTAAGATTATTGAAAGCAACACAAAGAAAGGACTACCCCAAGCCATATGATTTTAATGGCCTAAAGGTGGTACAATTAAGTTATAAATAAACCTCTAACCCATCCATCTTCTACATCCCAAAGGGAGGGTCGAACCATGACGTCACCCAAAGAGATGAACACTCAACCAAACTACCTATGGCATGTGAATTATGTAGCATGTTCTTATGAGGTAGAGCTAGCACCGTAAAAGGTGATTCTCTATAGCAACGAATGACACGACACAATTTTGTTGCTATATGATTGTGCATTCCATCGTATATTGTGTCGGGCATGTAGTGTTGCTTACGTGATGCCATTAGCAACATTCTTTACCATGGTATATAAAAAATAGGATTATGGTTTTTAAGCTATTTATACATACATATACACATATATAATACATATATATATTATGTACATAGGTCTTGAGGATTTTTAATAGGATTAGGAGTTTTAGGTTGTTTACACATGCATACACACATATATACACATAATATACATACACATTAACTCTATATAAAAAAATAGTATTTTAGTATATATAAATAAATATGAGAATAGCTAGTGTTTCAATTAAATATATAAAATTAAGATTTTAGGGTTTCTTATCAAATTAAATATATAAAAATAAGATTAAGGTTTAGGTTGTTTACACATGCATACACACATAATATATGTACACATACACACATGTATACACACATAAACATTTTTTTAGTATAAGTCATTACGATTAGGGTTTAGGGTTTTTACACATGCATAACATATATACACATATACACGTATAATACATATACACATGCATACACACATATACATGCTTTAGGTCTAGGTATTTAGGGTTAGGTTGAGGTCTTTAGTATAAATACATAAATATATATATAAAATTAAATATCTATAATTAAATATATGCAATCAAATATATAAAAATAGGGATTTATTTAATTAAATTAAATATTTATAAGAAAAAGAAAATAAAAAAGTTAGACTACATAGTTAAATCTATATAAGAAATATGATTTTACTGTAGATGAATAAATACGAAAATAGGTAGTGTTTCAATTAACAATATATAATTAAATATATAAATTGAATAAGAAAATAAAATTTAATTGAATATTAAATTAATTAGCTTATGGTTTTTAGGTTTAATAAGAAAAATCAAATGCTCTAAAATGTCCATATTGTATCAGATGGCTAGTTTGGATCCAGAGGAGAGAATGACATTAATAATAGAATGTCCATATTGTATCATATGGCTAGTTTGGATTCGGAGGAGAGAATGGCATGTCCTTGCACTCAGTGCAAGTATCAAATTTATCAAAAATGACGGATTTGTACTGCACATGTTGGAGAATATGGATCCTTTGATAAAAATCGACTACAAAACCTACGCTACTATTTGCATGGTCCCCCTGGTGTGCAGGTGGACCCAAATGACATTGCATCGGTAACCTCTCGTGGAGAGAAGAGAACAAAAAGGGAGGTAGAAGTACAAGGTACTAATAGCATTACAGAGAATGAACACATGGAAGAAATGCTCGAAGCATTTTATGAGATGGATGAAGATCACGATAGTGGAGAAAATGTTGTGAGTTTCATGGACACAACAGAATTTCCACGATCAGAAGCCGATGAAGAAGTGTATATGTAACCTTGTTTGAGAGTGTTGAAAAGTTTTCTTGTAAATTATATGTCAGTGTATGTGTGTGCACTCGACTCAGTAGGGTTTGGGCGGTCTCGTGGTCTTTGTGGAGCCTTTATATTGTTTCAGTTGCTCAACTATGTGTATGTGTGTGTCTCTTATGTGTGTGTGTGTGTGTCTATGTGTATGTATATATGTGTGTGTATCTCTATGGGTGTGTATGCATGAGTGTATGTATATGTCAATGCATGCATGTGTACATACACAAATGTGTGTGTGTAGGAGTGTGCTTCTCTCATGATGTCTCTCTCACTCTCACTCTCACTCTCGAGCTCGTTCTTTTGTCAGATCTTGGCACAAATGTGCCAAAATAAATCCTTTTTTATGTATTTGCCGGCCTTTTCTTATGCGATGCATTTTGCATTGCAAGCAATTTTCCCACGTCACTTGGAGTGTCACTGGTATGTGATGCTCCTGGCAACAGTATTTGTATTCATCACATAAGTGACAGTGATCGTCACTCATGCGACTAAGTCTTTTTTTTCTCTTGAGCATCACTTATGCAATGCATCCTAGAAATAGCATCGCATAAGTGATGCTACCTTCTTCTTTTTTAATTGTTGGCATTGTTATGCTCCCTTATTCCTTGTGGTGCAAGTTTGATATTCTACTCTACTCACTATTCTTTACTACAATACAATTCTCGAAATCTATCAACTTCTCTAAGACATTGAAGTATGTATATGGTATAATTGTCTTGTTTATAGATTTGATCATAGCGAGAGAGCTCTTATTAGTTTTCCTACAAAATTTTATGGTCATTGGATTTGCATACATTGAGATATGAACAAATCTCTATGATTATGTTTGTGCATCATTATCTTCATGAAATGTCTGGTTAAAAACCATAAAAATACTCTTCTTTTTTGACACCATAGGGTGCTTGTGTTTCAAGATAACAAGCTTAAGAGAAAATGAATCACACATGGAGGGGATGAAATCTTGATTGATTAGCCTCCTTTATACATCTCGTTAACTCTCTTGTACATTTATTGTTATTCATATAGACTTTTTTTGTAAATAAATTGGTCAAAGAAACTACCATGAGCATAGAGCTAAAGGCTTGCATATTTCAAAGTTATTAATATCTTGTCGTGGTAGACACCTTGTCCACTAGAGTCAAGGTCTAACATTCAACATGGATCGGCTTGATGTTAGTCCCCGAAAATTGGGGGATATTTGGGGTCTCCAAGATGGTTTATTTGTTCTTTCTAAATTTCAAGCCTAATTGAAGAGTTGTTGCTTTCAAGCCCCCCTTTCTAAGACATTGGGATGTCAATTTAGGTAAGAGAGTTAGTCATTAAAGCTTCTACTCAAAAAAGGAATGGTTTAGATTTTCGAAATTTATTTCTCATGTAATTCAAGATGAACTTTCAAATCCTTCATTTCAATTAGATTACAATAGTTGCTATGCTACAGCTTCGACTACTCTATGAAGCATCCTTCAATTACAATACCTCTTGGCAAAAATCCCGTCGAGGTGGCAATTTTAATATTAGATGGGACATCTATCCATGTCCAAAGGGGCTTTATGGATGGATATTCTGAATGTGTTGGTGCCAGCTAATAAGCTTCCAACTATTGGATGATCAAGGCTTGGTGTCACAAGAATGGGTCATGGTTCAAGCTAATAATCAAGAATAACCAAGACTCCTCTCTTTCTAATGCACCTAGATGAAAAATCCATGACCTCACCATCCTCCTTTTCTCTCATATTCTAGTGACTCCTAAAGGTTTGGGAGTGGTTACATCTCTCAAGAAAGCTTGGAATAGTATGAAGCCTCACTATTGTCTAAGTTATGACTAGAAGGCACATAGATTGGATTATTCCATTTGGTTTACCACCTCAGGCATTAGAACAATTGAGAATGATACTTTTTAAAGAGCCAAGAATATCTAGACCAAGAGATTATGCAAATTGAGCACATGCACCTATTTTGGATTACTAACAATCTGCACCCAAAGGGACTTAGATGGAACAATAAAAAAAGAATAGAAGAAATTCAAAGGTAAAACAAAAAGTGTTTATTCACCTCAACTAGTTTCATTTGAAAATAATGTAAAGTTATCCAACAATGATATGGAGATAGTTTTAGTTAATCAACATTGGAACCTTCCTAACTTGAGAGAGCACTTACTTATCATTAGATATGAAAATCTTCATGATTTCCAATTTCGAATATGAAATACACTTAAATACATCTTGTTCTAAAATTAATGTTCATGAATTTCACAATGTTTTACTCTATTATGAAATATCCACATATTGTAAAGAGATTGGAAGACAAGTTCAAGGTCCTTACAAATCGGAGTGTGGATGCGACTGAAATTTCATTGTCATAGATCTTTTGTCAAACTATAATCATTTTTATGTAAAGATAATGCAAACATTGTGTGCAAGCCTAATTTCGATATTTTCACGTTTGCTTCAAGAAGATTTTTAGCCACATTCTAATTATATCAGTAGACTTTCAATATTTTGATTATAAGTAATTCGTTCTTATTTATTTTCTTTGTTGTGATGTCAACTCTAAATTTTGGCTTTCTAAAAGTCACTATTGTTTATCAATGCTTTAAAAGATTCACTTCTATTTTAATTTGAATTGTGACTTATGTTAAAAGTTGGGGACCATCACTTAAAAATCCTAGAAAAATTATAGATAGAAGTTCTGTCTCTTTATTTTCCACTTTTGCCTATGAAACTTTGACACAACATTCTCCTAATGTTTGCATAGCTAGTCCAAGTGAAAGTTCTTCAAAAGAACTTACAAAACTTCAGATTTACTTCAATAAGCAAACCTATGTCTGAAACAAGCTTTTCTGCATGCGACTTTCACATATGCAACTTTAAACACTTAGTTGTATCAATCTAGAACCTGTTTGATAAAATGATTTAGACATAGATAGCTTACCTTCCAACTTAGATTTTTAATGCTCATTTTTGTAAAACTTGTTGAGATATCAAGCTCAACATGTGATGATCCAAGATGACACGTACCAGTTTTTCCTTTCTCTGACATGTATAGTGGTCACGCCGGTATATGTCAGGGATACTTCATTGAGCTTTATTAGATTTATCTATCGAGAGTGATGGCACATTTGTTCCTTGCCAGCTCACTCATTCGTGGACATTAGGTTTTTCCTTATGTACTGATCTTTATATATTGCACTTGTTGTATTCTTGTTTTTATGTCATTCTTGTACATTCCTTTTTATGTAACAGAAGAAGAAGAAGAAGATCATTCTTCCTTGCCTCAATTTGTGTGTGTGCATCTCCTTGAGAGTGAGAGTGTGTGTGTGAGATCTCTTCCTTATCTCCTTCCTCGTGACATGGTATCAGAGCCAGCGTGGCTGTAGAGAGCTCATGGAGAAGGCGACGGTGAAGAGTACGCAGCAAGGCATGGAGAACACGCGATTCAAAAATGACCTCCATTTGCTACAAAAATGGGTGTGAAGGTAGATGACCTCAAAATATTTTTGAGATTTATCCCTTTTAGCCTCACTTGTTTTTGTCAGATCGAAGTTCGAGCCCGCAAGGTGGGGCCCACAAAAGAACCAGGCCAGTTTTAGAAATTGTAACTTGCATTGTGTTCTATAACACTCATATATTCCAAATCCATAATTTCAAGCGATTCCGTGTATTGTTGATACACAAAAACTATGTTTTTTTGAGATTGAATTGTCACATCATAGTGCGATAGTGTTCAAGCAGAAGTGGTGCTTGTAGTGGCTTGCAGTGTTGTGTATTGCTGCAGAAATGGCAAACGCAAATGGAATGAGTTATCTTATGAGTGATAAGCTAGACAAGAACAACTTCCATTCTTGGAGATTCAAAATGATGAATTTCTGATGGGAAAAGGCTATTTGAAGTACATCGAAGGAGAGAATGAAAATGCTCCATAGTTACCAAAGAGGAATCGAACTGTAGAACAGATAAGAGCATATGAGGAATGGAATCAAAGAGCATGAAAGGTAATGTATTGGCTATCCGTTGGCATACAGGATAGCATGATTGGACACATACAGGATGCCAAGACTGCGAAAGAGGCATGGATGGTCACATTGTATGAGACCAATACAAAGGCACAAAAATTGCAACTCAAGAACGAGCTGCATACGTTGGAGAAAAAGAGCATGTTGGTAAGTGACTATACCCTAAAAATCAAAAGCATATGTGAGTCACTTGCATCTGTTGGAGTGAATGTAGATGATTATGATAAGGTGGAAGTATGCCTTCGTGGTTTAGGAGTTGCATATAAGCAGTTTAGAACTTCTATACAAACCATGAAAATTATTCCAAATTTTGTTGATCTGGTATCTATACTGATTATTGAAGAAAAGAATCTTGGTGAGGATTCAAACTCCCAAGAAAAGCCCAATTCTGAGCAGGTATTCTACTCTGGAAGAGGAAGATGCAGAGGCAGAGTTTTCGGAAGTGGAAGAGGAAACAGTAACCAAGACCAAGGTCAACAACAGAATCATGCAGGAGGAAGACGACAATTTCGAGGTAGGGGGATCCAAAGAGGTCGCAGAAATTTCCAAAGAAATGATCAAAATAACAGAAGGCAGCAAAACAACTATGCATCCACAAGTGGAGATGATTCTGAGAAGCTGTTTATGGTTCAACATCACATGATGAATACGATGTCTGCTCGTGTTTCAAAATCGAATGATAATGTTTGGTATGTTGATTCACGTGCTTCAAATCACATGATCAGTCATGCGCAATGGTTTAGTACTTTGCAGAAATTGTCAGTTCTTGGATATGTTGAAACAGGTGATGACACATCACATCCTATTGAGCATATAGGGAACATAGCACTATCTATGGAGGATGGAAAGGTAAAACATCTTGTTGATGTGCTGCATGTTCCAAATATAACAAAGAATCTGGTTTTTGTTGGACAAATGGTTGACCAAGGATTACAGGTCAGGTTCAATGCTGATGGATTATATGTAGAGGAGTACAAGCAGGATGGACGATTGGTTGCCAAAGGAAACAAAGTGGGTAGGATGTTCACTTTAAATGTGAAGATTCCTGAAATGAATGCAGCCATGTTTGCAAAAGCTGCAGGAGTTATTGTTGATATAGAGATCTGGCACAAACAAATTGGACATCAAATCTGCAAAGGCTCAAATTGATGCAGTCAAAGGAGATTGTCCATGGACTACCAAATTTCAAAGTTGCAAAAATGCAAAAGGTATGTGCAGCATGTCAATTTGGTAAATAGTCAAGAGCATCATTTCCACGTGACAAGCATGTTAGTGAGAGTGTACTAGAAGTAGTACATACAGATGTTTGGGCTCCAGCAAAGACCACATCCATGGGTGGTTGCAGGTTTTATGTTACTTTCATTGATGACCATACACACAAAGTATGGGTATATTTCATGAAAGAGAAGAGCGAGGTGCTCACTCACTTCCAGAATTTTAAAGTTGTGGTGGAAAAGCAGACAAGGAAGTACATTCAAACATTAAGATCTGATGGAGGAGGTGAATATCTGTCAAATGAGTTCAGTAGTTTTCTAAAAAATCATGGAATTCGAGTGTTCATGCAGGTACACACCACAACAGAATGGTGTTTCTGGATGCAAAAATAGACATATTGCAGAAATAGCAAGAGCCTTGATGGTTGAGAAGAATATGCCTCATTGTTATTAGGCACAAGCTATGCATACTGTTGTATACATCATGAACAAAACTCCAACTGCTCATGTACATCAAGCTACACCTGAAGAGAAGTTTACAGGTAAAAAGCCAAACTTATCACATCTGAAAGTTTTTGGTTGTATTGCATATGTACATGTCCGAGATCAATTGAGGACAAAGCTTGATCCAAAAGCAAAAAAGTGTGTCTTCATTGGATACTCCCTTGAGCAAAAGGGATATAAATGTTATAACCCACTCACACGATAGATAAAGGTGAGCAGAGATGTGGTATTTGATGAAATGTCAAGCTTCTATGTAGATGCCAAAGAAGGACTCAATCTTGAACCAAATGACAAAGAAAATGCTGAAAAATCAAGTGCAGAATCTCAAGTTTTGAGTGGACTGGATGCATCACCAAGCAATAGTTCCAACTCAAATCCATGGAGTGGAAGATTGCGTGAAAATTTATGTCCAGCAAATTCATCAAATACATCCAAGAAAGATAAAGAAAAGATTTCTGCTGGTAGTAAAACATGTGTAGGTTTTGAAGACGTTGATGGAGATTCAAGCAGTTCAAAAAAGAGTCTTGATGAGGAACTTGGATTGCCCTCTGTGAAGACTCCAGGAGTAAGAAGGGCACATGCAGATGATACATGGAGAAGTGACCCAGGACCAAGAATATCTGGGAGGATGCAGAATTCAGTGCAACAATTGACGTATGACAGTTATATGGCTCGTCATTGTGCTTACATGAAAAAGGTAATACAAGATGCTGAACCTTCTTGCTTTGAAGATGCAATTGGAATTGCAGATCGGGGAAAAGCTATGGATGAGGAGATGGCTGCACTTTATGGAAATGATACACGGAAGCTAGTTCCATTGCCGCAAGGAAAGAAACCCATAGGCTGCAAATAAGTTTACAAGGTAAAGCATAATGCTGATGGTAGCATAAGCAGGTATAAAGCACAATTGGTAGCTAAAGGATATGCACAGACATATGGCATTGATTATGAGGAAACATTCAGCCCTATAGCTAAAATGTCTACTATTAAAACACTTGCTGCATTAGCTATAGCAAAAGGATGGACTTTGCATTAGATGGATGTGAAGAATGCTTTCCTACATGATGAGTTACATGAAGAAGTATATATGGACCAGCCACAAGGATATGAAGATTCAAAGCATCGAGAATATGTTTGCAGGTTGCAAAAGGCTTTGTATGGGTTGAAGCAAGCCCCTCGTGCATGGCATGCAAGGATTGTTGATTACTTAACCAACATTGGGTTTTCTATGTGTGATGCATGCAAGGAAAGCTGATGATGGCATCACTATTATGGCTATTTACGTTGATGACGTGATTGTAGGTGGTGATAATGAAGAAAGCATCAAAGAGGTAAAGAAACTTCCTATGCAAGAATTTGACATGAAAGATCTTGGTGTGTTGCGATATTTCTTGGGCATTGAGTTTATACATATAGAAACAGGTATATGGATGTCGCAATGGCAATATGCCTTGAATATGTTGCAAAAGTATGGTATGGCTGATTGTAAGCCAATTTCTATGCAGTTAGATCAGAATTTGAAGTTGGACACTACATCAAGTGAAGCATTGGAAAATGCTACTATGTACACGAAAATTGTGGGAAGTCTTATATATCTCACAATTACAAGGCCTAATCTAAGTTATACTGTTGGACTTGAAAGTCATTTTATGCAGGTTCCCAAAAAGCCACATTTGGATGCTCTGAGGTGCACTCTACATTATGTGAGTGCTACTTTGGATTATGCATTGCTTTATGACGTTGGTGTAGATTTGCAAGTTTATGGATACACCGATGCCAATCAGGCTGGTAGCATTTCAGATAGAAGATCTACTATTGGTTTTATATTCTCACTTGGGAGTGAAGCTGTTACATGGAGCAGCAAGAAGCAACCCACTATTGCTTTGTCGAGTACAGAGGCTGATAGAGGTGCTGCAATGGCAGCATGTGAGGCATCATGGCTAGAGATGTTACTTGCAGATTTAGGTGAAGAAGTGCAAAAGCCTATCACCATTTATTGTGATAGTTGTAGCAGCATACAATTAGCACGGAACCCTATTTTCCATGCTAGAATAAAGCATATCGAGGTACATTATCACTTCATCATAGAGAAGGTATTAGCAAGGTGATATTGATCTTGTTTATGTGAGAACAGATGAGCAGGTTGCTGATATTTTCACCAAAGCACTTGGAGTTGAATAAGTTTCGAGAGATGCTTGGATTACAGGATATGGCATTGAGCTTGAAGGGGAGTGTTGAGATATCCAGCTCAATATGTGATGATCTAGGATGACACGTACTAATTTTTCGTTTCTCTGATATATATAGTGGTCACGTTGGTATATGTTAGGGATAATTCATTGAGAGTGATGGCACATTTGTTCCTTACCAGCTCACTCATTTGCGGACATTAGGTTTTCCCTTATGTACTGATCTTTATATATTGTAGTTGTTGTATTCTTGTTTTTATGTCATTCTTGTACATTCCTTTTTATGTAATAGAAGAAGAAGAAGAAGAAGAAGATCATTCTTCCTTGCCTCAATCTGTGTGTGTGCTTGTTGTCATGATCTTGCTCATGCGCATACAGAGGTTACGAACACAGAAAACACACAGAGAATAGATACAACAAGAGACGAGATAGAACGCAGTATTGGGTGCAATCTCCCCCCATGCACTTTGTTTCGATAGTCCACAGAGTGCATGTATTTATAGGAATTTTGATTACGTCGAAAAGAGTGGTTACATGAGAGCGGCTTCGAAAAGCAAGCGTGAAACTAAAAGTTGGTAACTTTTACAGAAACCCATTGCTTTCAATAACAAAAACAGCGGTCTACAATGACCCTTATTCTAACCATTACTTTTCTAACTGTTTCTAACAATAGAACCTTCTACGCAGGTTTATTTACAAGCTAAATAATAATTATTCGGATTATTGATATCCACCCTTTCACGCCTTGCACGCTCCTCATGAACCTTCAGCCGCTATATCAAAAACATCAAAAACACATTAATACATTAATACATTAATACATTAATACATTAATAATTTAACACTCTAACAATGCATTGACAATAATAATTTAACACTCCAACAATGCATTGTTCAACATATTCCATGTTACAATCCAACAATCCATTGTTCAACATATTCCATGTTACACTCCAACAATGCATTGTTCAACATATTCCATAATTTATAACATGCCCCTCAGTTGAAAAAGCAAATGACCTTAGTTGATAAAATAATAAACATGGATGGCCAGTCACATGTTTCATCACTGAATAAAAAATAAGCATGTTCCATGTAAAAACACATGCATGGAAATGTTCATGGAGTTGTTACATTAATGTGTTTGTGTATGATATGCAGAAATTAAGTGATCATAATGAGGTGTTAATTGTGTTTGATGTATCCATTGACATTCTTCAATAGAGTGATTTTTGTACTTAACCAAATATTGATGATATTGAGTACCTGTGCGTGTAGTAGTGACATAATGATCAATGATTTTCTCAGGAACTAAGATTTCAGATTGCTCTTCAATTAAAGGGGGATCATCAAGCAATGGAGTGAGTGGTAAAGTTCCTTTAAATGGTTTAAATAAACTAAAATGAAAAGAGTTATGAATAGTCCAATGAGATGGAATATCTAATCTAAATGAATTATCATTATTTTTTTCTATAATGCAAAACGGTCCATAATAGCATGGTGCAAGTTTAATTTTAGGATGCTACAAAATATTTTTGAGACATCTTTTAATGATACGCAACCATACAAAATCATTTTCCTTGAATTCTTTGGCTAATTGTTTAGTATTGATATTACGTGTATATCGCTCTTGACTTTTCCTAATGTGCTCGTGAACATCATGAAGTATAGTAACGTGATCTTGAGCAATAGAATCAGCCATCAGAATGTCGGTTTAGGTGAGGGACATGGGAGTGGGAAGCTTTTTACCATAAAAAATTTCAAAAGGTGCACAACCTGTAGTGGTGTGTGCAGTGTTATTGTAAGCAAATTGAAGCAATGGCAACTTTTCATCCCAGTTATTAGGATTTTCTAATGAATAACAATGCAATAAATCAAGAATAGTACTGTTTGTAGCCTCACTTTGTCCATTACTTTCAGGATGAAATGCAGAGCTAAAATCTATTTTAGAACCAAAATGTTGAAATAAGGAAACCCAAAAATGATTACAAAATCTAACATCACGATCAGATAACATTACTTTAGGAAATCCATGATGTGGGAAAATGCATTTAATGAATAATTTTGCAGCTTGAGGTGCAGTCAAAGTTTTTCTACATGGAATGAAATATGCGTATTTACTAAACCTATCAACTATTGTCCAAATCATATCATTATGTGATGGAGTGATAGGAAGACTTGTGATAAAATCCATAGAATTTTTTTCCCATGGTTCATTCGGAATGCAAAGTGGCATTAATAATCCAATGGTTTACCATGATGACGTTTTACACGCTGACAAACAATGCATTGAGCAACATGATGTACAATATCTTTTTCCATGTGTGGCCAAAAGAAGAAATCTTTGCAAGCAGAAATGGTGCTTTGTATGCCTCTATGACCCATGTAAGATGGTTCATGCATTTCTTTAATGACAAAATCTTTGAAAGCTTGGGCTATGCACAATCTATGTTGAAAATAAAGAAAACCATTATGAAATATATAATGTTCATCAGATAAAGATGCACCATTATTGAAGTCATGCCATGCACGTAAAAAATACAAATTAGATGCATAAGTGGAAACCATTTCTTGAAAAGAATGAATTTGGATGGCAGAAATATTATTCAAAACAACAGAATGCGAAGGAAAACGGCTAAGAGCATCAGCTACAACATTAGCTTTACCAGGCTGATATTGTATCATGGGTTGGAAATTTTGAATGAATGATGCCCATTTAAGATGCCTATCAGAGATTAAAGGTTGACTTAATAAATGTTTAATAGCCTGTTGATCGATTTTGATTAAGACCTCAGAGCCCATAAGATAGTGTTTCCAAATTCGCAAAGCATGCACAACTGCTAACAATTCTTTATCATACGTACTATAATTCTGTTCTGAGGGCTTAAGCTTCCTACTCTCAAATGCAATGGGATGGTCATTTTGCATTAAAACAGCACCTATTCCTGAACCACTAGCATCAATAACGACATGAAATGGTTGTGAAAAATCAGGTAATTATAAAACAGGTGCATGTGAAAGTGCATGTTTAAGTTTTTCAAAGGAATATTGTTGGGTAAGTCCCCATCCAAATTTTATTTTCTTTTTCAACAACAAGGTAAGAGGCAATGCTAAATAAGAAAAATTTCAAAAAAACTTCCTATAGAAACTAGCCAACCCAAGAAAAGAACGAACATCATTGACTAATTGTGGTGTAGGCCATTCTACTATAACTCTAATCTTTTTCAGATCCACATGCAAACCTTCACTTGAAATAATATGTCCTAAATATTCTAGCTTACATTTCAAGAAGTAAATCTTTTCAGGATTAGCATAAAGTTTGTTCTCTCATAACAAATGAAAAATTGTTTCAAGATGTTTTTCATGTTCACTATCATTCTTATTGTATACAAGTATATCATCAAAGAAGACAAGAAGAAAAGCTTGATAATCAAGAAAAATATTGTTCATCATTCGTACAAATGTAGCAGGGACATTAGTAAGTCCAAAGGGCATTACCATAAATTCATAATCGCTAGTTTGAGTTCTAAATGCAGTCTTAAAAATATCACTTTGTGTCATACGAATCTGATGGTAACCCGATTTAAGATCAATTTTACTAAAGACACGAGCTCCTCGTAACTTATCTAAGAGATCATCTATTCGAGGAATAGGGTATCTATTCTTTATTGTGATCTTATTAAGGGCTCTATAATCAATGCACATTTGATAAGTTTTATTCTTCTTCTCAACTAAGAGAACTGGTGCTCCAAATGGGGAAGAACTAGGCCTTATAAGTCCTTTTTGTAATAATTCTTTTACTTGGTTTTCTATTTCCTTTTGGTGTAGTGGGCCATGTCTATAAGGTGCTTTATGAGCAGGAGAACTACCAGGGACTAAATCTATGCTATGGTCAAAGGATCCTCGAGAGGGTGGTAGTTCAGAGGAATACTCAGACATAAAAACAATCCTTATAAGTACTCATGAAAGGTTTATATGCATCAAGAAGTGTACGAGTATAATCATTGATGACATTGACAAAAATAATGCATGAGTTGAATCCTTTCCTAAATGCACGCTTTACTTGAGTGTGACTAATTAATGGAAATGGTTGAAAATCATGCCGTGCAGACAAACTAATGCCTTGACCTTTAAATTCAAAGTTAAAGGTATGTGTATGGTAATCAATACGTGGGTTATAATGGTGATGAAAAGGCATACCTAGTATAACATCGTAAGATTGCAAAGGTGCAATTAAAAATGTTTGTGAATCAACATATGGGCCTATGCTAATCGTAACATCTTGCACTTCTCGTGTTACATTATAACGACTACCTTGAAATGCAGCTTTCACTTTATATAAGGAAGGAAACATTTGTAATTTAAGTTCTTGTACAAATAAATGTGAAATGAAGTCATGTGAACTACCATCATCATGTAGAATTTTAACTAGTTTGTTATTTATTGTACCTCGCATGCAAAGTAGAGAGTGAAGAGAGATATCGTTACCCAAGGTACTTAAGTCCTTCTCCAATGATTCCTTTGTCCAAAAAGGAGGAATTTCTTCATTATGGACCTCCATGTTATGCAATTGAGCTGTAGCCGGTTTCATGTGAAGAGGCTGCAATCTGCACCTAATTTTTGTATGTCCAGGTTTACCACAATTCCAACAAGTGATTTGTGGTCGCTTTTGTTGGGAATCCACCGCTGAAGTTTGAAGGATAGGTGGTTTGGTTGGTTGGAGAGATGAAACAACAGGTGGAGTTGAGTAATTGGATTGTGGAGGACGAGAAAAACTAGGGTAAGATGGGGCATTAAAATTACGCTTCAAAGGAAGATGTGGTTTAACAAATAATGGCGGTTGACATGGTTGTTGTAATCAAAGTGACTTGGTTATGGAATGGATCTCCGTATTGATGTGTGCAGAGCTCTGATACCACTGTTGTCAGGATCTTTTTCATGCGCATACAGAGGTTACGAACACAGAAAACACACAGAGAATAGACGCAACAAGAGACGAGACAGAACACAGCATCGGGTGCAATCTCCCCCCATGCACTCTGTTTTGACATTCCATAGAGTGCATGTATTTATAGGAATTTTGATTACATCGAAAAGAGTGGTTACATGAGAGCGGCTTCAAAAAGCAAGCGTGAAACTAAAAGTTGGTAACTTTTACAGAAAGCCATTGCTTTCAATAACAAAAACAGCGGTCTACAATGACCCTTATTCTAACCATTACTTTTCTAATTGTTTCTAACAATAGAACCTTCTATGCGGGTTTATTTATAAGGTAAATAATAGTTATTCGGATTATTGATATCCACCCTTTCACGCCTTGCACGCTCCTCACGAACCTTCAACTGCTATATCAAAAACATCAAAAACACATTAATACATTAATAATTTAACACTCTAACAATGCATTGTTCAATAATAATTTAACACTTCAACAATGCATTGTTTAACATATTCCATGTTACAATCCAACAATGCATTGTTCAACATATTCCATGTTACACTCCAACAATGCATTGTTCAACATATTCCATAATTTATAACAGTGCTTCTCCTTGAGATTGAGAGTGTGTGTGTGATCTCTCTTCCTTATCTCCTTCCTCGTGACAAAACTTTACACTCTACACTGAGATCTCATCAAATCTGACCATCAAGATTGCACCTATTTCAGAAGTCACTCATCACTTTTACACATACAAATGTTCCTATTAACAATTCTCTCAACGCGATTACAATTAGACTCTCAAATCTTTACTAGAGATGCATCAACTATAGACCTAGACATGTACAAAAGGATTTCTCAATTTGCTAAGCACAGAAGGAGAATTAGAAGAAAGATCCAGATGCTATTCTTAGGAAAAACTTTGATTCATCTGAATTTACATCTGATGGATAATTCTCATATTCAAACTCATCTACTCATCCTCTATTCATCTATTTCTTATTCTCTCCTATATGACATGTCTATATACAAGTATATATAGGCATTTATATCACGATTCTTCACTAATACAAAGTATCTTTGAACTATTTATAAGGTTAATACACATGGATTTGCAAAGCATCTCTCTCTGAATCTTCTCTTCACTTTATGCTTCATCCTTCGTCCTTTTCTTGATTCCTCATTCTTCAATCCTCTTTGTAATCATCAATTTATAATTGTCTTGTTCCAATAGCTCCCCCTCAATCACTAATTGTAATTACCTAGATCTTCTTTATATCTACCATCTTTTTAAACCTCTGCAACTTGGGTCCATCCAAGCTCTTTGTTAACATATCTACAACTTGATCTTTTGTAGGAGTATACATGATCTCTATCTCTTTGCCAATCACCTTTTCTCTCAGGAAGTGATATCGAATCTCAATATGTTTGGTCCTGGCATGAAACACAGGGGTAGCTGCCAAATACAAAGAACTCATATTGTCTCCAATAAATGATAGGAACACTATGATTGATGTCAAAACTCTTCATAGGAGTTCTCAACCATATGACCTCCTTTGTGGTTTCCACCATACCTTTATACTCTACTTTTGTAGATGATATAGCAACTATGTGTTGCTTCTTAGAACACCAAGAAACCAATTTATCTCCCACATAACATAAATACTCTGTGTTGATCTTCTATCATCAAACTTACCTGCCTAATCTGCATCACTATATATCTTGATTCTTGTATTTGATGTAAAACCATAGTACAAACCTTCTTTAAATGTGCCATTAATGTATCTTAGCACCCTTTGTCATGCAATCCAATGTTTCTCCCTTGGACAATGCATGAACTAAGATAGAACTCCAACTGCATATGATAAATTAGGCCTTGTCAATGTAGCATAAATCAAGCTACCCACCAAACTCTGATAAAGCTTCATATCTTTGAATTCTTCTCCTCCATAACTGCTCAATTTATGATTCACCTCCATTGGGGTTGATGCTATCCTGCAATCTTCCATGTTAAACTTGATTAGAAAATTCTTCAAATACCTTTCTTGAGTCACATATACTCCATGTTGAGTATATAGAATCTCCATTCCCAATAAGTATGATAGATTTCCCAAGTCACTCATCTTGAATTCTTTCTCCATCTGCTTCTTAAGCATTTGTATGCCTTTGTCATCTATACCTATGAGTATTATGTCATCACCATAAATAC
Source organism: Ceratopteris richardii (assembly GCA_020310875.1). NCBI lineage: Eukaryota > Viridiplantae > Streptophyta > Polypodiopsida > Polypodiales > Pteridaceae > Ceratopteris > Ceratopteris richardii. The sequence continues at coordinate 113,070,444 of CM035412.1, read as the reverse complement.
AAACATAAATGAAACCATCTTCACTTGCTTTGAGTAGCTTCCTTTGATGCTTGAAATCCAAGTTCCTTCAAGAACTTTACAAGCCTGTAATTCCATGCCCTTGGGGCTTGCTTCAAGCCATACAAGGCTCTCTTGAGCTTACACACATAATCTGGATTATGTTGATCTTTGAAACCATCTGGTTGTTCCATGTAGACTTCATCTGAAATGTAACCATTTAAAAATGCATTCTTCACATCTAAATTGAGACAATTTCCAACCTCTGCAAGCAACAATAGCTATGAGAGTCCTTATAGTTGTCATCTTTGTAAAAAGAGTATATGTTTCATCATATTCCACACCATAAGTTTGTGCATATCCCTTCACAACAAGTCTAGCTTTGTACCTAGACACACTACCAACTCCAAATCTTTTTGTTTTGTAGACCCACTTACATCTAATTACCTTCTAATTACTTGGTTTGTGTACCAAGTCCCAAGTCTCATTCTCAATGAGTGCATCATACTCTTCCTTCATTGCTTTTTCCCAATTCTCCTTTGTTTTGGCTTCATCACATGTGGATGGATCTTCATCTGCTTTCACTATATGAGCATAGTCTTTAGTTGTCAAGAAAGAGGTGTCATTGCTATACCTTATAGGTTGTCTTTTGTTCCTTGATGACCTTCTAAGTTCTCCACTTCTTGAAGTTTCTAGTTCATCATATTCTGGATCAAACCTTGGCAATTCCTCATTTTCAATTTCATCATTCTCTTCTTCCTCAAAAATTTGAATCTTTGATTTACCTTTCTTCTGACTTAAAGTTTCTTCAAGACCTGCATAAGCATTATTTGTACCTGAGTACCAAGTAACTTTCTCATCAAATGTGACATCCTTTGATACAAGAAATTGATTTGTAGATGGAATCCACAACCTGTATCCCATTTGTTTATCGCCATAACCAATGAACACATACTTTTCAGCTTTTGGTTCTAACTTATGCCTTAATTGAGAGGAAACATAAGCATAGGCTAAGCAACCAAATACTTCGCAATGGTCTAATGTAGGTCTCTTACCCCACCAAGCTTCATATGGTGTCATACCCTACAAAGCTCTACATGGTAGCCTATTAATCAAATATGTAGTTGTATTTATAGCCTCAACCCACAAATAAGTAGGGCAATTCTTCTCTTTCATCATTGACCTTGCAAACTCAACAAGAGTTCTATTTCTCCTTTCTGCTACACCATTTTGTTGAGGATACTTTGGATGTGCATTGTACTCCACATGTATCCACTATGATGTAATTGGGTCAAGGGGTTTGATATAGGAGGATAATCCTTCATTGTAATCCTTGACATTGTAGCTCGTTTGGCGCATCTTTGGGATCTGGATGTTCATCCTTGCGTATCCAGATCTGCTTCATGCCAAGAGGTACTTTATGTTCCACTGATCATTGCTCATGCTTCTTGATTATCGGCCTCCTCTATGTCATGTGTTGTCTTGCTTGCTTTCCTGGGAATCTCTTTAGAAAAGAAAGGAACTCCTCATTGACTTTTGCACCTTTTTCAAGAGTGACAATCTTCTGCACCATAGAACTTTGGGCAAGAATAGCATCATTATCTTCGTGTGGGTTCCTAGAGGGACCAAGATTTGGTGTCTTTTCTAGTGGCCTAGGTGCTTGATTGTCTAACTCAATTGTGATGCAGTTTTGGCCCACCCAAGCCTAATGAAGTCCACTTCTTAGGTTGAGGTTGACTACATGATCATAGATCGAGTCTTGGCCCAAGACGAGAGGTTTAGTAAGATCCTCATATTCACACACTATCACTTTGACTGCCATTAGAACCTCTTGAATGTAGAGGGGAAGTTCCACCTCAACCATGCAAGGGATTTCCACACCTCCCAATCCTATGAGATATGCCTCTATAGGATTGAACTTCAATTGCAATTCTTGGCAGTAAGAAAGTCAGATTGCACTAGTGGCTGCTCTTGAGTCAATTAAAGCCCTTACGGTCCTTGCACTCTCTCCTTGTCCTACCTCCAGGGTCACAAAGGGTCATCGATCAACTATCCTATGGGAATGTTCACCTGATGCTTTGCACATGGCCATGTGATAACTTAGAGCTTCTTGAGTGGCAGACCTAGGCTGATCTCTACCTTATTTTTTCCATTTCATTCGTCAAATGCATTCTAAAGCTTCTACATGTGCTTATTCTCAAATTCGTTTTTCTTCTTCTTTATGTTTCTTTGCAGTATTGAGTCGGTTTAACATTCCTTCTGTGAGGGGTTCTTGATATAACTTGACTCTACATCCACTGATGTAACTCAGTAGGATGAGTCAGGTATAAGTACAAAGTATGGCATATATTGCATCTTTAAGGTGGTGATTGTCAGGGGAGCACTAGATTGTGCTCTCTGACTACAATAGACAAGATTTTGGAAATACACTTCTTATTAAAAGATCACCCATGTAGGGGAAACAATACACCTGGGACTAATAGGCTTGAAGCAAGATCTTTGGGTAACAAGAACTCCCTTCAAAAAGATGATCTAGATACAAGAAATAACTATACAAGATCTTGTACTACGAGATTACAAGAGGATAAGACTAGATGTCCATGAACTAGACTAGACAAGACTAGAACAAGGAACAAGACAAGAACTGGAACTGGAAGTTGGAGAGTACTTACTTGGTGGTTATGACTCCTTGAGCTCCCAAGACTGGTATTGGCAAGAGTGAGAACGAATGTGGCCAACCCCTCCTTATATAGGTTTTTCAAGGGCAGTTCAAGGGTGGTTACAAATCGATGATGTCATCAATTCAAAGCATGGTCTCTGAATGTCAGAATCAAGCAAGAAGATAGTTGATCTTAGGGTTTTGGCACGTTCCAGATGCAATGGAAGCATTGGTTTCCCAAAATTCTAAACCAATCATGAGATACAGGAGTCACATGGAGTATGAGGTTTAGAAGATCTCCTTTGTCCATGACATCACCTCCCCCTCAAGCAACGAGTTCCACAAGGAGCGGTCATGATCTCTGGACTCGGCTTCATTGGATTTTCCTTATGAAATTCACAAATCTTGATTGGTGCTCTTTGAAGGTTCTCTGTAGGTTCCCAAGTACGATCATTGATGTCATACCCTTTCCAATGAATAAGGTACTCCAATATTCCTTGGGATATTCTCGAAGATGTATTCTCATGGTACTTGGTAATTGGAGCTTGAAGGTGATTGGATTAAGCTTGGCCAAGATGGTGAATGAACCAAATCTCTGATGGTCTAGCTTTGCACATGGCCTCAAAGTTTGCAAATTATTTCTGAGTAACCACACTTTATTCTCGATTTGATCAATGGATTTTGAATGCAATGCTAATCTACATAATACTTGTACTGCTCTTGAGCTTTATGGATCTCTTCCTTGAGTTCTTTGTGAATGTCCATGAGGTACAGGGGCTTATCTTTGGTAGCTGGGTTCTTGACATGATTTGAGAGTTGTATATCCATCCTTGGATGTTGTCCATAATTTGCAAAGAAGGGAGTGTGCTTGGTAGATGTATGAACATTGTTATTATAGGCAAACTCTGCAAAGGGTAAAAGCTTGAACCAATCATTTTGATGATAGTTTATGGTGCACTAGAGATACTATTCTAGGACTTGATTCACCTGTTCTGTTTGTCCATCAGTTTGTGGATGATTAGTTGTAGATAATTTAACTTGAACACCAAGGAGCTTGCATAGACTATTCTAGAAGTTGGATATCAATTGTGGACCTCGATCACTGACAATGTCATCAAGTAGTCCATGAAGCTTGAATATGTATCTCAAAAAAACTCTTGCAGTGGTTGCACCTGTGATTGTCTTGATAGTTGGAATGAAGTGTGTCATCTTTGTAAATCTATCCACTATAACAAGAATGGCATCATATTTATCCGAGCTTGGTAGATCTATGATGAAGTCCATAGATAATGAAGCCCATGGCCTTTCTAGAATAGGTAAAGGTTGCAAAAGACCATGAGGCTTATTTCATATTACTTTAGATCTTTTGCAAGTTTCATAGGTTTGGATATATTCTTTGACTTCCTTCCACATTTGAGGCCACCAAAAATCCCTTGATATGAGTCCTATTGTTTTATTCACTCCAAAATATCTTCCTGCAAGGTCATGACTTTGTTGAAGTACTTGGATCCTAGGATTTCCTAGAGGGACATACAATAGGTTCTTATAAAATAGTAACCCATCCTTTTCTTGGAATTCATTTACTTCTTGAATCTTTCCTTCTTGAGTTTTTTGCTTAATGTTACAAAAAAAATCATCTTGTGGTAGAGTCTCACGGATCAAATGATTCAAGGTTGAATCTTCATGATGGCTTGAAGAGATAACTGCTAACTGGAGATGCTTAGACTTGAGTAATACGCTCTCATGTTGATCAAAGGCCTCTTCACCCTTCTTTGGTGCAAGATAAGATCTTCTTGACAAGGCATCTGACTGACATTGTTGACATCCTAGACGGTATGTGATGACAAAGTCAAATCTAGATAAAAAGTTACTCCATTGAGATTGTCTTCTATTGAGGATGCATGTGGTCATAAAATACTCTAGGTTCTTGTGATATGTATACACAGTAACTTTATGAGTTGCTCCTTCTAGATGGTGATGCCAGGTATCAAACGCGTCCATTGTGGCAAGAAGTTATTTGTCATTAATTTCATAATTAATATCTGGACGGGAAAACTTCCTTGAATGATGTGCAACTGGATGTAGGTTTCCATCATCTCCATGTTGGGATAGGATCACCCCTAGGGCGAAGTCTGATGCATCTATCTCTAAGAAAAAAGGCTTGGTAGAGTCAGGGTGAACTAGAATTGGAGCACTAGTGAATGATGTTTTCAGGGTCTAAAAGGCTTTCTGTGCATCTTCATTCCATGAGAATTTTGTGTTTCCTATAAGCTTGGTAAGGGGTGTCACTATTTTGAGTAATCTCTTATGAATATCCTATAAAATTTGGCAAACCCTAGAAAACATTGTACATATCAAATACTCGAAGGTGGTTGCCAATCAAGGATTGTTTCTATCTTGTTAGGGTCCATAAAAATCCATTTATCTAATACAGTGTATCCTAAAAATTCCACGTGTCCGATGGAAAGAGCACTTCTCCAATTTCACATATAATCCTTTTTCTCTTAGTTTCTCTAGGACTATCTTTACATGAAACTCATGATCCTCTAGATTTTTGGAGAATATCAAGATATCATCAAGGTATATTACAACAAAATCATCCAAATTCTCTCAAAAGATATCATTCATCATATGTTGGAAGATAGCTGGAGCATTTTTGAGATTGAATGGCATAACTACATATTCAAAATGTCCATACCTTGTTCCAAATGTTGTCTTCCATTCGTCTCCTTCTTGGATCCTGACAAGGTTGTAAGCTCCTTGAAGGTCAATTTTTGTGAAGAACTTTTCTTTTCCAAGTCATTCCAAGCACTCTGGTGTGAGTGGTAGAGGGTATTTGTTCTTTATAGTGACTTTATTCAATCCATGATATTCTACATACATCCGAAGAGTCCCATCCTTCTTCTTTACATATGAGATAGGAGCTCTTGCTGGAGACTTTGTTTGATAAACCCCTTTGCTAGATTCTCATCAATGTTCTTGCATAGTTCTGTGAGTTCCTCTGAGGATAGTCTGTAGATTGTTCCAAAGGGTGGTTGTGCTCCCTCTTGAAGTTCTATGGCACAATCATTGGTCTATGCTCTAGGAGGATATTTGCATTCTTCTTTTCAAAAACATCTTCAAAGCCTTTGTACTGATTGGGTAGCTGCACTGGATCATCTTTCTTGGATTCTTGAGCTAGTATGGCATAGATCATATATGTCAGTTCCTTCCTTATTGATGCATGAAGGCTTTGGCTCCGACATATGTCGCGTTCTTTTGGATATCTCAATGGATGATTTTATTCTTTTCCCAATTAATGTCTAGATTATGTTTCTTTAGCCAGGGAATTCCAATGATAACTAGATGTATTGGGCTCGATATTACATTGAAACAGTGGGATTCATGGTCACCAAGGTGTACTCTTAATGGTGTGGTTTCCATGGTTATATTCCCAGATGCTAGAGGTCCTCCATCTAGTACTTCAGCTACTACTGGTTTGTTCTTTTGAAGTATATGAATTCCATGTTTTTTAACCAATCCTTCGTCAATGAAACATGAGGAGGCTCCTGAATCTACTAGGGTTGTAAGGGAAAGGGTCTTCTTGGGGATGATTAACTGGACAGGTCCAAGACATGTTTCTATGGGTGTAGCTAGAATTATGAGACCCTTTCTTATATCATGGTTCGACTGTACGATCTCTTTTACAACTAGACTTCCTTGTTTCCCTGCTCTACAAGGGTGGTTATGACTCTGGAATTTGTTCTTTTGTTGGAAAAATTAATTGAAATATGTCCAGTGTTTTGACAATAGAGACACAACTTGTTATCTCTCCTTCTCTGATTCTCTTGTGGTGTTAGAGGCTCGAACCTAGTTACATCTATTTGCATAGTTTCAAGCATAGACTCGTCTTTAGGAGTGAGCTAGAAGGGTTTCCATTAGCGAGGTCTTCCTTCTACTTGTTTTTCTTATTTCCTTTCAAAAAGTCCGTTATCGCATTGAATAGCTTGCATGATGTATTCATTCAATGTCTTAACGTGTGGCATTGTGAGCAAAAGGTACTTCACATCATCTCTTAAACCCCATCTAAATTGGCTTATGAAATAATCTTCATGCCAAGTGAGATCACATACCAACTGCCTAAATTTTGATGCATAGGCAAAGGCAAGGCGCTTACCTTGATGTAACTTTTGAAGTTGTGTTTCTGCCACTCAACTTGTGTCTACATCTCCAAACGTGATAGTGAGTTCTCGAAGAAACCCCTCATAATCCTGAAGTACTACCATGTTCTTCTCTAGGATTGGGGCAAACCATGATAATGCTTAGTCACAGAGCAAGGTTCCAATAAAGCCGACCTTGGATGCCTCGTCGAGGTATCTATCAGGTTGCATACAGATGTACAATTTGACTTGCTGGAGAAATCCACAAAACTTTGTGCGATCCCCATCAAAGTTTTCTAGCATGCAAATCTTGGGTTCCTTCATGAAAGATGTAGTAGGTTGTTGATTCACTTGAATACTCCTTTGATTTTCTTGAGGACTCCCGATTCGTTCTTGTAATTCTTGGAGAAGTGCACCTACATGCATCGGATGTCCCATCTCGACTTGTGTCTGTCAATGAGTTAGGTCCTCGACTTGTTGTTGGAGACTCTGAAGTGATGCTACAATCTGTTCATAAGTGTTCTCCATGATGTCTGGTCTTCGATAGAAGCTATTCTTGCCAAAATGTCAGGGGAGCACTAGATTGTGCTCTCTGACTATAGTAGATAAGATTTTGGAAATAAACTTCTTATTACAAGATCACCCACATAGGGGAAATAATACAAGAATATGTAACTGATACAAGATGTCTCACAACTTAGGACTAATAGGTATGAATAACTAGATCATAGACGGTACAAGATGTCCCACAACCTGGGACTGATAGGCTTGAAGAAAGATCTCTAGGTTACAAGAGCTCCCTTCAGAGAGATGATCTAGAAACAAGAAATAACTAGAAAAGATCGCATACTATGAGATTACAAGAGGACAAGACTAGATGTCCATGAACTGGACTAGACAAGACTAGAACAAGGAACAAGACAAGAACTGGAACTAGAACTTGGAGAGTACTTACTTGGCGGTCATGACTCCTTGAGCTCCCAAGAGTGGTATTGGCAAGACTGAGAATGAATGTGGCCAACCCCTACGTATATAGGTTTTTCAATGGCGGTTCAAGGGCGGTTACGAATTGATGATATCATCGATGATGTCATCAATTCGAAGCATGGTCTTTGGATGTCAGAATCAAGCAAGACAGTCAATCTTAAGGTTTTGGCATGTTTCGGATGCAATGGAAGCATTGGTTTCCCCAAATTCTGAACCAATCATGAGATACAAAAATCACATGGAGTATGAGTTTCAGAAGATCTTCTTTGTTCATGACAATGATCAGCCACCTTTGGGATGAGTTCTGAAAATATTCTAATTTAAGAACTTTGCCTTATAGATTGGACAATGATAGAATTTGTATAGTCACTCGATCATTGTGCATGCATCTAATTTCTTCAATCTATTTTAACCACTACAGGACTCATGCTTCATATGTCTCTTGTCCTTCCTCAATGACTCTACCCCTAGGTAGTAGTTGTGGTTCATAAGCCTCTTCAAAGTTTTCTTCCACTAGAATCTCTAACAATTCTTCTAGCTCAAGCTCCACCTTTGGAGATGGGGGTTTCTCATATTGTGACAATTGTGCTTGTAGATCCTCTATTTGTTTCTGAAGTGCCTCAATCTCTTGTGTGTTAGTTGGAAGGGAATGGCTTTGGGTACCTAGATGCTACTAGTGGCTAGCTGTTTTTGTAGCTCACTGAGCTCATCTTCTAATATATCATAAGATTCGAGAAAATTGGAATGCTCTTCTAATAAAACATGGACATTCTGAGAGGGCACTGCTTGAAATCATGTAGGTCTGATCGTCACATGTAGTGTACTTTCCATAGCGGCTTTAAGGTTATCTTGGTTGTGTTTTTGGAGATGCTTCTTTTCTTCCAAGGCTATGGCCATATGTCTTTAGAGAAGACCCATGTTTCTTTGTATCTTAGCATTTCTCTCCATCTGATGGTTCAGCATCATCTCCATATTTTGGATAGCCTATTAATCATTATTTTGCATTTTGGAATCAAACTCATTGTGCCCTTGTTGTAAAGTGTCATATTGCTCTCATCAGGTACAATTGTCCTCTTCTAGTGCAGTCATTATTGCTTGTAGATGTCATGACTCCTCAACAATGATGGTGTTGCATTCTTCTAGTTCTTGATATTCCTATCGCAACCGAGTTTCACACTGAATAATTATTTCAAATGCATTGTGTACAAGCATGGATGTAGTATACACTGGTAGAAATGCAAGGGGAAGGGAAGTGCGAATGGACATTGTGAATGCAGTGCATGATGGTGTGATAGGTGCAGGTGAGGTTGGTGGAGGGGGAATGGGAGATTGTGGAAGTGTAGGGGGAGGGGGTGGTTTCTTGGGTGGTGATATATCCATTGGGTAAGAGAGTGTTGTGTGTGCTCTTTCTGCCATATAGATGGGGATGGTACGTTTCATGCTCATGGTGTTCATGAATAGTGAGAATATTGTGATAGGATAAGGGCCCTTTGATGGTTCTAGGACTCCAAGCATGGTTTCTATAAAGGATGCCCAAAATGTTGGTAAAATATGGAAGATCATGTGGAAACATAGGGATCTGTGGTATGGGGCACCTAGGTGATAGGAAATGTCAAAAATCTAAGAAGTCCTTTGGTTGGAGGTGGGTTTCCTACTACAGTATGTTTGAAGGGATGGCTTGTGGCAATTTCCAATGGATCTATGGAGATCATGTATAGCAAATTGGTGATGGAAGAGAATAGTTCAATGTGCGAGACAAGAGCACAAAAATTGAAGGATGGGGTGGAGGTGATGGTTTTAGTGTTAGTTGTGGTTGTTTCAGTGTGGGTTGGTGAATTAGGTGGGGTGTGAAAAGTGGGTTCTATTGGGTGGGTGTTTTCTATGGTCGTGATGGTAGTTTGGACTTGTTGGGTTCTAGGTGAGGATGGAGGAGGTGTAGGTGAGATAGGTGATGTTTGGACAAAGGTTTCTATTGTAAGATCCATTGTTGTTATGGAGGTTGTCTCTTGAACTGTGACTAAGTCTCTTTAAGATATAGATATCTGGATATTTTTTCTAGGGTGTGGTTTGGTGTCAATGTGACAATAGTCATATTACAGTCGTGGTCTTTGCAGCATGGTATGTAAGGCTTCCACCGCTTCAGAGGCCTCCAACAAGAGCGTGAGAGATTCAATGAAGTGTGGATCTATGCCTTCTTCTCCTAGTATTTGATCGTGAGTATGTGGTCAGTGCAGAATGAAAGTCTACCTCAATCTTGAACACTTTGGATGGTGGCGTACAATCACTGAAGTTGTGTCGTATATGTTGGGGCTCCTTCAGGTTCTTCTTCATCGTGTTCATCTTCATCATTCGTCTCTTCTTGCTCTTCATCTTGTTGTTTCTCATCATGTTCCTCTTCGTGTTGTGGAGGATCACCTCTTCCTTCTTCTTCTTCTTGCGATTCAAGTTTCACATCTCTGAGGATCTTCTCAAAGTCAACATTACCTAATTCTTCCAATCCAATCCCACCAAGAAACCCTAAATCCGATAGTACGAGTGGGAAAATTAATTGTGGACTATTAGTACTTCACCCTGGAAATCTAAGTGTAAAAGGAAAAAAATGTGATCTAGTATGGGAGAGATGTTAGGCATCAAGGTGGTTCCTCTGTGTTGAGCATGTGGGATTGATCCTCTCATTCCCTTGGATGGTAGTGCAGAGGCCTTTCTACTTCTGTATTGTTGGACTCAGTTCCAAGAGAGAGCCTGCTAAAGGGGTACATCATATGACATGCACCTATAGATAATCTGTGTGAGAGTGCAACATCCATGCAAGATGATCTTGCATTTCCATCTCTTGTGAGCCACTTGAATTCATTCTATGATCCAACGGGAAGGTTGATGGTCAAATTTTGGGTATCCACCAAGTATAAATTGAACCACAGTTTCTTATGGCACATAATGAACCTATCCTACCCAGGGAAAGTGAAGTGTTGCATGAAGATGCGAAGGTGGATAGCAATATTAAGGGCCATTGCTACCACGTCCTTAAGCTTGGTCGAATTCCTATTCTTCATGCTATCAAGGACCAATCTATCCATTTATATGGGGATGTGCATATCGTACATATCTAAAGCCTCTTGCACTAGATTATTGGTCAAACAAAACCTTTTCAACTTGTTTCCTCGTAGTAAGGATAGGTATTTGATGTTCTAGTGTCCTTCTTGGATTGTAAAGTACTGTTAATAAGGTAAAAGCAATGTTTGAAATCGGGTTTTGGAAGCCTTGCACTAAAGTATTCTGTTAGGTCTGTCTTTTGCCATATCAATTGGACTTCCTCCACATTTTGCAAGCGCTCAAACTCTCTAGTGAAAAAGTGATATTACATTGTTATACTGAATCTCAGCCTCCCAAAGGTAAGCAGCTTCTCCCAAAGTTCCAACCATCTCATTAAACCAATGGGAATTCTTGTTCACTCTTGTGGTGTGACCCGTTGGTGGATGTTGAATCAACATCGCTTGCAGGTCCCTTAGAGCCTATGGTTGCTTCGTAGGTACATCTACAATTGGCAAGCTCTTTATATCTATGGTCTGTTGACTAGGTTCTACCTCAGAGCTAGTGCTCGTTGCTTTACCCATAATGGTAGTAGTAACTAATGTTGTTAGATCTACTAGAAGAAAAGAAATCACATTATTATTGCATTAAAGAGTAGATGGGACCTTATTCCCCTTGCAATACTAGCAGGATATATATGATGGTTATTGGGTTTTTAAAGTGGTGCAACGTGAATATGTGTGGACGTTAGAAGGTTAGTTGATGTTTCTAGATGCATACTTGTTAAAAGTTATGTGTTTTGAAAGGCAACCTCAAGCATATGTTTTTCACTAAATAACTTCATTTGAAGGATTTTGAACCTTAAGAAAGTCAAATCACATTTATGAAGTTGCAACGTTATCGAAAAGGAGGCATTGAACCACCAAAAGACACTCCAATGAAGAGGCAAAGTCACAAGGTAGCTGAAGAGACAAGGAGGGCATGTGAAGAGACATGGAGGACATATGAAGAGTCATGGAAGGCTCTCATGGCTATTAAAGCACCATCCAAGCTCATTCTAAGTGTGTTTGGATGGTAGGAATTTAGGGTGCTTCTTATACCTGTGCTATTGAGCAATTCTCTATCATAGGAGTTCATATTCTCTTCTATATCTCTCCTACCCTTTCCAAAGGGTGTTGAATTTATATAGCAGCCTATTAGGACTTCATTTTCTCTCTTTAGGAAGCTCCATTTTTAGAGCTTTTATACTTTTTGGAAATCTTATAAAGCAAGCATTCTATATCTAAAAGCGTTTTGGATAATTTTATTTTTATTATGAGTTATAGCTTTATGTTGTTTGCTAGTCTATCCCAAAACCTGAAAGGAAAACTAGTCTATCTTGTGTGTTTGAGTTGACTAGTTTACACGTGTTCAATGCTAGTGATTAATGGCTCATTGGAAAGCGCTTAGTGTATACTGAAAGCGCTTAGTGTCTAGTTTATGTGGCTAAAACCAATGCTATTGAGAAGCTTGAGAAGGACAAATACCATCCTTCGAGGTTTAGGATGCTCAATTCCATACTAAGCAAGGATCTAGGTGGCATTGTTGACGGATCAGATGTCAAGGCAATTAGTACCATTGGATCGTATGGCACCTACCGCAATTGAGTTGGCCATGAAAGATTGAGAGATTAAAAACAGAAAGTTAATGTTTATGATCTCACAATTTGTTAGTAATACTATGTTTGGACATATTCAAAGCTAGGAAGGACACTGTGTGGGATTACTTGGAGAGGATTTTTATAACTAACACCAAAGCTAGGAAGGTGAAGCTCAAGAATGAGCTTAACAACCTCGAAGCCAAGTAATCTATTAGTTTTTTAGTACATTATGAAAGCCAAAAACATTAGGTATTTCCTTGTAGCAATAGGTACCCAAGTGGATGATGATGAGATGGTGACCTATTGTTTGAATGGTCTCAAGGAAGATGAAAAATGGAGGCTATTCACTTCTTCTTTGTATGCTAGAGAGAACATGCCTCACCTTGATCAACTTACCACACTCATGATCAATGAGGAGATTCTTCAAGGAGGAAACAAATGTAAAGACTCTCAATCTATGCTATATGCAAGAAATAGAGGGAAAGGTAGAGGCAAGGGAAGAGGAAAAGGAAGGAAAAATTAGTCCAAAGACACGAATGAAGATGAAGCCAGGACATCCTATGGCAAAGGCAAAGGAAAGAACCAAAGAGGTAGAGGTAGAGGTGGTTACAACAATCAAGGCAAGAGAGATGAGTGCTATTCATGTGGAAAGCAAGGGCAAATGAATGCCCTTCAAAGAAGAATCAAGGTAACTATGCTCCTAATGAAGGTAATGACCAAGTGTTAGCCATGAGCCATGCCTATAGGGATCATTTGCAAGACAAAGATGAAAAGGGGTACATAGATAGTGGTTGTAGCAACCACATGTCATGTATGACAGATATGTTCACTAATTTGCAGGTTCCTAAGGAAAAAGAGTGTGTTGCAACAAGTGATAATACCAAGCATGTCATTAGACATATTGGAGACATCAGATTTCAAAATGGCAACAAAATCACTACACTTAAGAGGTATTGAATGTTCCCACTATTACTAAGAATCTTACTTCAATTGGCAAGATGGTAGAGAAGGGTTACCAGGTCAAATTCAATGAAAAAGGATCCTTCATAGAAGATCCAAATAATTGCTTCAAGCTCATTGCCCAAAGTGAAAGGCAAAGGAGGATTGTTCACACTTGGAGTCAAGGTAGATTCTAGTAAGTATATGTTCATTTCATGTGGGTCATCTAAATTGCGGCTCTTGATCTATGACACAAAAGAATGGCCATCTTAATGTTGGGAAGCTCAAGAATATGTAGAAGGATGAAATTGTTAGGGTACTTCCAAGCTTCACCGCACCTAACTTGCACGAGGTATGTGAAGCATGTCAATTTGGGAAGCATACTAGGAGGTCTTTCAAGCCATCAAGCTATGTGGCTCTTAGGGTTTTGGATTTGGTCCACACATATCTATGGGGACCTTCAAGAGAGCCATCACATGTAGGTAACATGTACTTTGTAACCTTTATTGATGATTGTTCTAGAAAGATTTGGTTGTATGTCATCAAACACAAGAGTGATGTGTTTGATACATTCAAAAGGTTTAAGGCACAATTTGAGAATGAAACAGACCAGAGGATCACAATCATTCTGATTACATCAAAGCTATGATAGATCCATATCAAGGATGATATGAAACTACGAAGGGGGAGTGTTAGACAAGCATGATTCCAATAGCAAAGTGAAGTGAAAAAGGCAAAACATGGAAGAGAACTAGAAAGGAGAAGCCAAAAAGAAAAGAGAACCAAGGCGAATTTGGGCAAAAGAGAAAACCCAAAATTTTCGAAAAACCATTTTAATAGTTAAGTCCTGTAACTTTTTGTAATTAATTCTATTTTGATGTAAAAAATTAAGTCATAGTGTGACACCAACCGTACAACTTTTTAAAAAGGAACTTCAAAAGAGTCCTTGAGTTTCTTCCTCTCTCTATTGATTCCTATGCAAAAATTCTAAAAATATGTCCTCAGTGTGGAAAGATCCTCATAAGTTGTAACTCATCTTTAGATTTGGAATAAATTTTTCTTCCCCTTGAGCATTGGTAATATTGTAACTCAACTTTAAGGCCATGTTTCTCTTTTTTGCCATGAGTGTGGCATGAGAAAAGCTTGGAACGGGTGTCCCGAAGGGTTAGCTACCTATTTCCATTTTAGATGTTCATATTGGTGGTTATATGTGAGAATACAAAGCTATCTACCTACATTGATGTTTCTTTTTGTTTCCTTGCAAATGATGCATCTATTTCAGTTTAATTGTGTAGTTATCGTTGAGTCTTTTGAAATGAACCCATTGTTGTTGAGGCTTCATCGAGTAGTTTGGAAGATAGAACATTTTTTGTATTGGCAGCCAGTTTGTGATTTTTGCCATTTTCTTGTATGCAAGGATCGAGACAGCTTTTGAAACTCTTGTGCCTTGCATTTGTCCAGACCATGATCAAGTACACGACTATGTGCACCTAACCAAGTCATGCTCACACATTGACAATTTAAAGATGACTTGTCAAGCCAACCACTTGATGACAATGTGTATAGGTTACAGTCCACTACTTGCATATATGAATCTACAGCAACTCAAAAAAAAAAGGATAATCCCACATCTACCAAGTATAATCTCCAAGCATCAAAAGCTTGTTAGTAGTGCAAAGAATTTGCGAGTAGAGGAAACACCAAATCTTTTTGTAAGAGATGCACATTATACTCATCCAAATATGAATGAAAAAGTGAATACATGTAAAAGCTCAAGTGCCCTTTTGACCACCCTTGGATGTTGTTGATGTTAGCATCTTTTGCCTATAAAGATGCTAATTAGCATTAAGAACATCTAATTCCCATGTGTCTCTCTCAGCTAGCATAAGCTAGAGGCATTGAGAAAAAAAAAATTGAAGCATTATTATTTGAAAAAAAAGTAGTGATATTCAATCAGATTAAACAACTTCAAGTTCTGACCCTTCATCATAAAAGAAATATCATACACCACACGAGCGAGAGAGAGAGAGAGAGAGAGGATTTTTAAAATTCGTTGATCATGTCCTCATAAATTCCAAATAAATGTTGCAAGCTCAACGAGAGCCCCTTCAGTAGCCCCAAAACACACCAAGAAATGGGAAAAAACACAGAGTTCACTACGTCTCAAGCATCATGACTCTACATATACTTTGGAGTGTTAAACAAGCCCCAGAAATAATAGAGCATGGATCATCCACAAAAAACGGCCCCCATCACTTGGACTGTATTTCCTTGCATGTGGGTGTTCTCTCTGCACATCCTTCAAGCTTCTACACAAGCAAAATAAAGAAATAATATTGTTTGCACATCTTACTATAATTACATGCTGAAATTCTCTTTCTACTCCTGTTCATTACATGCAATATGGATTGACTAGAAGTAGAATGGAACTCAAAATACTCATTGACAATGCGAGATATCAGAGTATCAGGATTCAGCACCATGATCACTCCATGTACACGTAAATGTGATAAGTGTCTTTGTATCGAACATATTCCTCAGTAAGGAACCAGGGACAAGATGATAGTCTACCAAGGAATACAGGAACTGTTGAAACTGAGTTCTGCTTGTACCTTTCCTTTTGCCACTTAATCAGTGTCAAATAAATTGAGAAAAACCAAGACACTCATACTGTGGTTATGTGAGCATTTCTGCATAAATCAATGATGCAATGTATTGCCATTATCTCTTTCATTCAACCAGTCATTGACCATTGCTACGAAAAAGTTCACCAGTCCTCATGGACCCTTAGCAGCTTGTCCTTGTTCTCAAGAGTCAAGAAGTACTGGGAACATTATGCTACCGAAAAGAAAAGTTGGCAACTACTCGATCATTGTCATCTCCCTGACAAAAATGCTCTGCATAGCAGACACTTACATAGCATACTTGCGATGCTTAGTGGGAACTGTTAAAGCAGTTACAAAGCATAATTAATATGCTTCAAATGAACTACTATAAATATTACTATGACACAATTCCTGGCGGTTGGCATTCATAATCTATTGAGAGGATCTACTCCACATGAGATTATGCTTCAGAAGTAACTTGACCATAGGTGACTGTTCACGAGCATAATTTCAGGACTAATACTTGAGTATTGATGTGATCAAAGACTTAATATTGTACAATGGGTTATGACATGTCTCCCCCACCTTAACTTCCCCAAACCAGGCTCCAGCATTTATATATTTTATGCCTTTATACGGGAACAATTTTACACCTGACGTGTTTCCAAGTACATTAAAGACAACACTCAGTTCTAAATATTTTTGAAAATACCTTCCATATTTTTGAGGCACTTTCTCTGAATCTAGAAACTTAGTTTCTTTGATCTGTCAATCATGCAATACAAATTGCATGACAAGAAGTGCCTCATCATATGGTCATGTTCATGGATAAAGTTCCTCAGCACTAATGCCATTAAGCTGTGTATTTAAATGCTATATTACCATACTTGATATTCCCAAATTTTTGGCAAGTACTCAACATAGAAAACCATACAGGTTGTTCATCTAAAAACGACAACTTCTTGATTACTGCCATCATCTTATCAAAATCTCCTGCATAACCTAGAAGTTTAACAGCATAATTGTGATGCTCAAAGGATGGTACAATACCATAAATAACACTCATAGAATCATAATACATTTGACCCTTTTCTATGGCACCCACACTGCTGCAAGCTTTCATGATGCAAGTGAGTGTAACTGCATCAGGGGAGACGCCCTCAAACTGCATCTGTTCAAAGCAACAAAGAGCAGCTTCACAGAGCCCATAATGACAGTATCCTGTGATAAGAGCAGTCCATGAAAATACATCCCTGCCTTGAAGCATATCTGATACTTCTTGAGCCCTTGAAAGGCAACCACATTTGGCATACATGTCAATCAATGAACTTCCAAGCCCACTAGAAATTCCCAGTAAACCAGCTCTATAAAGCTCAGCATGAACTTCTTCCCCCTTTTGAAGGGCTCCTAAACTACTGCATGCCTTTAAGACATAGGCAAATGTGTTTTCATTTGGAGAAACTCCCTCCCAATTCATTTGTTCATAGCAACTACAAGCTTTTGCAGGATGCCCATTTTCATAGTATCCTACAATTAGTGCATTCCAGGAAAAGACATCTCGAATCAGAAAGCTGTCAAAGACTTCTTGCGCCTTTGAAATGGTATCACATTTAGAAAACATATCGACTAGGGCAGAAGCTAACCTCACATCTTTTCCAAGTAACCTCTGCTGTACAATCATCTCATGTATTTGTTGACCTTTAATAGATAGCTTTAAGTTGCCACAAGCCCTCAAAACAGAAGCAATGGTCACTGCATCAGGAAAGAGCCCTTCACATTGCATCAATTCAAAAGATTTAAGCACCTCATCATCCAGCCCACGCTTGCTGTAGCAAGCAATGAGAGCATTCCAAGCAATTGCATTTCTATTCTCAAGATTGTCAAAAACTTCTTTTGCCTTTTGAAGTGCGCCACACTTTGAGTACATGTCAACCAATGCGGTATCAAGAACACTGTCCTTTCCCAGTAATCCTCCACTTATTATCTCTTCATGTAGCTGCTTGCCAATGTCAGCAGCTCCTATACTTCCACAAGCTTTAAGGGCAGAAAGGAAGGTCAGTGTATTCAGTGGAATGCCCTCCTTTTTCTGTTGTTCAAAGTATTTAAGTGCCTCCCCCCCTAGACCTCGATCACAATAACCAGATATAAGAGCATTCAAAGAGACTGTATCCCTAACTGGAAGACTGTCAAACACCTCCTTTGCTTTTGCAAGCATTACGTCAGCATCTTCAACCATGCCAGACGCTGCATAAAGTTTACTCATAGACACATACAAAGCAGCTGAGTCTTTGTTAAGGTGCCTTGCTTTATTGAATGCAAAAAGTCCAAGCTTTACATTTCCCCATTTCTCACAGGCAACAAGCAAAGCATACCAAAGTTCAAAGGAATCAGAAAATGGCTCTTTGTCTATTACTGCTAATGCTTTGTCAAAATCCCCTGCTCCACCCAAGAGGTGCACCATGCAGATGAGATGTTCTACAGTTGGAAGGACACCATACCTTCCAGTCATCAGGTCAAAATATTCTTGACCCCTCTCAACTTCCCCCAAACTCTCACATGCCTTAAGAATGCAACAAAATGTTATGGCATCTGGAGAAGGACCCTCATGTAGCATCTTTTCAAAGGAAGCAACCGCATCCACCAGACGACCATGATCAATATAGCCTGCAATAAGAGCACACCACGAAATCACATCCTGTTCCACAAGTCGGTCAAACACCTCCTGTGCTCTTAAAAGAGCACCACATTTCCCATACATGTCTACTAACCCACTTCCAAGCTCTCTTTCTACACCAGTCCTTGCAATTTCAACATGAATCTCTATGCCCTTTTCTGTTGCTCCTACTGTACCACAAACTTTTAACAAGGAAGAAAATGTCATTGTATTTGGAGAGAGACCCTTGCATTTCATTCTTTCAAAGCATTCAAGTGCCTCTTCATCATGCCCATTTTTACAATATCCTGCAATAAGTGCATTCCATAAAACAACATCTTGAACTGAAATCTCATCAAATACTTCACATGCCTTTCGAAGCTCACCACATTTCACATACATATCGACCAAAGAAGTAGCAAGAATACCATCATTCTGTAGCAACCCTTTTCCTTGAATCTCTTTGTGTATATGCTCACCCAATTCAAGAGATCCTATGCTAGCACAAGCTTTAAGTAAGCTTGCAAATGTTATTGCATCAGAAGAAACCTCCTCTTGTTTCATTCTCTCATAGGATCGCAATGCCTCCTTATTCATGTTATTTTGACAATATCCTGTTATTAATGTGTTCCACGAAACTATGTCGTGGAATGGAAGCTTATCAAATACTTCCTGTGCCTTTGAAAGAAGACCACATTTAGAATACATATCCAACAAAGTTGTGCACAATAGATTATCTTCTGCAAGAAGCCCCTTCTTAGAAATCTCATCATGAATTTCTATCCCTTTCTCTGCTGCCCGAATGCTGCCACATGCTTTCAATAAACAGATATATGTTGCTGAACTAGGAGCCAAGCCATAAGATTTCATTTGTTCAAATAAATGAAGAACCTTTTCATTGTGTCCATGATGTCCATATCCAGTCATTAGTGAATTCCAGCATATGCTGTCTCTATCTGGAAACTCATCAAACAGTTGCTGTGCCTTTGCAAGAGAACCACATTTGGCATACAAATCCACCAATGCGTTATTGAGGGTGGAATGTTTGGCAAAGAAACCTTCACGAACGATATCTGCATGCACCTTCTGGCCATTTCGTATAGATCTTAAGCCACCACATGCTTTGAGGATGCAAGCAAAGGTTATTGCATCAGGAAAAAGCCCCTCACTTTTCATTTGTTGGAATAACGTCAGTGCCTCATCATTAAAATCATGATGGGCATAACCTGCAATCAGGGCAGTCCAACAGTGAACATTTCGGGTCGGAAGAGCATCGAAGACACAGCGTGCCTTCGAGAGATCGCCGCATTTCGCATACATATTGATGAGAGCGCTCCCGAGGAAAATGTTTCCCTCGAGAAGCCGGGATTCAACAATATATGAATGGATCTTACTGCCATGACAGAGGTCCTTTCGCTTTGCACAAGCCTTGAGTTGAGCAACAAGAGCAATGCCATCGTCGACAGACATGGTCCTAATGTGGACTTTCTCATGAAATCTAGTAACCTTTGCTTGCATCCTCGAAGCCTGCAGAGGCTGCTCATAGCGCAACCTGCCTTGATCCTCTGTACGTGACTCGGATAGTGAGTCTGACTCGAGTGGTGCATCTAGACAATGTTCAGACAAATTACCCGTTATTGAGCCAAACATTCCCTGATGATTGAAGCTTTTTGTAGTCCGAACGAGAAGTGCCTACATTTCATCATGGCGAACATTTTTTGGATTACCCTTTTTTTTCATATAAATGGTTTTTTTCTTAAGAAGTAGATCTTGCGATCTACTCTCTTCTTGATAGCTTGAATTTAATTCAAAGTAGAATGAATGAAGGGCATAGCACCCATGGGACCCCCGAATCCCACACAAGCATACATACTAAAAATGAACAGAGGTTGAAGGCCCCCCAAGGGTAGTAATTGGGTAGGGACAGCCCTAAGGCCATACAAGAACACTAGTTTCAACATATTGCACCATGCACTGCCCTTGTCACCAACAATAGAGTCCAACAAGAGCACTCATCTTGCCATTGCAGCCCATGGAACTTGTAGCCCACGCCTTTCTCAAGGGAGGCAAATGGCGAAACCCATTGAGCTAGCATTGTTTGATAATTTTTGTCATATAAATGTGAAAAAGGTTTTTCTTACATAAGAGAATAAAAATTAATGATTTAACATAATTATTTATTAGAAAAGTATAAATTAACTTACAGATATTCTAGGAGCAAGTCGTTTGGAAATAAATTGTGGGTTGCTCAGCCACATTGTGGAATGCAATCGCAAGGGAAACTCTTTGAAAAAAAAAAGTGGAGAAACACATGTGCTATCAACTCTGGGAATATTCCAAAAGATTTTTCTCTGGAAAGATCATTATACCTTCTTGATAGGAGTATTAAGAAGCATAAGGGCTATTCAGGGTTTCAACACTCAATGGCATTGTTGGTGCAGATCAATCACCAATTGAATGTTTGAAGACTAAAGAATGAAGGATGAGATCAACTCTTGAAGCTTGGAAGGAAGACACATTCAGAGTATGTGAGGAATGTATACATATGTACATAGGTCACTTAGATCTTTGATTAGTTATAGACTTGTACAAATTTATCTATAAATACCTTGAAAATGTCGAGGCGTGATATGAGAGCATATGTGAGAATAGATAGAAGTCAAGAAAGAGGTGGAGAGATGTCATGAGACATGAAAAAAAAAGTTAGTTGAGTTTCCTCTCATCACTCAACTGTAACTTTCTGAGTAAATGAAGAAATATTGCGCCCGATCTTTTCGTGTCTGCTCCTTCTGTGTTTGATCAATTGTAAAATCCTTTTGAGGATATCTAAGTTGATAGTTAATGAGTCTGTGACCTGAGTTTCATAGTCTAATTGCAAACAGGCTAGGAGAATTGTTAGTAGGAACATTCATATGTGTTGAGTGTTCACAGTTCTCTGAAACAGGCGCAAATTTCGATCTTAATCTTTTGGTCAGTTCTCACTCCATAGTTTAAAGTTTTGTGCAAGCAAGCACTTAATCTTTAAGTTAGAAGGTAATCTACTCGTGGCTAGAAGCATTTGCTTAAACGGGTTTTGTACTGAGAGAATTGAAGTTAAGAAGTTAGGGGTGTCTAAATCGACTTCTCAGAAGTGCAGATTCAGACATAGGTAACTTGTGAAGTTGATTTCTCAAGTTATACTAAATCTTTTGAAGAACTTTAACTTGGAGAAGGTGCGCAAACTCTAGGCGACACTCCATACAAAATTTCATAGAAAACTTTACATGTTTGATAGGTCAATGAGAAGAAATTGTGCAGCAGACTTTCTGTGTTTTACCTTCTTCACAGATTTTCTCAATTTTTGATAATTTGGAGATTGGACCTCTAATTTAGTGAAGGTTTTGACTTACTCTTGATATAGAGGTGTTCTAAATTCAAGAGTAGGTTGTTCTTTTGGAGATTAACACTCTCCATCAGTGGTATCAGAGCAGGAGACATCAAATCAAGGAAAGGAGGGTCCCGACTGCTACAGATTCAAGAAATTCAACATTTGAAGAACTAAAAGGTGAAAGTTTGAAGGCAAAGCAAGAGGAGGAGACCATACGACATCAAGAAGGACAAAAGGAGTCTAACTCGAAGTAAAGGTACATATATTGTTCATAAAGCTTGAAGATTTCAATACACAGGTAGACACAAGATGGGAGATTCTCTACAGATAGAGAAATTGGATAGGGAAAACTATCCTGCATGGTCAATGAGGATGGAAGCTCATCTTATGAGCAAAGATTTGATTGCTTACATCACAGGAGAAGAAGAGAAGCCACAGTTCAGAGATCCTAGTGTTCCAACTAGGGAAGAATTAGCAGATTTGAAAAATTGGATGAAGAAAGATGCTCAAGCTAGGAGCATTATATATATGGCAGTCAATGATTACTTGTTACCTCATATTCGAGGTCTTGAAAGTGCAACTGATATTTGGAATGCTTTGGAGGAGCATTTCCAGAATACTACAAAGTCAAGGAAGGCATCCTTATGGGCAGAGTTTACAACTTTCAAGAAGAAGGCTTCTCAATCTATTTCAGACTATGTAACAAGGATGAAAGACATTGCAGATGCATTAGGAGCTGTTGATGAAGACATTGAGGAGGATAAATTGGTAAGGCAAATTCTTACAGGTTTGAGAGGTGATGACAAATGGAAGCCATTCATTTTGTCTATAGAGTTATCACTTGACCATTTCACTCCTGATTTAAATCAGTTGCTAGGTCATATGCTAACATTTGAGCAGGATGTTAAAGGAGATGGTGACAAGAGTGCAGGTCATGCAATGTACTCAAAGGACAAGAAGAAGAATAGCAAAGGAAAGCAACAAGCAGGTGAAGATGAAGGAACAACTACTCAAGCCAACTTCCTAAGAGGAAGAGGAGGTGGCAAAAGTAGAGGAAGAGGCAGAAACAACAAGGATGGAGGCAAAGCTTGCTGGATTTGTGGTAAGACAAATCACTTAGCTAATGATTGTTGGCATAATACTCAGAGTAATGGTGGATACAACCAAAATTATAATTCAAGAGGAAGAGGAGGCAAAAATCAAAGAGGTAATTTCAGAGGCAGAGGTGGTAGGAGTTACTTTGGAAGAAATGCAGGTAGAGGATTCCAAAGTCAACAATATAACAACACCTACTACAATTATGCTTCAGATCAAAAGGAGGATTCAACACTGATAATGAATGCAACTTGTGAAAGGCAGAGTGAAGATCAAAGAGTTTTCTACATTGACTCAGGGTGTAGCAATCACCTGAGTGGTAATATATCCTTGATGACTCACTTGGAGAATAATGTTTTTAATCATGTTGTTCAGACAGGTGACAACACAAAGCACAATGTGAAGTCAATTGGATCAGTGAAGGCCAAGGATGGTAGCACCTTATTGAGTAAGGTCTTGTATGTTCCTACAATTCCTAAGAATTTGATAAGTGTAGGACAAATTGTTGAAAAGGGATATGAAGTAAGGTTCACTAATGATGGAGTATATGTGGAAGACCCTAGCCAAGGGTATAAACAGATTGTTTTAGGAAAAAAGGAAGGAAGATTATTTACATTGAAGATTCAAGGCAATATTGGTCATGCTATGTTCACATATGGAGGACATAAGATCTCTGAGTTAGATCTTTGGCATAAGAGGCTTGGACATTTCATTGAAAGAGGTATTAAAGATATGGTTAACAATGGTTCAGTGCTTGGATTGCCTAATGTTGCAGGTCAACATATGACATACAAATGTGAGGCATGTCAATTAGGTAAGGCTCATAAGAATTCTTACTCCAAGCATGGTTTTATGTACTCAAAGAAGCTTGAGTTGGTACACACAGATGTGTGGGGACCATCAAAGGATTTCAGTATAAATGGGTCAAGGTATTATGTGATTTATGTTGATGATGCTACTAGATGGATCACTATATATGTGATCAAAGATAAGTCAGAAGTGTTTAATACATTTAAACACTATCATGCATATGCAGAAAGAATTACAGGTCATAAGTTAAAGAGATTAAGGTCAGATGGAGGGGGAGAGTATTTCTCTAATGAGTTCAGTGATTACTTATGGGATGCAGGTATAAAAAGGGAAGTTACTTGCAGGTACTCTCCTCAACAAAATGGTGTTGCAGAAAGGAGAAATAGAACACTTGTTGAGTTTGCAAGATCCATGATGAAGGAGAAAAATTGCCCTAATTATTTGTGGGCTGAGGCTGTAAATACAACCACTTATTTGGTCAATAGGTTACCATGTAAAGCCTTGCAGGGTATGACACCATATGAGGCTTGGTGGGGTAAGAGACCTACCTTGGATCATTGCAGAGTTTTTGGATGTGTGGCATATGCATATGTGCCATCACAATTAAGGCACAAGTTGGAGCCTAAAGCTGAAAAATATGTTTTCATTGGTTATGATGATAAGCAGATGGGCTATAGATTGTGGAGTCCATCTACAAAACAATTCATGGTTTCTAAAGATGTTACATTTGATGAGCAAAGCACTTGGTATGCAGGTACAATCAATATCAATACAGGTGATGAAGAAGAAGTGAACCAAAGGAAAGGTAAATCAAAGGTTCAAATATTTGGTGAACAAGAGAATAATGAAGTGAAGATTGAAGTGGAAGAAACACCAAGATTTGATCCTGAATATGAAGAACCAGAAACCTCAAGAAGTGGAGAGCTTAGGAGGTCTACAAGGAATAAATGGCAACCTACAAGGTATAGCTATGATACTTCATTTTTGGCCACAAAAGACTATGCTTATATGATGAAAACAGATGAAGACCCTTCTACATATGAAGAGGCAAAAGGTAAGGAAAAATGGGAGAAAGCTATGCAGGAAGAATATGATGCACTATTGGAGAATCAAACATGGGATTTGGTTCCAAAACCAAATAGTCAGAAGATCATTGGATGCAAATGGGTTTATAAAATCAAGAGGTTTGCAGATGGAAGTGTGTCTAGATACAAAGCTAGACTTGTTGTCAAAGGGTTTGCTCAGACTTATGGTGTTGACTATGATGAGACTTATAGTCCTGTGGCAAAGATGACAACCATCAGGACACTTATAGCTATTGCTGCATGTAAAGGTTGGAAGTTATGTCAACTTGATGTGAAAAATGCTTTTTTGAATGGTTATATTTCAGATGATGTATTCATGGAGCAACCTCAAGGGTTCAGAGATAAAAGGTACCCAGATCATGTGTGCAAGCTCAAGAGAGCTTTGTATGGCTTGAAGCAGGCCCCAAGGGCATGGAACTATAGACTTGTGAAATTCCTAAAGGAAATTGGATTTCAGGTGTCTAAAGCAGATAGTAGCTTGCTTGTCAAAGCAAGTGATAATGGTTTCATATACATGTGCATATATGTTGATGATATAATTCTTACAGGTACAGATGAAGAAGGAATACAAAGACTCAAGAAGCAAATGGAAAAGGAGTTCAAAATAAGTGACTTGGGAGACTTGTCATATTTCTTGGGCATGGAGATTACATATACTCAACATGGAGTATTTGTGACCCAAGAAAGGTATTTGAAGAACTTGTTGATCAAGTTTAAAATGGATGATTGCAGGGTAGCACCTACACCAATGGAGGTGAATCACAAATTGAGTAAGTTTGGAGGTGAAGAATTCAAGGACATGAGACAATATCAGAGTTTGGTTGGTAGTCTTATCTATGCTACTCTAACTAGACCTGATTTATCATATGCAGTAGGAGTTTTGTCTCAATTCATGCATTGCCCAAGGAAAGAACATTGGATTGCAGGTCAAAGAGTGTTGAGGTACATTAAGGGTACACTCAATGAAGGTTTGTATTATGGGTTTACCTCAGATACAAATATCAAAATTTATAGTGATGCAGATTGGGCAGGTAATCCAGATGATAGAAGGTCAACTTTTGGATATATGTGTTATGTGGGAGATAAACTTATCTCATGGTGTTCCAAGAAGCAACATACAGTTGCTTTGTCTTCTACAGAAGCAGAGTATAAAGGCATGGTTGAAGCTGCAAAGGAAGTAATTTGGCTCAAGACTTTGATGAAGAGTTTTGACATTGTGCATGGGGTACCAATTATATATGGAGATAACATGAGTTCATTGTATTTAGCTGCTAATCCTGTTTTTCATGCCAGGACCAAACACATTGAGATACAGTATCACTTTCTAAGAGAGAAAGTGATGGATAAGGAGATTGAAGTCATACATACTTCAACAAAAGATCAGATAGCTGATATGCTTACAAAGAGTTTGGATGGACCAAAGCTACCGAAGTTTAAAGACATGGCAGGTATAAAGAAGAAAGAAGAAACCTCAATTGATGATTGAGGGGGAGCTGTTGGTGCAGATCAATCACCAATTGAATGTTTGAAGACTAAAGAATGAAGGATGAGATCAACTCTTGAAGCTTGGAAGGAAGACACATTCAGAGTATGTGAGGAATGTATACATATGTACATAGGTCACTTAGATCTTTGATTAGTTATAGACTTGTACAAATTTATCTATAAATACCTTGAAAATGTCGAGGCGTGATATGAGAGCATATGTGAGAATAGATAGAAGTCAAGAAAGAGGTGGAGAGATGTCATGAGACATGAAAAAAAAAGTTAGTTGAGTTTCCTCTCATTACTCAACTGTAACTTTCTGAGTAAATGAAGAAATATTGCGCCCGATCTTTTCGTGTCTGCTCCTTCTGTGTTTGATCAATTGTAAAATCCTTTTGAGGATATCTAAGTTGATAGTTAATGAGTCTGTGACCTGAGTTTCATAGTCTAATTGCAAACAGGCTAGGAGAATTGTTAGTAGGAACATTCATATGTGTTGAGTGTTCACAGTTCTCTGAAACAGGCGCAAATTTCGATCTTAAACTTTTGGTCAGTTCTCACTCCATAGTTTAAAGTTTTGTGCAAGAAAGCACTTAATCTTTAAGTTAGAAGGTAATCTACTCGTGGCTAGAAGCATTTGCTTAAACGGGTTTTGTACTGAGAGAATTGAAGTTAAGAAGTTAGGGGTGTCTAAATCGACTTCTCAGAAGTGCAGATTCAGACATAGGTAACTTGTGAAGTTGATTTCTCAAGTTATACTAAATCTTTTGAAGAACTTTAACTTGGAGAAGGTGCACAAACTCTAGGCGACACTCCATACAAAATTTCATAGAAAACTTTACATGTTTGATAGGTCAATGAGAAGAAATTGTGCAGCAGACTTTCTGTGTTTTCACTTCTTCACAGATTTTCTCAATTTTTGATAATTTGGAGATTGGACCTCTAATTTAGTGAAGGTTTTGACTTACTCTTGATATAGAGGTGTTCTAAATTCAAGAGTAGGTTGTTCTTTTGGAGATTAACACTCTCCATCAGGCATTTGTACTCCAAGATAACAAATTCAAAATGAAATGGCTCCACACTAAGGGGATAACAAGTTTATAGACCTTCTTTGTAACTCTTCCTAGAATTGCCTATAATTTTCTCTATGACTTCAAGATGATGGTAACAACATCTGATCCTCATGTTGATGGCATGGTTTCAATTATCTTTCCGTGCAAAGTAATGTTTTCAATATCATCCAAGGCTTGGTGGAATCAAGCATCACCTTGAAGAAAGTTATAATGCATGCATTTGAGCAAGAGTATGTGTGCAAATTTAGGCAATTCACAAGATGGATTTCTATAATAAAGATCTTAATTCACGCTCACACAGAGAATATGGGTGTTGAAAAACAAATGGAAAATAGATATGCGAAGAGACTATACAAAACACAAGATTGGTTGCAATCTCCCCCACGCACTTTGTTTCGATAGTTGTAATAAAGTAAGTTTATGATCTAGAGGTATGACCGGTTCAGACAGATCTAGAATCGGATACCGTTTGGTCATCCGTGTGTATGACCAAAGATCTCGAGTTTAGACTTACTAGGAGGTCTTGTGCTCTTGTGAACAAGTGATCCACTTAGCTTAGTGGTTAAGTCTCAAGGATGTGAAGGAGGAGGTCTTGGGTTCTGTTGTCAGGATCTTGCTCACGCTCAAACAGAGGTTACGAACGCAGAAAAACACACCCAAGAATAAACGCAACAAGAGACGAGAAAGTACGCAGATTGGGTGCAATCTCCCCCCATGCACTCTGTTCCGACAGTCCACAGAGTGCATGTATTTATAGGAATTTTGATTACGTCGAAAAGAGTGGTTACAAGAGGGCGGCTTCGAAAAGCAAGTGTGAAACTAAAAGTTGATAACTTTTACAGAAAGCCATTGCTTTCAATAACAGAAACTACGGTCTACAATGACCCTTATGCTAACCATTACTTTTCTAACAATAGAACCTTCTACGCAGGTTTATTTACAAGCTAAATAATAATTATTCGGATTATTGATGTCCGCCCTTTCACGCCTTGCACGCTCCTCACGAACCTTTAGCTGCTATAGCAAAAACATCAAAAACATATTAATACATTAATAATTTAACATTTTAACAATGCCTTGTTCAATAATATACAACATGCCTCTCAGTTGACAAGCAATTGACCGCAGTTGATAAAATAATTCAACACTCTAACAATTATAATGCAGTGTTCAACATATTCCATATTACTGTTACAATCCAACAATGCATTGGCCAACATATTTCATGTTACAATCCAACAATGCATTGGCTATTCGATATTTCAATCCAACAATGCATTGGCCAACATATTCCATGTTACAATTCAACAATGCATTGTTCAACATATTCCATAAGGTATAACATGCCCCGCAGTTGAACAAGCAACTGAACTCAGGTGATAAAAGAATAAACATGGATGGCCAGTCACATGTTTCATCACTGGAAAAAAAAAAAAAAAAAAAGAGGCATGTGCCATGTAAAAGTACATGCATGGAAATGTTCATGGAGCTGTTACATTAACGTGTTTGTGTATGATAAGCAGAAATTAAGTGGTCATAATGAGGTGTTAATTGTGTTTTATGTATCCATTGACATTCTTCAATAGAGTGATTTTTGTAGTTAACCAAATATCGATGATATTGAGTACCAGTGTGTGTAGTAGTGACATCATAATCAATGATTTTCTCAGGGACTAAGGTTTCCGATTGTTCTTCAATTAAAGGAGGGTCATCAAGAAGTGGAGCAAGTGGTAAAGTTCCTTTAAATGGTTTAAGTAAACTAATATGAAAAGAATTATGAATGGTCCAATGGGATGGAATATCTAAGCGAAATGAATTACCATTAATTTTTTCGATAATGCGAAACGGTCCATAATAGCGTGGTGCAAGTTTAATTTTAGGATGCTGCAAAATATTTTTAAGACGTCGTTTAATTATTCGCAACCATACAAAATCATTTTCCCTGAATTCTTTGGCTACTCGTTTAGTATTGATATTACGTGTATAGCGCTCTTGACTTTTCCTAATGTGCTTGTGAACATCATGAAGCATAGAAACGTGATCATGAGCAGTAGAGTCAGCCATCGGAATGTCGGTTTGGGTGAGGAACATGGGAGTGGGAAGCTTTTTACCAAAAACAATTTCAAAAGGTGCACGACCAGTACTGGTGTGTGCAGTGTTATTGTAAGCAAATTGAAGCAATGGCAACTTTTTATCCCAGTTATTAGGATTATCTAATGAATAACAACTCAATAAATCAAGAATAGTACTATTTGTAGCCTCACTCTGTCCATTACTTTCAGGATGAAATGCAGAACTAAAATCTATTTTAGAACCAAAATGTTGAAATAAGGCAACCCAAAAATGATTACAAAACCTAACATCACGATCAGATAACATTACTTTAGGAAATCCATGATGTGGAAAAATGCATTTAATGAATAATTTTGCAGCTTGAGGTGCAGTCAAAGTTTTTCTACATGGAATGAAATATGCATATTTACTAAACCTATCAACTATTGTCCAAATCATATTATTATGTGATGAAGTGATAGGAAGACCTGTGATAAAATCCATAGAGAGTTGTTCCCATGGTTCATTTGGAATAGGAAGTGGCATTAATAATCCAAATGGTTTACCATGATGACGTTTGACATGCTGATATACAATGCATTGAGAAACATAACGTGCAATGTCTTTTTCCATGTGGGGCCAAAAGAAGAAATCTTTGCAAGCAGAAATAGTGCTCTGTATGCCTCTATGACCCATGTAAGATGGTTCATGCATTTCTTTAATGACAAAATCTTTAAAAGCTTGGGTTATGCACAATCTATGTTGAAAATAGAGAAAACCATTATGAAATGTATAATGCTCATCAGATAAAGATGCAGCATTATTGAAGTCATGCCATGCACGTGAAAAATACAAATCAGATGCATAAGTGGAAACCATGTCTTGAAAAGAATGAATTTGAATGGCAGAAATATTATTCAAAACAACGGAATTCGAAGGAAAACGGCTAAGAGCATCAGCTACGACATTAGCTTTACCTGGCTGATATTGTATCATGGGTTGGAAATTTTGAATGAATGATGCCCATTTAAGATGCCTATCAGAGATTAAGGGCTGACTTAATAAATGCTTAATAGCCTGTTGATCGGTTTTGATTAATACTTCAGAGCCCATAAGATAGTGTTTCCAAATTCGCAAAGCATGCACAACTGCTAACAATTCTTTATCATATGTACGATAATTCTGTTCTTCTGAGGGTTTAAGCTTTCTACTCTCAAATGCAATGGGATGGTCATTTTGCATCAGAACAGCACCTATTCCTGAACCGCTAGCATCAGTAACAACATGAAAGGGTTATGAGAAATCAGGTAATTGTAAAACAGGTGCATGTGAAAGTGCATGTTTAAGTTTGTCAAAGGACTGTTGTTGGGTAATTCCCCATGCAAATTTTATTTTCTTTTTCAACAACAAAGTAAGAGGCAATGCTAAATAAGAAAAATTTCGAACAAACTTCCTATAGAAACTAGCCAACCCAAGAAAAGAACGAACATCATTGACTGATTGTGGTGTTGGCCATTCTACTATAACTCTAATCTTTTTCGGATCCACATGCACACCTTCACTTGAAATAATATGTCCTAAATATTCTAGCTTACATTGAAAGAAGTAACTCTTTTCAGGATTAGCATATAATGTGTTCTCTCGTAACAAATGAAAAATTGTTTCAAGATGCTGTTCATGTTCACTATCATTCTTACTGTAAACAAGTATGTCATCAAAGAATACAAGAACAAAAGCTTGGTAATCAAGAAAAATATTGTTCATCATTCGCGCAAATGTAGCAGGGGCATTAGTAAGTCCAAAGGGCATTACCATATATTCATAATGGCCATTTTGAGTTCTAAATGCAATCTTAAAAATATCACTTTGTGTCATACGAATCTGATGGTAACCCGATTTAAGATCAATTTTACTAAAGACACGAGCTCCTCGTAACTTATCTAAGAGATCATCTATTCGAGGAATAGGATATCTATTCTTGATTGTGATCTTGTTAAGGGCTCTATAATCAATGCACATTCGATAAGTTTTATTCTTCTTCTCTACTAAGAGAACTGGTGCTCCAAATGGGGAAGAACTAGGCCTTATAAGTCCTTTTTGTAGTAGGTATTTTACTTGATTTTCTATTTCCTTTTGATGTAGTGGGCCATGTCTATAAGGTGCTTTATGAGGAGGAGAACTACCAGGGACTAAGTCTATGCTATGGTCAAAGGATCCTCGAGATGGTGGTAGTTCAGAGGGATATTCAGGCATAAAACAATCCTTATAAGGACTCATGACAGGTTTATATGCATCTGAAAGTGTATGAGTATAATCATTGATGACATTGACAAAAACAATGCATGAGTTGAATCCTTTCCTAAATGCACGCTTTACTTGAGTGTGACTAATCAATGGAAATGGCTGGAAATCATGCCGTGCAGACAAAGTAATGATTTGACCTTTGAAAGCAAACTTAAAGGTATGAGTATGGTAGTCAATACGTGGATTATAATGGTGACGAAAAGGCATACCTAGTATAACATCATAAGATTGCAAAGGTGCAATTAAAAATGTTCGTGAATCAACATAAGGGCCTATGCGAATCGCAAGATCTTGCCTCGTGTTACATTATAACGACTACCTTGAAATGTAGCTTTCACTTTATACAAAGAAGGAAACGTTTGTAATTTAAGTTCTTGTACTAATAAATGTGAAATGAAGTCATGTGAACTACCATCGTCATGTAGAATTTTAACTAGTTTGTTATTTATTGTACCCTGCATGCAAAGAAGAGAGTGTAGAGAGATATCGTTACCCAAGGTACTTAAGTCCTTCTCCAGTGATTCCTCTGTCCAAACAGGAGGAATTTCTTCATTATAGACCTCCATGTTATGCAATCGAGTTGTAGCCTGTTTCATATGAAGAGGTTGCTATCTGCACCTTATTTTTGTATGTCCAGGTTTACCACAATTCCAGCAAGTGATTCGTGGTCGCTTCTGTTGGGCATTCACTGCTGAAGTTTGAAGGGTAGGTGGTTTGGTTGGTTGGAGAGATGAAGCAACGGGTGAAGTTGAGTAATTGGATTGTAGAGGTCGAGGAAACCTAGGGTAAGATGGGGCATTAAAATTACGCTTCATAGGAAATGAAGGTTTAACAGGAAATGGTCGTGGACGTGGTTGTTGTAGACGGAGTGACTTGGGTATGGACAGGAATTCTTTTTCTGCATCATAAGCAAAAGATATAGCCTCGTTGAGGGTTGTAGGTCGTAGGGTGTGAAGCTTAGCTTGGATACCCACTTCCAAACCATCTTCGTATTTCTGCTGCAAGATATCCTCTGATACATCTTCAAGCATTCGTACAAGTAGTAAATTTTGCCAGAACCGCTCTGTGTAGGTAGTAACCGTATCACCCTCCTTCCATGTAAGGGTCGTCCATGCACGTCGAACATGCAAATGGTATTGAGGAGGAAGAAATGAATCCTTCACGTTTTCTTGAAAAGCCTTCCAAGTTGTTGGACGCTCCGTACTGTGTCGTAGGACATTCCACCAGAGTTGAGCTTTACCTACTAAATAGTTAGTGGCAAATTTAACTTTTTCACTTTCAGCATACATTTCATCGGTATAAAAATCATCAAACTGCGACAACCAAGAAAGTACTAAAGGCCCATCCTTTCGGCCATCAAATCGTAGAAACTGGTAGTTCCTATTACCAATCTTTGAATGAGTAACATCAGATTGGGCACACACAATAGCTTTTACTACTCTCGTAAGGTTGTCTTCCTCAGCTTGCATCTTTTGGAGGATTTCATCACGTTGTCGGATCTCGTTCTGAGCTCCTTGAAGCTCATGCCGCAAGAGCTCTAGTTGTTGTTCAAGTGTTGCCGCAGGTAGGGGTGAATTACTGTAATCCTCCATGGTGCTCTTGGACCCTTGCTCTCAACCTTGGTGTATTGAACCTTCTTGTTTGCAACTTTGGTGTCTCGATCCCGTGTTCTCAACCTTGCTTGGTATCTTGAACACTCAATCAAGTGCCACCCAAGGATTTTGAAGGAATTAACACTTCCAAGCTAGCTCATTGGAAAGTTCGTTCTAAGAGCTTTCCAACGGTATATTACACACCTCAATCCGACCTACGGAGTGAGAGATACACTTGATTCTTCTTGGGTCCAATCTTGAAATCGACGCGCGCGCCTTCCACAAGTAATAAAGAGAGAGAACTTGAGTACAACTCCAAGAGATGGTGGAGTGGTCAAAGTATTTCCCTTAAAAGTAGGAGGTTGTGGGTTCAAATCCTCCTACCTTAGGGACTCTAAACCTCTCTATTACCACTCAAAAATTAGAATTGCCTCGCGTGTAGCCAACGGTCGCCAACGGTCGCCAAGGGAGCCTTGGGTGCCAATGTTGCCAATG
Organism: Ceratopteris richardii; assembly: GCA_020310875.1. NCBI lineage: Eukaryota > Viridiplantae > Streptophyta > Polypodiopsida > Polypodiales > Pteridaceae > Ceratopteris > Ceratopteris richardii. The sequence goes on along the minus strand of CM035412.1, from coordinate 113,036,437 downwards.
TATTGCCTAAGTTATTGCCTAAGTTCTTTGCCTTAGTCGACGCCTTAGTCGACGCCTTGGAGTAAGCCGAAGGAGAAGACGTAGGTGAAAACGTAGGTTCTTTGCCTTAGTCGACGCCTTGGAGTAAGCCGAAGGAGAAGACGTAGGTGAAAACGTAGGTGAAAACGTAGGTTCTGGATCAGAAACAGAAACAGAAACCGAAACCGAAACCTCTATCGAAGACGGAGATGGAGATGGAGATGGGATTCAGAATCGCGAATAGAGAACAGAACCCTCTGTATTGACGCGTGTAGAGCTCTGATACCACTGTTGTCAGGATCTTGCTCACGCTCAAATAGAGGTTACGAACGCAGAAAAACACACCCAAGAATAAACGCAACAAGAGACGAGAAAGTACGCAGATTGGGTGCAATCTCCCCCCATGCACTCTGTTCCGACAGTCCACAGAGTGCATGTATTTATAGGAATTTTGATTACGTCGAAAAGAGTGGTTACAAGAGGGCGGCTTCGAAAAGCAAACGTGAAACTAAAAGTTGATAACTTTTACAGAAAGCCATTGCTTTCAATAACAGAAACTACGGTCTACAATGACCCTTATGCTAACCATTACTTTTCTAACAATAGAACCTTCTACGCAGGTTTATTTACAAGCTAAATAATAATTATTCGGATTATTGATGTCCGCCCTTTCACGCCTTGCACGCTCCTCACGAACCTTTAGCTGCTATAGCAAAAACATCAAAAACATATTAATACAGTAATAATTTAACATTTTAACAATGCCTTGTTCAATAATATACAACAGGTTCAATCCCCATGGGGGACATGGGGAGAGTATTTTGCCCAAAGAGATCTAGAGCCTTCTAGAAGCATCCACTTGAGTTAACTCGAGTTGACTGGGACACTTGGCAGACATGCAATTACATGGCCGACACATGGCTGGCTAGTATCCACCTGCCCAAGAAGGCAGTCCCTTGGAGAGAGCTATATATAGAGGCATTTGGTTGGGAGGAGAATATTCTCTCTAGCACGTGGTGGTCGTAATCATCATTCTCTTGCATTGGTATCAGAGCTTAGGCAAGCTTTCATGGTGATCTTCATAGCTCATCATCTTCATCAGATTGGAAAATATAGATTAGCTTTTCTTCTGAAATTTCACGTATGGATAGCTTCCTCCCAAGTGCCCTTTTCATGTATGAATGGCTTTCTGCTCCCGAGCATGCGTAGGAATAGCTTTTTCTCGTGATGGTCGCTCTATTATAGACCAAAACTATCCATGCCAATCGAGGATATATGGGATTCGAACTCAATTCGCTTCCGTAGGATGTATGCTATTGTTGCCATTACACCATGCCATGTAGACATCTACAGAAATAGCACTGCAATTGTAGCGCTACTACATGCGCGAGGATTCGACGATTGAACGCAGAACCACACGATGCAATAAATCTCTCCTTCTATATAGCTGGCATGTCATCGATATTCCGTGACAGACAGAGGAGCCCGGAAGATTCAGTCCCACAGGCATCCATGTCGCAGGGATGTACGCATTTGTTCATAGACTGGTTTTCTCTTCCCGAGGGAAGTTGTAAAAGAAGAACTTCCAGATGTATCAACGATTGCACTATAGTCTATGTGGGATTCGAACTCGTTATGTTGCGGACGGGAGTACACCATCTCATGTGTTATACTGCGGGCATCTCATATCTTATACTGCAGATGGAAGTACACCATCTGAGTATTAATTTACTCGACGAAGCGGATGGCAGTACAGATGTTGGAGGATTTCTTATCATATTGTTCAATTTTGGACCTGCAGAACCTTTAGTAATAGAGAAAAAGAAGTCTCGATGTCGACGGGGTTCGATCCTTGATGATCTGCTTCAGAGCCATAACGTTCAGCCATTACGTTAAGACGATTTGGGTGACATAGCTCTTTGCAAATGATCTTTGTTCTTATCCTCTACCTTTAACATAACACAGTTATGAGGATCAATAGCACACGCGCACATCAACATCTATTTGAGTTTCTATAGAAGCATTGCCCGCCATCCCATTAATGTTGAGATATCAAGCTCAACATGTGATGATCCAGGATGACACGTACCAGTTTTTCATTTCTCTGACGTGTATAATGGTCATGCCGATATATGTCAGGGATACTTCATTGAGCTTTATTAGATTTATCTACCAAGAGTGATGGTACATTTGTTTCTTGCGAGCTCACTCATTCGCAAACATTAGGTTTTTCCTTATGTGCTGATCTTTATACATATTGCACTTGTTGTATTCTTTTTTTTAGGTCATTCTTGTACATTCTTTTTATGTAATAGAAGAAGAAGAGGAAGATCATTCTTCCTTGCCTCAATCTGTGTGTGTGCTTCTCCTTGAGAGTGAGAGTGTGTGTGTGAGCTCTCTTCCTTATCTCCTTCCTCGTGACATGGTATCATAGCCAGCGTGGTTGTAGAGAGCTCGTGGAGAAGGCGACGGTGAAGACTACGCGGCAAGGCATGGAGAAAACGTGATTTCATAAATGGCCTCTGTTTGCTATGAAAATCGGCACCATCTCGACCTCCGTTTCGAGCTCACAAGGTGGGCCCCACAGAAAAACCAGGTCAGTTTCAGAAACTGTAACTTGCGTTGTGTTCGGTGACACATATATTCCAAATCTAGAATTTCAAGTGATTCTGTGTACTATTGATACACAAAAACTGTGTTTCTCTGAGATCGAACTATCACATCATAGTGCGATAGTGTTCAAGCAGAAGTGTTGCTTGTGGTGTTTTGCAGTGTTGAGAATTGTTGCAGAAATAGCAAACGCAGATGGAATGAGTCAACTTATGAGCGATAAGCTGCACAAGAACAATTTCCATGCTTGGAGATTTAGAATGACGAATTTCCTGATGGGAAAAGGCTACTGGAAGTACATTGAGATGGAATCAAGGAGCACGAAAGGTAATGTATGGGCTATCTATTAGCATACAAGATAGCATGATTGGACACATACAGGATGCCAAGACTCCAAAAGAGAGCTTGGAACAGTTTGGTCACTTTGTATGAGACTAATACAAAGGCATGGAAAATGAAACTCAAGAACGAGCGACATACATTGGAAAAGAAGAGCATGTTGGTAAGTGACTACACTCTAAAAATCAAAAGCATATGTGAGTCACTTGCATCTATTGGCGTGAATGTAGATGACGATGATAAGGTGGAAGTGTGCCTTCGTGGTTTTGGAGCTGCATATTTTCCAAATTTTGCTGATCTGGTATCTATGCTAATTATTGAAGAAAAGAATCTTGGTGAGGATTCAAACTCCCAAGGAAAGCCCAGTTCTGAGCAGGTATTCTACTCTGGCAGAGGAAGAGCCAGAGGTAGAGGTTTTGGAAGTGGAAGAGGAAACAATAACCAAGACCAAGGTCAACAACAGAATCATGTAGAAGGAAGACGACAGTTTCGAGGTAGGGGGAGCCAAAGAGGTCGCAAAAATTTCTAAAGAAATGATTCAGGTAATGATAGTAAAGGATGCTGGAATTGTGGTAAACCTGGGCACTTTGAACGTGATTGCAGGTTGAAGAATCAACAACAATAGAAGGCACCAAAACAACTATGCGTCCACAAGTGCAGATGATTCTGAGAACCTGTTTATGGTTCAACATTACACGATGAATACGATGTCTACTAGTGTTTCAAAATCGAATGATAATGTCTGGTATGTTGATTCAGGTGCTTCAAATCACATGACCAGTCATGGAGAATGGTTTAGTAGTTTGCAAAAAATGCTAGTTCTTGGATATGTTGAAACAGGTGATGATACATCACATTCTATTGAGCATACAGGAAACATAGCATTGTCTATGGAGGATGAGAAGGTAAAACATCTTGTTGATGTGTTGCATGTTCCAAATATAACAAAGAATCTTGTTTCTGTTGGACAAATGGTTGACCAGGAATTACAAGTCAGGTTCAATGCTGATGGATTATATGTAGAAGAGTACAAACAGGATGGACGATTGGTTGCCAAAGGAAACAAAGTGGGTAGGATGTTCACCTTAAATGTGAAGATTCCTTAAATGAATGCAGCCATGTTTGTAAAAAGTGTAGGAGTTATTGCAGATATAGAGATATGGCACAAACAGATTGGACATGCAAACTTGCAAAGGCTGAAACTAATGCAGTCAAAGGAGATTGTCCATGGATTACCAAATTTCAAAGTTGCAGAAATGCAAAAGGTATGTGCAACATGTCAATTTGGTAAACAATCAAGAGCATCATTTCCACATGACAAGCATGTTAGTGAGAATGTACTAGAAGTAGTACATACAGATGTTTGGGGTCCAACAAAGACCACATCTATGGGTGGTTGTAGGTTTTATGTTACTTTCATTGATGACCATATATGCAAAGTATGGGTATATTTCATGAAAGAGAAGAGCGAGGTGTTCACTCACTTCCAGAATTTTAAAGTTATGGTGGAAAAGCAGATAGGCAAGTACATTCAGATATTAAGATCTGATGGAGGAGATGAATACATGTCAAATGAGTTCAGCAATTTTCTAAAAAATCATGGAATTTGGCGTCAATTTTCATGCAGGTACACACCACAATAGAATGGCATTGCTGAACGCAAAAATAGACATATTGCATAAATAGCAAGAGCCTTAATGGTTGAGAAGAATATGCCTCATTGTTATTGGGCAGAAGCTATGCATACTATTGTATACATCATGAACAGAACTCCAACTGCTGTTGTACATCAAGTTACACCTGAAGAGAAGTTTACAGGTAAAAAGCCAAACTTATCACATCTGAAAGTTGTTTGTTGTATTGCATATGTACATGTCCTAGATGAATTGAGGACGAAGCTTGATCCAAAAGCAGAAAAGTGTGTCTTCATTGGAGACTCCCATGAGAAAAAGGGATATAAATGTTATAACCCACTCACACGATAGGTAAAGGTGAGCAGAGATGTGGTATTTGATGAAATGTCAAGCTTCTATGTAGATGCCAAAGAAGGACTGAGTCTTGAACCAAATGATAAAGAAGATGCTGAAAAAACAAGTGCAGAATCTCAAGTTTTGAGTGGACCGGATGCATCACCAAGCAATAGTTCCAACTCAAATCCATGGAGTGGAAGATTACGTGGAAATTTCAGTCCAGCAAATTCATCAAATACATGCAAGAAAGGTAAAGAAAAGCTTTCTGCTGGTCATAAAACATGTGCAGGTTTTGAAGACGTTGATGGAGATTCAAGCGGTTCAGAAAAGAGTCTTGATGAGGAACTTGGATTGCCCTCTCTGAAGACTCGAGGAGTAAGAATGGCACATGCAGATGATACAAGGAGAAGTGACCCAGGACCAAGAAGATCTGGGAGGATGAGGAATTCAGTGCAACGATTAACATATGATAGTTACATGGCTCGTCATTATGCCTACATGACAAAGGTAATACAAGATGTTGAACCTTCTTGCTTTGAAGATGCAATTGGAATTGCAGATTGGGAAAAAGCTATGGATGAGGAGATGGCTTCACTTTATGGAAATGATACATGGAAGCTGGTTCCATTGCCGCAAGGAAAGAAACCCATAGGCTGTAAATGGGTTTACAAGGTAAAGCATAATGATGATGGTAGCATAAGCAGGTATAAAGCACGATTGGTAGCTAAAGGATATGCACAGACATATGGCATTGATTATGAGGAAACATTCAGCTTTGTAGCTAAAATGTCTACTGTTAGGACACTTGTTGCATTAGCTACAGCAAAAGGATGGACTTTGCATCAGATGGATGTGAAGAATGCTTTCCTACATGGTGAGTTACAGGAAGAAGTATATATGGACCAGCCACAAGGATATGGAGATTCAAAGCATCCAGAATATGTTTGCATGTTGCAAAAGGCTTTGTATGGGTTGAAGAAGGCTCCGTGTGCATGGCATGCAAGGATTGTTGATTACTTAACCAGCATTGGGTTTTCTATGTGTGATGCAGATCATTCACTATATGCAAGGAAGACTGATGATGGCATCACGATTGTGGCCATTTATGTTGATGACTTGATTGTAGGTGGCGATAATGAAGAAAGCATCAAAGAGGTAAAGCAACTTCTTATGCAGGAATTTGACATGAAAGATCTTGGTGTGCTGCGCTATTTCTTGGGCATTGAGTTTATACATACAGAAACAGGTATATGGATGTCGCAAAGGCAATATGCCTTGAATATGCTGCAAAAGTATGGTATGGCTGGTTGTAAGCCAATTTCTATGCCATTAGATCAGAATTTGAAGTTGGATACTACATCAGGTGAAGCATTGGAAAGTGCTACTATGTACAAGAAATTTGTGGGAAGTCTTATATATCTTACAATTACAAGGCCTGATTTAAGATATACTGTTGGACTTGAAAGTCAATTTATGTAGGTTCCCAAGAAGCCACATGGATGCTCTGAGGCGCACTCTACGTTATGTGAGTGCTACTTTGGATTATGCATTGTTCTATGAAGCTGGTGTAGATTTGCAGGTTCATGGATACACCGATGCAGATTGGGCTGGTAGTACTCCAGATAGAAGATCTACTAGTGGCTTTCTTTTCTCACTTGTAAGAAGCATTGTTCTATGAAGCTGGTGTAGATTTGCAGGTTCATGGATACACCGATGCAGATTGGGCTAGTAGTACTCCAGATAGAAGATCTACTAGCAGCTATTACATGGAGCAGTAAGAAGCAACCCACTGTTGCTTTGTCGAGTACAGAGGCTGAGTATAGAGGTGCTGCAATGGCAGCATGTGAGGCATCATGGCTGGAGATGTTACTTGCAGATTTAGGTGTGGAAGTGCAAAAGCCTATCACTATCTATTGTGATAATCTTAGTAGCATACAATTAGCACGGAACCCTGTTTTCCATGCTAGAACAAAGCATATCGAGGTACATTATCACTTCATCATAGAGAAGGTATTAGCAGGTGATATTGATCTTGTTTATGTGAGAACAGATGAGTAGGTTGCTGATATTTTCACCAAAGCACTTGGAGCTGAGAAGTTGAAGAAGTTTCAGGAGATGCTTGGATTACAGGATATGGCGTTGAGCTTGAGGGGAAGTGTTGAGATATCAAGCTCAACATGTGATGATCCAGGATGACACGTACCAGTTTTTTTTTTCTCTGACATGTATAGTGGTCACGCTGGCATATGTTAAGGATACTTCATTGAGCTTTATTAGATTTATCTACTGAGAGTGATGGCACATTTGTTTCTTGCCAGCTCACTCATTCATGGACATTAGGTTTTTCCTTATGATTATATATGTTGCACTTGTTGTATTCCTTTTTTAGGTCATTCTTGTACATTCTTTTTATGTAATAGAAGAAGAAGAAGAAGAAGAAGATCATTCTTCCTTGCCTCAATCTGTGTGTGTGCTTCTCCTTGAGAGTGAGAGTGTGTGTGTGAGCTCTCTTCCTTATCTCCTTCCTCGTGACAGTTAAAAGAGAGTATTGTGCTTCAACCACTGAATCACGGCAATATTGTAATCAGTCACACATAGCCCGAGACTCTTTCTATATTTGACTGTATTCCACGCATGCAAAGTTTCATGTGAAGAAGCAAAAATATAAGTCCGGTATCGTTGCACTTCCAAATTTGGCAAGGAGGTGTGCAGATGCTCACTAAGACCTTGAAGGATGGTGAATAGATCCTCATAAGGATCAGAAGATGGACGAAGCTATGACCAAAGCTAAGTATTTTCCAGTCTCTACTTGGCCTTAATGCTTGAATTATCTTGTTTTCATTAATCTACACTTAATCCTATATGCACATTGAAATAGCCAATATTTCAATCGATTAAGTCTAGATTAGGATAATGAAACAATCCACTTCTCATTTCAAGCATTAATTTGCATTAAGGAAAGACTTGGTAAAAAAAAAGGATCCTTGTGCATTAAAGAATGTATTTTGGTAGTTTAATTCCAGATTTCCTTTCCATTGAGTAAGCTTTTTATTGCACCACGAGGATATGTTTTTATATCATAGTGCATTAGGACAAAGGAAAGGATATACATGCATCAAGATTGCATGATACATTCTTAGTACAAGGACACGTCATGCATCAAGCTCATGCATGATTGTTGCATTATTTTTTGGGCATGCAAAGAACATGCATGCATACGCATGTGAGCATATGGATTTGCATGTAGGAACATGCATTTGCATGATAAAACGGGATGTTGTTTGCAAGTAGATATGAAAAGGTACTCTGTTAGTATTAAAGACATGCTAGTTCTAGTTTGCAGCTCAAGTAGTTAGTCGATTCCTTCCCAAGTTGATCCTCTGTTATAAAAAATAAATACATAATGACAATTAAGTATGTTTGATGTCTTACTAGGTATAAGTAGGCACTAGGAGAAAGTTAAGTATTAAATTTTCTTGATGACCAAGAAAATTTAATTACTTGCAAAGTTTTTGCGATGTATGATGACTCTAAGTCCCGGATGTACTTAGGGAGTCATGAAGATAAGCTTATAATGATTACTCTAAGTATAGGTGATATTTAGAAAGTCATGTGGATAAGTTTTAGTTGATTAGTTACATAATTTATGTAACTTCTCAAGCATCCCAAGATTGGATGATAACATCAGCTATATCTCCAAGTTCCATGAGCACTCTTCGATTCCATGGAACTCAACAACCAAATCGATGAACTTAAATACAAATTGAACTTTTAAGTTCAATAGATTTGTGTTTCATTCATGTTTTGCATCTCTGGTAATGATGCATAGGGCCATGAAAACATGGAAACTTTGGAAGCACTCTTCTATCCAGAATATTTTGAAAGTTCTAAAAAGTTTCTTTTGTGGTTTCAAGATTTGTATCTCACGATGAAACCTCGGTAAGTGACTTTTAGGAATTGAGATATTTCCTAAAAGAGAAACACTAAAATGAAATAGTCAAGCCTTCTATTCCACATGTGAGATCATTCTCCTACCATGTTCAAGATGAATTTATTTTTGGGAAGGCAAACGTTCCAAGTAGAGGATCTTAGTTGATTCATGAACTCTTCCCAAAAATGATACGACCAAGGAATGATGATGTTCTAATAAAAGGTGTATAAAGAGATAAGCCATTGGAAAAATGATAGCTTAGATCTCTTGTTAAGCACATCTTTCCAAAAACGGACATACCCATCAATCGGGATAGAAATTGATGGATTGGATAGATAAGAGCAAAACATCTACTAGTTATGGATGTTTTGCCGACAGATGAAGAAGGCAAAACCTCTTTAGGATATAGATGTTTTGCCAAGATATAAAGTATGTTTGGTTTTGTTTAAGCTAATTTGAGCTTAAAGAAGAAAGCCAAGTCAAATTAATCTTTGGGAATCAAGATATTTTCCTAAAAGATATGTCAAAGTAATCTTTGGGAATTAAGTTATTTCCTAAAGATAAGCCAATAAATGAAATAGACTACTTAACTATTTCATTGGCTAAAAAAAAAGAAATATCTTTTGGACAAGCAAAAAAGCTTTAAGTCTTGGTCTTGTCCAAAAGTCAAGAATTTCTTTTCAAGATCATTCTAGTAAAGAAAATGATTCCTAGATGAATCATTGCCTTAGTATTACTTGATTCCTTAGAAGGAATCTAAAGTTCTTGAAAGAAAAATCTCCCTAGATGTGAGACTGAAATCTTTCAAGTAAGTTCATAGTAAGTAGTTCCTAGTAATTCCCAAACCTTTGGTATGGGTACTTAAGTCCAAATAGTGATATAACCTAAAGGTATATCAAAGATTCTTAGCTTTGAAATCTAAGAGGCATCAGTGTATGCTTGGACTGAAGTTCAGGAAAAGATCTCTAAAAATCCCACGGGTAAGCAAAGAAGCTTTTGATAATTTAAGAGATCTTAATTATAAAGACTTATTCTTTATTTTAGCCGCAAGATCAACTAGACTTGATCAAAGCTTGGCCATGATTGTCCAAGTATGTGCGATTGGAACTACTTTGTAGATTGCCCAAGTATTGGCAATAAAACTCCTTTTGTGAATTATTCACTCAAGTTCCATTTATCCAATGGAAAATTGTGAAAAGAGTAAGTTGTTCCAAGTCTGAACAGAGTGAAGAAATTCCAAGAATGTAGTCTGCAACCGTGAAGATGGTACTTAAGTCTGTGGAAGGTAAAACATAAATGTTTGCCTATCCTTAAAGGGATTTTAGTAAAAATCCAGAGAGCATGAGCGAATGCTTAGACTTAAGCAGTAGAGAGATTCCTGTAAAAGTCTTGACCGAGATAGATACCTAACGCATCAGTAAAGAAGGAATCTAAAGACAAGAAGTTAAAAAACTCTTGTCACTACAAATTGGTCAAGGGTAAATCAATAGAGCTTGAATCTGTGAAAATTCAAGTACTTAGAATTTTGATTGGTTTTCATTTGAAAACCCTAGCAAAGAAGGATGGATGTTCCATCAAAAGGTTTTCAAGTTCCCGAAGGAAAGCACAAGATTGTGAAACGATCATGTGAAGGGATCAAAACCTAGAAAATCTAGTTAGAATTAATGCATGAAACTTCAAAATTCTCAAAAAGAAATGAAGCAAGAAGGTTCTCTATCAAGAGATGTTTAGACTTTAGGATAATTTTCACTCACATGTCAATGTGAATATAAAATAGGGTGGTATAGGACACCAGATTTTATACTCAGATTGATGTAGGAAAGATGGTATGGGACATTGGACCATGGGATGATAATTATCTTTTAATCCTAGTTTGGATCTTGAAGTTAGGTTTAATCCTCAAGGTAATTAAGACTTCAAAGAAGGAGTTTAATTCAAGAAGGATGAAAATAGTATATCAAGATACTTCAAGATAACTTCAAGATCAAGGAAACAGAAGATATGAAGTAAGTAACTTCCAAGATCTTCTTGAAACACTTCAAGATAAAGTGTTGTTAATTCGAAAATATTTCATAAATTTCCAAAAAAAGACTGCTAGAAGCATCCAGTTGAGTTAACTCAAGTTGACTAGGACACTTGGCGCACATGCACTTACATGGCCGACACATGGTTGGCTAGTATCCACCTGCCCAAGAAGGCAGTCCCTTGGAGAGAGCTATATATAGAGGCATTTGGTTGGGAGGAGAGTCATCTCTCTAGCACATGGTGGTCGTAATCCTCATTCTCTTGCAATAGTCCACAGAGTGCATGTATTTATAAGATTTTTCATTATGTCAAAAATCCCGGTTACAATGAAGCGGCTTTGAGAAGCATGCGTGAAAGTAAAAGTTGCTCTCTTTTGTGGAGAGCCTTTACTTTTATTAATAGAGAGCGTGGTCTACAAGGATCCTTATCCTAACCACTACTTTTACTAACTGTTTCTAAAAATAGAACCCTCTATGTGGGTTTATTTACAAAATATATATAAAATATAAATCCAATTATTGATGTCCGCCCTTTCACACCTTTCACAACCCCATGAACCTTCAGGTGCTATATCAAAAACACCAAAACACATTAATAAATTAATAAATTAATAAATTAATAAATTAATAAATTAATAAATTAATAAATTAATAAATTAATAAATTAATAAATTAATAAATTAATAAATTAATAAATTAATACATTAATAAATTAATAAATTAATAAATTAATAAATTAATAAATTAATAAATTAATACATTAATAAATTAATAAATTAATAAATTAATAAATTAATAAATTAATAAATTAATAAATTAACACTCCAATAATTCCTTGTTCAACACAATCCATAATACGTCTTGCACTTCTCTTGTTAAATTATAATGACTACCTTGACTCGAAGCTTTCACTTTATATAAGGAAGGAAACATGTTTAATTTAAGTTCTTGGACTAATAAATGTGAAATGAAATCATGTGAATTACCATCGTCATATAAAATATTAACCATTCTATTATTAATAATACGTTGCATGCAAAGTAAAGAATGAATAGAGATATCGTTACCCAAAGTACTTAAGTCCTTCTCCAATGTTTCCTCTGTCCAAGAAGATTAATTTCTTCGTTGACGGCCTCCATGTTATGCAATTGAGCGGCAATTGGTTTCATGTGAAGAGGTCGCAATCGGCACTTCATTTTTGTATGTCCAAGTTTACCACAATTCGAGTAGGTGATACGTGGTCGCTTCTGTTGGGCATCCCCCATTGAAGTCTGCAAGGTAGGTGTTTAATAGGTTTGAGAGATGAAGCAACAGGTGTAGTTGAGTAGTTGGATTGTGGAGGATGTGGAAAACTAGAGTAAGATGTGGCACTAAAATTACGCTTCATAGTAAAAGTTGGTTTAACAAAAAGTGGTCATTGATGCGGTTTTCATGGATCGACTTGGTGATGGATTGAAATTCCTTCTCTGCATCATAGGCAAAAGAGATAGCCTCGTGAGCGTTGTAGGTCATAGGGTGTGAAGCTTGGATTCGATTCCCATCTCCAAACCATCTTCATATTTTCGCTGCAAGATATCCTCAGGTACATCTTTGAACATTCAAACCAATAATGGATTTTGCTAGAACCACTCTATGTAGGTAGTGATAGTGTCATCCTCCTTCCATGCAAAGGTTGTCCATGCACATCAAATATGTAAATGATATTGAGGAGGAAGAAAAGAATCCTTCACCTTATCTTGGAAAGCCTTCCATGTAGTTGGACGATCTGTGTTGTAACACAGGACATTCCAGGAGAGCTGAGCTTTTCCTACTAAATAACGAGTAGCAAATTTGACTTTTTCACTTTCAGCATATGATTTGTTAGAATAGAAATCCTAAAGTTATAATAACCATGAAAGAACTAAAGGGCCATCCTTACGGCCATCAAGCCATAGAAATTGGTATTTTTTAACACCAATATTGGAATGTGTGCCATCAAATTGGGCAAAGACATACAACCCGTGCAAGGTTATCTTCGTCAAATTGCATCTTCTAAAGTAGTTCGTCACCTTCTCAAATCTCATTTTGGGAACCTCAAAGTTTGTGCCATAGGAGCTCTAGCTATTGCTCGAGTGGTATCTCGAGTAGAGTGACTCATCAAAATCATCCATGGTGTTCGTAGAATCCATGAGTCCATGGATATGTAGAAAACAAAACCCTTTTGCGAACTATATAAAAACAATTTTGAGATTGTTTGAATTAAAATGTAAAAGGAAGGGTGGTCCTTGGGAATTGAAAAAGTAAGAAAGAGATGCAACTTGTGTTAAATATATGAAAAGAGAACTAGAGTGACAACACAAAGAGATAGTATAGTGGTAAAACACTTCCCTTGTGAGATGCCTGTTCAAGAAGTTCGGGAATTATTCAAGTCCCATTTATATTACTTACTATGTTAACCTTTGGATTTTGAGCCCAACCTTGATACTCCATTTATTATAAAATTATGCCTAATATTAAAGTGTGAATCAAATATACTCCAATCAAGAGATAATAACATGTTGTAGTATGTGAATGAGTGGAAAAGTAAAGCATTGGGACACAAAGATCTGTCTCAAAATCTGGAGTAATTCCCATCTTTCTTGAATAGTCTTTATTAATGAAAAATCTGATAAATACATGCATTTTGTGGACCCCCGAAACATAGTGCGTGGGGGGAGATTGCACCCAATCCCATGTTTTTTCTAGTCTCTTCGCATATCTATTTTCTATTTTTTTTTAGCACCCATATTCTCTCTGTGAGCGTGAATTAAGATCTTGATTATAGTGGTATCAGAGCCTCTCGCTTGTCACTATAGAGGGGTTTGTTTCTCTTCATTTTGGCATTTGGTCTCTTTCACTGTTCGCTTTCACTTTAGATTTCGGATTCCGATTCCGATTCTGATCCCTATTCCTATTTTAGTTTCAGTTTCAATTTTGGTTCCGATTTTTGTTTCTATTTTGGTTCGAGTTCCAAAACTTGAACCTACGTATACACCTATGTTTACACTTATGTTTACACCTACATTTATAACTATGTTTAGACCTATGTTTACACCTATGTTAATACCTACATTTATACCTATGTTTACACCTACATTTTTACACCTACATTTACTTCTTCGGGAGTAAACACCTATGTTTATACCTACATTTTTACACCTACATTTACACCTTCATTTACTCCTTGGGTTTATTCCAAGGCATCAACTAAGGCATATAACTTAGGCATATAACTTAGGCATAACTAAGGCATAACTTTGACATCTTTGGCTTCCCTGGCATCCATGGCTCCCTTGGTGACCGTTGGATACGCATGAATCCCTTTTAATTTATGAGTGGCAATAAAGAGTTTTATATTCACCAAGCAGGGAGGATTTGAGTTTATGTCGAAAATAACAATTAGAGTGAGGCGACTTCGAAAAGCATGCATGAAAGTAAAAGTTGCTCTCTTTTGTGGAGAGCCTTTGCTTTTATTAATAGAGATCGTGGTCTATAGCGATCCTTATCCTAATCACTACTTTTACTAACTATTTCTAAAAATAGAACCCTCTATGTGGGTTTATTTACAAAAAATATATAAAATATAAATCCGATTATTGGTGTCCACCCTTTCATGTCTTTAACGCCCTCACGAACCTTCAATTGCTATATCAAAAACACCAAAACATATTAATAAACTAATAAATTAACACTCCAACGATCCCTTGTTCAACACATTCCATAATTCATAACAATTTCAAGCAACTTCCTACAAGACAACACCTAGATTTTTTGTCAAGGATTCAATTGTGTTTATTGGTCATGTGGGGTGTGTGGTGGGTTCTCAATTATGTTCATGATTAATCTATCCTTCAAATCATATCAATCTAAAAGGACTCGGACCCAAGTAGTTGTATAGGCTCTCAAGTCCTTATATGCCCTTCAAATCATCTTAGCCTAATGGGCTCTCAAGTAGTTGTATGTCCTTGGTTTGTAGGACACACTAGGTCATGTGAGTACTAAGCCAATTCACCTATAAAGTATTCTTCTAATAGTTCAAGCCCAAGGAGAGCAGGCCACAATATTGAAATCCAATTAAATGGTGATAATAATAAACAAGCAAACTTTGAAACATATAGTTGATGCTTTCAATGCTTTCATGAAAACAACAAAGGCATTCGTGATTAATTAGCATTACATCATTAACAAATGTTCCTTATGAGTAAATCATGAATGTCCAAATGATATACTTCAAGTTAGGATATTTACTTTCCTTTATTTTTCATCCATCCAATCGAAAAAGAAATTTTCTTAGTTTATTGAAGCATACATAATTTTATGCATTCAAAGATAGACCAACGGTACTAATAGTGGCCCCTAATAACCCCCTACGCATTGTACCCTCCCAATCACCTGCTCATAAAGTGTGTAGATAGCCGAAACCACCTCTTATGGTATCCACAACCTCTACAGGCATTGAAAGAGCCTATCCCATGGCATGGTATCGAAAGCTTTGTGGAAATCCACAAAGCAGCAATATAATCTCTTCTTTTGCACCTTTGCCCTATCAATGATTCATCGCAAAATGAAGATGTGATGGATATATATGTATGTATTTGTGTGTGTGTGTGTGTATATATATATATATATATATATATATATATATATATATATATATATATATATATATATATATATATATATATATATATATATATATATATATATATATATATATATATATATGTGTGTGTGTGTGTATGTATGTATGTGTGTTACATTGAACTTTTTGTTTTGTTTTTGTTTTTGTTTAAAATTTGCATTTTTATATATATTTGTGTTATTATTATTATTATATAAAATTATTTTTATTTTTAAATTTGAATACTGATTGTTATTTTTTAGTGTGGTTCATTTTTGTATTATTTTTCTTTTTTGTTTACATTTTCATGTCTCTTATTGATTTTAGTTTTTGTGTAGTCTCTAGCTTTTGTTTGTTGTTTTTCCTTATGTGTATGTGTTTGTGATTCTCTCTCTTTGGCTCACAAATTTGGATAACTCTCAACTTATGAAGGTATATATATGATGAAAGATGTACGATTAAGTAATTCTTCATTTACTAATTTTCTCTTTAATGAAGATCCTCTCTAAAATAATATTTCTAGTAATTGTCATCTATGTTTGTCGTAGCCTCATATATATTGGAAATAAATACCACCATTTTTTCTTATATGGACAAATACTCCATGCATCTTGCATACATATTCCTTGTACAACTCTACCAAAGATAAACCTAAAATTCTCTCTCTCTCTCTCTCACACACACACACACTCGAACATCTTCTAAGATAATTTCATGTAGATAAAGGTTAATATTTTAGTTATCCTTTTGATCCATTCACTATTTCTGTAGGCTCCAAATCTATAATTATAGTATGAAATGGGATATTCTATCTAATCTACGATGAGCATGAACAAAAATGGAAACCCAACCCAACCTCAACCTCAAAGAGATGAACCTTTGAGAAGGTGTTTTTAGCTAAGGTACATGTATAATAACACACATGAGAGAATAAGCACACGTAAAAAAAAAGTGCAAGAGAACAAAATAGAAAAAGTAAGGTCAAAGGTACTATATTACAATTAACGATAAAGTGTGTACAAGATAAAGACATGCTCCAAATAACTACAAATTAACACAAACGGTATACTCATGAATCTTAAATATTAAAGAGAGAAGGTGAAGGGTAAGGGAATAAGTTATAAAGAGGCTTAGGTTGATTAAGGAACTCCAAAGCAACCTCACCTATAGTGTGAGAGTCCTTCCAAAGTCTATGTGTATATACTAATCCAAGCATCACATAACCTTCAAAGGTATGTGAAATCTTCCTTCTCCTCCAAGCACCTCCAAGTGTGTGTGCATGAGAGAGCACTCCACCTCCAAAGAGAGAGTGTGTGAGAGAATCTATTCCAAGTTGATAATTAGTGTGATGGGATGCATGTCCTTAAATGGTAGTGGGGGGTGATTGGCTCTCCATACAATGCCTTATTAAGGGGTAGGTTGTTTTTAGGGTTTTTGCATATGATGATGTGGCATAATGGTGGTGTGGTAAGGTATTTTTAGAGTGTAACACCCAAAAGCTAGTTGCAAAGAATTTGGGCATTTGGATCTTTGATTTTGTCAGACTTCAACTACATCCTTTGGATCATAAATGATGTTTAGGGTTGTTGATGGCTTTTTTCAATGGTTGACAAAAAATTGAGGTTGCAAGTGCACAGATGCTCCGAACAGTAGTCATACGACATGTGGGTGCAAAGGTCTCATCAAAATCAATGCCTCTTTCTTGTGCATAACCCTTTGCAACAAGCCTAGCATTATATCTGTCCACTGTACCATCAGGTTTACGCTTCGGCTTATATACCCACTTAGTACCACTGGCTTTCTTGCCAGGAGGCTAGTCACATAAAGAACAAGTACCATTCTTCATTATACCATCATATTCAGATTGCATAACAGCCATCCAATTTTCTAAATTTTGTGCTTCATCAAAAGAAACATGCTCATTCTCATCACACACACTAGATCATTGCAATCTGATGCAAAGGAGGCACTATGAGAGCCTGAACGAGTACGATATGACAAAGGTGTATCTAATTTGCTGTCACGCAAAGTTTGCACCAGCCATTTTGGCATAGTTTTTGCCTGCTCAATATCATCTCTCTCATCAACAAGTGCATCATGTAAATCTGCATCAGAAATGGAATGATCTACATCATCATACGAAACCTGCAAAGGCTAAGAAGTTGCCTCATTAGCACCAACACTAGACTGTCCACCTGTAAAAAGAGGCATCAAAGTATCATACATGTCTTTGGAGCTAACAGATGTCTCCTTAGTACATGAAAGCAATGGCTGAATAGCATCTTCCACAAAAACAATATCACGGCTAACCAGAATGCGTTTAGTCTGTGGTTGATACAGACTATAGCCTTTACTTTCAAAACTGTACCCAACAAAAATACATTTTACTTCCTTATCATCTAATTTTCTGTGATGTTATTCAAGCACTAATGCATATGCCAAACAACCAAAAACACGCAGATGAGCAACAGATGGCTTGCGATCATGCCAAGCCTCATACGGAGTGATAGATTGTAGTGCTTTAGTGGGACACTTGTTCAGTACATATGCTGCACACATGAGAGCCTCAAGCCAGAAACTATGTGGTAAAGCCTGACTCTTAACCATACACCTCGCCATCTCCATTAGTGACCTGTTCTTTCATTCAGCAACTCCATTCTGTTGAGGTGTATACGGTACTGTACATTGGTGTTTTATCCCACGTTCAGCCAGAAATGCATTAAAATCAGACGACATATATTCCCCACCTCGATCAAAACGGAGGGTGCCCATTTTACATGTTGATAGATTTTCAACCAAAACCAAAAATTGTTTGAAGCACACATTGAACACTTTAGACTTTGCTTTGAGTGGATATACCCATGCATGCCTGGAAAAATCATCAATGAACGTCACGAAGTAAAGGTAATTTCCAAAATAGGGTGTTTGCATCGGACCACAGACATCACTATGCACAAGCTGCAATTTCTGCATAGCCTGAACTGAACCATCTTTTGGAAAGGACAAACGCTGCATTTTGCCCAAAATACAACCTTCACAAACATGCTTTCCAGGTGCCTCAAGTTTGGGCAAAGAGAACACCATTTCAGATTTCTGCAAGCGTAGCAAACTAGCAAAATTCAGATGACCAAAGCGTGCATGCCAGAGCTTTGCATCTGACATAGCCTGAGAATCATGAACTGCACATGCCGAATCATTCATAGAACTTTCATAGTCTATGAGCTTATACAGCCCACGACATAAAATGCTAGAAGCAATAATCACATCACCATTTAATAGATCATGAACTGTTCCATTTTTGGTGTAGAGGCTTCTGCAAAAACCATTCCAGCCTCTTTCTTCTTTGCCTCTTTTGCAGCCAGTTTTGGACAGTTCTTTATGATATGATCATTCCCTTTACAGTACTTACAAAACAATTTCTGCTTTTCTGATTTTTTCTCATCTTTGTCTTGGTTCTTTGAATGTGCAGCATTTGTAGATTTCTGCTTACTAGTAGAAGAGCTCCATTTTCCTTTGCCCTTCTGACTAGCTAGGAAAGCTTGATCTGCAACATGCATAATGGACCTGTTCTGCCTCGACTGATCTTCCTGCAATAGAACAGAGACTAACTCCTCAAATGACAAGGCATTTGGATTGCCTTTCATCATCAACCGAAGAGTAGAAGCAAAACTCTGATATGAATGAGGAAGACCATTCAGAACGGTCTGCACAAGTGAGCTATTTGGTATAACCTCATTGCAGAAATCAATTGTTCCTTCAAGTCTTTGATCTTTGTTAGGAAACTGTCCATAGAATCACCTTCATTCATGTGCTCACTCTCCAACTATTTTCGGAGCTAAGCAACACGAGCCTCATTCCTAGCTTGGTACAATGTGGTAAGTGTATCCCAAGCATCCCTAGCTGTTCTACAAGAGCGAATGTGAGAAATAATGGCACGTTTGATAGACAAAGCTATCAATGCATGTGCCTGGGCATCTCTACCATCCCAATGAATCTGCTCTGCAATAGGTGCAGCAGAAACAACAACACGAATAGGAATCTGCACAATATCATCTTCGACACCATCTCCATCAGCTCCTGCACCTGTATTTGCAGTACCTGTTGTTACAGGTGTAACAATACGTCTTTCAACACCCTGCACAATGTTCCATAATCCTTTTGCAACCAAAACATGTCACATCATATAAGCCCATAATGGGTTGGTACCATCCAACTTATCCTCAACAGCCAACATATGGAATACATCACTGCTTTCAGCCATGGCTGGTGACTAAAATACCTTGATGCAGAAAATTGACTGTATCTCAAAAAGTTGAACGGAACTACCGAGACGATTTTGCTAAACCTGTAGCAGACTTCAAGACTCTTATACTGGCAAACCAAAATAGGTATATACCTTTGGCACAAAAAGACAAAATAGCCTACACAAGCGTTGTGATAGTGCGTTTGGAGGCCGATACGAGCTCAAATCGCGATTTCGACACCACACATCGAAGCTGTTTTGATCTCTCAAACACCTTGAGTATGCTCACCGGATTTCGTACGATTCTGAGACTACAATCGGAGAGGTGTAGACGACGCCCTATATGAAGCAGGGACCTGCTCTCATACCAATTGTTGGAGTTAGATGTCTGCGGAAGCACACGAACAGCACAAGGAAGAAGATGAAGCTTGGAGCACAACACACAAGACTGAATTTATTACTAGAGAATTTACAAAGATAAGTATCCCGTTAGGGCAATAGGCATATATACAAGCCGAGGGAAAAAACCTCCTAAAGAGGGAAAAAAGTGCCCCAGTGGTCCTAGAGTGTTCACACACACCATTACCTAAATATATCAACACTATGATTGTCATATATTAGAGTTTGATCATGTTAGAGATGTTTGGGAGGCCTTAGAGAAGATATATGTCACTTCCATGAGAAGCAGAAAGATGCAGCTTAAAAATGAACTCCACTCTTTGAAGAAGGGTAGTGGTCGATCTATTATTGACTACATCTTTAGAGTGAAGGATTTGAGGGAGCAATTGGCATCCATTGGCTACAAAATACATGAGGAAGACCTTGTGCAGATTACTCTCGATGGGCTTAGAGGCAAAGACAAGTGGAAACCCCTCATTACTACCATCTTGTATAGAGATCCTCTACCAACTTTTGAGGATTTGACCCCACACCTAGTGGCAGAAGAGGTTGCCATAGGAGACACATCCAAGGATGGTCACTCACAAGTCCTATATGCTAGAAAAGGCAAAGGCAAAGGCAAGAGTGGCAAGAAGGGGAAAGGAGGAAAAAGTAAGTGAAAGTAGTCCAAGGAAGAAGATTCAGATTTAGAAGGAGAGAGCAAGGCATCATCTTCAAGGAAGTGCAAGAATGGAAAAGGGAAGAACAACCCTCATCAAGGTAAAGCTTGTTTTATATGTGGTAAACAGACTCATATTCTTCAAATTTCTAGTTCAAGTATGACAAAAGCAAGAACAAGGAGCAAGGGAACTACACTAACAACTCCAAGAAGGATGATGAGAAGGAGACCCTCCTAACCATGAGACATGTCTACACTAGTGATCCCAAGGACACAAAGCGGTACATAGAATCTGGATGCTCTAATCATATTTCATGTATGGAGGAATCTTTTGTTCATATGTAGGTCCCAAGCTCAAAAGGTTATGTGGAGATAGGAGATAACACTGAACATCCCATTAGACATGTGGGAGATGTGAAGCTAGGTGAAGGTAAATCTATCAAGAATCTTAAAGATGTGCTCCATGTTCCATCTATTTCCAAGAACCTTATCTCTGTAGGACAGATGGTAGAGAGAGGTATGCATGTTATATTTGGTGCAAAAGGGTGCATGGTGAAGCAAGGAGGCAAGATCATTGCCTAGGGATAGAAAGAAGGAAAATTGTTCACACTAGATGTTGCTCCTACACACAACAAGGTATGTTATGTGATGATTGGTAACAAAAGGATTGCAAATATTGATCTTTGTCACAAGAGGATACAACATATCAATATTCCCAAGTTAAAAAAAGCATGTGGAAATTAGGTTTAATGCAGAGAATACCAAATCTTTAAGGCCAAGGTCTACATGAGTTTTGTGATGCTTGTCAGCTAGGTAAGCAAGCAAGGAATCCGTTTCCAAAGAGTGAGTACAGATCCTCTAAGCTATTGGAGCTTATACACTCAGATGTATGGGTCCCTAGCAGAGAAGCCTCATTGGGAGGAGCGAGGTACTTTGTCATTTTCATTGATGACCACTCAAGAAAGGTATGGCTATATGTTATCAAGGAAAAATTAGAAGTGTTTTCATGCTTTTAAAATTTTAGGTCCCTTGTTGAGAAAGAACGTGATACACACATCAAGACACTAAGGTCACATGGAGGGGGAGATTATTTCTCCAAGGAATTTTCAAACTAATTGCGAGAAAATGGCATAGAGAGGCACTTTACATGCAGGTACACCCCTCAACAAGATGATGTTGTAGACAGGAAGAATAGGCATTTGGTTGAGATATCTAGATGTCTCATAAATGAAGGTATGTTACCATTCTCTTATTGGGATGAGGCTGTGAATAAAGCTTGTTACTTGATAAACAGGGTTCCAACAGGTGGTCTAAACAACTTGACTCCACATGAAGTCTATCTTGGCAAGAGACCAACCATGGAGCACCTCAAGGTATTTGGATGTGTATGCTTTGTCCATGTTCCTAGTGAAGTGCGAACAAAGTTAGAGCCCAAGAGTGAGAAATGTGTGTTCATTGGCTACTCAAATGAGCAAAAAGGCTATAGGTGCTAGAAACCTCTCTCAAAGAACCTATATGTGTCAAGAGATGTTGTGTCTGATGAGTCAAGGTCATGGTATGGAGATAAGGGCAAGGCAAAGTTGGATAAAGAGGATCAAGGGAGTATATTGACTTTGATGTGTAGATTGAAACTCAATAGTCAATCACAATCACTGGACGAAAGGCTTCTACATCTAAGGTACACTCATATGATCACTCTTACACATATGATCATAAAGTACCATTCCCTACTTCAAAGTATAGAAGGCTTCAAGAGACAGACTATGACACCAGGGAAGCTCAAGAGGAGTCAGAAGGGAAGAGCTTGAGGAGATCATTACTCCTAATGTAAAGCTCAATAGACTCAAGAAGCAATATCCCAAAGGTCAAGAGAGGAGATCTACAAGGAAGAAGGCACCCCCACAAAGGTATACATATGTTTCTTTCACGGCAAAGCACTATGCATACATGATAAATGTCATTGCACATCAAGAGCCAGATTCTTAGAAGGAGGCAAAGACCAAAACAGAGTGGAGGAAGGCTATGTATGAAGATTTCAAAGCTTTTAAGGAGAACAACACTTGGGAACTAGTACCCAAGAAGAAAGTCTTGAAGATAGTCCAAAACAAGTGGGTGTACAAGACCAACAAGAATGTAGATGGTAGCTTGGCAAGGTACAAGGCTAGACTAGTAGCCAAAGGCTTCACACAAACACAAGGGGTAGATTATGAGGAGAATTTTAGCCCTATAGCAAACAAGGATACCATTAGAGCTCTCATAACCCTATGTGCAAAAAGGAGTTGGCCTATCTACTAGGTGGACATAAAGAATGCTTTCTTGAATGGTGAGTTACAAGATGAGGTGTTCATGGAACAGCCTCAAGGGTATGTAGATCCGCAACATCCTACCTATGTTTGCAAGTTGAAGAATTCCTTGTATGGCCTAAAGCAAGCCCCAAGGACTTGGAATCAGAGGCTAACAAACTTCTTGAAGAGATGTGGTTTCTCTCCAAGTGATGTAGATCCATCCTTGTATATGAGGAAAACAAATGACAAGATATCTTTGATATGCATATATGTAGATGATCTTCTTGTGATAGGTGATAATGATGCAGGGATAAGGACCATCAAAGAGAAGCTTAAAAGAGAGTTCAAAATATCAAATTTAGGTGTGCTAAAGTACTTTCTTAGCATTGAGGTGATCTATGGGAAAGAAGGTATCTATCTCTCTCAAAAGAAGTATCTTCTAGATGTGTTGTTTAGGTTTGGCATGACAAATTGCAAACCATAGCTCAACCTATGGATTCAAATGTCAAGCTAAGCAAGGAAGATGGTAAGAAGCTATAAGAACTTACACTATACAGAAGCATGGGATCATTGATCTATGCTACGCTCACAAGGCCTAACTTGTGCTACATAGTTGGTGTTCTATCCCAGTTCATGCATGCAGCCATAGATACACATCTCAGTCATGCAAAGAGAGTGTTAAGGTATGTGATGAGTACAATTATTCATGGGTTGCTATACAAGTATGATGAAGAGCTTCAAGTAAAAGCATGCAATGATGCAAATTGGCCAGGGAGTGTTGATGATAGAAGGTCTTCTAGCTATGTTTTCATGCTAGGTACAAAAACAATCTCATGGATGAGCAAAAAGAAGCCCACAGTTGCATTGACTTCAACAGATGCTGAATATAGAGCTTTGGCCCTCACTACATGTGAAGCAATGTGGCTTAAGAAGCTCTTCAAAGATCTTGGTATACAACTTAGACCAATTCCAGTTTATGAAGATAACATGTTAAGCCTACATCTTGCTAACAATCCCATGTATCATGCAAGGAGAAAACACATTGAGGTGCATTATCATTATGTAAGGGAAAAGGTTGCAAGTGGGGACATTAATGTTCATTTTGTAGGTAAAAAGGACCAAGTTGTAGATATCTTCACCAAAAGTTTGAATGTGACCAAGTCAACAAAGTTTTCAAAGGCTATGATCTTACTTGATATGGACATTACCACCTTAAGCTTGATGGGGAGTGTTGAAAGTGTGAACTATGCAAGCTCTAGGTGGATAAAGGGGTCAAAAAGTCCTTAATGTGGACAAAATTCACGATTTAAATCACTTAGGGGAGTCTCTAGGTCAGGCAAGGTCGGGCAAGGCAACCCTAAGGTGGTGAAAAAGTTGAGAGATGCATCCAAAAGCTATAAAAGAAGGTGGAGTCATCAAATGCATGGATGTCTTGTATGTCATTGAAGACTAGGAGACATATACTCAAGGAGGCTCAAGAAGAGAATCATCCAAGGCTCAAGGAGCTGAATTGCAGCAATCCAAGCTAGGAAAATTTTTTAGAGGAAGGCGTTAGATGCACGGAGGAGGAAGAGCTATCTAGCCCACACCCCCTCTAGTCTCTTGTAGGTATAGACATAGTCTGCTTATAATAGTCGTCATTGCTTGTCTACATAATATCCAATTAAAGAGATTTAACGTGTATTATGTAGCTTAGGCATGTTTCTTACTTCCCTTAAGAGGGCTTCTTGAAATCAGTTTTGTGTGCAGAGAAACTAATGTATCTCTGTGCATTAGGGGAAAAAGTGAGCCCCAATTGGGCCTCGTAAGGATTTGGGATTAAGGCCATAATTTTTGTGATTAAGGAGACACCAAAAACCACCAGTGGTATTTTTCATTAAAATAATGTTTTTCAAAACCTGGCTCAGTCGGATGGGATTCGCGAGGCATTATCGCCGTTGGATATTCATCACCGACGGTCGAGATTGAGTTTGGGGTGTCTGTCACAAACGGACAAACTTGTCCACTTGAGTGCTTTGTGAGTGAAGTCTCTCTGGCAAAAGAGGACAAAAAAATGCACGCAGTCCGGGAGTTCTTCTGGCAGAAAACGACAAAACGGCCTTTCCGTCCATCGCGGGAGACTTTCCAGATCGTCCGATGGGTGCTTAATCCAACGTAGTAGAATCTCATGAATTCTCACCCATTCGATGATGGTACAATCCAACGGTTAGGATGAATGCGAACCATGTCTCCCATGTCACGACAAAAAGCAATGATGCATCCATGTGGGAGGAAAATCACAGCCGTTAGACGCTAAGAATATCCGAAGGCCCCAAATCACACTGCACAAAAATCCCTGGAATCAATGTGGAGCATTGGATTGTGAGGTCTATCCGACGGCACGCATTTGATGTCATGATTATTTTCGTGAATTGGACGAAAACCATTAGATGTGCCCTACATCCAACGGTTGAGGTCACATGCAACTAGTTTATTCGTGATTTAATGATAGCCTTTCGATATTCCATTCAATCCAATGGCTACGATTCAAATTGGCATACTCAAAAACCATGTTTCAACATGAACTAGTGGTTTCTACTCTTCAATACCATCTTTGACCACAAGAAAACAAGAGAACCCTACCCCTAGCCTAGGGGATTAGTGGACTAGACTGTGGCCACTGCTTCATTCTCATTGGTGGATCACTAATCACTCCTTGAGCTAAAAGGCCCAAGGAGGGTTCATTTTTTCCCCTAATGGATCCTAATTTTTGTATATCCTACATCTCTCCATAGTCTATTTTGTATAGAGTTCTTGAGTGACCTAAACAGATCTATTTGAGGTGTTCTATAGCTTGTTGAAAATCTTATGAACCATACTAAGTGTGTCTAAAATCTTAGGTGATTTGGATCAATGTAAGGCAGTTGAATTAGATTTTTGCTACGAAGTAGCAAAAAAGGTGTATGAAGGGACCTAGGTATTGGGTTCATTTCATTTCTTGTGTGCAAATATGAGGGATTAGATTCCATCAACAATCACACTAGTGGTTTAGTTTAAATTTGATTCATCAAAGTATAAAAGTAAGAAATGCTTTCGCGATATGGTAGTAATAGAGCTCTAAGAACTTCTCAGAAAGCATGTGCGGAATAATCTTTTTTATCATATATATATATATATATATATATATATATATATATATATATATATATATATATATATATATATATATATATATATATTTGCTTAGAAATAGGTTTTCGATCGAAAGCGCTTTTGATCAATAAAAATTTGATCGAAAGATCTTCTGATCAAAAGTGTTTTGATAAAAAACATGTGGGTGTCTGATTTTTATTCATGTTTATTCAGAAACCACCGAATAAAACAAACACATTTGGTAGTTTTCCGTTATTCCATCGAATAAATGCAACCTAGTTCTTTAGACTTTCATATTAAGAATTGTGGTTGAAATAATGAGGAGAAATTGTTTCTATAGAAAAGTTTGTGAGAGTTTTATGAAAAGCCATTGTAAAATGGATCCCTATGCTTTTTTTTTTGCGAAGAGGAAGTTCAAATGATTCCTAGTCTCCAAGCTTGCATGAATTAATTGAAAGAAAATTTGTACAAGTAAAGGGGCATAGTGCTCATGGGACCCCCTTTATCTGAAAAAGTAGGGGTAGGATAGTCTAAAGACAAAGCAAGGTTGATGGTTCAAAGATGGTAGGAACACTATGCCTAAGACATGGTAGGATATTTGAAATAACTAAAAACAAAACCATTATAGAGAGTTCCAAAGAAGGTTAATAACCTTTTTTTCCCCCTCATGGGGGGCCCATTTGCTAAGATCTTATTGTTCTCCCAAACAAACACCCTATGGTGTCTTAAGGGAGGAGCCTTCTTAGAATTGCAAATTCTTCTTCTCCTAAATGGTTAAGGTTCTTATCAAGTGATGAATCTGTTGGAGGTTTGTTGAAGGTTGAAGTTGATATCACATCTTTCTTTTTGAATCTTCCAAAGAACTTCTCCCCTAATCCCATTCCACATGTTGGAGAGCAACCTATTTCTTCTCCAAGTAAGGCTTGTTTCCAATTTACTTGAGTTTTTAAAGACAAAAGTCTCCCCAAGGCGTGCCAAACCAAAAAACTCATTGGGCACAAAAAATTAGAGATGTCCCAAGTTTTCTATGTTGTTGAGGAAATGCTTACACTATAGAGGGGCCCCACAATTTTGTTTGCCTTAACATTAGTCCAAACTCACTGGTGGAGAGTTCACTACATTAGAACAACTTGTTTATTCTCAATGAGGGTATTCCATAAGGTAAGGTCCTTAAAATCCCATATGATACTCAACCTATTCAGACACTATTTCCTATTAAGTGAGAAATTAAGATCCAACTTTTTCTTAAAACTAGGTATTTTTTCCATTGTGTCATTTTATACCTTCTTTCTATGGGGGATCGTGGCCGAGAAGGAGGTGAGACTTAACGTTATCAAAAGCATTGATTTTGTTTCCCAACAAGCACTAATCTTCATAGTCCACTGTCCAAGCTGTGTTAATGTCCTTAAATCTAATCCCTAGTCTTCTACTTGATTCCAAAGATGCTTCCACAAACAAAACCCTTTATTCCATAACTTCTTCTCTTATCAAGGTTAATAGAATCGATAGCCTTGATTCTCTTGTTTGGGAGCCAAATTATAACGTTCTACCTAATACTTGAAGCCCACTTCTATTCTTCATTGATCTTGAGGTAAGGCTTCATCTTGTTCCAACTTCTTCACAATGAACAAACCAATTTACAACCGCTAGGAGTAACAGGGAAAGGAGAGAACAACAAAGTGAGTAAGACCTGACCCTTCCACCCACGCATACCAACTCTTTTTTTTTTCTGCAAACCACTTTTTCCCAAGAGATATCCATGTTGCTCCAAGCTTTAATCAACCACTTGGTGGCCAACTTATCTGCTAAACCTTCAATGTCCAAAATATAGAGCCTTCTTGATTCCTAATTTTTTACTTGCACAAATAGTCCATTTGATTTTGGGCATGCCTCTCCTATTGAGATCACCCGTCCAAACAAAATTTTTGCAAAATTTTTCCAACTTAGTTAGATCTTTGTCTTTTAGTGTCTAGCATGACATAAAATAGATAATGGAGGCTATGAAGAAGGCGTTGTCCACCAGAGCATGACTCTCCAAGTTGATTTGCATACCTTTCTAGTAACCAAGTTTTTTTTCAATCTGGGTAAGAACATAGTCGCACCTCTGGCCTATAGTAACATCAAATCCAAATGGGATACCCAAGAGACGAAAGATTTGACCATTGGGAATCACTTGATACCCTTGGTCCATAAGAAATTGTAGTTGGTGCCCAAGTATAGCCCACTTCTTTCTAGGATGGGAACCTCCATATCTATATTTTAGGTTATTCCAGAAGTCAAGAATCTTATGATTTATCACACCCCTCAATCGAAGAGGATAACTGAATTACAGAAACTTCCCTCCACATCTATATTTTAGGTTGTTGCAGAAG
This sequence comes from Ceratopteris richardii, assembly GCA_020310875.1. Lineage (NCBI taxonomy): Eukaryota > Viridiplantae > Streptophyta > Polypodiopsida > Polypodiales > Pteridaceae > Ceratopteris > Ceratopteris richardii. The sequence continues at coordinate 113,007,817 of CM035412.1, read as the reverse complement.
TCAAGAATCTTATCATAACTCTTAATCTAAGAGGATAGATGAATAATAAGTGATAAAGTGGAGAGGAACTTTATATGGGCTATTCTCGAACTTGTAAAAGAATTTCATTTGGGTTCCGTTTGTTGATAAAATACCAAAACTAGTGTGTATTTGCATCAACTAATATAAGCTAATATCTCCTACAGATACTGCTGTGACCGACATTGTGCATGTGAAGAGGTTCTCATGGTTTGGTGCTCTCGAGCTGCAAGTCTTTACAGAAGATGGCAGAGTCATTTTCTCCCATGGCTTGTTCTGCTAATTCCTCAGAGTGCCCACCTTCTGGAGCTTCAGCTGTTTGCAACAATGGAAAAAACTATCAGTGTTCATGCGCTTGCCCATTTTCAGCTTGCACGTGCAGCTATGATTCTTGTCATGATCATAGAATAAATCAGCAACTTTGCCAGCTTGAATGTGATATTTGCTATATAGTCTCTTATGTATTGGAATTCCAAGACAAGCATAGAAGAAGCTGGAATGCCACTCTCAGCTATTTTTTTGGCTTCAATTATAATGATGCCGATCATTTCAAGGCAGAGCACCCGATAAATTCAAACATTGTTGCCTACTACAAACCATCAAACCCCCGTGTTGTCCTCCTCAACATTGATTTTCATGCTCGTAATTGGGGTATTTTAGTGATCTTTGCTTTACCTCTGTTCATTGCAGTTATAGTGCTAACTCAGTATGCACTTGCAGATATCCTTAAGAAGTGCGCACCAGCAATGATGCATATTGATACTGAATTGAATATTGCCTTGTGGATAGGAATTGTATGGCCTTTTATCATACTGCTACCAATACTGGTGAAAGGTTATGTTAAGCCAAGTGGAAAGACAGCACTCAAGGTGCTGATTCCTCTGATAGCTGCTCTTGGATGGTTGCCGCTTGTGTTTTATAGGCTTCAACATTTGGAATGGTCAAAGATAGGTAGTAGCGTGCTTGCTTTTACCTTTCTCCTTTTACCACTTGGAGGCTTGCTGCCTTGCATGCTTGTATTTGTGCACTCAAGTACCACTTCAATGAGCATTGGGATAGTTATAGGTGGCTTGCTTCTTGTTCTCGCAGTCTTTTTGACTGTCTCTTGGAGACAAATCCTTACATTCCGCGTATATTGGTTAAGCTGACGTGCCAAAAGAGAATATTGCAGAACATTTATTCCAGTTGATATGTTTTATTAATTCTCCATTCAAAATTGGTTCAGCATCACACGTTGTGTATTGCATTTTGTACAATGGAATTAGATGCCAGATTTTCATTTGTACCAAGCAGACTTGTGAGAGATGAGGTCACAATACTAGTCTCCAAGACAATTCCATCAACTTATCTGGGTTTATCATTTGTCAGCTTTACTTATTTCTTTTTATTCATTTTCCCATTTCATTGACACATTGAATACATACTTTTGACTGTGAATTTCTACTAGATTTGATGCTTCTGACTAACTTCTTCTCAGAGAAAGTGCTTATATCAGTAGACACTCCCATTGAAACGTACTCTTTATCTACATGTGCTCAGATGTATTCTCAGATATTAAAAAATGCATGGAAGTCTCTCCCTCACATTGAAATTTGGACTGTGCCGTTATCAATCCATTTCTAGTGTGTATATATGTTTCAGGAAGGTGAAGGGGACCCCCTGGGCAAATGTAAAATCTGCACAGACTCCTTCACATCCCAACACCCACACACACACAGGTGCATGCACATAGCGGTGCCTTTGCCTGCCTTGCCCCACCCATGTTCCTATCTGAACACCTGATTAGAGATAGTAAGTCATTTCATGTTAGGCTGATATGCATTCAAACATCTGAGCAATTTCGCTCAGAAGAATGAAGGATCCTTCAATGAACTTATTGTAGTTATAAGATAATCTATGCTGAGAGTTTCAAGGAGGCATTGTATAGGGCAATGGAATAGAGCATTTAGTGCAAAATTTATTTGTATGACTGACATTTCATCCGTGAAAATTCTTGATGAATTCACATTCAGGAGGAGTTCAAGATGAAACTTGTCTTTCTACTTGTCTTTTCTCACTGTTTCAATGGAGAAATGAAAATCGTTTCAAATGGCTTAGAGTACTTTGGGGGGGCGGAGGGAGGGGGGGCAAAGGTAAATAAAAACTTCCAGTATTACGCAGTTTTGTCGGGCATTTTTCTCAGTGGCCAACATTCTGAGGGATTCGATAGTAGAATCTTCATAGTGATCAATCAGCCTAACTACATATGATATCTCTTTCACACCCAGATGCTTGGACCACGTTGGGTCGAATATACTTTGCTGCTAATAACTGCCTTATGCCCAGGAAATGCATACAAGGATATGATATGCTTGCTTCTGATCATATGACTCTCATAATCTCTGCTTATTATATAAGCCCTTCACATACAACAATCAAGCTCATAGATATCTGTTGTACTCAATAAGCTATAATTTAGTTTCCCTTTTTTTTTCAAAACGAAGTGTATGGCCTTATTGAAGAGATCACCCAGTCTGGCAGTCATCAAGTAGGAGCACTTTGCGCACAAAATGCAGAATGTAATGAACAACGGTGACCAGATTCACTGCAACCCTGATGAGGGGATGGAGTTGCTCATCAGAAACTACTTATGCTACAGAGAGTAGCTGAGTAAAGGTATTTCACAACGGAGGAGCATGCTAAGTATTTCACTTGTTGAAATGATGCATCATCACACATGTGTACATCCAGTCTGAACGGCATGAATGTGACATCAACGATCAGAGTCCAGACACATGCACAATGCACATGGCAAATGCATGATGCATGACGCACATTGCATGCTCATTGCTGATGACATATGGACGCAGCAGCATGAGGGTCACCTTCCAAGTGTTGAAGTTTGCAATGAAAATCTTGTCCCAGTGCCAAGTTAAGTCAATCCTCAGTAACAGCTGCCAAAATACGCCCTGTTCGCACGCTAAGGATAGGGGCGCAAGACCCAAGATAAGCTGTAAGTCATAGCGAAGCGACCCTAAAAACGTCCCGGCAGAAGAAGCCATTTGTTTATGGTAAACAGGGCCTAAATTCAATGGTACAATCAGGACGATCTACGTATCGTGCCTTCAAGGTTTAGCATTATTATTTGTATCGTATCGCTTTAGGGTATCAACGGACCACCATGCTTTGAAATATCTTTATGATGACCCTCACCTTTGAAGCTGTAAGATGAGATGGGTGAAACTCACACAAGAGTCTGGTTTTGAGATATGGTACATTTGGGTGCGTTCAACATGGTGAGTGATGTCCTTAGTAGGGCCTTGAGGTGAAAACCCTCTTTCTCAGAGGTATTGATATTGATTTCTTCTCTCAAGGGTTGTTGTCTTTAGGCCTCCGACTTTGGTGGGATCCAACAATGAGTCAAGGAGGAAACGAGCAACCTTAGCTTGGATGGCTATAGTGATTGGAACATTGACAAATGTTTGCGGGAAACTAGCCAAAAGGTATTTCATTAGGAATGGTTTACTTTCTCCATATAGAAATTTGTGTTTGCATAAGGATGATTCTATTTTCTAGTAAATATTGCTAGAGTGCCATGATGTATTGAGCGCTCTACATCTTAGTATACACTAGACCTTCGCTCTAGTTGGTATGTATCTCTATTCCCTAAGCATGATATCTTTCTAAATATATGTATTGGATCTTATACTTAATGCAAATTAATAAAAGGGGGCATTTGTATTACACATGGCTTTTACATACATTAGAAATCCACGATAGTAATTGGACCTTCATTTCTATGAACTTTGTGATTGGATCACCTCTGACTAAGAGGGTCGTGATGGCATTTGGGTTGTTGATCAACTCATAAAAATAGAAATATTTATATCAACTTGTTACTCCATTCTTTGCGGTGCATTTTCATCTATTGTATGGATTGCCTAGGGAGATTGCAAGTGATAAACATGAAGTTCACTTGAAACATATGGAAAATGTTCTTTTAGAAGTTGGAGCGGACCTACTTGCACATGTATTCCTCGAATTTTCCAAGGAAAAGTGGAAAAATTGAGAGCACAAGACCATTGAATTATGCTTTGAGCATAGCTCACCATTCTTTGTTTGACTCTGAGTGTTATCTTCCAAATATTGAGTGTCATAATTGTTATCTTTCACATGTTGAGTGCTAGCTCTTAAATGCTGATCATTAACTTCGAAGTTTTCTATCTATTTTCTTGCTATTTTTGACACTTTTATCCCTTAAAATCATAGAACTTTTGCAAATTTTTCTTATATAGGAATACCTTTGAGATATTTTAGCTATAAGATGTCTGGCCCATGTACTTGAGCTAAGAAAAACTTGCAAATCATGGAATTCGGATGTTGTTCATTTTTCTATAGGCCACTAAGTTGTTGTTGAGTAAATGATCATTTGGGTAAGGCTGGATTTTGAGAGAATGAGATAATTGCAAAAGGATTGCATAGAGAAAGATGATGAAGAGGGATTTGTGTTGTGGTTTGGGCTTGGTGATGGCACAATTTGAAAGCACATATATACTTATCTTGATGAAGCTCCCGTGCCATGGAGATTGAGATAGATAGGGGGAGAGAGATAAAATAGAGAGAGGTCTCTCTTTCTATATACATACATGCACATATATAAAAATAAAGTATGCCTTATTTCCATTCATCTAAACTCATAGATTTTTACATGTCGAAAAGCATTTCTATCCAATGGAAATGGAGGAGAAGGATAAGATACAATTTCCCTCTTTATTAGAGGATGTTCATACACAAGCTTATATTAAGCTCATAGCCAACAATGCCCCACTTGAGCTTGATTGTACATAGCTCTTTTAGGGACTATCCTTTCCTCCAACTAGGCTAGGGTGGTACAAGAGTATGATTCCTTCCCATGTACAAAGAAGCTGGTACAATGTTTATATCCTTCCTTCAACAAACTCATGGGTGGTACAAATCCTTCCCTATACAATGAGGATAATACAATAGGGATTGAAAGGCTTATGTCATTTCTTTGTTTCATTGTTGTAGTTTTTGTTGATGATGTTCATAACTCTATCCCCTCCTTGAGCTTCTTGTTTTGACTTGCACTTGGTTGTTGGCATATTGTTCATTTTTTTGTAGGCACTCAAGAAAAATTGTAGATACAAAACAAACTAGAAAATAATTTGAGAAAGGTCCTTCTGTCTTATGAGTTGAGGGTGGGTCTAGTTCCCTTAGATTAAACAAAATGGAATATGTCGTGCTTAGACCTACATGTGTAAGAGTTATTACAAAGCACTAAAAGCTTTTGGGTACATTTTTTAGCCATGTCTTGGGATTTTATTAAACATAAGAAAAATAGACATGTCTTCATCTAGATTCAAAAGCTATGGAATATGTAAATACAAGGATAAAAAGGGGCATCATTTTGCAATGTCTTGCTAATTTCACCTTCTCCTATGACTCGACACACTCACTACAATTTTGTTTGGCCATATGCAAAGCAAGTTGCCTCGGTCCATTCAATCATAAGGAGTAATGACTCTTAATGCTTATGTTGGGCAGCGATTCAACACATAGTTCACACACATGACCGCTTCCATACAAAACTTGTTAGGAAGGTGATTTCCTTTAACCATACATCGTGCCATTTCAAGGACTATTCTATTTTTATGCTCGACGACAACATTTTGTTGAGGTGTATATGGCACCGTACATTGGTGTGAAATACCTCTTTCACGAAGAAAAGCATTAAAATCATGTGACATGTATTCATCACCATTATCCATGCGTAGAGTCAAAAGCTTGTTTGAAGAAAAATTTTGAGCCATAGCTAAAAATGATTTGAAGCAAGAAAATACCTCCTCATGTATGGCGAGTAGCATCATCAATGAAGGTAACAAAATATACATGCTTCCCAAAAGATGGAGTCTTGATGGGGCCACATACATCACTATGAACAAGCTGTAATTTTCTTATAGTGTGTATATGACTATCTTTTGGAAAAGAAGCATGATGCATTTTTCCAAGAATGCAACCTTCACATGCATGCTTTCCAATGGACTCAAGTGTTGGCAAACCAATAATCATGTCCTTCTTTTGCAACTTTGCAAACTATTGAAGTTCAAGTGACCAAAACAAGCATGCCAAAGCTCCATTACATCCATGGAAAAAGTATGAGCAACCAAGGCATCCAAGGCAACCCTCTTGTATGTATCCATGTGATACAAACCATTAGATAATGTACCAGACATCACGATAATATGACCATTGCTAAAATCATGAACCATACACTTATCATCAACAAAGTGTAGATGAAGTCCAACTTTGGCAATCAACGGAACTGAAATTAAGTTGTTCTTGATATCGGGCATATACAATGAATTTTTCAAGAGAATCACACCTCATTTGCAACCATAAGCTCAATTTCTCCTACTCCAATGATAGGATAAGAGACATTGTTTGCACACACCACATGTCCTCCTTTGTGTGCATCTTTCAAAGATACAAAAAACCTTTTGCATGAAGTTATGTGCTTTGAAGCACCACTATCAAAGAGCCAATCTGAATCAGCCTCACTCACAACCATACATTTAGAATGCAAAGATGCATCATAATGACATGTAACAACACATGACCAAAAATCTTGAGCCATGTTGGCTTCATCATTCTTTGCAATCAACAATAGACATGCCGGATTCCTTCTTCTTTTCATTGCGCTTAGCAAGCTTTCTACACTCATCAATAGTATGACGAACCTTTTGACAATATTTGCATCTCTTCTTCTTTTGGAACTCAACATGATTAGAGGAATGAGCGGAAGAGAAAGGTTGAGGATTTGGTTTTGATGAACTCAAAGCCAAACTAGTTTTTCCCCTTTTGTGATATAGCAAATGCTTGCATTCCCTCAATCAAACCACTTCTATTCACTCTAGATTGCTCTTCTTGCAAAAGAAGAGACAAAACCTCATCAAATGCATACATATTGGGATTCCCTTTTGCAACCAAATGGAGTGTAGTGGCATAGCTTTGAAAAGATTATGGAAATCCTTTCAACAATGTAGAGATGAGTGATGCATCCAGAATAATCTCATCTATGTTTGCCAATTGCTCTTTCAAGTCCTTGATGCGTGTCACATACACATCCACAAACTCCATTTTATCCATACATACATCCTCAAGTTTCTTCCTCAATTATGCAAAACGTGCTTCATTTTGCACGGCATACAAAGAAGCAAGAGTGTCCCATTCTTGTCTCGACGTAGAACATGACCGAATGTGTGGAATTATATGATGCTTCACAGAAAGCGCAATCAGAGCATGAGCTTAAACATCTTTTCCATCCCATCTAAGTTGCTCTTGTGTAGGTGGAGAAGGAGAAACCATTGTTCTTGAAGAAGAATTTCCATCTGTGATAGTAGATTGTGAAGTAGAAGAACCTAGGGGTCTTCGATCTACATCTGCTGCTATGTTCCAAAGTTGTTTTGCAACAAAAACATGCTTCATCATGTAAGAACACATTCGATAGTTGGTCCCATCAAGCTTATCTTCAGCTCGAAGCATGCTAAAAAGGTCATTGCTGCCCGCCATTTCACTAAAGAGCAAGATTGTGACAAAATTTTTACTTTGATGAAAGCTGAAATGAATGCTGAAATTTCAGCTCACAAACCATCACTCTGATGGAAATTTTGATTGCACAAATGAGAAGGATTTGAACCTAATCTGATACCACTATTGGGTGTGTGAAGTAGTGCGAGAGACACACGAGAAGCACACACAAGGAGCACAAATGTAGCAAGACACACAGAGAAGACGGATGGCTAGAATAGCTCTCTCTATTGACAATGAACTGAACTGAAATAAGAGCTAAATAATATCCCTAAGCACAAAGTACCACCACATATCAATGAACCATGTATGTGCTAACATGGGGAAAAAACCTCTAGCCAACACTAGAGTAAAAAATGCCAATGTATACGGAAAAGGTTCACATCAAAGCTACTCGAGGAACACATAAGTGTAACAAGAACATGGAGAAGTGGTCCAAGTACAATTTTGTAGACTGCATATTTGTATACAACCAATGTTGCTACTAGTCATTGAGCATTGTCTAGTAATCAAAGAAAATGGCTTGATCTTAAATGGTTCTGGGGGAATACCAACCAAAACAAGCCTCCCATTAGGTGCAAGCAAAGTCATAATCTCTTCTAGATCATGAGGAGTAGAGCAACATCAATAATGTAATCCATGCTCCGATTACACCCTTCAAGGCACTAACAAAAGTGAGAGGATCAAAGAACTTTCCACCACGATAGCCTTGAAGGCATGTTGCATGGTCCTGGCACATTATGAAGGCACATATATCCTTATGTTGATGAATCTCGAGTGCCATAGATATTGAGATAGAGATAAAGAGAGGGTGAGATAAAGTAGAGAGAGAAAATATCTCTCTTTCTTTATACATGTACAAAAGGATTTATATACAATAAAAATGGGGGAGAAGGATAAGATATGATTTTGCTTGTTAGAGGATGTTCATACACAAGCTTATATTAAGATCATAGCCAACACTTTTAATGCAAAATTCATTCACAAAGATGGGGAAACTTTAATTTGCATCTTCTTCTTCTACAATGATCCTAAGCCAGAATACTACAATTTCCAAGAATAATTACAAGAAGCTACAGCATGGGTCATTATAATCCCCCATATTAAACCTTTTGGCATGATATTGCAGCATGGTCTTCCATATAGGTTAGATTCTCATGCATTCTAAGAATGAGATGGTCTATTATAAGCATGTAATAGACAAATCCTCAAGATGTTCACTAAAGGAAGAAGTCCTCCTTCCAAAGTTATCAGTTGCATTTCTATCCTTGGTAGAAGCTCAACTACTTTGAGATGCTAGATCCATCTTGGTATAAGCTTTGTTAAATTTTCAGCCACCTTAACAACTGATCCTTTATTCATGTGCTTTTCTCCCACGTTCTCCTCATGTGACTTTTTCTTCCCCTGGGCTTGCATCATGTCGTGCATTGCTTCTCCTTTTTTCTCTTTGAGTGTAGTGATTCATTCCATGTGATATCCAACATCTTCTCCCTTTTTGCATCGTATTCACCTTATCAAAGTAAATGATTAACTAAAAGGGGGGCACAACCTCAATTCCATAGGCCAATACGAATGGGGCTATCCCAGTGGCACTCCTTTGAACAATGGGATAAGCCCATAATGTGCCAATCATAGCTAATGGTCAAGTATTTCTCATGATAGAAATAAGGATCTTGCCAGAGCTCCCTACTTGTCCATTATCCCTAGGATAATAAGCACATGATCTTATATTTTTAAAACATGCTCTTCAAAACTTGGTTCTGAAAATGATCCCCTCTGTTTCTAGTTATTTCTAAATGACACCCAAATCTGGCACATATTTTTATATATAACTTAGAAATAGTAAATGCACAATGATCCAATCAAGCTTTTGCCTCTACCCACTTGGATACGACATATGAACATCAAGGTATACTTTTTCACTCCAAAGTGGTCAAGAAGATTGGTGGGAGCAATGAAGTCACTCCCACTTCTCTAAAAGGGTTGCAAGCTAGCGGGAACATCAAGCAATTGAAATTCTAGCTTTGAAGGCTTTGGTGCACATCTTCGATATTCTTCATGTATCTTGACCACCTATCAAATCCCCTTGTGGAGGATCTTGTGAGCAAGTTCCTTCCTTGTAGGATTTCATTATCAATAGCCATCACTTCTCCAAATGACACATACATATAGGCAATTCTACAAAGGTGAGAAGGTTTAGAATCTCTCCATACCATTGTGATCATGCCATCATTTGGAGTCATTGGATATCTATTAGGTCATCAATCAATCCATTTCACGCTCTCCACTCTTGTTCATTGAAAAGTGATCAACCATAAAGTGCTCCTTGCTTGGCCTAATCTAGGTCCAAAAATAAAATTCTTGGAAGATGACCAACTGTCACCAAACCCAAGTTGCAACTCTTGATTTGTTGAGAAAGCATTTAAATGGTTGATGGTCATTAATGATTACAAGGTTCATGTTTGATAGATAATGTCTAAACATTGCAATGCAAACATAATGGATAAACTTGCATGCCCTTGTGGTACTATAATTCTTCTTTGTAATGGTAAGAGCATTTCTTGCATAGAAAATAGGATGATCTTCTTTACAAGTGCTAAATGGTTGTGCTAAAACCTCTTCTAGTGCACACAAGCTTGCATTAGGATGGACACATTCCAATTGGTGTGATAAGCAAAGGTGATGTAAAATTTCATCTTGTTCCTTAAAATCGTGGTCTCCTTCACATGTCCAAATGACTTTTTCCTTCTTGCTTGTGCATTGTGATAGAGGGGAGCGACATGAAAATAAATCCTTATGAGCCTTTGATAATAGCCAATATGACCTAAGAAACTTTATACTTCCTTTGGAAACCTTGGGATGGGCATAGTTAGAGTTTCAACTATTTTGTTAGGATTCATTGTGAGTCTTTTCACAAACATCATGTGTCCAAGTAAGCTATCTTTTGTAATCATGAAGTGGAACTTTATTAGATTGTGATTTAGACCCACTTGCAAACATTTATTAATGATTTCTTGCAATTCCTTTGTGTTTTGTTCTATGTCTTCAAGGATAGCCCTTTCATTTTTACCTAAAAAATTTGAGAAGTTATCCATGAATGTCCTTAAGAATTGTGTGACCCACTTACCCAATATGGCATGCATTGCTCTCTTGAATGCAACAGAGGCATTCTTCATGCCAAAATCTATTCTTTTCTACTTGTATGTTCTCCATGGTGTGAGAAAATTGATCTTCTCTTGGTTTTCAGGTGTATGGATTTTTGTTATAGCCATTGATGTTGATATGATTCGGTAATGATGTGTGTGAACATAGTAGGACTCTAGGGCACTTTTTTCCCTCTTTAAGAGGTTTTTTCCCTCTTTAAGAGGTTTTTTCCCTTGGCTTATATCTACGCCTATAACCCTAACAGGTTACTTATCTTTGTACATTTACCTGGTAATACATTGATTATTATGTGTTGTGCTTCAAGATTCTTCTTTTTCCTTGTGTTGTTTGTGTGCTTTTACAAACCTCAAACTCCAACAATTGGTATTAGAGTAGGTCTCCGCCTCATCTAGGGTGTTGTCAACACCCCTCTAGTTGCAGTCTCATAATAGCATGAAAATTGATGAGCATATACTCATGTCAATTATGAGCTCAAAACTGCTTTGCTCTATCGTGTCAAAATTTTGATATGAGCTCATTTCAGCCTCTATATGCACTATCGCAATGCCTGTGCAATCAATTTTTTCCTTTTGTGCCAAACATATATACAATTTCCATTTGTCAGTACAAGCACCTCAAAGTCTGCTACATGTTTAGCAGAGCTCGATAGGCAGACTCACGTCATTTACCATATGCATCGGGTTCTTTGTCTTTGACCACCTATGTCATATATGCAAAATGCATTGCAATAAAACTATCATAGCTCAGCCTTTGAATTGGATAACTTGCTCTCGAAGACCTCCTTTCATTTTATTTTTAATATTGCTTCTTCAATCGGTTCAACTTTACCTTTGGCGTAATCACCTCTTCATACTCTTCTTCACTTGCATTTGAATCACTATTTTGGGCAACACTTTTAGCTTTGAATCTTTCATAACCTGATGTTGGTGATGAGGAATGACTCCTTAGTCTCCCCTTCCATGTTGACTTTCTCCATGTGATGTAGAAGCTTCTAGACCTGACATTTGAGTGCTTATGTCCTGAAATTCTTCTTGGACAACACCTCCATCATCTTCACAATCTTTTTCAAGAATCTTCTCTTTCCCTTTGTCTCCAAACCATGGTCTTAGCTCATCAAATACCACATCTCGTGAGACTTGTAGCTCCTTTGTCACTGGATTGTAGCACATGTATCCTTTTTGCTCCGATGAATATCCCATGAAAATACATTTTTTTGACTTTGCCTCCATCTTTGTCCTTAGTTCTTGAGGAATGTGAAAACACACACATCCAAAAACTTTGAGATGTGTAAGGTCAGGTTTCTTACCGGAATAAACCTCCTCGGGAGTTAGTTTCTGCACTCTAGTTGTTGTGCACTTGTTCATCAAATAAACAGCCGTACTAGCTGCTTCAATAGTTTAGTGGCATCTTCATCTCATTGAGCATGCATCTTGCAACTTCTGTGATATGTCTATTTTTCCTTTTAGCTATTCCATTTTGTTGAGGTGTGTACCTACATGTAAATTTTTTCTTGATGCCATTTTCATAAAGAAAATCTGAAAATTCTTTGGAGAAATATTCTCCTCCTCCATCAGACCTCAAGGTCTTTATGTAACATCATGTTTCCTTTTCTACCTGTGCTTTAAATCTCTTGAGCCCCCATCTGATTTTTGTTTTATGCAGAACATCCATACTTTTCTTGAATGATCACCAATAAAAGTGACAAATTATCTATTACCAACCACCAATGGTTGTTGTGATGGTCCCCATACATCTGTGTGTATCAATTCGAGGAGATTGCTTGCCACATAGTTACTCTTCTTGAATGGTTGTCGAGTTTGCTTTCCTAGTTGGCATGCTTCACAAAACTCATGTAGTCGAGCATCATTGAATCTTGGAATACCTCTTACCACTTCATGGTTGCTCATGTCCTTGAGCTTGGGAATGCTGATATGTCCAAACCTTTTGTGCCACAAATCAATTTTAGCAATCCTCTTGTTTCCAAACTGAATATACATCACCTTTCCATTTGGCTGTTGAATGTCCAAAGTGAACATCCTATCTTCTTTGCTTCCTTGAGCAATGACCTTGAATCCTTCTTTTGGATTCTTTATAAAGCAACCTTTTTCATTGAAGATAACATGATATCCTTTCTCTACCATTTGTCCTACTGAAATCAAATTCTTTGCAATAGTAGGAACATGAAGAACGACAGTGATTACCTTCTGGTTTCCAAGCTTGATATCTCCAACATGCTCAATTGTGTGTTGAGATTCATCATCGGTCTCCACACATCCTTTTCCACTTGGAGCTTGTAGCTTTGTGAATAAATCTCCTTGGCATGTCATATGGTTGTTGCAACTTGAATCTATAAACCATTTTTTATCATCACTTCTCGGGTTGTTGTACTCATGCTTCATGGCAAGCATGGTTTGCTTGTCTCCTTCACTTGATGTACTTGCATATTTATTTTGGCTCCTTTGGTTGCCTCCATTCAGCCTTCCATGCTTTTGCCAACAATCATTTGCATAATGTCCTATTCTACCACAATGATAGCATGTTATACCTTTATGAGGATTGGATGAACCTCGACCTCTTCCTCTAGTTCTTCCTCGACCTCTTCCATATGTGTTGTCATTTGAGTTGTCCTTGTTGTCCTCTGAGTTGTGTTGGGTGGAATTTTTGTTGTTGTAGCTTCTTCCTCTTCCTCATGAGACTCCTCTTGAGTTCCTTCCTCTATCTCAACCTGCATATAACATTTGGCTATGGTTTTCCTTATCTTTGTTGCCTTGTCCTTGTTGAGCAACCTCTTCAGCCACAAAATTTGGTATAATCTCGTTGAATGTTGGTAGAGGATCTCTATAAAGAATGTTTGTGATGAGGGGATTCCACTTTTCTTCACTCCCCAAGCCATAGAGGGTTGTTTGGATGATGCCTTCCTCTTTTATCTTGCATCCACATGATGCTAACTGATCTCAAAGTTCCTTGATCTTCAATGTATACTCACTAATGCTTTGGTTTGAGCTTTTTTTCATGTTGTTGAGCTCGTTCTTGAGTTGCATCCTCTGAGACCTTGTTGAGGTAGCATACACCTTCTCCAATGCTTCCCAAACTTCCTTGGCTAGCTCTAAGCTTTGCACATGAACAATCATAGTGTTAGAATTAACTTGTGAAATGAGGAACATCACCCTTCGATTCCTTTCTTCCCAATCAGCGAATTGTCTCCTTTATGCTAGAGTAATGTTGGGATCTTGAAGGTCCACTGGTTGTGGATCATCTCCAATAACTAGACTCCATAAACCTTTACCTTTAAGGTAATTTGTCATTCTATACCTTCAAGATTGAAAATTATCTTTATCTAAATTCTCAACTTGTTGTCCTAAATCATCCATTGAAGACTTCCAAGTTTGAAGTTTACCTTAGTTATGTTCTGGCGCTCTATCTTGAATTTACAAAGCTCCCCCTTGATTTGTAGCTTCTCCTTTGCTTTACTTCAGCTCTAATGCTTTGCCTCTTTAAGATCCAATGCTCTGATACCAATTGTTGGAGAATTCCTCTCCTATTCATTGCAGAAATTCTAAAAATGGATACATATATTGAGAGATATGACTCTCACAATCACGCTACCCAGAAATTGGTATGCGGCTCGAAATAATCTATGAGACTGAAGAGAATGAAATGACTGAAACCAAATGAACTACCTACAAAAGGGACTTCAACGTCTTCTTCCTTTGTTCTTGAGTGTCCTCCCTTGCCTCTTTTGTAGCCAAATGACCACGAGCTCTCATGATGAGTTTGGGAGGTCTTCTCCATAACTCCTCCACTACTTTGAGTAGCCACTCTTCTCTTCTAGTTCAGTTTTTGGATTTGATTCTCTTTTTGTTGATTCACATTTTTCATTTTTGTATTTTCCTTCTATTTGAAAAAAATCTTTTTTGCAAAATATATATGATCTTGCTTCTTTATTTTTAACAGATGAGATTGTACGTCACCAACCTGCTGTCACTCAAGCGGAAAAACCATTGCCATGGTGGATGAGGTAGCTCTATGATTCTGCAATCCCATTACACAGTCAATTGAACAGATTGTAGATGGTCCAAGGCGATCACATAGAATAGAGGAATAGAGATGGGCAAAAGCCCATATTGTAAACTCAGCAATTATGGCTGAGATTATCTGCAAACAAGCAAAGGAGCCGACAAGTGTGGAAGAAGCACTCCAAAATCCAAACTAGAGAACTGCTATGCAAACAGAATTCAACAATATCATGAAGAATGGAACTTGGGAGCTAGTGGAGCGACCTTCAAAGCGGAAGGTCATTGGCACCAAGTGGATTTGGAAGCTAAAATACAAGGCTTATAGTACTTTGAAAAATTACAAAGCTAGATTTGTTGCATAGGGATATTTCCAAGTCAAAGGCATTGACTTCGAAGAATCATTTGCCCTGACAACAAGGATGACTACTCTTTGGCTAGTACTAGATGTGCTTGTACATAAAGGATGGGCAGCATACCACATGGATCTCGAATCAGTGTTCCTGAATGGAGACCTCAAGGAGGAGATATATGTGTCTCAACCACAAGGGTTTGAGGTTTCTCATTCAAAGAACAAAGTATGTAAGCTAAAAAAGGCATTGTATGGGCTAAAACAATCCCTGATAGCTTAATACCAGCGGATAGATAGACATCTTTTGGATATAGGATTCGAAAGATATGCTTTTGAAGCTAATTTGTATGTTCTAAAGATAGGAGGGAAGACAATTGTGCTTGTACTCTATGTAGATGACCTTGTAATCATTAGAAATGATGATGCACTTCTCAAACAAACAAAAGATGCCTTGAGTTTAGAATTTGAAATGACATATTTACAATTAATGCATTATTGCTTAGGTCTTGAAGTCCGACAGGATCTAGGGAAGATCTTTATCTTGCAACAAAAGTATGCAAGGCAGGTGTTGAAGGCATTTGACATGGAAGATTGCAAAGAAATATCTACACCGATGGAAGACAACACAAAATTATCTATTGAAGATATTTCACCTCCGGAGGATATTGGAAGATATAGGAGATTTGTCAGAAGTCTCATTTTACTTGTGTAATATCAGACTGGATATCTCTCATGCTATTGGCATAGTAAGCAGGCTCTCTAATAAGCCGTGTCTATCTCATTGGAAGGCATGCATGAGGATACTCAAATACGTCAAAGGAACCATTGAATCTGGTATTCTTTATGGTGAAGGATCATCTCTAAGTGGATAATGTGACTCAGATTGGGTAGGGGATGTTGATTCCAGAAAATCAGTTTACGCATAATGCTTCTCTTTAGGTTCAGGGATTGTTTCTTGGATCAATAAGAAGAAACCGATCGTAGAATTATCTTCTACAGAAGCTGAGTACAAAGCGGCATGTTTTGCTGCATGTGAAGCGGTATGGTTGAGAAGGGTCCTATGGCATATAGGAATTCAACGACAAGAGGCGACAAGGTTGAGATGCGACAACCAAAGTTGCATAGCCATCGCCAAGAATCCTATTTGTCATGCACATACTAAGTACATAGAAATCCAGTATCACTATGTGCGAGATGATCGAGGATGAAATTGTGGGGTTGAGCTATTGTCGAACAGATGAAAATGGAGCAGACATTTTCACCAAGGCTCTGGGGAGAGAGCAATTGCATTGACATCTTCCAAAGCTTACCATTGGACCAAGAAGGTAAATCATTGCACGTGGACATGGAGGGGGGTGTTAGATATACTCAATAGTCCACCCACATGTAATCGCAAATGATCCATGGTGATCTAAGTTGTATGGCCCCCATTATGAGGAGAAGCCATTATGAGAGTTCAGACATTTGTGATGAGGTCTAGTTGAGACCAGAAAAAGTTTTAGATGATCTATGTGAGTTTAGTCAAAAGGCTAGCCATGGCATATACTTTAGTCACGCTGAAATTCCAGAGGTATGACAACTTGATAGTCAACCAATCCAGAATTACGGTGATTTTTCCAAGAATCTGGAGGTATGATAATTTGGTAGTCAATCAATCCGGAATCACAGTGATGTGTCTGGAACCTCGGAGGAAGTCCAAAGGTATGACAATTCAGTAGTCAACCTATTCAAAACTACAGTGTCCAATTCAATAGTTCCGATTTGTTCGGTGGTCTCGATGGCATTTTGAGTTCTCTGACTCTCTATCTGATTACGATTCTTTTGGAGTGTTTTGCCTCTCTTTACTCTACCTGATGATCTAATTCCGCTGTGTTATTCATCTTAATCATTCATTTTCTAACATATGAAAGCGCCAAAGTGAAATAATTGAGCTAATACCACCATAGAAATCCACCCATTTCACTAGTCCATAGGCCTTTTTTTATTATAAGGGATGAATCTAAAGAGAGGGATGACCATGCTCATAGAATAGATCATGGTGGAGGGGAGAATACTCCACATATGATACCTCTACTCATTTTTTAGGAGAAGAATGATTTAAGAGGGGAAGAATGTTGTATAGTTATGGGTTAAGTAGGCCAAATATATGGATTCTAAGGGTTAGAGTATGATATATATTGACCTTGGTTTAACCCTTGATTTACCCTTCACACATGTTTCAACCTTTGGGTTGAATGCTTGGTTTTAACCCTTGGGGTATTTGTTCATATGAGCTCCCGATTGAATGGTTGTGAACCTAAGGCTTGATTTATCCTAACGTATTAGTTGTTGGTAGGATTTGTAACATGATGGTTTATGGAGTTCTTAGAATAATATGTTTATTCTCAATATGCATCATACTCAAAAAAAGTTACAAATATATGATTGTTCAATAAAAATCCTTATCTAGTACTTATGAATACGAATAAAGAAATATTCCATATAATTTTCCTTCCATGAGTAATGTGGATCTTGCAATGTATCCAACCATAAATAGATTTTATACATCTTGTACCAATAATTTGGCGCATGATTATTTGCATTTGTTTCTTCTCTCTGCTTCCTTGCAGAAGCTCCTCGACTTTTGCCCAAACCTCTTCAAGCAATGAAATGAAAGAATGTATCTTTGCTTTATGACACATGTATTAATGATATTTGATTTTTTTTAATACAAAAAAAGGGTACATTTGAAGAAATAAACAAGTATAAGAAGCTGAGTACTGGATTTCTTTGGTAGAAAGGTACCCACAATTTTTTATCAATCTTATCCTATGTGGAAGATATGTAGATGTCTTCTTGAGAATATGATGGAGAAAATACTTTCGTTGTGAAAGAAACTTGGGATTCTTCAATGTTGAATCCGACTTGAACATCAATCAGAAGAATATGTTCATCAAGTTCAGAAGAAAATACTTTTTGCATAGTTCTAGGATTTATGGAACAATAGTTTCATACTCCAACCTTATCTTTGGACTTCAAATTGAAGCAGAAGACTTGTACTTCAAATTTATTTGAAGTATCTTCCAATGGAAAGACTAATTCCATAACACAATTTTGTCAGAAAGATAAGACCAAAAAGTTTTTCAACAAATTTTAGAAGTTTTATATAGTTATCCCTTCTACATCAAAGTCTAGGGTCCTCAATTTAGATGTGAAATTTTTAGATATTTCGCATATTACACATTAGAAATTTCATTTTTATATTTTTAGCTGGTTGTACCTCAAAAAACATTGTATACAATCGTGAACACTTGATTAGATTAGGTCATATATCAAAAGTCAAACTAGTTCAAAGACTTGGTAAAAATGATCATTTCACACATGAGGAAATAATCACATATTCTTGAAGTACACAAAGAGAGCAATGCAGAATATATAAGACTTATCATAAAACCACCATTTTTTCGGCTTTGTGCAGAAAGGGCATGAAAACCATGTTGATATATTTAGGTAGTGATGTGTGTGAACACACTAGGACCATCGGGGCACTTTTTTCCCTCTTTAGGAGGTTTTTTTCCCCCGGCTTGTATATACGCCTATTTCCCTAATGGGCTACTGATCTTTTGTACATTCTCTAGTAATACATTCAATATTGGTATCAGAGCAGGTCGTCGCTTCATCTAGGGCGCCGTCGACACTCCTCCGTTTGCAGTCTCAGATTCGCACGAAATTTGGTGAGCATACTCAGGGTGTTTTAAAGATTAAAACAGTTTCGCTTTGTGGTGCCAAAATCGCGATCTGAGCTCGTTTCGAGCCTTCGAACACACTATCACAGTGCTTCTGCAGGCTATTTCATATTTTTGTGCCAAATGTATATACCAGTTTTTGTTTGCCAGTATAAGCCTCTCGAAGTCTGCTACAGGTTTAGAAGAACTCGTCTCGGCAGTTCCGTTCAACTTTTTGAGATACAGTCAATTTTCTGCATCAAGGTATTTTAGTCACCAGCCATGGCTGAAAGCAGTGGTGTATTCCGTATGTTGGCTGTTGAGGATAAGTTGGATGGTACCAACTACCCATTGTGGGCTTATATGATGCGACATGTATTGGTTGCAAAAGGATTGTGGAACATTGTGTAGGGTGTTGAAAGACGTCCTGTTACACCTGTAACAACAGGTACTGCAAATACAGGTGCTGGAGCTGATGAAGATGGTGTCGAAGATGATGTTGTGCAGATTCCTGTTCGTGCTGCTATTTTTGCTGCACCTACTATAGAGCAGATTTGTTGGAATGGTAGAGATGCCCAGACACATGCATTGATAGCTTTGTCTGTCAAACGTGCCATTATTCCTCATATTTGCTCTTGCAGCTAGGGATGCTTGGGATACACTTACCACATTGTACTAAGCTAGGAATGAGGCTCGGTTTGCTTACCTCCGAAAACAGTTGGAGAGTGAGCACATGAATGAAGGTGATTCTATGGACAGTTTCCTAACGAAGATCAAAGACTTGAAGGAACAATTGATTTCTGCTGATGAGGTTATACCAGATAGCTCACTTGTGCAGACCGTTCTAAATGGTCTTCCTGATTCATATCAGAGTTTTGCTTCTACTCTTTGGTTGATGATGAAAGGCAATCCGAATGCCTTATCATTTGATGAGTTAGTCTCTGTTATGTTGTAGGAAGATCAGTCGAGGCAGAACAGGTCCATTATGCGTGTTGCAGATCAAGCTTTCCTGGCTAGTCAGAAGGACAAAGGAAAATGGAGCTCTTCTACTAGTAAGCAGAAATTTGCAAATGCTGCACATTCGAAGAACCAGGATAAATATGAGAAGAAATCAGAAAAGCAGAAATTGTTTTGAAAGTACTCTAAAGGGAATGATCATATCATAAAGAACTGTCCAAAACTGGCTGCAAAAGAGGCAAAGAAAAAGGAGGCTGGAATGGTTGTTGCAAAAGCCTCTACACCAAAAACAGAGTCTGCTAATCTTGTGCAGGAAGAAGAATGGGCGTTTACTACTGTTTGCATTTTTGACCCATCTTCTCATGAGCAGTGCATGTCTGTAGTGGACTCAGATGTTTGGTACTTTGACAGTGGGGCGACCAAACATATTACCTCACAGCGCAGTTTCTTCTCTTCACTCGGGCCTGCCCCTACAGGGAATACTGTCACATGTCCCAAAAACTCCTCTTATCCTGTTATGGGAGTTGGTTAGATCATTTTGACTACTGCTGATGGTAGTTCTTTCACCTTGTTAGATTCTTTATTTGTGCCAGGGATCAAGAAGAATCTGTTATCAGTTTTTGCATTAGCCAAGATTGGCTTGGTTGTGAAATTTGTTGATGACAGATGTACAGTTCATGATCTGTCAAATGGCGATGTTATTATTGCTTCTGGCATTTTATGTCCTGGGTTGTATAAGCTAATAGACTATGAAAGATCTGTGAATGATTCGGCATGTGCAGTTCATGATTCTCAGGCTATCTCAGATGCAAAGCTTTGGCATGCACGCTTTGGTCATCTAAATTTTGCTAGTTTGCTACGCCTGTAGAAATCTGATATGGTGTCTTCTTTGCCCAAGCTTGAGATACCTGGAAAACATGTATGTGAAGGCTGTATTTTGGGCAAAATGCAACGTTCCTCCTTTCCAAAAGATGGTTCAGTTCGGGCTACGCAGAAATTGCAGCTTGTACATAGTGATGTCTGTGGTCCTATGCAGACACCCTCTTTTGGAAATTACCTTTACTTCGTGACTTTCATTGATGATTTTTCCAGGCATGCATGGGTATATCCACTCAAAGCAAAGTCCGAAGTGTTCATGTGCTTCAAACAGTTTTTGGTTTTGGCTGAAAATCTGTCAGCATGTAAAATGGGCACCCTCCGCTCTGATCGAGGGGGGGAATATATGTCTTCTGATTTTAATGCATTTCTGGCTGAACGTGGGATAAAACACCAGTGTACAATACCGTATACACCTCAACAGAATGGAGTTGCTGAACGGAAGAACAAGTCTCTCATGGAGATGGCGAGGTGTATGGTCAAGAGTCAGGCTTTACCTCATAGTTTCTGGCTTGAGGCTGTCATGTGTGCAGCATATGTACTGAACATGTGTCCCACTAAAACGCTGTAGTCTATCACTCCATATGAGGCTTGGCATGACCGCAAGCCATCTGTTGCTCATCTGCGTGTTTTTGGTTGTTTGGCATATGCACTAGTGCCTGAACAACATCGCAGAAAATTGGATGATAAGGCAGTAAAATGTATTTTTGTTGGGTACAGTTCTGAAAGTAAAGGCTATCGTCTGTATCATCCACAGACTAAACGCATTCTGGTTAGCCGTGATGTTGTCTTTGTGGAAGATGCTATTCAGCCATTGCTTTCATGTACTAAGGAGACATCTATTAGCTCCAAAGACATATATGATACTTTGATGCCTCTTTTTATAGGTGGACAGTCTAGTGTTGGTCCTAATGAGGCAACTTCAGCCTTTGTAGGTTTCATATGATGATGCAGATCATTCCATTTCTGATGCAGATTTACATGATGCACTTGTTGATGAGAGAGCTGATATTGAGCAGGCAAAAAATATGCCAAAATGGCTTGTGCAGACTTTACGTGACAGTAAATTAGATGCACCTTTGTCATATCATAATCGTTCAGGCTCTCATAGTGCCTCCTTTGCATCAGATTGCTATGCTATGTCTGCATCTAGTCTCTGTGATGAGAATGAGCCTGCTTCTTTTGATGAAGCATAAAATTTAGAAAATTGGATGGCTGCTATGCAATCTGAATATGATGCTATAATGAAGAATGGTACATGGTCTTTATGTGACTTGCCTCCTGGCAAGAAGGCCATTGGCACTAAGTGGGTATACAAGCTGAAGCGTAAACCTGATGGTACAGTTGACAGGCATAAGGCTAGGCTTGTTGCAAAGGGTTATGCGCAGGAAAGAGGCATTGATTTTGATGAGACCTTTGCACCTACATGCCGTATGACTACTGTTCGGAGTATTTGTGCACTTGCAGCCCATCATGGTTGTAATGTACATCAAATGGACATTAAAACAACATTTCTGAATGGTGATTTGCATGAAGAAGTGTATGTTTTTCAGCCCCGTGGCTTTGTGCAAAAAGGGCATGAAAACCAGGTGTGCAGGTTAAAGAAGGCATTATATGGTTTAAAGCAAGCACCACGTGCTTGGTATGAGAAGATACATGCCTATCTGATTGCACATGGTTTTGAGAACAGTCCAACTGAAAGCACCTTATATGTTAAGCGTGCTAATGATGTGCTTCTAATCATTGTTGTCTATGTTGACAACATGCTGGTCACTAGTCCTATTCAGAAGCATATTGCCAATTTTAAGGCTGATTTGCATGCCTCATTTGAGATGTCTGATTTGGGGCATTTGCATCATTATTTGGGCATTCAGTTTATGCAAATTGATGGTGGAATGGCTTTGTGTCAAATGAAATATATTGACACATTATTGCAACGTTTTGGCCTTGAAGACTGTAAGCCTATTGCCACTCCTATGGAGATAGGTTTACGATTGAGTCTTCATGATGCTGGAGATGCATTTGATGCTGTTCTCTATCAGCAGGCTGTTGGATGCTTGATTTACTTATGCATTACTCGGCCACATATTCAGTTTGTTGTCTCACAGATGAGCAGGTTTATGCATTGCCCAGGAGTCACGCATTGGAAGGCGGTTAAGCGCATCTTTCGCTACTTGAGTGGTACTTGGCTACTTGGGTTGTTTTATCCCAAGGGGGGATCACTACCGCCAGATTTGCATGCTTTTTTTGACTCAAATTGGGCTGGTTGCTATGACATTCGTGTGTCCACTAGTGGTTTTTGCTTCATGCCTGGTAGCTCATGTATATCTTGGTTGAGCAAGAAGCAGCCTACTGTGGCCACTTCCAGTTGTGAGGTTGAGTATAGGGAAGCTTTCACAGCGACTGTTGAGTGTGTGTGGCTCAGACGCCTTATGGCTGATTTGGGTGTTGGCCAGTCTTCTGCCACCACCATCTTCACTGACAGTCAGAGCGCATTAGCAGTTGTGAGGAACCTTGTGTTCCATGCTCGCACTAAGCACATTGAGGTGCATTATTAGTATGTCAGGGAGAGGTTCTCTGCTGGGGAGATCAGCTTGGCATATGTGCCCACGCAGGAGAACATTGCAGACCTTTTCACGAAGGCTCTGCCTAGGGAGAAGTTTGAAGCTTTCCACAAAGCTTTGGACTTACTTCCTTTTGTGGAGTGATTTCCACATAGCTTGGCACTTCCTTATACATGAGTGCAAGCTCCTTGTTCACCGCATCACTCCCAGGGGGGATTTGTTGATATATTTAGGTAGTGATGTGTGTGAACACACTAGGACCACCGGGGCACTTTTTTCCCTCTTTAGGAGTTTTTTTCCCCCGGCTTGTATATACGCCTATTGCCCTAATGGGCTACTGATCTTTTGTACATTCTCTAGTAATACATTCAGTATTGTGTGTTTGTGCTCCAAGCTTCTTCTTCTTCCTTGTGCTGTTCACGTGCTTCCGTAGACGTCTAACTCCAACAAACCACGTGTGCAGGTTAAAGAAGGCATTATATGGTTTAAAGCAAGCACCACATGCTTGGTATGAGAAGATACATGCCTATCTGATTGCACATGGTTTTGAGAACAATCCAACTGAGAGCACCTTATATGTTAAGCGTGCTAATGATGTGCTTTTGATCATTGTTGTCTATGTTGACGATATGCTGCTCACTAGTCATATTGAGAAGCATATTGCTAATTTTAAGGCTGATTTGCATGCCTCATTTGAGATGTCTGATTTGGAGCATTTGCATCACTATTTGCGCATTTAGTTTACGCAAGTTGATGGTGGAATGGCTTTTGTGTCAAACGAAATATATTGACACATTATTGTAGCGTTTGGCCTTGAAGACTGTAAGCCTATTGCCACTCCTATGGAGATTGGTTTACGATTGAGTCTTCATGATGCTAGAGATGCATTTGATGCTGTTCTCTATGAGTAGGTTGTTGGATGCTTGATTTACTTATGCATTACTCGGCCAGATATTCAGTTTTCTATCCCACAAATGAGCAGATTTATGCATTGCCTAGGAGTCAAGCATTGGCAGGCGGTTAAGCACATCTTTCGCTACTTGAGTGGTACTCGGCTACTTGGGTTGTTTTATCCCAAGGGGGGATCACTACCGCCAGATTTGCATGCTTTTTCTAACTCTGATTGGGCTGGTTGCTATGACACTCCTGTGTCCACTAGTGGCTTTTGCTTCATGCTTGGTAGCTCATATATATCTTGGTTGAGCAAGAAGCAGCCTACTGTGGCCACTTCTAGTTGTGAGGCTGAGTATAGGGCAGTGTTCACAGTTACTATTGAGTGTGTGTGGCTCAGATGCCTTATGGCTGATTTGGGTGTTGGTCAGTCTTCTGCCACCACCATCTTCACAAACAGTCAGAGCGCATTGGCAGTTGCGAGGAACCCTGTGTTCCATGCTCGCACTAAGCACATTGAGGTGCATTATCATTATGTCAGGGAGAGGTTCTCTGCTGGGGAGATCAGCTTGGCATATGTGCCCATGCAGGAGAACATTGCAGACCTATTCACAAAGTCTCTGTCTAGGGAGAAGTTTGAAGCTTTCCGCAAAGCTTTGGGCTTACTTCCTTTTGTGGAGTGATTTCCACATAGCTTGGCACTTCCTTATACATGAGTGCCAGCTCCTTGTTCACCGCATCACTCCCAGGGGGGATTTGTTGATATATTTAGGTAGTGGTGTGTGTGAAGACTCTAGGACTGCCGGGGCACTTTTTTCCCTCTTTAGGAGGTTTTTCTCCCCCGGCTTGTATATATGCCTATTGCCCTAATGGGCTACTTATCTTTGTACATTCTCTAGTAATAAATTCAGTCTTGTGTGTTGTGCTCCAAGCTTCTTCTTCTTCCTTGTGCTGTTCGTATGCTTCCGCAGACATCTAACTCCAACACATAGTGTTAGAGATTACGTGTGATATGTAGAAGATAACTCTCCTATTCTTTTCCTCCCAATCCTTCAACATCAATTCTTGATTCATGATATTTGGATCTTGGGGATCCACATTGGG
The DNA here is from genome assembly GCA_020310875.1 of Ceratopteris richardii. Taxonomy (NCBI): domain Eukaryota; kingdom Viridiplantae; phylum Streptophyta; class Polypodiopsida; order Polypodiales; family Pteridaceae; genus Ceratopteris; species Ceratopteris richardii. Next base: position 112,982,586 of record CM035412.1, on the reverse strand, counting down.
ATTATCTTCATCTCCACACATAGTAGGCCACAAACCTTTGTGCATGAGGTAGTTCATGACTTTGAACCTCCATGGCTAATAGTTGTCTTTATCAAGCATGTTTGCAACTCTAATATGAACTGATGGAATTTAATCCCTCAGATTTGCACACTAGAAGTGAAATGAACCGAATACCTATGTCCCTTCATACACCATTTCTACTACCCTGCACCACAACTTTGATTCACCTATCTTATACTAATCCAAATCACCTAAGATTTTAGACACACTTATTATGGTTCATAAGCTTTCAAACAAGCTATAGAAAACCTCAAATGGTTCTGTTTAAGGCAGTCAAAAACTCAGTACAAGACAGACTATGTAGAGATGTAGGACATGCAAATATTAGGGCTACAGAGATACATCAATTTCTCTTTACATAAAATTGATTTCACAGAGGAATATACAAGCTAGAGAATTCACTTTAAATATATTGAATTGGATATGTACACAAGGAGCTACAACTGTTATAAGTAGACTATGTCTATACCTACAAGAGACTAGAGGGGGTGTGGGCTTGATAGCTCCTCCTTGCTCCTCCTCTGTGCATATAGCACCCTCCTCTACATTTTTCCTAGCTTGGACTTCTATGTTTCAGCTCCTTAGGCCTTGAATGAATCTATCTTTGAGCCTCCTTGAGTATATTTCTCCTAGTCTTCAATGACCTGCAAGACTTCCATGCATTTGATGACTCTTTGCCTTCTTTTATAGCTTTTGGATGCCTCTCCTGACTTTTCCACCACCTTAGGACTACCTTGCCTGAAGTTTCCCAACCTTGAGACCGCCCTAGGTGATCTAAGTCATGATGTTTTTCCACATTAAGATCTTTTGACCATTTTGTCCATCTAGAGCTTGCATAATTTTCACACTTTCAACAATTGTCTCACTCCCTACATTGATTTTTAGTCTCACAGTAGTACAGGAGTGAGCAATATACCTATTGAGGTTGTCTGAATCGTTGCCTCAATTTCTACTCTCTCAATGTAGAGGGAGTGTATAGGGACTATTTTGATTGTCTAATTATTTGACTCTTAATGTCACAACAATCACTTCGATTCGTGTGAGCATAATCACTGTAGATCACAAGGTGTATAGAAATAACATGCATGCATACATACATACATACATACATACATACATACATACATACATACATACATACATACATACATACATACATACATACATACATACATACATACATATATAGATACATACACACATAAATACATACATACATGCATCTATGTATAAATACATGCATACTTACACACATGTCCAATAAGAAGGCTAGGTCTGGTATGTTAGTTAGGTCCAATGACTACCCGCTTAGACCTAATATTTTAGGGATAAGATATGTTTCCAAAGGATGTGGGCCGAGACATCACATTGGAAGGTTATCCCATTCTTTTGGTGGGACAATCCTTAGAATAATGATCTATTGCATCAAATCAGAGTTCTCATGGAGGAGTCCCTTGAGGTAGCAAAACTCTAAATAGTGATTGCATTCACCACACCTGTAGCACATGATTAGGCATATGTGCCTCTTAGTTTATGAGGGTTTCCTTTGTGGGGGTTTTTTTAGGTCTTGAGATGTTGGATGGATACATTGAGGAAACAATCCATTAGAGAAAGTTTGGGAAGTGAGTACCATTTGGGCTTGCATAAAGAAGTTCGAGTAGCATTACAATAGACTTATAATGCATGGAGGTTAGGATATCAATATAGTATACTCATTTTGAAATGACCCAAAAAATGCTACAATGAAACTATGAGTTGATTAAAATGAGCATATGACCTAAGTGGTCAAGAGTCATCTTCAAACCATAGTTCTTCTAAAAGGCCTTCAAGTTACATAGCCTCCTAGCCTAGTGCTCTGACTTGTCGGCTATAGAGACACTGAGGTCTCCAAGGATTACATTATTATTGGTGAGTAGAGTATCAACATGAAAAGTACACACCTTATGTGTAGAGGTTAGAATAGCAATATGGTAGATGCATTATGCAGAGAGGTTAGGATGGAAAATGACTTTACAAAAAGAGTGACAAAGGATCGCCTTCGAACCATAATGTGCCAAAGAAGGCAACACTACCCAAATCATTTTAGAAGAAGGAATTTGTATAATTAACAAACATTCTCATGATCATCTAGTCTTAGCCATTAGTCAACTCAAATCCAAGGATTTGGCCAATATGGGAATGATGGTTAACCAAGTAACTAAGGTCATTGGTAGCAATAGCAAAAACCAATGGTGCCAAGGCAAAGCTTGTTCTAATTGATTATTTTAATCTAATAGATTCAGAGCTGATTGTTAATATTAATGTGAGCACAACCATTTTCCACAAGCATCGAGGTCATGTCGATAAACTTTGGGCTGCATTCACAGACTTTAAAAGATTGAAGAATGAAGTCCACTCAAGTCTATCATGTCATGAGGAAGGAGATAAGGAAGAGAGCTCACACACAAATTGTGGCAAGGAAGAATAATCTTCTTCTTCTTCTTCTTCTTCTTCTTCTTCTTCTTCTTCTTTTTCTTCTTCTTCTTCTTCTATTACATAAAAGGAATGTACAATAATGACCTAATACAATAATACATCTAGTGCAATATGTAAAGAACAATACATAAGGCAAATCCTAATGTCTGTGAATGAGTGAGCTGGCAAGAAAGAAATGTGCCATCACTCTTGATAAGTAAATCTAGTAAAGCTCAATGAAGTATCCCTAACATATACTGGCATGACCACTACACATGTCAAAGAAATGAAACATGATACGTGTCATCCTCTATCATCACATGTTTAGCTTGGTATCTCAACAATCCCCCTCAAGCTCAATGTCATGTCCTCTAATCCAAGCATCTTTCGAAATTTCTTCAACTTCTCTGCTCCAATTACTTTAGTAAAAATATCAACAACCTGCTCATTTGTCGTCACATAGACAAGATCAAAATCACTTGCTAATACCTTCTCTCTGATGAAGTGATAATAAACCTCGATATGCTTTTTTCTACCATGAAAAACAGGATTACATGCTAATTGAATGCTGCTAAGATTATCACAATAGATATGATTGCCTTTTGCACTTCCACACCTAAATCTGCAAGTGGCACCTCTAACCACGATGCTTCACGTGCTTCCATTGTAGCACCTCTATACTTAGCCTCTGTACTCAAGAAAGCAACAATGGGTTTCTTCTTGTTGCTCCATGTAATAGTTGCAGTCCTAAGTGAGAATAGAAGGCCACTAGTAGATCTTCTATCTGGAATACTACTAGCCCAATCTACATCGGTGTATCCATGAACCTGCAAATCTAAACCAACTTCATAAACAATGCATAATCCAAAGTAGCACTCACATAATGTAGAGTGCACCTTAGAGCATCTAAGTGTTGTTTCATGGGAATTTGCATAAATTGACATTCACCTACTTAGTAGCATTTTCCAATGCTTCACCTGGTGTAGTATTCAGCTTCAGATTATGATCTACTGGCATAAAAATTGGCTTACAATCAACCATCCCATACTTTTGTAGCGTACTCAACGCATATTGCCTTTGCGACATCCATATACCTATTTCTATATGTATAAACTCAATGCCCAAAAAATAGCATAGCACACCAAGATCTTTCATGTCAAATTCATCATAAGGAGTTGCTTTACCTCTTTAATGCTTGCTCCATTGTCACTTCCTACAACCAAGTCATCAACATAAATAACCACAATCATGATGCCATCATCACCCATCCTTGCATATAATGAATGATCTACATCACACATAGAAAATCCAATAGTGGTTCAGTAATCAACAATCCTTGCATGCCAAGCACGAGGGGCTTGTTTACGCCCATCAAAAGCCTTTTGCATCCTTCAAACATATTCTGGATGCTTTGAATCTTCATATCCTTGTGGTTGGTCCATGTACACTTCTTCTTGTAGTTCACCATGTAGGAAAGCATTCATCACATCCATGTGATGCAAAGTCCATCCTTTTGTTGTAATTAATGCAACAAGTGCTCTGGTAGTAGATATTTTAGTTACAAGGCTGAAACTTTCCTCATAATCAATTCCATATGTATGTGCATATCCTTTTGCTACCAATCATGCCTTATACATGCTTATGCTACCATCAACATTGTGTTGTACCTTGTAAAAGTTAAAGTTAGACGTCTGCGGAAGCATGCGAACAACACGAGGAAGAAGATGAAGCTTGGAGCACAACACACAATACTGAATGTATTACCACTAGAATGTACAAAGATAAGTAGCCCATTAGGGCCATAGGCATATATACAAGCCGGGAAAAAAACCTCCTAAAGAGGGAAAAAAGTCCCTCGATAGTCCTAGAGTGTTCACACACATCACTACCTAAATATATCAACAAATCCCCCCTGGGAGTGATGTAGTGAACAAGGAGCTAGCACTCATGTATAAAGAAGTGCCAAGCTATGTGGAATCAATCCACAAAAGGAAGTAAGCCCACCGATTTGCGGAAAGCTTCAAGCTTCTCCCTAAGCAGAGCCTTCATAAAAAGGTTTGCAATGTTCTCCTGCATGGGCACATATGCCAAGCTGATCTCCCCAGTAGAGAATATCTCCCTAACATAATGATAATGCACTGCAATGTGCTTAGTGTGAGCATGGAACACAGGGTTCCTCGAAATTATCAATGCGCTTTGACTGTCAGTGAAGATGGTGGTGACAGAAGACTCATCAACACCCAAATCAACCATAAAAAGTCTGAGCCACACACACTCAATAGTCGTTGTGAAAGCTACCCTATACTAAGCCTCACAACTAGAAGTGGCCATAATAGGTTGCTTCTTGCTCAACCAAGATATTCATGAGCTACCAAGCATGAAGCAAAAGCCATTAGTGGACACAGGAGTGTCATAGCAACCAGGCCAATGACTGCCAAAAAAACCATGCAAATCTGGCGGTAGTGATCCCCCCTTGGGATAAAACAATCTAAGTAGCTAGGTACCACTCAAGTAGCAAAAGATGCACTTAATTGCCTGCCAATGCTTGACACCTGGGCAATGCATAAACTTGCTCATATATGAGACAAAAAACTGAATATCTGGCCGAGTAATGCATAAGTAAATCAAGCATCATGAAGACTCAATCGTAAACGTGTCTCCATAGGAGTGGCAATAGTCTTATAGTCTTCAAGGCCAAAATGCTATAATAATGTGTCAATATATTTCGTTTGACACAAAGCCATTCCACCATCAACGTGCGTAAACCGAATGCCCAAATAATGATGCAAATGCCCCAAATTAGACATCTCAAATGAGGCATGCAAATCAGCCTTGAAATCAACAATATGCTTCTCATGAGGACCAGTGAGCAACATGTCATCAACATAAACATCAATGATCAGAAGCACATCATTAGCATGCTTAACATATAAGGTGCTTTCAGTTGGACTGTTCTCAAAACCATGTGCAATTAGATAAGCATGTATCTTTTCATACCAAGCACGTGGTGCTTGCTTTAAACCATATATGCCTTCTTTAGCCTGTACACCTAATTTTCATGCCCTTTCTGCACAAAGCCACGGGGCTGAAAAACATACACTTCTTCATGCAAGTCACCATTCAAAAATGTTGTTTTAATGTCCAACTGATGTACATTCCAACCATGATGAGCTGCAAGTGCACATATGCTACAAACATTAGTCATTTGACCATTAGAAGCAAAGGTTTCATCAAAATCAATGCCTCTTTCCTAAGCATAACCCTTTGCAACAAGCCTAGCCTTATACCTATCAACTGTTCCATAAGGTTTATGCTTCAATTTGTATACCCACTTAGTGCCAATGGCTTTCTTGCCACGAGGCAAGTCACATAAAGACCAGGTACATTTTTTCATGATAGCATCATATTCAGATTGCATTGCAACCATCTAGTGTTCAAAATTTTGTGTTTAATCAAACGAAATAGATTCAGTTTCATCACAAAGACTAGATGCAACCATAGCATAACAATTGGATGCAAAAGAGGCACTATGAGAGCCTGAACGAGTATGGTATGATAGAGATACATCTTATTTGTTCTAACTTGAAACTATATGGTAAAGCTTGACTCTTGACCATACACCTCTCCCTTTCCATGAGTGACCTGTTCTTCCATTCAACAACTGTTTTATCCCACGTTGTCATCGAGATTTTCTCTCCTTTCTCACTCACGAAGGCCTACAGGAAACACATTCAGTGAAGGTAGCGAGAATTCCTTGAGAAGTCCAAGATGTATCAAGGATGTCAAAGGGAGTTCACATGCAAACTTTGGAAGAAATCGAGCAAATCCAAGGTAGCGATCAAAGCTAGTCAAACTTCGAAAATTAGGGCAAAAATTTCAATGTCTCCAAATCACATGAAAATTCATATACTTGTAAAGCCTATCAAAGGCAGTCTATAGCCCGAATTTCACATGAAATTGGATTTTCTAGCACATTGATATGCCATGTGCATTTTGTAAAAAATGTAATTTTTCCACTTAGACCCTACAAAATGTTGTATAGGAATTTTTGTTAGCCATATGGTTTGACATCTATAAAGATCATATGTGGCTACATATTTGTACAAATTTTCAAGGCTATCAGAGCTTCCTAGACACCATGCATGCCACCTTGCAAACTTCCAAATGTAGTCAAACTTGGATAAGGGAGATTCGGATGGGAGTTTCTTCTGCATATTTCTAAAAAAGACCTTTCAAAACATAGCCCTGCAAAATCTCATCTTCATCAAAGGACATTTGAAGGATCAAAGAGCACAAAATCCAGTTTTGAAGGTCACTGCAGTTTCCTAGAATAAGAAAATTGAAGCCTTGAAGGGCTACCACATGGCAAACAATGATTGAACCATGTTGTACGATTAGGATGAGCTCACATTCAAGGGTGGAGATGCACTAAAGCATAAAGGAAGGAGGATTCACGAGTTTTGTTCATCGAATAAGCTTTTTTGATGATCAAAGATCAATAATGCAAAGTTTCTCCGAAAATAGTGGCTTATCTTATCCAAATTGATATCAGCAGTGATCTGACAGTCCATATCAGCCCCAGATCCAATGGCTGAGAATTAAAGTGCCTATTTTTCTTCCCTTTGCCCTAGATATCATGTAAAGAACCAATCTTAGCCATCCATTTGATAAATATAATGGTTGTAATGAAAAGCAGTTGATCTTAGGGTTGAGAGTTGATTTCTCTAGATCCAAGGGCCCAAATTCATTCAAAAAACTATATAAATCCCCCTCCAAACTCCTGGAACATCATTGTTAGGCATCCATAGGCCCCTTGCTAGCACATGGTTTCCTTGAGATAATCACCCTCAGTTGAGCGTGTGAGGATCCAAGGTGGGCTAGTAAGAGCATAGTTCCTAGAACCAATTTTTAGACTTCCAATCTAGGATAGGCTCCGAAACCCAGTTTCTCTTTCTTTGCTCACCCTAAGTGGATCGTGTGAGTGAGTTAGAGCTGGATTTATGAGTCTTAGACTTCTTTAGAAACACATTATGATCCTAGAAAGACATAGGGTCAATGAAGTGGAACCTATTCTCTTACGTGTGACATTCGGTTGAACTGTCATGGTGAGAGGGTCGTGCGGACCACCTTTGACCAGTAGAATGCTTAGCTTGACGTTTCACAACTTTCATGTATATGTATGTCATAACAATATCTTCTAATTCATGTCTCTTGTCTCTTGTCACTTAGTCTTTTATATGTTTTTACATGTCTTCTATCTTTTTCTATGTGTGAGAAGGCTCCGCAGTCATGCATTGAACTAGTGAGGATGATCCATTGAGGTTGAGAGGAAATGTTTCTATTCAATTTTACATCATGATCCACATGCAATCATACCACCCACAAAAACCCATGCATATGATTTGGTTTTGAGAGTGTATAAGAAGCTCCATTCTTGGACCATTCTTCCTTTCAAAAATTGATTCATGTGTGTGGTGTTCTTTTTGTTCTCATCATGCATACATCCATAAGAACTCATGCTTATGAATTAATTTTCGAAAGTGTATAAAAAGCTCCGTTCGTGGAACATTCTTCCTTTCAAAAGTTGATTCATGTGTGTGGTTTTCTTTTTGTTCTCATCATGCATACATCCATATGTTCTGCTTTCATAATCAAATCATGACATTTCTCCTCCCCATACCCAACTTCATCTTCACCTTCACATTTTTTATCACATAAACTGTCCAGCACTCACTAGCTTCATACACTCTGCGTGTGCTACGACAGGACCTGATCCACCTGGATTGCGATCACCTCCACATTTGAACCCGATGTGAAACGCTTCGTGGCATTTGCTTTTGATCTTGTTGGGAGGTTGTGATCCATTCCTTTGTTTCATATTTTTCATCCTCATCATATCATCATCATCATCATCATCATCATCATTTTTGAGTGTTGCATTGGATTTCTCACAATATCGTGCACATCTTCATCGTGAAGTAAACACATTTGTGAGAGATCTAGAACATCGTGCATCACTTGCTTATTCACATAAGATGGAGGAAGGATTCAAGTCCCTTATTGTTGAGAAACAAGGCTAAAGAATAGTCTCTTCTATGTTGAGAGAGAAGGGAAAATTCAATGGCATCAACATTACAAGCTACTTAGATTTGTTTGAAGAGCAAGCTATAATTTTTGGTCTTCCCGAAGATCTTTTGATATCATTCTTTGAATAAATTGTGGATAGCTCTATCATAAACCATGTCACTCAATATGATAGTCTTCCTTGGATTGATTTTGGAAAGGAGATGCTCGAAGAATTCTATCTTGAAGATTATAGCCAACATAATCGGGATGGATTCTTATGATGGGTCAATTCTCCAAAGCCTGATAGCTCTATTACTCACTTACAAAATGAGTATATTAGACGCTATGAAAAACTTCCTGATGAGGATAAGATAACTTTGGAACCTGATCTTGTGATCAATTTTCTTAATCTTCTTCAATCTAAAACTCGTAGGGAAGTTGAATAGCGATTAGAAGAGTGGGATAAGCGCTATGGACTTACTGACAATTGGCAAAAAGTGCATAAAGTAGTAGAGGTTGTAGCCCATGGACATCAAAGATAATCCATGCTTTATGAGCAAACTAGTCTTCCTCAAGCTAGCCTTCCACAAACTAAGGAGCAAGTTAGAGAAAAATCCCATGCTATGCTTTTTGACTCTACTTGTATTCCTCAAATGATGGAACCTAGTCAATGTTTTAAAGTAGAGCCAAAGAAAAGTGTAGTTGAACAATCTCAAGTGGAAATTCTCACTAAGCAAATGTAAAGTCTTATTGCTACACAATCAAATTTGGCCAAGACTATATAGATGCTTTACAATCTAATTACATCAAAACTTTCCAAAATCAAATGGACCCAATGTCTTTTCAAGAGCCTAATCAACATGTTATAGCTCCCAATCAAAATCCACAAGTAGCTCCTACTCAAGCATATCAAGTTCCTCCAATGCAAAATCCTCAACCTCATGTGCAAAATCCTCAAATGTATCAAAAGATGTATCCTCAAGCTTCTCAAACAACTTTTCAAAATCCTCAAAATCCAAATTTTCAAAATCATCAACCATATACTATGGAAGCTCCTCTTGCACCTCAAGTACCACATGCTGCTCCCCAAGCTTCTCAAATACTATGGAGATTTTAGATGACATTTTGCTTAAGAGTTAAGTGACTATGTCTTTAGAATAAGTTTTCTCTATTGCAAAGCCCGTTTTTAAAGATAACTTTATCGGCCTAATTAAAAGGAAGAGGTTTCCGCTTAATCTAGATATTGAGATGCAAGATCAAGATCAAGCTATAAATGAAGCCTTAGACTTTGATGAATTTGATGAAGAGGACCTTGACAATGATGAAGTAAATGTTAATAAAAATTTCTTAGGACCTAATCAACCTGACTATGAAAGTCATGACAACAATCTTGAAAGTCAATTTAAAAGACAATTTTGTTCTAGAGGTACATCAGAGATGCATGTTAAAATAGGAAATGATAAGAACGCTATCATTGTAAATGCATTAGTAGATTCCGGCTCAAAAATCAATGTGATTTCAAGAGAAGTCTATGATAAATTTTGATGAACCATAGATAAAGATTGTGGATGGCATATGAGAACTCCAGATAATGGTCCTGTATGGAGCTTATGTTAGTGTGCCCATATCCATAGGAGGAATCACATAAGAATTTCACTTTTTTATTCAAGATAATTGCTCCTATGAAGTTCTCTTAGGTCAGCCCTTTATTTGTGAGAGTTGTATGGAAACTAAAGCCATGGATGATGGGTCTACCTATGCTAGAATTAAGTGGAAGGATGGAATGCAATCACTTCAAGTCATGATAGTAGGAGTGAATCATCCTAGGAATCGATTGTCAATTAGAAAGAAACCTATTGTTACTCAGGATCATGAGCATTCTTATAGTGATTGTGCACCTCGATTCATGTTTGGAGCTACATATGATCAAAATTTTGGATAAAATCCATTATTGAGTGGGACAACATTGGATATTGGTTTGACATCTCGCAACCAATCAACTTGTACAATAGTTTGTCACTTTGTTTTCCACATTCTAGATTAGTTTTTCTTCATAAGAGTCAATTGTCCAAGTCTTTTATCTAAAAAACCCAAAAAGATTATAAAGCCAAAAAAATCATGGAACATGATGAGAACATTGAGCATGTGATTGAGACATCTCATTGTTTCTCTACTCTCGAAGAGTTAGAGTTATGTCTTCAACAAAATTCTAATTCTCACATTATTCTTCTTTCTTCCCTTGATGAGTATGCTCTAATCCAAGAGTATGCTCTCAATGTGGACAAGTACTCAAAATTTAACCAAACACATGATGTCTTAGTTGAAACAAAGTACAAAACTATATGTTAAATGTTTCTTGCCGTCAGAAGCACGTTTAAACATCTATTCGGGTTCTTGGGAGTGGAAGGGGTCTGTTAAACAGAGGCCCCATGCTTGATTTTTCCCAAAATAACCACTTCATACACAACAATATACTAATGTTCAAGAAATCTATCAAGAATCTGTTTACGCTTCACAATCTTTCTATCTGTAATCGGACTCTTCCAAAGCTTACCGAACACACTCTAGTTAATGCTCTCTCAGCGTACAGCGCATGCAATATTCAGTATCGTAATACAAGATTACTTTTGTCTAGCTTAAAGAACTGACCAACACAAACTACCGTACACAACAGAGTCAATAAAAAAACTCAATCTGTACCGTGCAAGTGCGGATAATCCACCAGAACAGAAGACGCAGGATGATTCAGAATTCTCAACCACACAGTACTGAACTGTCATTACTAGAGCATGGGCTTCATCAAACAACTTACAAAACATCAACAAAACAGAGAGACACAACAGTACGCAACATTATCAGAACAATCACAAAGGAAACTACACAGAACGATTCGCTCAGACAGACAGTCTGGCGATCTTCTGGTCGTCTAGGTAAATCACAAACTGAACAGGTATCGATAAACAAACAAGACAGCGATGAGAACAGAATACTCAGAATTACTCAATGCACACCACAACAATGTTACAGATCAATCACCCAGACAGACAGTCTGGTGATCCCACTGATCGTCACCGAAGCGTCTCTTTTCATTGATTTATAAAGATTACAAACATCTTTGTAACAACCTTTCGTTCGTGTGGAATATGAAAAGATTCAGTCTTCTTTAATGATTCTATCATCTGCTTCAAAATGTCTGGTTCTACTAGTTGAGCATCTATGCGTACTGAACTTAAAGAAATGACTTGGGACATCAAAACTTTTGCTTGAGTCTGCAGAAAAGCTTCTTGTAAATAGAATTCATGTTGGAGCAGAACAATCAACAATTAGTGATTACATAAAATCCAGAAGTGGAAAAATGAATGGAAGATTGAAGATCAGTTTCAAGAAAGAATAGGTTCAGAAACAAAGTTCTTTTGTATATTACTCTTGTAAATATTTTCAATGTATTTGGAAAATTGACGAGTTAGACTCATGTATATATATAGATACATGTTCATAGTCGAAGAGAGAGAGATATAAGAGAGATATAGAAGAGATAGAGAAGACAATAGATGTGAAGAATAGAAGAATAGAAGAGAATGAGATGAACATTATGCATGTCATCCATCAGATGTATGAAAAATTATGAGAAGAAAAATCTTTCAGAGAATTGCACGTCGATCTTTTCTTTGATTCTCCTTCTGTAGTTAATCTTTTGAGAAATTCTTTTGAACATGTCTTAATTCATAGTAATCCATCTATGGTTAAATTTTGAGAGTCCAATTGCAAACAGGCTGAGAGAATTTTGAATAGGAACATTCATATGTAGAAAGTTCTGAATGTCTTCTGAAACAGGCGCAGATTCGATGGTCAAAGAAATGGACAGTGCTCAGTGCATAGTGTAAAGTTTTACACAAATGAGGACTGAAAATTTAAGTTGAGAGGTAAGCCATCTATGGCTAAAAGCATTTGATTAAATGGGCTATAGTTTGGGAGAACCATAGCTTAGAACTTACAGGTGTCAAAGTCGTCATTACAGAGAGACAGTTTCAGACATAGGTACATTGTTTGAGTCATTTCTCACAATCTACTCAAGCATTTGAAGTGTTTTAACTTGGAGAAGATGCGCAACCTCTAAGAAACATACTCTACAAAGTTTTATAAAAAACTTTACATGAATGATCAGTCAATAAATGATTACTGTGCAGTAGAATTTTTCTGAGAAGTGATTTTTTCACAGTTGATCAATTTCTTGATAGTTTGGTGATTGTTCTTTAAAATTAAGTGGAGTTTGAAGTTATTCTTGATATAGAGGTGGTCTAACATCAAGGATAGCTTGTTATTTTGGAGATTAACACTCTCCATCAGTGGTATCAGATCAGGTTATATCAAAATTGAGGAAAGGGAGACTCCGACTGCTGCAGACATACAAACTTTACATCTCGAAGGATCAAAAGGATAGTGTGAAGAAAGATTGAAGGAAGACACATAAAGGTTGTCCAAAGGATCAGAAGGGGCAACATTTGAAGCTAAGGTACATTCATTCTTTATAAGGACTAAAGATTTGAGACTACAGGTGAAGCAAGGATGGGAGATAGTCTCCAAATTGAGAAGTTGGATAGAGAAAATTATCCAGCTTGGTCTATGAGAATGGAAGCTCATCTTATGAGCAAAGATCTGATGGGATATATCACGGGAGAGGAAGAAAAGCCATCTATCTCATGATTGTTGGCATAATAATCAAAGCAATGGTAATTTTAATCAGAACTTTAATCAAAGAGGAAGAGGTGGTAGATATCAGAGAGGAAACTTCAGAGGTAGAGGTGGTAGGAATTCTTTTGGAAGAGGTGGAGGAAGAAGCTTCCAAAATCAATCCTATAATAACACCTACTACAATTATGCATCAGATCAGAAAGAAGATTCGACTCTCATTATGAATGCAACATGTGAAGCCTCACATGAAGACATGAGAGTATTTTATATTGACTCAGGATGTAGCAATCATCTGAGTGGAAACATTGCTTTGATGACTGATCTAGATCATAATGCAATTAATCATACAGTTCAAACATGTGATAATACAAAGCACAAGGTAAAGTCAATTGGTTCAGTCAAAGCCAAAGATGGAAGCACTCTTTTGAGTAAGGTTTTGGATGTTCCTACAATTCCTAAAAATCTGATAAGTGTAGGACAAATTGTGGAAAAAGGATATGAGGTAAGGTTCACTAATGATGGAGTTTATGTTGAAGACCCTAGTCAGGGGTATAAACAGATTGTTACAGGGAAGAAGGAAGGAAGGCTCTTCACATTAAAGGTACAAGGAAATGTTGGTCATGCTATGTTTGCATATGGAGAGCAAAAGGTGTCAGAATTGGATCTTTGGCACAAAAGACTTGGACACTTTAATGAGAGAGGTATCAAAGAAATGATAAACAAAAAAACACTGCCAATGGCAATATCTGATGTGTCTACAAAAACATGAAATGGGCGTTCCCAATCAGGAGGTTGTAGAATTGGAACCTGCGTTAATAAGCTTTTGAGATGATCAAATGCTGTTTGACATTCCTGAGTCCAAACAAACTGTCTAGGAGTACTGGTTATTAATCTATTGAGAGGTATTGCCAAATGAGCGAGCCACCGTAAATGTTGACCATGCCACCTGACTTGACCCATGAATCGCATGACTTCTTTCGGCGTAGTAGGCACAAGTGCTTCTAACACATCTGCAATTTTATCTGGATCGACTTGTATGCCTTGTGTAGACATAATATGGCCAAGCAGCTTACCACATGAAACCGCAAACACAAACTTGTTTGGGTTCAGGTAGAGTCTGTATTCACGACACTTCTCAAAGCAACACCGTAAATGATACAGGTGTGCTACCATCTTACCAAATAAAGAGAAATTATCTAGATATACTTGCATGAAAGAAGTAAGATAGGGGGAGAAGATTTCCTGCATACATCGTTGAAAAGTACTATGAGCATTTCTTAATCCAAACCACATAACTGTACAAGCAAAAACACCCCAATTGGTAATGAACGCTGTTTTTGGTATATCTTCCTCAGCCATTCTGACCTAATTATACCCACTATATCCATCCAGAAATGAATGCATTTCGTGCCCAGCCACTCTATCCAGCATTGTATCAAGAAATGGAAGAGGAAACAGATCTGGCACCGTAGCTGCATTCAGTTTCTGGTAATCCACACATATGCGTAGCTGCTTATTCTTCTTAGGGACGATAACAATGGGTGATATCCACTCAGCATGTTCTATTGGAACAATGAATCCAACTTTTAATAACCTATCAAGCTCTGCCTTTACCTGTGCTGCGTAGTTAGGATTCATCCAGTAGCTGGGTTGTTTAATTGGTTTTGCTTCCAGTTTAAGTACAACTCGATGCTGATATATGTGAGGATCCAGACCCTTCATGTCACGGTAATCCCATGCAAAAACATCAGCGAACTCACGAAGTAACTGGATCAGATCTTCTTGAAATACTTTAGACAATCCTTCCTTTATTTTGACAGGTCGTGGATTAATTTCATCCCCTAAATTATATGTGATCAACTGATCTTCTGGAACATAGAATTGACGAGGTTTTGCTGAATCATCGACTGATTCTAAAAGTTGTTGTATAGCAGTTTCATCCTTAGCAGCAGTATTTTCTGTTTCTACTTCTTCGGTCACAGGAATCACCGTACACACTACCGGATTCCAGTGATCTACAACAGATTGTAAATCAACAGTCCCTAAGGAAATTAAATCTATGTTATTCTTCAAAAATTCTTCTTCTTCGTCATCGGATAAACCATCTAGCATGTGAACTGGTTCTGCCACATAAGGTCTAGCATGTAGCTCACAGGGCTGAATAGCATCTAATTTTACAACATATTTTCAGTTATTGTCTTTGAAAGTGAGTTCCTGTGCGGACCAATCCTGTATAACCTTAGCTTGTTTCAGCCAAGGACGATCGAAAAGAAGGTTATAAGCAAGACTAGACTCCGGTAGTTCTAGAACTATGAAAGTCATCTTAAAAGTGGTTCTTTGCAAAGTGATTGGCACATTCCGTACGAGTCCTACTGGATGGACTCTGGATTGGTCGGCCATTCTAACAAAAAACTGCACAGGTTCAATTTCGGTCCATCCTAACTTTTTACAAAGTGCTGCAGTAGCTATGTTTACACCGGACCCACCATCAATTAATACTTGAGTAATTTTATGATTTTTGTACCATACCGTAATTAAAGGAATCGAGTGATCCACCGTAGAGTGAATTTCTGGTTGTATTGTTGCCGTTGCTGGAATGCAGGCAGACTCAGGATTGAACTGTTGCTGAAACTGTTGTCGAACTCCTGGTACTAATGCAAGTAACTAGCCAAGAGGGAGAGTAATGGCTGCTTTAGATAAAATTTCCCATGCTTGATCTGCTTGATTTGTACTTTTCACCGATTTTGAAGACGATGCGTCGGTTACTGGGATTGACTCTTGCTCTTGTGCAGTTTCTTTTGACAGCGGAACTTGTGTCACCGGAATAGGATCTGGGAACACTGGAGGTTCTGTGGTGGTCCACTGACTAGCTTTGTCATACATTCTTTGCTGTTCTCGGATGCTCGGTTCAAATATTTCAGCTGCTGGTTGCAGTGGCTTACCGGATCTGGTCTGAACTACTGCAACTTGTGTTTCTATGGGTGTGATATGAACCATATTTGTCATTGGGTTCTGGCGCTCCTTCTTCCTTTGATCATATTCGGCCGCATCTTTACAAAATCTTCGAATGTGTCCTAATTCACCACAAAAATGACAACGAGGAGGTGGCAAAGCATTACCTTCTTGTGGTGGACCTGTCTGCCAGCGGTTTGCATTGTAGTTATTATTTCTCTGTCCTCAATAATTTCGGTAGCCTTGCTGCTGGTTGTTTCTCATTTGAGGAGGTACATAGTGATTGGCAGGCTGCCCTGGTTCTTGTATAATTGCATTTACTGTTGTCGAACTCCTGGTACTAATGCAAGTAACTAGCCAAGAGGGAGAGTAATGGCTGCTTTAGATAAAATTTCCCATGCTTGATCTGCCTGATTTGTACTTTTCATCGATTTTAAAGACGATGCGTCGGTTATTGGGATTGACTCTTGCTCTTGTGCAGTCTCTTTTGACAGCGGAACTTGTGTCACCGGAATAGGATCTGGGAACACTGGAGGTTCTGTGGTGGTCCACTGACTAGCTTTGTCATACATTCTTTGCTGTTCTCGGATGCTTGGTTCAAATATTTCAGCTGCTGGTTGCAGTGGCTTACCGGATCTGGTCTGAACTACTGCAACTTGTGTTTCTATGGGTATGATATGAACCATATTTGTCATTGGGTTCTGGCGCTCCTTCTTCCTTTGATCATATTCGGCCGCATCTTTACAAAATCTTCGAATGTGTCCTAATTCACCACAAAAATGACAACGAGGAGGTGGCAAAGCATTACCTTCTTGTGGTGGACCTGTCTGCCAGCGGTTTGCATTGTAGTTATTATTTCTCTGTCCTCAATAATTTCGGTAGCCTTGCTACTGGTTGTTTCTCATTTGAGGAGGTACATAGTGATTGGCAGGCTGCCCTGGTTCTTGTATAATTGCATTTACTGTTGTCGAACTCCTGGTACTAATGCAAGTAACTAGCCAAGAGGGAGAGTAATGGTTGCTTTAGATAAAATTTCCCATGCTTGATCTGCCTGATTTGTACTTTTCATCGATTTTAAAGACGATGCGTCGGTTACTGGGATTGACTCTTGCTCTTGTGCAGTTTCTTTTGACAGCGGAACTTGTGTCATCGGAATAGGATCTGAGAATCAACTGCTAGTTGCAGTGGCTTACCGGATCTAGTCTGAACTACTGCAACTTGTGTTTCTATGGGTGTGATATGAACCATATTTGTCATTGGGTTCTGGCGCTCCTTCTTCCTTTGATCATATTCGGCCGCATCTTTACAAAATCTTCGAATGTGTCCTAATTTACCACAAAAATGACAACGAGGAGGTGGAAAAGCATTACCTTCTTGTGGTGGACCTGTCTGCCAGCGGTTTGCATTGTAGTTATTATTTCTCTGTCCTCGATAATTTTGGTAGCCTTGCTGCTGGTTGTTTCTCATTTGAGGAGGTACATAGTGATTAGCAGGCTGCCCTGGTTCTTGTATAATTGCATTTACTGTTGCTATTCCCTGCAGTTTGGCGTTGTATGCATAATTTTCGGTGGAATGTCTGGTCATATTGCAAATAGCGCAAAACAACTGATTAAGGGCACAAGTGCTTGAAGAGGTAGTCTTCATGGAGGAGATCCAAGGCTTTCAAGATGAGAGGTTTCCAAATCATGTATGCAGGCTTAAGAATGCTCTATATGGAATCAAGAAAGCCCCAAGGGCTTGAAATCAAAGACTTGTGGACTACTTAGTAAAATTTGGATACAATCAGATTCATAAAGAGCCATCACTCTTTGTGAAGAAGGAAGGTAGCAAAATTGTTTTCATTTGTATATATGTTGATGATTTGATCATTACGGAGGATGATAAAGACAGCATAAAGGAAATAAAGAGGAAGCTTGGATGTGAGTTTAAAATCTCTGATTTAGGGATTTTAAGGTACTTCCTTGGGGATTTAAGTACTATACAAAGATGTATGGACTTGATGCAAGGGAAATACATTCTAGATCTTTTGAAGAAGTTTGGCTTGTGTGATTGCAAGCCCATTTCAAATCCATTAGAATTAAATGTTAAACTAAGTGCTCATGAAGGTGAAGTAGTGAAGGATGTGACCATGTATAGGTCCATAATTGGTTCTCTCTTGTATGCTACTATGACAAGACCAAATATTGTACATGAAGTTGGAGTGTTATCTCAATTTTTGTAGGCACCAAGGGTACCTCATCTTGTTGTAGGCAAAAGGTTACTTAGGTACATCAAAGGATCAGTGACTGAAGAGCTATATTATCCATTTGATGATGGATTAAATGTACAAATGTATTGTGATGATGATTGGGTAGGTTCCAAAGATGATAGGGGGAGCACTAGTTGATATGTTATCATGCTAGGGAAGAAGATCATCTCATGGATGTCAATGAAATAACCAACATTCACTCTCTCCTTGATCAAAGCTGAATATAGAGGCTTTGCACAAGTCTCATGCTTATGTGGCTCAAGAAGTTTTTTGTTGATCTTGATTTGCAGGTTAAGCGAGTACCTATTTTTTGTGACAATATAAGTAGCATATGCTTAGCTCAAGATCCGGTGTTCCATGCAAGGTAGAAGCATATAAAAGTGCATTACCACTTTATTAGAGAGAAGATTATGTCAAAGGATGTCAAGGTGGAGCATGTCAATAAAAAGGATCAAAATGCAGATATGTTTACCAAACCTTTGGATGGAGTAAAGCTACAACACTTCAATGCATGCATTGGAATGAAGGACCTAGGCATTGAGACTTGAGGGGGATTGCTGAAAATCAAGTACTCTCTACCATCTAAAAGGACTCATCCATGATTTTTACAAGTGGACCAATAAAACATGAAGACCCAAAGTTATGGAATCAAGTTAGAAGCTTCACCAAACTCAATCAATTTCAAATCTCATCAATCACCCACCAAGAACTGGACCTACACTCATTGGCAGGTGGTTAGCTAGATTGTAGGAAAAGTAAAACTTTACATAAGCACCATCTTGCTTTTCTTTTCTTGAGTTGTATGCATTCCACAAGTTTCCCAATTAGTTAGTGAGGTCATAAACTCCAAAAAGCATCCCCCTTGCTTGCTTAGCTCATTTTCTCATGATTTTGCTCCTCTCTATCTAGAGGTGTAGTTAGGCTTTTCCAAAACTCATTATACTAGATTTTAGAGCATCACATTGTTTTCTCTCTCATTGAATCATTTTCATTGCTTTCAAGCTTCATTTGGTCTCTCATATAGTGCCCCAAAGTTTGCCAAAGTTTCAAGTTCTTTTTTTGATGAATTGTGAGAAATTGCTAAGTTTTTGAAGCTATATCTCTACACATAGGTAGAGAGTGTTGCAAAAAGGTAGCTTGTTTTGTAGTGGATGATTCTCATAACTGAAATTTACATTTGGGATGATTTAAATCTTGTTGGGTAGCTCGTAGAGTCTGCTTTAAGTTTGCAAAGATTCATCTTAAGTCGTTATACAAGAGTAGAGAAAATTGAAGAAAAGTGAGCATATATCACTGCTTGTGGGCTTAGTGGAGGGTAATGTTCTCTTGTGTGGGCACATATGCCAAGCTAATCTCTCAAGTAGAGAAACTCTCCCTGACTTAATGATAATGCACCTCAATGTGCTTATTGTGAGCATGGAACATAGGGTTTCTCACAACTGCCACTACGCTCTGACTATCAGTGAAGATGGTGGTGGCAGAAGACTGACCAACACCCAACTCAGTCATACAGCATCTGAGCCACACACACACAATAGTCGTTCTGAAAGCTACCCTATACTCAGCCTCACAATTGGAAGTGGCCACAATAGGCTGGTTCTTGCTCAACCAAGATATACATGAGCTACCAAGCATGAAGCAAAAGCCACTAGTGGACACATGAGTGTCATAGCAACCAACGATTGTCATTGTAACATCTTGAAGGTAGATGGGAAGCTCCACCTTACCCATGCAAGGGGTTTCCACACCTCCCAATCCTATGACATATGCTTCTATAGGATTGATACTTAGTTGTGGATCCTAACAGCGAGAAAGTCTAATTGCACTTGTGGCTACGCTTGAGTCAATCAAGGCTCTTACAGTCCTTGCACTCTTTCCTTGTCCTACTTCAAGGGTCACAAAAGGACATCTATCAATGATGCTATGAGGAGCTTTGCCTCCCCTAGTTCCTTGAGCAATTGATTTGCTAATTCAATAGTGGATGTGGTCTTGATTTACCCAAACCTGAAGAAGTCCACTTCTTAGGATCAAGTTGGCTACATGGTCATAGATCTAGTCTTGACCCAAGACAAGAGGTATGGTAAGATCCTCATTGTGACATACTAGCATTTGGATTGTCATTGTAACATCTTGAAGGTAGATGGGAAGCTCCACCTTGCCCATGCAAGGGGTTTCCACACCTTACAATCCTATCAAATATGATTCTATAGGATTGATACTTAGTTGTGGATCCTAACAAAGAGAAAGTCTAATTGCACTTGTGGTTGCACCTAAGTCAATCAAGGCTCTTACAGTCTTTGCACTCTTTCCTTGTCCTACTTCTAGTGTCACAAAAGGACATCTATCAATGATGCTATGAGGAGCTTTGATTGTAGCGTGACACATTGCCATTTGGTATCTTGGGACTTCATAAATATCTTACCTAGGTTGATCTCCACCTTCTCCTCTCATTTTCATACGTCGAATATGTTCTAGGGTTTTTTTTTTAGCTTCTTCTCTAACCCGTAACTCTTCTTTTTTTGGCTTCTTAGCAGTGTTGAGTCTCACTGGCATATCCTCTATAAGATGTTCTTGATATAGCTTGATTGGACATCCATTAATATAGCTTGGAAAGATGTCACCTTCTAGAGTGGCCAATTGAAATGCACTGCTAGTGGAAACCCTATTAATGACCATACGTCCATATCCTCATTTTTCCAATTTATGGGCATGTTGCTTTGGTGTATAAACCAAAACTAGGTCTTCCTCTTTCAATCCTTTATCCTTGATGTGTGCATTAAAGTATGCCTTTTGCCATTTTCTTTGTAGCATAGATGTCTGCTACCCCTCATAGCCTGGTCTCACCTAAGAATTCTAGATCAAATATCTTGGAGGACAACCCGTGTCCATTCCACTCGTGCTCTTGTTCTATTTTTAAAGTTGGGATCAGGAAGTCTAATGATAACACAACATTATTTCCGAAGACTATCTGAAATGGGATGGCATTGAGTATCTTTTTGTAGGAAACTCGATAAGTGCAAGCAACATGATGACGTTGTTTATCCCAATCAGAGCCTTTATTATTTACCACTTTTTTCAATACATTACATAGGATCTTATTGTGCTCTCGGCTTGTTTGTTAGCTTGTGGATGATAGGGGGCACACTTCTTATGTATCACCAAGAATTCTAAGAGAAGGTTTTCAATCACTTCATTCAAGAAGTACATACCTCTATCACTTACTAACTCTATTGGTAACCCATATTTGGTGAACATATTCTCAAACAAGAACTTAGCCATTGTTTGAGCATTGTTCTTTGTCATGGCTTTTACTTCAATCCACTTTTCAAGGTAATATATGGCTACAATAATGTACTCTGCATGGGAGTTTCTAGTTGGGGGGGTTCATAGGACCTACAAAGGCTATACCCCACTTTGAGAATAGGTGTCCTCCCATCATTGGACTCAAATGCATCTCATCTATTCTGATCAATTATTATGCATGTTGGCATGTATCACATCTCATCACATAGGTATGTGCATCCATATGAGGAGTGGGCCACCAAATTCTTGAGAATAGAATGGTCTTAATCACTCCGTTTGGCAACTGTCCACCTGCAACACCACTATGTGCAATTTCTAAGATTGTCAAATAGTTTGATTTGTGAATGCACAATCTTAAGTAACCATCTTTGCCTCTTTGATATAGGTTGTCTCCTATTAAGGCATAGTCTTGAGCCTCTTGCTCCATGCTTCATTTTCTTGCTAAAGTAGCCTAGTTGGGTTGTTATCACGATCTTACTCATGTGCACACAGAGGTTATGAATGTTGAAAACACATAGAAGAATAAACACGCCAAGAGAAGAGAAAAAATGCAGTATTGTGTGCAATCTTCCCCCATGCACTCTATTTCCATAGTCCAAAGAGTGCATGTATTTATAGGAATTTTTTATTATGTTGAAATAGTGGTTACATGGGAGCGGGTTCAAAAAGCATGCGTGAAAGTAAAAGTTGGTAACTTTTGTAGAAAGCTTTTGCTTTTAATATCAGAAATTGTCAATGACCTTTATTCTAACCACTACTTTACTAATTGTTTATGAAAATAGAACCCTCTACGCGTGTTTATTTACAAACCATATAAATTATAAATCAGATTATTAATGTCCGTCCTTTCACGCCTTTCACTCCCTCATGAACTTTCGGTTGCTATATCAAAAACACCAAAACACATTAATACATTAATAAACTAACACTCCAACAATTCCTTGTTCAACTCATTCCATAATTCATAAGATGCCACTCAGCTGAAATAGCAATTGACCTTAGTTGATAAAATAAAAATAAATATGGATGGCTAGTCACATGTTCCATCATTGAACGAAAATAAGCATGTTTCGTGTAAAAACACATGCATGGAAATGTTCATGGAGGATTTCCATTAATGTGTTTGTGTACGACATGCAAAAAATTAAGTGGTCATAATGGGGTGTTAATTGTGTTTATGTATCCATTGACATTCTTCAATAGAGTGATTTTTTACTTAACTAAATAACAATGATATTGAGTACCTGTGTGTATAGTAGTGACATCATGATCAATTATTTTCTTAGGAACTAAGAATTCATATTGTTCTTCAATTAAAGGAGGGTCATCAAGAAGTGGATTGAGTGGTAAACTTCCTTTAATGGTTTAAGTAAACTAATATGAAAAGAGTTATGTATATTCCAATGAGATGGTATATCTAATCTGAATGAATTATCATTAATTTTTTGTATAATGTGAAATGGTCCATAATAGTGTGGTGCAAGTTTAATTTTAGGATGCTGAAAAATATTTTTGAGATGTCTTTTAATGATACTCAAGCATACGAGATCATTTTCCTTGAATTCCTTGGCTAATCATTTTGTATTGACATTACATATATAATGTTCTTGACTTTTCCTAATGTGCTTGTGAACATCATGAAGTATAGAAATGTGATCTTGAGCAATAGAATCAGCCATCGGAATGTCGGTTTGAGTATGTGACATGGGAGTGGGAAGCTTTTTAGCATAAACAATTTCAAAATTTGCAACACTAGTAGTGGTGTGTCTGGTGTTATTGTAAGCAAATTGAAGCAATGGCAACTTTTCATCCCAATTAGTGGGACTATCTAATGAATAACAATGCAATAAATCAGGAATAGTACTATTTGTAGCCTCACTTTGTCCATTACTTTCGGGATGGAATGCAGAGCTAAAATCTATTTGAGTACTAAAATGTTGAAATAAGGCAATCCAAAAATGACTACAAAATCTAACATCATGATCAGATAACATTACTTTAGGAAAGCCATGATGTGGGAAAAATGCATTTAATGAATAATTTTGCAGCGTGAGGTCCAGATAAAGTTTTTGTACAAGGTATGAAATATGCATATTTACTAAACCTATCAACTATTTTCCAAATCATATCGTTATGTGATGAAGTGATAGGAAGACCTGTGATAAAATCCATAGATATTTGTTCCCATTGTTTGGTCGAAATGGAAAGTGGCACTAATAATCCAAATGGTTTACCATGATGGCGTTTTACACGTTGACATACAATGCATTGAGAAACATAATGTGCAATATCATTTTCCATGTGGGGCCAAAAGAAGACATCTTTGCAAGCATAAATGGTGGTTTATATGCCTCTATGATCCATGTAAGATGGTTCATGCATTTCTCTGATGACAAAATCTTTAAAATCTTGGGTTATGCATAATCGATGTTGAAAATAAAGTAACTCATGATGAATTGTGTAATGTTCATTAGTTAAAGGTGTGCCATTGTTGAATTCATGTCATGCACGTAAGAAATACAAATCAGATGCATAAGTGGAAATCATTTCTTGAAAGGAATGAATTTGGGTTGCAAAAATATTATGCAAAACAAAAAAATGCGAAGGAAAATGGCTACGACATTAGCTTTACCAGGTTGATATTGGATCATGGGCTGGAAATTTTGAATGAATGAAGCCCATTTAAGATGTTGACGAGAGATTAAGGGCTGATTTAATAAATGCTTAATAGCCTATCGATCGGTTTCGATTAAGACCTCAGATCTCATTAGATAGTGTTTCCGAATTCGTAAAGTATGCACAACCGCTAACAATTCTCTATCATATGTACTATAATTCTTTTCGGAGGGCTTAAGTTTCTACTCCCAAATGCAATGGGATGATCATTTTGCATTAAAACAACACCTATTCTTGAACCACTAGCATCATTAACGACATGAAATGGTTGTGAAAAATCAGGTAACTGTAAAATAGGTGCATGTTTGAGTTTTTAAAGGATTGTTGTTGGGTAAGTCCCCATGAAAATTTTATTTTCCTTTTCAATAACAAGGTAATAGGCAATGCTAAATAAGAAAATATCGAACAAACTTCCTATAGAAACTAGCCAACCCAAAAAAAGAACGAACATCATTGATTGATTGTGGTGTAGGCCATTCTACTATAACTTTAATTTTATCCACATGCATGCCTTCACTTGAAATAATATGTCATAGATATTCTAGCTTACATTGAAAGAAGTAACTCTTTTCAGGATTAGCATAAAGTGTGTTCTCTTGTAGCAAATGGAAAATTGTTTTAAGATGCTTCTCATGCTCACTATCATTCTTATTATAAACAAGTATATCATCGAAGAATACAAGAACAAAAGCTTGGTAATTAAGAAAAATGTTGTTCATCATTTGTGCAAATGTAGCAGGGGCATTAGTTAGTCCAAAGGGCATTACCATAAATTCATAATGGCCCATTCGAGTTCTAAATGTAGTCGTAAAAATATCACTTTGTGTCATACAAATGTGATGGTAACCTGATTTTAGATCAATTTTACTAAAGACGATCTCATCGTAATTTATCTAGAAGATCATCTATTTGAGGAATAGGGTATGTATTCTTTATTGTGATCTTGTTAAGGGCTCTATAATCAATGCACATTTGATAAGTTTTATTTTTCTTCTCTACTAAGAGAACTAATGCTCCAAATGGGGAAAAACTAGGCCTTATAAGTCCTTTGTGGAGTAGGTCTTTCACTTGGTTTTCTATTTCCTTTTGGTGTAGTGGTCTATGCCTATAAGGTGCTTTATGAGGAGGAGAACTATTAGGAATTAAGTCTATGCTATGGTCAAAGGATCCTCACATTGGTGGTAGTTGAGAGGGATACTCAAACATAAAACAATCCTTATAAGTAGTGATGAAAGGTTTATGTGCAATGGGAAGTGTATGAGTATAATCATTTATGACATTGATAAAAACAATGCATGAATTGAATCCTTTCCTAAATGCACGTTTTACTTGAGTATGAGTAATCAATAGAAATGGTTGGAAATCATGTTGTGTAGATAAAGAAATGATTTGACCTTTAAATTCAAATTCAAAGGTATGTGTATGGTAGTCAATGTATGAGTTATAATGATGACAAAAAGGCATACTGAGTATAACATTTTAAGATTGCCAAGGTGCAATTAAAAATGTTCGTGCATCTACATATGGGCCTATGCTAATCATAATATCTTGCACTTCTCGTGTTACATTATAACGATTACCTTGAAATGTAGATTTCACTTTATACAAGGAAGGAAATGTTTTTAATTTAAGTTCTTGTACTAATAAATGTGAAATGAAATCATGTGAACTACCATCATCATGTAAAATATTAACTAGTTTGTTATTGATAGTACCCTTCATGCAAAGTAACGAATGAATTGAGATATTGTTACCCAAGGTACTTTAGTCCTTCTCCAATGCTTCCTCTATCCAAACAGGAAGAATTTCTTCATTATGGGCCTCCATGTTATGCAATTGATTTGCAACTGGTTTCATGTGAAGAGGTCAGAATCGACACTTCATTTTTGTATGTCGAGGTCTACCACAATTCCAACAGGTGATACGTGGCTGCGTTTGTTGGGCATCCACCATTGACCTTTGTAGGGCAAGTGGTTTGATAGGTTGGAGAGATAAAGCAATAGGTGCAGTTGAGTAATTGGATTGTGGAGGATGAGGAAAACTAAAGTAAGATGGGGCATTAAAATTACGCTTCATAGGAAAAGTGGGTTTAACAAAAAGTGGTCATTAACGTGCTTGTTGTCGATGGACCAACTTAGTTATGGATTGGAATTCCTTCTCTGCATCATAGGCAAAACAGATAGCCTTGTTGAGGGTTGTAATTCATAGGGTGTGAAGCTTGGCTTGGATTCCCACCTCCAAACCATCTTTGTATTTCTGTTGCAAGCTATCTTTTGGTACATCTTCGAGCATTCAAACCAATAATAAATTTTGCCAGAACGGCTCTGTGTAGGTAATGACCGTGTCACCGTCCTTCCATGTAAAGGTTGTTTCATGCACATCAAACATGTAAATGATATTGAGGAGGAAGAAAAGAATCCCTCACTTTATCTTGGAAGTCCTTCCATGTGGTTGGATGATCTGTACTGTGATGCAGGATATTCCACTAGAACTGAGCTTTTCCTACAAAATAGTTAGTGGCAAATTTGACTTTTTCACTTTCAGCATATGTTTCATCAGTATAAAAATTGTCAAACTGTGATAACCATGAAAGAACTAAAGGGCCATCCTTACAACCATCAAACCATAGAAATTGGTAATTTTTAACACCAGTCTTGGAATGTATGTCATCCAATTGGGCAGAGATAATAGCTTTTACCACCCTCATAAGGTTATCTTCATCAGATTGCACCTTCTAAAGTACTTCATCACATTGTCGGACTTTGTCTTGAGCACCTCGGAGTTCATGTTGTAGGAGCTCGAGCTGTTGCTCGAATGTTACCTCAGGTAGAGGCGACTCACTGAAATCCTCCATGGTGTTTGTAGGGTCCACGGATATATAGAGAACAAAACCCTCTTGCTAGATATGAAAAAAAAATTTGAGATTGCTTGAATTAAAATATAAAAGGAAGGGTTGTTCTTGGGAATTGAAAAAGTAAGAAAGAGATAAAAGATGTGTTAAATATAAGAAAAGAGAACTAGAGTGATAACACAAAGAGATAGTGTAGTGGTAAAACACTTTCCTTGTGAGAGTGAGGTTGTGGACTCAAATACTTCCTCCTTGGTGAATATAAACTCCTTATTGCCACTCATAAATTAAAACTGGTTCATGTGTAGCCAATGACTGCTAATGGTTGCCAAGGGAGCCATCGATGCCAAAGATGCCAAAGTAATGCCTTAGTTATGCCTAAGTTATATACCTTAGTTGATGCCTTGGAGAAAACCGAAGGAGTAAACATAGGTGTAAATGTAGGTTTTGGTTCTGGAACTGAAACAAAAACAAGAAACAGAAATGAAAACCAGAATCAGAAACAAAAATAGGAACCAGAATCAGAAACAAAAATAGGAACCAAAATTAGAATCAAAATTGGAAATGGACGCAGAAATGATAGCGAAGAGCGAACAACAAACACACGCTAAAATGAATAGAAACAGACCCCTCCATAGTGGTGCGCGCAGACTCTGATATCACTATTATCGAGATCTTATGCACGTGCACACGGAGGTTATGAATGCTGAAAACACATAGAAAAATAGACATGCTAGGAGACAAGATAGAACGCAGTATTGGGTGCAATATCCCCCCATGCACTCTGTTTCAACAGTCTATAGAGTACATGTATTTATAGGAATTTTTTATTATGTCAAAATAGTGGTTACATGAGATCGGCTTCAAAAAGCATGCATCAAAGTAAAAATTGGTAAGTTTTGTAGAAATCCTTTGCTTTTAATATAAAAATTGCGGTCTACAATGACCCTTATTTCAACCACTACTTTATTGATTGTTTATGAAAATAGTCTAACCTCTACACGGGTTTATTTACAAACTGTATAAATTATAAATCAGATTATTGATGTCCGTCCTTTCGCGCCTTTCACTCCCTCATGAACCTTCAACTGCTATATCAAAAACACCAAAACACATTAATACATTAAAAAATGAATACTCCAATAATTCCTTATTCAACACATTCCGTAATTCATAACATGGGTAGTGTTAGTGATCTCATAAATTCTACCAAGGGAGCACTCCATTCTAGAATTAGCAACATCTGATAAAGGGTACCATACTCCACTGCGGGTCTCTTTTGGAACCCTGGACAATTCTTACTTTTCTCATGCATTTCCTTTTCCATACTAGGCCAATATACTCCTAAACATTTCTAATTCTACAATGTTCATCGTTTAGAATAGTGATTTTCTATCAACCTTCATGAGCTTGTTGCAATCACTTGCTATGTTCATCCTTCTCAACACAAGAAGCTAGTACACCCTCTTTATCTTGTCTATACATACTTCCTACCAATATTTGATATTTTTGTGATTTTATAATTTCATCTTTGTTTGTTTTCACATTCTTATTTGCCGGTCCAAAGTTTAGGATAGATACCAACTTATTTGCCCATTTTAACTTCTAAATTGAATAGATAAGCATCAGCTAGTTCATCAAACACTCCTTGTGGTGACTCTCTTAAAGTGATGCGAGAAAGGTGATCCATCATGAGGTGGGTCCTACCTTTTCCTAACAACCATGTTAAAGTTGTATTCCATTAGTAAGGGGAACCATCTTATTAGCCATCCTATATTGCAAGGTTTATTGACCAAATATAATAAAGCTTGATGGTTAGTGAAAAAATTGAACTTCTTAGCCAATAGATAGTGTCTAAACTTCTTCATGGCATATACCATGCCTAAGCCTTCTCTTTCAGTCATTGTATAGTTTTGTTAAGCTATGTTTACTATTTGCTAGCATAAGCTATAAGCAAATCTAGATTTCCTTCACTTATGGGTTGTGCTAGCATAAATCCTATTGCATAATTGGATGCACCTACATGGACATGGAATGGTTTATTCCAATCAAGATTGCTCAGTATTGGTGTTGTGCACAAACATCTCTTCACCTCATTGAAGGAATTTTTGCATTCGTCATTCCACTCCAAATTTGTCAACAGAGCATAAAGAGGTTTACCTATGATTGCATACATGTGGATAAACCTGTGGTAATATCCACAATGGCCCATAAAGTTTTTTATCTCTTTAACCTTCCTTGGCCTCTACAACTCCGCTATGGCTCTTACTTTGTCCTCATCTGTTGATATTTTGTTTTTAGAAACAATATGACCTAAGATCTTAGCTTGATGTACCATGAACACACACCTTTTTGGGTTCACACAAACTTGATATTCTATACACTTGTTGAAGATCTATCTCAGCTCTGGGATGTGGTGTCTTCTTTCTTGGGAATGAGCACATAAATCGTCCACATATACTTCTAAGCTCTTTTGCAAGAACTCTTTGAAGACATGACACATGAGGCTTTGGGAATGTTTCAAGTGCATTGGTGAGCCCAAATAGCATCACAATATCCCTAAAATATATCGGTGTGACTAGTATACATGTCAGAGAAATGAAAAAGTGATACGTGTCACCCTCTATCATCAGATGTTGAACTTGATATCTGAGTACTCCCCCCCAAGCTTAATGTCATGTCGTCAAATCCAAGAATCTTCCGAAACTTCTTTAACTTCTCTGCTCCAAGTGCTTTAGTGAAAATATCAGCAACCTGCTCATCTATCCTCACATAAGTAAGATCAATATCACTTGCTAATACTTTCTCTCTGGTGAAGTGATAATGTACATCTATATGCTTTGTTCTAGCATGAAAAGCATGATTTCATGCTAACTAAATGATGCTAAGGTTATCACAATAGATGATGATTAGCTTTTGCACTTCCACACCTAAATTAGCAAGTAGCATCTCTAACCATGATGCTTCACATGCTTCCATTTCAACACCTCTATACTCAGCCTCTATACTCAACAAAGAAATAGTGGGTTGCTTCTTGATTCTCCATAATAGCCTCACTCCCAAGTGAGAATAGAAAGCGACTAGTAGATCTTCTATCTAGAATACTACCAACCCAATTTTCTCTAGTGTATCCATGAACCTGCAAATCTACACGAACTTCATAAAATAGTGCATAATCCAAAGTACCACCCACATAATGTAGAGTGCGCTTCAGAGCATCTAAATGTGGTTTCCTGGGAACCGGCATAAATTGACTTTCAAGTCCATCCGTGTAGCTTAAGTGAGGCTTTGTAATTGTGAGATATATCAAACTTCCCATAATTTTCTTGTACATAGTAGCATTTTCCAATGCTTCACCTAATGTAGTATCCAAGTTCAAAATATGATCTAATGGCATAGATATTGTCTTACAATAAGCCATACCATGATTTTACAGTATACTCAAGGCATATTGCCTTTGCCACATCCATATACTTGTTTCTCTATGTAATAACTCAATGCCCAAAAAATAGTGTAGCACACCAAGATCTTTTATGTCAAACTCCTACATAAGGAGTTGCTTTACTCTTTAGTGCTTTCTTCATTGTCAACTCCTACAATCAAGTCATCAATATGGATAGCCATAATCGTGATGCCATCATCACCCTTCCTTGCATATGATGAATGATCTGCATCACACATCGAAAATCCAATGGTGGTTGAGTAATCAACAATCTTTGCATGCCAAGCACGAGGGATTTGTTTAAGCCCATACAAATTCTTTTGCAACTTGCGAACATATTCTAGGTTCATTGAATGTTCATATCCTTGTGGCTAGCCCATGTATACTTCTTCCTCTAAATCACCATGTAAGAAAGATTTCTTCACATCCATTTGATGCAAAGTCCATCCTTTTGATATAGCTAATGCAACAAGTGCTATGACAATAGACATTTTAGCTAGAGGGCTGACCGTTTCCTCATAATCAATGCCATATGTCTGTGCATATCTTTTTGCTACCAATCATGCTTTATATCTGCTTATGCTACCATCAACATTGTGCTTTACCTTGTAAACCCACTTGCAGCCTATGGGTTTCTTTCTTTGCCACAATGGAATCACGTTCCATGTTTTATTTACATAAAACATAGCCATCTCCTCATGCATAGCTTTCTCCCAATCTACATTTCAAATCGCATCTTCAAAAGAAGAAGATTCAGCAACTTGTATTACCTTGGTCATGTAGGCACAATGATAAGCCATGTAATTGTCATACATCAATCATTGCACTAAATTTCACATCCTCCCATGTCTTCTTGGTACTGGGTCACTTCTCCTTGTATCATCTGCATGTGACTTTCTTACTCCTAAAGTTTTCACAGAGGGCAATCCAAGTTCCTCATCAAGGCTCTTTTGTGAACTGCTTGAATCTCCATCAATGTCTTCAAGACTCGTAGATGTTTTACTACCAACATAAATATTTTTTTTACCTTTCTTTGATGTAATTGATAAATTTGCTAAAGTGAAACTTCCATGCAATCTTCCACTCCATGGATTTGAGTTGGAACTATTGCTTAGTGATGCATTCTTCTAAAGTCCATTTTTTGGGGGAGTTTATCCAAGTTTGATGCACATCTTTCTTTTCAAATTTTCCACAGTGCTTCACTTTTAATGGTACTCTAGAGACCGTTGAGAAATCAGAGGCTTCCCCAAGAATTGCTTGCTTCTGATTGATTTGATGATCTAGCATTAGGAAGTTGTTGAAACCTTCCCAGATATCGATGCTCTTGGTGCAAGAAAAGAAAATGTGACCTACATCTTCCCTATCGCTAACGCATCTTTCACACCTCGAAGGTCCATCGAAGATTTTACTCACTTGCCATTGGTACAAATCCCTCTGTGAAGAATTTTTCACATGACAACCAAATCCTTGAACTTGAATTCCCATAGGACCCAAGAGTATTTTGTGCACCACTTCTTGTTTAGAGATTGATGAATATCCAAATTTCTTTCAATTCTCAAAATACCCTTCAACTTGCTACTATGACTTCACTTCAGACCCTTAAAACACGTTAGATCTTTGCCTATGAGAAGACGAAACTCCAAGAAGACGAAACTCCAAAATATCCTGAGCGGTAATTATGTGCCTTAAGAGGAAATGGTCTTCATACCACGATTTTGGTGATATCTTGGAATATGATCCAATGATTTAATCTTAGGCATCCTCGTCCTATTATCTCTAAACTCTCTAGCTAAAAGAATTCATAATTGTAAATGTTATGCCCCTTGCAAGCACCATAAGATTTTTGTTATAGAAAATAATTCATTAAAGAAGAATGAAAATGAGTCCCCACGAAGGGAACGAAAAAACCATCAACCTATTTTTATCTCCCTCTAATGCTCTTGTACCTCTTTTCTTTTGTATTAATATAAAACTCTTTTGTCAAAAAAAGCTTGGCCCTTGTTTGCGATGACGAATCAAGACATGGACTTATTGCAAATGATGGTTATCGTCAAAACTAGCGGCATCAAGGTGGATTCTGGATACAATTGAATATATATATATATATATATATATATATATATATATATATATATATATATATGTGTGTGTGTGTGTGTTTTTTGACGGGAAACCAAAGGCCTGACCAACTACTTCGCTGGTGGACATGTCCATTATCCATACACTCATACACGTTGCGTCCCTCTAATAATTGAAGGCTCTTTTGTTTAAAAGAGAAAAAAAAAGCATGCCGCGAGTCAATGATCGTAAATAATGTAGACGAGGAGATGTCAACTTGGCTCATATTGTCCGAGTCCACGTAATTTAATGGTTTGATGCCTTGAGTTTCCGGGAGGTAATCTTGAGTTCAAGTCTTGGTTGGACATAAATGGTTTGATGCCTTGAGTTTCTGGGAGGTAATCTTGAGTTCAAGTCTTGAGTGCCTCTACTTTACGAGGTTTCGTGTATGAATTTGTTTCTAATTCCTTGTACTTTCGAAAAACAAAAACAAAAAACTTAATTTATCGAGTGGCCGTGGTTTAGCGGATGTGCCTTGTACTCTTATGCAGATGACCAGGGTTTAAGTCTCGCGTAGGGTTGTGCCTCAGAGTTCCCCAAGATGGGTGCCTCTACCTTACGAGGTCGGGTGAGTCTTTCCAATTCATTGTACTCTCCAACAAAAAAAAAACTTGCCCATATTTTGTCATGTCCAATGAAGGCATGGGCTTGTAGGGAGTGATGAACATTGGATATCATTGAAAATTCGAGGCATCTACGCGCATTCCAAATACAATTGGAAAACAAAAAGCAAAAAAGCAAAATAGAAAAAAACGGGGAAATCAGGTATCATCTTTATCATTGAGAATTCAGGACACCTACGCGCATTCTTAATCCAATTGAAAAGCAAAAAACAAAAAAGCAAAATAGAAAAAAAAATGAGGAAATTAGGTGTCATTGAAAATTCGCGGCACCTACGCGGATTCTAAATACAATTGGAAAACAGAAAAACAGAAAAGCAAAATAGGAAAAACGGGGAAATCAGGTATCATTGAAAATTTGCGACACCTATGCGCATTCTAATACAATTGAAAAATAAAAAACAAAAAAAGCAAAATAGAAAAAAGCGGGAAAATCAGAATTCAGATATGAAGGTCCCACCATATTATTTGATATGAAGGTTAAGTGAGACGAGGTCCAAGTTCCAAGTTCCAACATGCAAGGCCAAGACTTCACATGAGTCAAAACAATTATTGTTGGCAATTAAGGGGAGCTGAGAAGGAGATTGCACATGTGAGAGCGCAAGTTTGCATGGTTCGCATGATTTGCAGAAAAGTTGTGAAGGATAAGAGTGGAGGATCTCGGCATAGTTTGAAGGTTCTATTCCGATCAGTGTTCGTTAATTTTGAGAGCTCCATAGCTAGTTGTTGCCAAGCAGGACCTTGAGAGAGCTGTCGGTGAGGGCTATGAGTGCACAGAGAGAGGTATGAGGCTTGCGAGATAGGTGAGAAGCTTTCTGTGATAAGCTCCCTCTCTGTCTTCATCTCCGTCTTCCTCTCTCGTACGTTTAGAGATACAGGCGCAATATATACATACTCTATCGGCATAGTTTGAAGGTTCTGTTGCGATCAGTGTTCGTTAATGTTGAGAGCCATATCTAGTTGTTGCTAAGCAGGAGCTTGAGAGGGCTGTCGGTGAGTGCTACGAGTGCACAGAGAGAGGTATGAGGCTTGCGAGATAGGTGAGAAGCTTTCTGTGATAAGGTCCCTCTCTGTCTTCATCTCCGTCTTCCTCTCTCGTACGTTTAGAGATACAGGCGCAATATATACATACTCTCTCATCGACACACAAATGTTACACTAAGAGGCGCTGGTTCTTTTCTGTCTTCATCGCTGTCTTTCTCTCTTGCAGGTTTAACGGTACAGACGAAGTTTAGATACTCTCGCTTCGAAAAGGTTTTTGGATTGTTCATCTACCTATTTCGACGGTATGCCGTGTGCAAACAAAGTTTTGCGGGGTTTGATTTGTGTCTTTATACTGTTTATGATAGCATTCTTCGCTTATTTCTTCAAGAAGGACTATCCAGAGGTTCTTCATAGCCGCTATATCCCTGCAGTTATGACAGTCCGTTCCATTGAAGTGATTCCTAGGTGTTCGGCTACCTATTCTTTTTTTTATTATTATTATTATTTTTATTGTTGTGATTGTGGTTGTGGTTGCTGTTGGTATTGTTGTTGTCGTTGTTGTTGTCATTGCCGTTGTAGTTTTCATCGTTGTTGCCATTACCATCAATCTACCACGCACATTCTTATTCTCATTCTCATTCTCATTTTCAATGTTGTAATCGTCGTTATTACTATTGCTAATACTATCAATTTTATGAAATCCATAATTTTTTTTTTCAATCGCTGCATGCATTTACCACATGCTATTTATGCGTTATGGTTCTCCTTTGATGTTTTCTGGGAACTTTACAATTCTAAACATGCTTGACCAGAGAGAGAGAGATAGAGAGAGAGAGTCAAAAATATGTGCATCTAGCACCTAGAAAGGTGAGCAAGTTCGTGACCTCTTACAAGCATATGAAAGCTCTCTAATATGGGGATGTATTCAGACCAGATTGTAGTGGATTTCATAACTTTGAGTTATGAGCAATATCTTGTTGGCATCGTGGAGGTCTTCTTCTTCACTTTTCAGTACACATGTCAATGTTTTTAATTTTTTCTTCACACATTTTATGGTGGCCTCTCTAGCAAAGCAAACAAATGTTAGTGGTATGGGATTGAAGTCTCTATTTTCATAGTCGCCAAATATCTAGGTGCATTTTAGAATATGGAAATTAAAGTGAAGGCTTATCTATGAAATGTTCAAAAGTGAGATAAAACTATCTTTTTAAAAATCTTCGAGGGTGATAAAAGAAAGTGGAAGAGAAAACATGTCATTTGGTAGTAGTTATGTCAAGTGAATGTTGAGTTGCTCTTTAATACACGAGTATGTCTACAAACCAAGATTCTAGGTGTCAAGGAGCACTAGATTGTGCCCTCTGATTAAACTAGATAAAATTTTAAAATTATACTTTTCATTACAAGATCATCCATGTAGAGAAAATAATAAAATAATATGTAAGAGATATAAGAAGTCGCATAACTTGGGAATGATGGATATGGATAATTGGACTAAAGATGATAGAGGAGATCCCGCAACTTGGGACCATAGGCATGAAGCAAGATATTTGGGTTACAAGAACTCTCTTCGGGAAAATGAACTAGATATAATAAATAACTTTACAAAATCTCGTAATACTAGATTACAAGAGGACAAGACTAGATCTCCAAGAACTAGACTAATAAGGACTAGAACAAGGAACAGGACAAGAACTCGAACTAGAACTTGGAAGTTACTTACTTGGTGATCACAACTCCATAAGCTCCCAAGATTAGCATTGGCATGACTCAGGATGTATGTGGCCAAGCCTTACTTTTACAGGTGTTCAAGGGCAATGCATAAGGTAATTATAAATTGATAACATCATCGATGATATCAACAATCCAAAACAATACCTTTGGTTATCAAAATCAAGTGAGCAGAAGGTGAGTCTTAGCATTTTGGCACATTCGAGGTATGATGGAAACATTACTTTCTCCAAATTCTGAACTAACCATGAGATATAGAAAGTCACATGGAATTTAAGATTCGGGATGGTTTCCTTTGTGTCCATAATAGTAGGTCCTTTGAAGAGGAAATTCAAAGGAAAAATCTTCAAATCTACTTTAAGAATTATGAAAAGAAGACAAATCAATAAAATAAATATGTAGAATCCTAAAGGAGTAGGATAAGGAATCTATTTATTTTTTGATAGCTTTGGTATAGATGCAAAATGGACAAAGAGAATAGTGGTCTTATTGTCAACCACTTCACACAGTTTTTGCAAGTGACCACATTGCTTTCTCCTCATAGGCAAGACTATATAGCCACCATCTCTAGATTTTGAACTAAAAGAATATCACAAAAGATGGTGCCACTTCTTGATCCTCCTTTCATCAACACGAATGGTAGAAGAGATTGATTCTCTTCCAAATGGTAAAATCCCGAGTTTGCATGGTCTCATCAATGAGCTCTTCAACCAGTCTTTGGTGATCCCTTTATGCTTGGTTTGAAAAGATTCCATGTGCTTTAACACTTTACTTGATTGTGTAAATGAGGGTGCAATTAATTTGCATCGTCAACAGAACTCCGACTGCTCATTAGGGGAAAAACTAAACCCTACATGGGCCTTTTAGATTAAGGGGTGATTAGTGATGGACCTATGAGAGGAGGGTGGTGGCCACAGTCTAGAGCCTCAATGAAGTAGGCTAGGCCTAGATTTTCCTTGGTTTGGAGTAGTCAAAACAACTAAAATCCTCTCTTAGTGGTTTCGTCGGCCACAAAATTCAAAGTTCTCCAACCAAATTTGATTTGGGCCATTGGATATTGAGGAAATCCAAAGATGGAGCTTGAAAGAAGGAAGCGAGTGCGCCTTTTTTTTTTCATCGTTGGATGAGGAATTCAATCTTGTGGCTGTCAATCCATGGCATTGAATAAAGGGAATCTTAATTTTAAGGCCATCAGATCACCAAACGATCCAACGGCTCGTCTTAAATCCAAGCCATGCAAAATCGCATTTCAATCTCTTGCATTCAATTTGCGAGCATCCAATGGAGGATAAGAACTTGGGTCCCAATTTCGCTAGTCTCTCTCTTACCTTTCCCATCTCCCAGTATGATGTGACCTTTTCTTCGTCATTTTTTGCCAGACTTCCAAGCGCGAATCGTGATCGTCCGTGAGAGATATCTAATGGTGTTGAATTACCCACGCATTTATACACTCTCTCTTCCTTTTCCCCACATCTTACAAGTGATGTGATGGTCTATTTTGTCCTTTTCTGCCAGAGAAAGACTCTTCAATTGTGTTCGTCCGTGATTCACATCCAATGGTTTCAAATGCCCACGAACCCAAGCTCACTGAGAGGTCTATTTTGTCTTTTTTTGCCAGACACATTCCAACCCAAGCACACTGAGAGCTCTATTTTGTCCTTTTTTGCCAGAACCACTTTCATTAATCTCGTGTGTTCGTGAAGGATATCCGACGGTTCTTAATATTCAAGAATCCAAAAGAAGATATTTATCAACTGTCGTCGCTTGGAAATAGTATTTTTATATTAAAAACCACTATTGGTTTTTTTAGTCCTCAATACCAGAGAAGATTAATTTTAATCTCAAAAAATTAGGGATCCTTACAAGGCCAATGCAAGGCTCACTTTTTCCCCTAATGTATTGTACATCAAGTTGCACGTGAAGAGAAGTTTATAGGTAAAAAGTCAAACTTATCACATAAGAAATTATTTGGCTGTATTGCATATGTACATCTTTCAGATGAGTTGAGGACAAAGTTTGAACCAAAAGCAGAAAAATATATCTTCATTGGATACTCCCTTGAGCAAAAGAGATATAAATGTTATAACCCACTCACACGACAGGTGAAGATAAGCAGAGATGTGGTGTTTGATGAAATGTCAAGCTTTTATGCAGATGCCAAAGAAGGACTTAATCTTGACTCAAATGACAAAGGAAATAATGAAAACTCAAGTGCAAGTGGAATATTGTGTGGAAACTTCAATCAAGCGAATTCATCAACTACATCGAAGAAACGTAAAGAAAATATTTTTGTCGGTAGTAAAACATCTAGAGATTTTGAAGACATTGATGGAGATTCAAGCAGTTCAGAAAAGAGCCTTGATGAGGAACTTGGATTTCCCTCTATGAAGACTCCAAGAGTAAGAAAGGCACATGCAAATGATACAAGGAGAACCCAAGACCAAGAAGATCTCGGAGGATGCGGAATTTAGTGCAACGATTGACATACGATAGTTACATGGCTCGTCATTTTGCTTAATTGACAAAGGTAATAGAATACGTTGAACCCCCTTGATTTCAAGATGCAATTAGGAGTGCAAATTGGGAGCGAAGATAGAAAAAATTGATCGTATGCATGAATGAGTAGGCAACATGACATAAAGCAAAATTTGCATGAATGAAAGAATTGAAACATGCAACATGAATATGCATGAACAAATAGGCATATGCAAATGAACAAGCAACATTGACAACAAGAAAGAAAACAAACAAGCATCAATATGAAGTGGAAGTGGATGTATTGAGTTGTTTTAGGCATCAATTCCTTTCATATTGAAGAAAAATTTGTACCTTTTTCATAAAGAAATCTACCTTAAATATGATTATAAACAAAGATTTAGGATTTTCAAGAGACATCTTCCATCTTTATCTATTTTAGATCAACTCATTTCCTTCATAAATATGAATATGTTCTTTCTCTAATAACATGCAAAGAAATCTAACTAAACTCCACTAATGCATAAATCTGCCTATATAGCATGTGATTTATTCTACTATGCCTCCTTAGCTTCCTTTGGCTTGCTTTTTTTTTTTGGGTTGATGATGATTCAGTGACTTTATGGTTACGATCACTTTTTTTGGAGTGGAAGAAAGTGTAAACTTCCTAACAACATGTAGCAGGTTTTTTTTTATGACGGGGAAAAATTAAACCCCGATACAAGGTAAAACCATTTTTGATCACGGAGAAGAGTTGTTTAAACTCCGATACAAGTGTTTTGAGGTGGACTAAGGATGAGAAACATGCAGTAGTAGGAGCTGGGACGTCAACAATTATTCTTTCGATACAAGATAGATATGCATGTTTATATATGAAAGTCATGTCACCAAAATAAACCTCCAAATCTACATATCCTATCTTTCCTTAATCCTAGATTATAACCGATTTCTTACTAGATAAAGTAGTACTTAAGATACAAGTTTACACAAGTAGAAAAATCATCATTTGCCCTTTTGACTCAAGTGATGTGGATACATAATGCAATGCATAGACTGAAAAGAAACATGCATGACATGAAATTGCAAACAATCAAGAATGGAAAAAAGGTGGAATGAACTTGAAAAAAAAACAAAACAACATGAACTTGAAAAAGTAATGATATTTTTATATTTTTAATATATTTTTTTATTATTTTATTTTTTTCTTTTTTTTCTTAAATCATGGATACTCCTGTTTATGAATTGTTGTCATCCAAAATGTACTCGTCATTATCACGTTTCTTGAATAGCTTTATCCTTTTACCTGTAATCAAAGTTTTTAGTGCAACACCATTTAATCCACAAAGAGCATAAGTACCATTGTTGTTGACGTTTGATACAATGTATGGCCCAAACCACAGTTGAGTGAGCTTTTTGCATGCATCATATTGAGAGTCAAATGTACTATCATAAATGAGCACCCAATCTCCTACTTCAATTGGCTTAGGATGCAATCAATGAGCTTTATCAAAATAATGCTTGTT
This sequence comes from Ceratopteris richardii, assembly GCA_020310875.1. Taxonomy (NCBI): domain Eukaryota; kingdom Viridiplantae; phylum Streptophyta; class Polypodiopsida; order Polypodiales; family Pteridaceae; genus Ceratopteris; species Ceratopteris richardii. Next base: position 112,942,397 of record CM035412.1, on the reverse strand, counting down.
CTTCATTTTAGATTCTCTTAATTTTTCAACCACATCATCGAGCCTTAATTTACCTTGTTCTAACTATTTAATGCGCAAACTCAAAAAATCATCAGTAGACATGTTTTCAGACCAAGGCAAATTTGACCATGCAAAAATATGAGACTGAATTGGAAACAATGGTTTTTGACAGTATATAAGTTCAGCAGGCATATACCTAGTAGTACGTGTGCACGTCATTCTATCTGCCCAAAGTGCAAAGGGTAAGAATCTAGGCCATTGTTTGATGTCACTGTTACATGCTTTAGATATGGCTTTCACAATAGGTGGATGCCCTCTCTCTATTTTACCATTGGCCTCTAGATTATATGTAGTAGTGAGAGACAAATAAATACTGTGATGTTCAAAGAACTCTTTAGCTTCTCTCGCATTTAACTCTCCACAATCGGTAACTACTTTCTCTATGTACCCAAAGTGATGTATGACATCTTCAAGAAAGAATTTGCAAACATTGGACGTGGTCTTGGATCGAAGTGCACGTCCCTCTACATGATTAGTTAAGTCCTCTCTTGCAAGTACAATGTAACACATTTTGTCAATACCTTTAGGCATAGTTACAAGATCTACTACCCACTTGTAGTGAATATAAGGTGGATAAGTAGGATGCAAAGGATCTCTATATTTAAATGACGAATGAAGTTGACAAGTAGAACATGTAGAAATATAGCTACTAATGTCAACATACATCCTAGGACGATAATAGGTACTTCTAATTTTTTCATATGTCCCAAAAAATTCTTTATGACTTGCCCATAATGTCTCATGCATTTCCTTCATTACTTGCAATTGAAGACCTTGTTTTCCTAGGAATCGTTGTGGATTCTTAATCTTACCCTTAGCATGTCTCCAAAGATAACAGTTATGTAGGAAAAAATTATAAGCTCGTTTCCTAATGTTACGGAATCTATTCATAGTCCAGCTAGGTAATGGTTGTAGTGTACTCAGAGACTTTCCTATGTCTCTCCATTCATCTTCGTACTCAGACTTATGAAATTGCTCATTTTCGTATATATATGGAATATAGTCAGCTAAGTTCACATTCTTTACTAGATCACTTTCAAGATCATCATCAAATCTAGCTCTCAATAACATATCAGTAACTGAATTTGACTTACCTGAAATATGAACTAACTCAGGATTTACGAACTTAATATATGAGATCCATCTAAGCATGGCTATATCAGGAGATGAACAATTGGCTATCATTCAAATGAGAGGCAAACAATCAGTCTCAACTTTGACATTTGCACCTATGAAATATTCTTTTTCTGTTTTCAAAGTTGTTACCATACCCCATAGTTCTTGTTTGATCTGTGGATACTTTCATTGTGTTTCATGTAAAATTGTAGCCCCAAACCTAATTGCATATCTATGTCCTTCACTATCATCTTGACTTATGACCCAACCTATACCAGTAGGACTAGTATCAACAATCAATATAATAGGTTTGTTAACAGAATAGTCTACATGCTTAAGGATGGGAGCTTCAATCAATAATTTCTTCAATTTATGCATAGCTTGAGTGTGTTTGTCAGTCCAAATAAATTTTTGTTTCTTCCTCAATAAGTCATAGAGACAATCAGCAACATGAGCAAAGTGTGGGATCCAAATAACATAAAAGATGCAAGCACCAAGAAATCTACGTACCTCACTCACGTTGTTACATGTTTTAGAGATCTTGCTAATGGCATCAACTTTTTGTGGGTATGGCTTTTGACCATAATGACCACATAAATGTCCAACAATAAGAACCTCGTTGACACCAAAAACATATTTTTCTATGGAAAGTGTGAGACGTACCTCTTCAAATTGTTGAAATATCCATTCACAATCAGAGATATGGTGAAGAACAAATTTACGACATCTAGATGAATCTAAAGTAATTTCATTTACATGTTCCTCACTCCCTTTAATTGGAATATCATCAATGAATGGCATGGTTATATGGGGGATAAAATCATGTAAGATCATATTCATAGCACTCATCATATGAGCCACAGAATTAGCCGCTCTTTGTGGTAAAGTACATATTTGCACTAATCCTAAAGGAGTTTTCATTGTGGTTATGTCACAACTATCAATTGATAATTGGAATTAATCATATCTCGAATATAAATCACCCATTGAATAGATAGAATTTCCTAAAAATGATTCAACAAACTCATCTACAATGGGTCCTGTTCCTACATTCCTTATGGTGACTTTATTGACAGGTTGGAGATCTTGAATAAAATGTAGTTTCCCATTCTTTTTAGGCACAATGAACCATCTATTTGAGTAAGGTGCAAAAGATGGCTCTAAAATTCTCATGTTTATCTTCTCCTTAAGTAGTTTCATTAGCTTCGATAAGTGTGCCTTTGGAACTGGTATGGGGCGAAGATTCCATGGAATATGTGGAATAGTAAAGATAATCATGGGTGCAACTAGCTTAGGATCTGCACAACCAATCTCATGAGGATACATAGTAAAGGCTTTTCCATGGCTACGTATGACTTTCTCAAATTTATCTCTCTCTGCTCGCAAAAGAAAGTCATCATCTCTACCAATTTTCACCTGTTTTATTGTCTCATCTGTGAATGTATGTCCTATGTTTTTCTTATCCCGAAGAATTGGATCATTTTTCACAGCAATAATTTTTTCGTTACTTCCTTGGGGTAATGGTTGAGCTATGGGTTTATTTTCTTGTCTATATGTTAGTCGGCCGCCGGATCGGCAATTGTAAAGACTAAATCTTTTTCATATTCCGCACGAACGAAAGGTTGTTACAAAGATGTTTGTACTCTTTATAAATCAATGAAAAGAGACGCTTCGGTGACGATCAGTGGGATCACCAGACTGTCTGTCTGGGTGATTGATCTGTAACGTTGTTGTGGTGTGCATTGAGTAATTCTGAGTATTCTGTTCTCGTCGCTGTCTTGTTTGTTTATCGATACCTGTTCGATTTGTGATTTACCTAGACGAACAGAAGATCGCCAGACTGTCTGTCTGAGCAAATCGTTCTGTGTAGTTTCCGTTGTGATTGTTCTGATAATGTTGTGTATTGTTGTGTCTCTCTATTTTATTGATGTTCTGTAAGTTGTTTGATGAAGCCCATGCTCCAGTAATGACAGTTCAGTATTGTGTGGTTGAGAATTCTAAATCATCTTGCGTCTTCTATTCTGGTGGATTATCTGCACCTGCACGGTACAGATTGAGTTACTGTTATTGACTCTGTTGTGTACGGTAGTTTGTGTTGGATTAGTTCTTTAAGCTAGACAAAAGTAATCTTGTATTACGGTACTGAATATTGCCTGCGCTGTACGCTGAGAGAGCATTAACTGGAGTATGTTCGGTAAGCTTTGGAAGAGTCCGATTACAGATAGTAAGATTGTGAAGCGTAAACAGATTCTTGATAGAGTTCTTGAACATTAGTATATTGTTGTGTATGAAGTGGTTATTTTGGGGAAAATCAAGCATAGGGCCTCTCTTTAACAGACCCCTTCCACTCCCAAGAACCCGAATAGATGTTTAAACGCGCTTCTGACGGCAAGCGACATTTAACACTAGCGCCGTCTGTGGGAAAGTGGCACCAGATTGTTGCCATTTGTCTGTGCGAATGTGGCATCAAGAGTGTTGCCAGCTAATTGTGGAAAAGTTGCATCTAGAGTGTTCGTTGATTGATTGTGAAAGTGGTCATAGATTGTGAATCAACCGTAAGGAAGAATAGTACGCAAAGTATTGCAAACATAGTATATGCCGGTTACTCGTTCCGGTGAATCATACCCGAAGCATAGAAGAAACCAACAGTCTAGGGTGATACCTAATTTGCTAAGGATGCCTCCAGGAGGAAGAAGCACAGATAAGTTTAGCCCAGTTATCAAGAAAGTGAAGAACGCTAGTAGCGATTCCGGTAGAATTCCGGTGGAACATACTGCAATTTCGACAGATTTTGGTGCGATTGTGGCATAGTCTATCGAAGATATAGTCACTCCAGAATCTACCAGGATGCAGTATGCAGTTGACCTAACACCATCTGTTCAAGATTCGAATTTGTCTAAGGATAGAAGCGTGTTGGCCAACGAAATCAGTGAAGGTGAAACATTACCTTGTTCTGGTAAAAATACGACAAATTTTGGTGATACTTCGGTACCCATTGCCGAGAGTTCACAATTTTTCAGTGACGGTTTACCATTAGAATGGTTAAAAGTGAGTAAGAATGTTGTCGAAGATCCGATCAGACAGATGTACTGCACCATGTGCAAGAATTCAGGGCATACCAGTTCCATTTAGGAAAGCATTCTTCACATCCAACTAGTACATCTTCCAACCTTTTGAGGCTGAAATTGCAATCAAACTTCTTATGGTGGACATCTTAGATATTGGACTAAACGTTGCCTCAAAGTATATGCCATAGGTTTGAGCAAAACCTTTGGCAACCAACCTTGCTTTATACCTAGAGATGCTCCCATCTACATAACTCTTTACCTTGTGCACCAATTTGTTGCCAATGACTTTGATGTCCTTTGTTCTTGGCACCAATGATCAATTATGATTTTCTTCAACTGCCTTGACTTCCTCCTCCATGGATTCAATCCATTCCCTACACTTATTTTCTTCTTCAAAAAATTTAGGTTCTTCACAAGCTATAACTTGACTCATGTAGGCATAGTGTCTTGCAATGAATGAAGCATAAGTTAACCTTGGAACAGGGTATTCAACCTTATTGGATGACCTTACCTCACCATTAGATGGTAGGAATAACCTCCTCCTTATTTAAGATGCTTTAAATCATGGACTTTCTAATTTTGCCACATCTCCATCACTTGTGGAGTCTATGTCTACCCATCGATGGTCTTCGTCATTTGCCTTCTCCTTTCCTTTGCTACTTATCTCACTTAAATAAGCTTCATTCTTTGTTCTTCCATGTCAAGGTAAAGTAGTAATCTCCTCTGATGGTGTGCTTTAAGTGGTTGGATCACTCATCTCCATGCTTTGTTGTTGCTCTTTGAGCTTCTTCTCGGCTTCATATGCATCATCAACTTGTAACACATCTTTCCTACCATACCAAGGTATCAAATCATCAAATATTACATCCCTAGAAACCTTAAGCTCTTTGTTGCAATGATTATAGCATCTAAAACCCTTTTGCTATGAAAAATATCAAGGGAATATACATCTATCTGCCTTTGGGTCTAACTTGTGTCTCAATTCTTGAGGTATGTGAACATAGCACACACAACCAAATACTTTGAGATGTGAAAGGTTGGGTTTCTTACCACACCAAATTTCATAAGGTGTAATTCCATGTACTCTTGAGGTTGGACACCTATTCATAATGTATATGTGTTGGAGCAAGTCTATGACAAGCCTAAGTATTGACTTTAGTCCCAAAAATTCAAAGAAGAAGCCTTAAAATGAAGAAAATGTAAAGTTCACTTGTGAACCACCTATTGTAACTTTTGAAGACTTTACTTAATGTAAAAGTGAAAGAATCTTAAGTGGTTGAGTCCACTTGATAAAAAAGGGAAAGAGGAGCCACGAATTCGTGATTTGTGGTAGATAGAGAATCAAATCAATCACTAATTGATTGGAGAGTGATTGAGGGAAGTTAGCCTCCCAAGCTCAACTATAAATAGATGGCAGCTTTAGTCGTGGTTAGAGAGACCTCAGAGAGATCTCAAAGAACTAAGCTTTATGCCATATCAAGGTGTGCTTCTAAGGCACACATATGTATTAGTAAGTCCATTGTATTGTACAATCAATATACTTTCATTTTCATGATCATTTGAGTTCATATTTCCATGTTCTTGTGAAGTGTACTACTCATCGCCATATCTCTCAGTTTTCTCAGTCAAATTGCAGAGATGGTTTCTCTGAGATTGGTGCATGATTTTTAGTGATTTAACTTGGTAAAGTTATCTCTATACACCTACTATATGCTCACAAATTTTCATTGCATTTGGGTATTTCAATCTTCAGTTATGTTCAGTTGAAGTCATCCCTGTCTGTTCATTTTCACTTCTGTGTCAGGTACCCGACTTTTTTACTCATCTTGTCAGAGCTGTTTCTCAGTGTGTACTTACCCAAATTCAATGATTTAAAGCTTGTTGAATTCAAAATACTATCTAGTATAAGGATACAAATTTCATAATCATTGGATTCTTAAAGCTTGAGTTATGTTCATTTTTTTGCTCACTGGTCGCATTACTATAGCAGCCCATGAAAATCGGGATGCTGTCATCACTTGTTAAACATTGTTCTTAGCATGTGGTTCATTATTTTTGAAGAGATTAATCTTGAAAGTTAACTCTTTAAGTTAACTAGAGTTCCCCTAAAGAAATTAAGCTAATTGTGGCTGTGCTCAAAGAATTATGCAAAACAGTGGACAGGTGTATGAACCAAAATGGCAAGTTCTTTACCTCTAAGCTAACTCCAACTTATCTGTTTTGATCTATCTTTTTGAGAGTGATCTTCCAAGGTACATAGGGTGTCTAATACATCCATTGGCAAGCTAAAAGGGCCCAACACATACCCCTGGAGTTCATTTGGCTGGTGTAGATCAAGGATTTTGCAACACCTCTTCATCTTCAAGCACATACCTATCCATCTCTTCACAATATGGCTATATTTGCTACATCAGACCAATAAGAAATAGGAAGATTCATTTCATTTAACAAATCTCTAGCCACTTCTATTATATATTTGTTCTTCTTCTCTATCACCCCATTTTATTGAGGTGAATACTTGCAAGTGAATTGCCTTTGATGCCATGTTCATGTAGAAAAATATGAAAATGCATTTGAAAAATACTCTCCCCCTCCATCTGATATGAGAATCTTTATATACTTCCCAGTTTCCTTCTCCACTAGGTTTTTGAACCTCTTGAAGTGGTAAAACACCTGTGACTTTGACTTCATGCAATAAATGCAAAAAACCTTGAATGATCATCTATAAATGTGAAAAAATATCTATTACCTCCAATGGATAACTCCCTTGTAGGGCCCCATACATCTGTGTGTATGAGATTCAACGCTTCATTGCTCACATGTGTTCCCTTCTTGAATGGAAATCTGCTTTGTTTCCTTGATTGAAAAGCATGGCAAAGTATGAAGGACATGCAAAGGAAGGGCTTAGTGAATGGTCTACGTGATGTTACATCTCAGAATATGAAACATTTGCCCCCGTTTGATGTCTTCTTACTTTGATATAAGATGTCTTGATCCCTTCAAGTTTTTAATATGATGACCACTGATGTATCCAAGCCTAAAAAGTGCTCTCATACCACTAATGGGGGATGATTCTAGTACCCGAATGCAACAATGGAACATGGCTTCCCTCCACTTAGCCCATAAGCAATGATATATGCTCACTATTTTGAATGTTTCTCTATGCATGTATAGAGACTTAAAATGAAACTTTGTAGACGTAAAGTAGACTCTAAGCTACTCAACAAGCTTTAAATTATTCCAAATGGATATTCAAGCTGGGAGGACCATCCACTGCAAAATAGGCTACCTATTTGCAACACTCTCTACCTATGTGCAAAGATATAACTTCACAAACTTAGCAATTTCTCACAACTCACTCAGGCAAAGAAGTTGAAACTTTGGAAAACTTTGGGGCACTATATAAGAAACCAAAGGAAGCTTGAAATCAATGAAAATGAGTAGAATGAGAAAGAGAGAAAAATGCTCTACAATCTGGTATAATCAGACTTGGAAAAGCCTAATTATACCTCTAGATGGAGACGAACAAAATCATGAGCAAATGAGCTAAACAAGCAAAGGGTCTACTTGTGGAGTTTATGACTTCACTAAACTAAGTGAGAAACTCATGGAATGCATACAACTCAAGCAACAAAGGCAAGATGGTGCTTATATAGAGTTTTACTTTTCCTATAATCTAGCTAACCACCCACCAATCAGTGTAGGTGCATGTTTTGGTTGGTGATTGATGAGATTTGAATTTGATTTTGGTGAACTTTGTAACTTGATTCCACAACTTTGGGTCTTCCGTTTTTATTTATCTACTTGCAAAAGTCATGGATGAGTCCTTTTGCATGGTTGAGACTTGAGTTTCAACACTTGAGCACTATGAAACTCTTCAAATCTTTCATACTCTCATGTTCATGAAGACTTGATGGTTTAAGTGCATATGGCTTTGGAACATACAAAAGAGATACCTCAAGTGGATGAATGTCCTTTAGAGTGTGCTATTGAAGCAAGAGTTCATGAGTTTAGAGATGATCAACCTATCGGTGAACATCTATTCTTGATTACAGTACACATAATAGATAGAGATTTTCAATTTCCAGTGATGAGTGAGGATTTTCACATGATCCACAAAATGCCTATAAATACTGAGACATGGACCAAAGCAAGGATTGATATATATCTGAAGCTCCTATTTACAAATCAAAATTTGAAAGATTCACACAAGTTATGAATACCCTGCATCTAGAAAATAACAAACCATCCATACTAGAAGCACAAGTCATGAACTAGAAGGGAAGCCTTAGAACAATCAATTTCACTCACGACCTTATTTAAGATGCTTTTGGATGGATTAAAGACAAAGTTGTAGATTCAAAGGATGAAAACCATGAGGCAAAGAAAAGAACTTTTGTCGATATAAACTGTTTGGATATCGAGGAACAAGTACATCTAGAACATCAGCATTTTTGCTTCCCGAACATGAATAGATACACAACCCCTCAGAAGATTGTGGTTCAACTATTGTCACATGCAGCAAAATAAGTAGGGAACTAGATCAACCTAACTCTATATGTGCAAGAAATGGTATTCAAAGAAAAAAGACAATGGGACATAAAGAATTTTTTTAATGGAAGTAGGACACTAAGAATTTTGATCCATCATGCCTTAGAGCTTCGTGATCAATTACAGCCAATGTCTATAATATTTGAAATGGCCGAATATGTTAAGTAAACATCAATTCCAAAGAAGAGAAATATGATAAACTCAACCCATGAAGCAAACACTATCTCTATGCCTAGAATGCAAGAATATAATAAAGCCAAAGACCATGATGAAGTGGCAATAGCACCATTTTCTAAGGAACTCACAATTTGCCGACATCTACTTTGCCTCAATGATTATAGAAAGAATTGGAAGAAGTGTTAGAAGGAGCTCATGTGTTTACTAAAGGACAAGTCAATTTAAATGTTGAAGGCCATCATTATTGTCAATTAAGTGAAGCTAAAGGTAAGCAAAGTGCATGTAAGAGACTTTCAAGAATGGCTCATTATGAAGACCTAGAAAAATTCAAGTTACTATTTAGGTTCTCAAGACAAATGTGAACAATCGCTATTGAATGCTTATTTGAGTACAGATATTAATGATGATAGCAAGTGGGATGAATCAAGTAAGATGGTCCATGATCAAGAAGTTATAGTCAATGCAAATATCAAGATAAAGTAGATAAAGATGAAGAGGTACTCCATACACCAAGAGCTTGCATGGATTTCACAATTCGCATAAATCCCAATACCAAGTTGCAAATCAAGGAAGATGTGTCATTAGACACTAGAAAAGAGACGGTCTATGTCAAATAAGAACCACAACCAGAGGATGTTAGTGAAGATCCAATACTAGTGATTAGGATTTTGGTAGAACCCTCAAACATGGATGTTCATTCAGTGGGAAGCAGTTTCAAAAGTAACTCTTGAGCAACCCAAAGATCAAATGAATGGTCATCTTCAAATAAGACAACCATTCAACAAGACAATACACAGAGTACAAGAAAAGCAAGTTGACATAGGTCAACCACCAATGATCACAAAGACATGATTAAATGTTGATGTTGCACAATCGAAGTCAATCATGAAACATATGATACAAAATGACATGGACATTCACCAAGAATTGATGGAAGTTGACAAAGATTATGAAAAAGTGCATATCAAGAAGAATCCATTTAAAGCATTTAGTGAGCAATTATCAAAGAAACTCATGATTTCATAGCCTCAACTCAAGGAAGCAAAGGGAGAACTAGTTGCTGCCATGGTAAGAATAGATACATGAATGCCAGAAAATGCAATATGGCAATCAAAGGTGAAGGAGATGACTTAAGAATCCGAGAAGACAAATAGAGAAACTGTAGAGTTGCAATGCAAGTATTCACTCATTGAAGCAAAAAAGGTACACATTACTAATAGATAAAATTTGATTGAATCACACATCAAAGTCTATATGAAAGAGGTTGACTCTCTTAGAAGCAAGAAGAAAGAATTGATGACTTCATTTCTCCTGAACCAACCAATTGAAGGAAACATACAAAATGATGAAGAAACTCAAGGGCTTAAAGAAGAAACTAGATGATTATGTAGCACAACTAGAGGTAGAGAAACCACACTGAACACAATCGGAAGAAAAGTATGTAAGGGACATGATTGGATTTAAGAAGAATTGGGACGATTGCAGAGGTGCATCACTATTTGGGCATTCAATTTATGCAAGTTGATGGTGGAATGGCTTTGTGTGAAACGAAATATATTGACACATTATTGCAGCATTTTGGCCTTCAAGACTGTAAGCCTATTGCCACTCCTATGGAGACAGGTTTACGATTGAGTCTTCATGATGCTGGAGATGCATTTGATGCTGTTCTCTATCAGCAGGCTGTTGGATGCTTGATTTACTTATGCATTACTCGGCCAGATATTCAGTTTGTTGTCTCACAGATGAGCAGGTTTATGCATTGCCCATGAGTCATGCACTGGAAGGCAGTTAAGCGCATCTTTCGCTACTTGAGTGGTACTCGGCTACTTGGGTTGTTTTATCCCAAGGGGGGATCACTACGGCCAGATTTGCATGCTTTTTCTGACTCAGATTGGGCTGGTTGCTATGACACTCGTGTGTCCACCAGTGGTTTTTACTTCATGCTTGGTAGCTCATGTATATCTTGGTTGAGCAAGAAGCAGCCTCTTGTGGCCACTTCCAGTTGTGAGGCTGAGTATAGGGCAGCTTTCACAGCGACTGTTGAGTGTGTGTGGCTCAGAAACCTTATGGCTGATTTGGGTGTTGGCCAGTCTTCTGCCACCACCATCTTCACTGACAGTCAGAGCGCATTGGCAGTTGCGAGGAACCCTGTGTTCCATGCTCGCACTAAGCACATTGAGGTGCATTATCACTATGTCAGGGAGAGGTTCTCTGCTGGGGAGATCATCTTGGCATATGTGCCCACGCAGGAGAACATTGCAGACCTTTTCACGAAGGCTCTACCTAGGGAGAAGTTTGAAGCTTTCCGCAAAGATTTGGGCTTACTTCCTTTTGTGGAGTGATTCCCACATAGCTTGGCACTTCCTTATACATGAGTGCCAGCTCCTTGTTCACCGCATCACTCCCAGGGGGGATTTGTTGATATATTTAGGTAGTGATGTGTGTGAACACACTAGGACCACCGGGGCACTTTTTTCCCTCTTTAGGAGGTTTTTTCCCCCGGCTTGTATATACGCCTATTGCCCTAATGGGCTACTTATCTTCGTACATTCTCTAGTAATACATTCAGTATTGTGGCTTTGAGCTCCAAGCTTCTTCGTCTTCCTTGTGATGTTCGCGTGCTTCCGCAGACGTCTAACTCCAACAAGAATCTCAAGATAGCTTGCAACAAGTGTCAATGACAAGGAATAAAGCAAGACATTTTTTTAGAAGAGGTACTAGCACTCAAAATAATGAAGGTTATGAGCTGTGGAAAGACCTATGCATGATCACAACAGACAATGACTCTCAAGTTGATCTTTGTAATAAGAGAAAGAAAGTTTGGTCGAGCTTTGATAAGTTGGTAGGCTTAATGGGTCTAACTAGGTCTAGTGCTATTCAACGTCAAATGTTTCAAGAAACATTAGTGGAGTTCACCAAGTGTTTCATTCAATCTTGGGGAGAGAGCAATATAACACACTGCATTGTAAGTGTAATCTTCTTCTACAAGTGTTCATTGCACTTACCTTTTTCCAATGTACTTAACAATTTTTAGCATATTTTGTTTGCACATGGAGCTTTTTTCATGCATCGAATTATGGGTCATTAGAGATTTTCAGTACCCAAGGAATGGAAAAGTCACACTACAAAGCGAGGGGTGTCTACTTCAAAAACACCCGACATGGTGATGGCCCAATGCAATCAAACTACATGGAGAAGATGTTTAATTGGTTTTATCGCACTACATTCTCGAGAAAGTTTTTTGTGGAACAACTTAGGGATTCAAAATTGGAAAAACTTGCAAGAACAATGCAACACAACATTGCCAGTGAGAAATGGAAGTCATCGTTAGGTCCTCTTCATCATGCTCAGTGGAGTGCAAGGAGACAATGAGAAGGCTCAGCTTGGAAGTAAAGTGAATTCGTTATTTCTCATTATGTGGTAATACCTATGATTATTGTAATCTTGGTTTCAATGTGTTATTATTTAATATATAATATTCTGTATGGTTTTAAACAGGTTTTGTCCATTCTAGAGTGAACAAATAGTTTTTTTAAAAACTCTATAAATAGAGAGAACTCACTTCATTTCACACTTTTTGCAACTCAAGAGAATGGCACGCACCAAGCAAACTGCAAGGAAAGAGGAGCCGATCTTCACTTTCCATTAGTGGAGGAAAATGGGGTTCATAATACCCTTTTGAAATGACCTCCTCTGATGCGCCAAAAGAGCCTTACATCCAACTTGGCACCGAACTGAAGCTGAGAGTCTCAAAGATTCCGACCCAAGCTCCAAGTGCTCGACAAAGTCCACATTTTGTACCACTTTCATAGAAGCATGGCAGCAAAAACACCCAGGAGGTAGAGCACAAATGGCTCAACATCATGTCGATGAGGTAAAGGGTCTCGGGGAGCAAAGCTCAACCCCACATGCACAGGAGGTAGGTGAAGAAGGGGGGAAGCCATCACTTAACCCCTCGTGAAGCGTCCAACTGCATGCATAGGGGAAGCAAGTGAAGCTCCACACAGAGTGAAAGCGAATGAATATCTGCCCTTGACCCGCCTTGGCCTGTCACACTAAGGGGAAAATGCTCGCAAGGGGAGCTTGGTGGAGCTCAACCCCGAGAGAGGAAGGGAAAAGGGGGAGCTCGCTTGGAGCTCAACCCCACCGAAATGATGCAAGAAGGGGGAGCGTAGGGAGGCTCGACCCCAAAGAGGGGATTAACTCAAAAGGAGAGAAAGGTATCCTTCTCGGTATTGAATAGAGTAATGCGACCACCCACTGTCCGAATTCATAACTAGGCTTTCGTCCTTCAAAATGAATGAGGAGAGAGAGCGATAGATTGTGAGAAGGGAATAATATATTTCATTGCACCTCCAGAATTAGTGCATGTGTTTGCCATACATCACATATCCGCCTAAAAGAGGAGAGGGGATAGGTATCCAATGCTTCTTCATAAAGGATTTTCAAATGTGTGAGTGAAGCTTAAGCATATGAAATTTTCTTTTTCTATTTTTGGAGAAATGAAGAGAGGGAAGGGAAAATGGAAGTACTACCCATCCCCCTGCTGCAGGCTATCACTGAAAACAAGAAATGGAAGAGGTGGATAGTGATGCCCAAGTGGTTGTGAGTGAGGTGTAAATGTGAGAGTGAGAGAGATAAGGGGGTTAGGGGGTGTTCTTGTGCATCAAACAAACATGAACTAAAACTAACCTATAAAAAACATGGAAATGGGGAATAATGGTCCAAAGGAAGGGTGAAAGTGCCATGCATAAACTCAAATCCTATGCAATTGAGCAAAAAAAATTGCAACACAATACTCTACCACATGTTCTTGAGCTCTCCAAGTGATGAAAGGCCAACCATCCCCAGCAACGGCGCCAAAAAGTGTTGAGGTTGTAGCAAGGAATGACTAAGAACCCTCACCACCTTGCATGGAAGCAAGAAGGAAAGCTCAAGAGTGACTCTCCTCTCATCCACCCCTACCTCCCACATGTTCAAGCCATTGCCAACAACCCCATGCTTTACCATATGCTTGAAGACAAGGAGAATAGGGAGTCGAGGATCCTTGTCCATGAGGAAAATACAAGAGAATGCAACTATCCTACTCATGCAAAGGAGAGACATGCATAGGCACACACACACACCACTCTCACACACTCACAAAGACAACAATACATGTAAATGTAACAAGTCTTGGAGTAAATGAGAGCTTCTTCCATTGATAAATGATCTTATATGAGAGCACATCGACCAAAAGCTCCCCTCTTTACAAAGATGAGCTTCTATTTATAAGCTAAGCTCTATTCCCCATGTGCTTCTTTGAAAAGTCAAAAAGGTGATTCTCTCTAACTAACATATCTTCTAGTATATTCTAAAATCTCTTCTTGCAACCAACAAATCCCAAGAAGATTCATGCGTGGGAATTTCTACGTGGGATTTCTTTGGAAGAGTAAAAAAGGTGAATTATCCATGGGTCACCTACACTATGGTCTAAGGAAATATCAAAAAGTGATTTTTGGAGAGTGTTCACATGTGACTCTCAAGTATATACAAAGAGGGTTATTATTATGGTCTAGGGAGGGTTCCCATGCACCATTGAGGGTGTGTGCATACCCTACAACCCAACAGTTACCAATAGAGTTAGTGAGTGATAGAGGTACGCACTTCTTGAATGAAGTCATTGAAGACCTTCCAAGAATTCTTGGTGATACATAAGAAGTCTTCCCCCTATCATCCACAAGCTAACGGACAAGCTGAGAGCACGAATAAGATCCTATGTAATGTGTTGACAAAACCGGTAAATAATAAATGCTATGATTGGGACAAACAACTTCATCATGTCATTTGGGCTTACCGAGTTGCCTACAAAACGATACTCAATGGCACCCCATTTCAGATGGTCTTCAGACAAAATGTTGTGCTACCATTGGACTTCCTAATCCCAGCTTTAAAAGTAGAACAAGAGCACGAGTGGAATGGACATGAGTTGTCCTCTAGGATCTTTGATCTAGAATGTTTGGGTGACACAAGGCTACGAGCGATAGCAGGCATCTATGCTGCAAAGAAACTGCAAAAGGCATACTTTGATTCCCATATAAAGGATAAAGGATTGAAGGAAGGAGATCTAGTGCTAGTTTATACGCTAAAACAACATGCTCGTAAATTGGAAAAAAGAGGATATGGACCCATGATCATTAATCAAATTTCCACTAGGGGTGCGGTTCAATTGGCCACTTTAGAAGGTGATATCTTGCCAAACTATATAAGTGGTTGTTGAGTCAAGTTATATCAAGAACCTCTTACAAAGGATATGCTAATGAGATCCAACATTGCTAAAAAGAAAAAAGAAGAGGAGTTAAGGGTTAGACAAGAAGCACATGCAGAGGCTAGAGAGTGCATAAGGTGAAATAAGTTAAGGGGACTAGGCCTAGATGTCAACCCAAAATATCACATGGACATGTGCTAAAAATCGGGCATAATTACTTCTCGAATAATTGATTGAAACCGGGCCCTTTGTGACCATAGAGGTCGGACAAGGATAGAGTGTAAGGATGGTGAGAGCATTGGTTGATTCAGGAGTAGCAACTAGTGCAGTTAGACTTTCATACTGCCAAGACCTGCAATTGAACATCAAGCCTATAGACGCGTATCTCATCCGATTGGGAGGTGTGGAAACCCCTTGTTTGGGCGAGGTGGAACTTCCCATCTACCTTCAAGACGTTCCAATGAAAGTCAAAATGCTAGTGCATCATGATGAGGGCCTTACAGAGCCCCTTGTCTTGGGTCAAGATTGGATTTACAACCATGTAGTCAACTTGAACATAAGAAGTCAACTTCTTCAAGTTTGTGTACAGGAACAATGCATCACATTAGAATTAGAGAATTGCATGCTCACAAATCCAGATGTCACACATTTTCTTAGTTCTTCTAGGACTAATCGTAGCAAAAAAGATGTTGTATGTGTTAAAATCTCTATGTTCTAGAAGAACACAATCATGGAAGAATAGGCTCAAAGACGATTGAACTCCTCCTCTTGTGCAAAGACTAACGCCGTCACCACAACTCAACCAAAAAGGCAAGGAAAACAGTACATGACAATTGCTATATCAAATAGACAAAGAGATTTCAAGAAGAAAGTAGTTCCGCGCATGAAGCAAATTTGGGCATGAAAAGGAGAGCAACTACCAACCTTGCCAACAGAATTCCCACCGATGCAAGCTAACCATGTGAAGACAAGAACCAAGTTACCACGATCAGATCAACGAGAAGGCCTCTAACAAATTTGGGTACCAAAAAAATTAGCTGCAGTACGAGGGTGATTACACATGTGGGTTCCCAAAGAACTCTTACATGCACAAAAGCCTAGGCTCCCCACCATGCAAAAGGTCTCGAAAAAGAAGCCAAGGAGAGAAAAGGGTAAGAACCGAGTTGAAAGACCAAAAAAAGATACACTCAACTCTTCGACAATAGTAAGAAGACAAGTAACAAGGATATGGGTTTGGAAGCCAAAAGCACCAGTAGCACCCACAAAAATGAAGCACCAACCAGGAGGGATAAAAAATTCAAGCAACCATCCACAGATGAAGAAGCCAAAGTTGATCTCTATGCAGCCGAACACTGTTCTCAAATGGATCCCTAAAGGGAGAAATGGTCAATTTCCATTTCGTCATCGACTGCGCACATCATTTCAGGATCCACTGGTGACCTCCAACAAAGACTGCATCAATGTCCACCAGCAACCTTGAAGCCTCGACGAGCAACAGCCATGCGCCTTTGGCATAACCTTGTCTTTTGCACCATTCAAGTCATGCATTTCCAAAGTGTGCATTAATATAGGGCCACATTACGCGGCTGTGCATAGACACAATTGAGAAATCCCAGGCACATGAGACACACTTGACATATGTCAAGTAATTTATTGCTACTAACCACTATCTTCTTGTTTGTGACATTGTTCCTCCAAAAAAAAAAGAGAGAGAGAAGAAGAAACAGGACCATGTGCTCGAAGAATCTCATCCGTGAATCATCAACAAGGACATCCATCAACAACAAAGGACAAGCCCATGGTCAATCACCACAAGGGGAGTACAACACGAAGAGATAAACATCGATTGAACTTTCACCATGGTAAGCACACTTTGACAACACTACTGCAATGATAGCTTAGGAAACCTCTTCGTCAGCATACCCTTGAGCACTTAGCTCAAGACCCCATTTTTGCACCATACCATTGACATTGCATTCCCCAAGCATGCATACATAGGGCCACACTACAAGGCCGTGCACAAGGCACATATTTTCTTCAATCCATGCACTAACACACTTACCCATCCTTCATTATGGGTTACAAGTACTTGGCATACATTGTGAAAGCCATGTTTGGAAGATCCAGAGGACATTCAAGCTACAACATCAGAACCTATGGAGTAATTCACAGTCAAAAGCTGCTCAAAATCCACATTGACAACCTCTTTTGAGCAACTTACACTTTTTGGAAGCCCACAACTACGACATCCGGCTACCATAGGAAGAAGTACATACAATGGGACCAAAACTTGGATAGGCTAGCAGTGCCAAACTGAAGAACAAGACAACCGACCAAGCCACATCTAGCAGATGGACCGCTCTTGTTGATACATGAAGGACACAACCTCTCCAAGTACTACATGGAACAACTACTCCAACAAGGGCCTGTTAGGGATGACATACTATAAAGGGGGGAAGTGTTGACACTCAAGGTTAAGGACAAAGCATGGAAGCACATCAAAGAAGTGGACACACAAGAAGAAGGAGCATGTAGGGAGCTCCAAGAAGCACATGTCAAATTTTCAGAACAAATCCCCATAAAAAAAGTGATTTTTATCACTAAAACCATTGTAAATACCATTTTCCATTTTTGCAACTCCATTTTGTTCAAGCGGAGGAGTCCTCAAGCTTGAGGAGTATTAGAAGTATCATGCTACCAATTTTCATAATTTTTAGATTCCGTTTGAGCCCCCAAATAAGCCCTGGAACCTAATTTTTAACTAGGCTAGGCACTAGGTCTGGACAGGGCCAAAACCACTCAAAAAACTATTAAAAGGTCTGGAGAGCTCATTTTTGAGGTTAGTTTGTGGTAGATTTGGCTTTCTAAGAGAGTTCTTTTGTAATCAAAGATCTTCCATTGTTCCACTCTTTGCTCTTACCTTGTGCGCGTGTGTGTATGTGTGTGCATGCTTGTGTGCTTTCGCTCACGCACTTGTGCCATGACTTGCTCATAGTCTTCATACTAGTCCTCATGTCTTTGCGGATTGACAGTTATGATGTCAATCTCCTCACATTGGTACTTGCCATTGTGCCAGAGTGACACTAGGGTTGGAAGTAGTATACACAAAGAAAGGTATGTTCCTCTCATAAACTAAATACATTGGAGATATGCTCTCTCAATTCAAAATGGAGAATAAAAAGGTTGTAGGTACTCCCATGGAGGTAAATTTTAAGTTACGTGCTCATTAAGGTGAGCTATTTGAAGATGTAAGTAGATATCAAAGTCTAGTTGGAAGCGAAAACTATGCTACATTAAGTAGAGTAGATATTTTTTATGGAGTAAATGTGTTGAGTCATTTCATGCATACTCCAAGGAAGCCTCACATGGAAGAAGCCAAGAGAATCCTAAATCATTTCAAGGGTACAATCAATAAAGGAATATACTATCAATATACATCTAATATAGATGTTAAAATCTACTCTAATGCAGATTGGGTAGGCTCTAAAGATGAGAGAAGAAGCACCTCTAGATACCTTACTTTTGCAGATGACTTGCAAATGCTACACAAGAAGCTATGTGGATTAGAACCCTATATTCAGATTTAGGGTTGAGTTCCTCTACTCCACATATATTTGAAGATAATATTAGCTCATTACATCCTTTTGCTAACCCAATCTATCATGCCAAGACTAAACATATAGAAGTTCATTATCATTATGTTAGAGAGAAGATTATGAGCAAAGAGATTCAACTCTCATATGTATAAAATCATCAACAATGTGCAAATATGATGACAAAGGCCTTCGACGGAAGCGAATTAAATAGACTCATATCAATTATTGGATTGCAAGAAATCTTGAAGGATTGAAGACTCAAGCATCTTAGGCTTGAGGGGGAGTTGTTGATGCATTTAGCAAGCCTAAGAGCTTTGCTAAAGTTTAAGAAGTGCACACATCATTTGTCTTATTATGTCACGAGACATACATATAATCCTATGCTTGTAATTTTCAATGGTTTATCTTAAACAAATGTAAAAATCAAGAGAAGAAAGAATCTCATGAAGTTAGGAGAGTAAACCCATGACTCATTTGCTAGAGGATTCAAATTAATTACATTCCTTAAGTCTAGGATCACTTTTAGGTGAAAAGATTTAAAATTCAAATTCAAATAATGTGTATGAATGCACGTGGTTTTAGTCGCAGGATGAGATAGAAAGTATGAGAGGTGTTGAGCTAGATACTTGAGCATACATTGAGCTCACACTATCTATGTGTTCCTCTAGACCTCTCTACTATATGTGCAATAGCATTCATATTTTGATTAATTGCATTGAGTATACTTCTCTCTGCTATCTACCTCATCATCTTCATCATTACATTGAACTTGTGGAATCAATTTCTCTACATGTACTCATCCAAATGCTATAGTTTAACTTGGGCTAGTTATCCTAAAAGGTCTAGTGTTTACGTATCAATTTTTGTTAAGTTTCACTTAGTAAAACTCGAATGTATAAAGCAAAGAATTTGACTATGTCTGCACATCTTCTAGATCCTAAAAAGTCAAGATGAACTCATTGAATTTCTAAATTCATTTCTCTTTGTATGGTGAAGTGAAATTCATGGAATAACTTGCTTTAGTTATATATACATTTCAACTAGACATGTGCAAATGATTTTTGGACAATTCATACTAGGTTGTGAGCCCTGAGCATAATATTGAGGTCTTCTCTTCCTAAAAATAGAAGGTTCTTCATATTTCTTGCAATTAGAGATTATCTATTTTGATGAAAAAAATTGAGAATGATGCTCCAAAGGAATTGATAGCTCTATGTGCATCATTTTGAAGCTAATGAAGTCTATAAAGCTTCCTTGAAGCTAGATTGGCAAGTGTAGAGCATGTTTCTTGCAACACTACATCATCTTTGGAATCGGCACGTCATCTCCTCATAGATACAACAAGACTTCATGAGTGGAGATCAACAGCCAAAAGGAAAGCTATCAAAAGATCATACAAAAGTGATGAAGGCATCTCCAACCACTTTTTTTGTGCTGGGAAAACCCAAACAAAGCCTTTCAAGGGACATTAGAGACTAAGAGGGGGAGAATGTTGTAGAGGACTGAAGACAAGAGAAAGAAAGAAGTGCAGAGAAGAGGAGAAGAAGAGAAGAAGAAGAGGAGAGTTACATTTTTTTTTGAGAAATATCCATTTTTATTTTCATAAATTTCATAATGAAACATTGAAAAGCCTTGTAAATGCACTCACATCATAGAATTCCATTTTAGTATCATAGACTTGCAAGAACTTGGTTACGTCTCGACCATTAAAGAATCCATACTCTTTTGAAATTTCCTCTAGGGCTCACATCACTCCATCATTATTTGTGGCAATCCTCTAGGATTTAGTCAACACTTGAAGTAAGCCTCTCAAGGTTCTCGGATCTAGCCATCAGATAATATCGAGTTGCAGCTTTGAAGTGTATGTCTCTAATACAGTCATAAACTTTTTTGGCATAATTTTGTGAAAATTATCGGTATAACTAAACCTTTTGTGGAACTGTTATGAATTGTTGATACCAATAAGTTTGTGATAGGAAGAGTTTATTGGATTACCTCAGAAGTTATTCAAAAAGTGAAAGACTTTAATCATTTTTCATTAGGAGAAAACACAAAGAATGTATCGTTAGTACACAAAACATGGATGCAAATGGATACTCATTTACATGAAACAATGTTTATCTTGGATTGAGTGTTTCAACTCAATGGTCAAGCATCAAACAAAGAATTCATGGAAATTTTAAAAACCATATGTCAATTACTACTTCCAGGCATAGATGGTCAAGATGCATTCCACTAGAAAGTAGCTTATGTAAATCAAGAAGGATGTTTTGGAGATCTATGGCACATTGAATCAATTCAAAAGCATCCACCTCCTATATGGTGGAAAGAGTACAAAGGTGAAGCAATGGAGTTGCAACATATAGCTATGAGAGTGCTTTCAGTAACAAATTCAAGTGGTAGTTATGATCGTAATTGGAGTGCATATGATTTTCTTCATTCAAAATGAAGAAATCGCTTAAGTGTATCACATGCCAATGGTTTGGTGTATGTTGATTGTAATATACATTTGTTACATGCTCCAACCAAGATAGCTTCTATAGTAACACAACAAACTTTTGGAGAATTTCAAACTCATAAAAGTTTAACAAATGATTCATGGAGTGATCATGATTTAGATGTAGATCACAACGATGTTTCGGACATGGAAGAAATAGATGATATGGTACCTATAATAGATTATGATATTCAAAATGAAGAAAGTGATGCACGTTGAATACTTTGGTTAGATTCAATTGCAAAAACAATGTCTTTATCATAAAGTGATGTCTTTGATTCCAAGAAGCGGCTTGTTTATTCAATGTTTTGCTGATTGAATAATTCATCAGTAGTGAACTGATGAAAATATGATGATGCCTCTGATAATATTCCATATTTGTTCTCATATGCATCGAGAGATATTTGTAAATTTTTCACTTGGTTTTCTAAATTATCAATTCTCTTTTGTTGATCATCAAATTTTCTTTGTAATCAAGAATTGTTAATCCTTCATTGTATAATTTTTCTCTTTGTGATGATAGATGATGGATAAGGTTATGTTCTTCAGATAGCAGAAAATAGGGATGTTTTCGAGGAAAAGGGATTCATGTGGACATGATTACAAATTTTCGCATGATTTTGAGGAAGACCCAAACCTATACCTACATTCTTCGAGCGATCATCCTAATCTACACATCGATGAAGAATATCCACAAAAACATTTTGAATGAAATATAGTACTATTTGATTATTCTTTGGGAATGATTTTTCAACTTGAACAAAGCATCGAAGTAGAGTTTTTGCTAATCCTTTATGTTGTAAGTCAGAAAGATTTAATTGTGTTGTTTCTTTCACCCTTCTTGTAACTCAAAAGAGAACATCACGAACAAAATGATTTGGACATAGCTTTTTTACTTCTTTCATTGTTTATGGTTCTCCTTCTACCCCTCTAGTTTTAAATCTTGGTGGAATAAAAATGCTAAGGCTAATTGCAAAAATTGAGCATTCTGTTCAGAAAAAATCCTTTGATATTCAACATGATCAAGTTCATTATTCACAACGAGCGTTCTTGCCATGTTTTACTTTCAAATTTGCGAAATAGAACACATTAATTTTACCTCAAAGGAATCGACATCATTTAATCCAAAGAATTCAAATAATGAATCCACATCATTTAATCAACATAATTAAAATGATACCACATCAGTTAATCCACTTAATTCAAATGAAACAACATTATCCCAAACCACTAAATTCAAATGAATCCACATCATTTAATCCACAGAATTCAAATAATGAATCCACATCATTTAATCCACATAAATCAAATGAATCCACATCATTTACTCCACTTAATTTCGATGAATCCACATCATTTAATCCACTTAGTTCAAATGAATCCACATAATTCAAATGAATCCACATAATTCAAATGAATCCACATCATTTACACACCATAATTCAAATGAATCCACATCATTTACACACCATAATTCAAATGAATCCACATCATTTACACAACATAATTCAAATGAATCCACATCATTTAATTCACTTAATTCAAATGAGACCACATAATTCAAATGAATCCACATAATTCAAATGAATCCACATCATTTACTCCACATAATTCAAATGAATCCACATTATTGAATCCACTTAATTTAAATGAATCCACATCATTTAATCCCCACAGTTCAAATGAATCTGCATCATTTAATCCACATAATTCAAATGATACCACATCATTTAATCCACAGAATTCAAATGAACCCACATCATTTAATCCACATAATTCAAATGAATCCATTTATGGATCATTCCATATTGTCCTTCCCCCATGAGAATTGCGTCTTGGAAATGAATAGATGAATATGGGAGCAAACATAGGTTATTGGATGTTTGATCTCCAATATTCACATGTATATCTTTTGCATATGGATCTATTGTTGGTCTCTCACTATTTTGTAGCATCAGGTCTCACTCGCTTTCCTCTCTTCATTTTTTGGCAATGTAAATTGACAAATTTGATTTTTTCCATCAATCTTGGCATTGTGGTGATATCCAATGCCAATGATTCTACCATATTATTTGTCAAAGATCGGAGTGAGCTCTTTGGACATTTGATCATCTAATACTTTGATCCTCCTGATACACTTCCAAATTTATCTTCCATATTGATGTATGCTATTCTAGCTAGCTGCCCAATGAAATCCTTGTAATTTGATATATCCATTGCTATAGTGATTTGTTCTTCTTTCATTCCATACATGTATGCACATGCAAAATCTTCCAAAAAAAAATGTTAGTGCTTATTTATTTTACTTTCTATCTATGAAAAGATGAGAAATATATCATTAGATAAAATTAAAATTTTGATTGCTATTAAATCTTTAAACATTAATCTAAAAAGTAGTAATAAAAAATAAGACTCATAAATAAAATGATAGATACTTAAATACATTCTAAGTACACATATAAATAGATAATGAGTAAGTGTATGGATAGTTTGATCAATATATAAATAGATAAATGATAGAAATATGGATAGATATTTAGATAAGTAGATTTATAATTAAATAGAAAGTACAATTATCATCTTGAAGTGAATCTATGTAACTATTAAGAATATAAGAGTCAAAGAATTAGACATTCATAATAGTTCATATTGTCTCACTAATCTATGTATGATTCTTTTCATGTGAGTGTATATAACTATTGTGATAGTAAGAGTCAAAAAATAAAAAAATCATAATAGTTTCTATACACATTGTGACCTACACTATAATTATGCTCACACGAATCTGAGTGACTATTGTGAGAGTGAAAGTAAAAGAATCACACAATCACAATAGTCCCTATACACTCCCTATACTATTGAGAGAGTAGGAATCAAGGGAGAAATTCAAACAATATCAAGAGATATATTGCTGAGTCCTATACTATTCTGAGAGTAAGAATCGATGTAGGGAGTCAGACAATCATAGTAGTGGTTTATTATAAATTTGATTCATCAAAGCATACAAAGTGAGAAATGCTTTCAAGATTTGAACATGTATACTATTGATGATTAAAATACATAAAACAAATCACATAGATACAAATTATACATACGTAAGAGACGCATATGTGAATCATAACATATGCATGACACACAATAAACATAGCAATAAAACAGAAAATAAATTAAAAATATAGCAATACTTGAATGATATGATGAGCAAAGGGCTTTGTAAGTGGTATGGTAGTAATAGAGCTCTAAGAACTTGTCAGAAAGCATGTGCAAAATAAGTTTTTCAATCAAATAGAAAAATATTAGAAATAGGTTTTCGATTGAAAGCACTTTCGATCCAAAAATTTTGAATCGAAAGATCTTCCAATTGGAAGTGTTCCGATTGAAAACATGTGCGTGTCTCATTTTCTATTCGTGTTTTTTTGCAAATCCCCAAATAAAATGAACATATTCAATATTTTTCCATTATTGGATCGAATAAATGCAACCTAGTTCTTAGACTTTCATACTGGTTGAAATAATGAGGAGAAATTGTTTCTATAGAAAAGGTTGTGAGATGTTTATGAAAAGGCATCATTAAAAATGGATCCCTTGGGTTTCTTTTGTGAAGAGGAAGTTCAAATGAGGCCTAATCTCCCTTGCATGAACTAATTGAAAGAAAAATTGTACACGTAAAGGGGCATAATGCCGGAGAGTTCCAAAGAAGGTTAAAAACCTTTTTGTCCCTTTCATGGGGGACCATTTGCTAAGATCTTATTGTTCTCCAAAACAAACACCCTATGGTGTCTTAAGGGAGGAGGCTTCTTAGAATTGCAAATTCTTCTTCCTAAAAGCCTAAGATTCTTATCAATTGATGACTCTATTGGACGCTTGTTGAAGGTTGAAGTTGATATCACATCTTTGTTTTTGAATCTTCCAAAGTACTTCTCCCCTAATCCCATTCCACATGTCGGAGAGCAACCTATTTCTTCTCCAAGTAAGGCTTGTTTCCAATTTATTTGAGTTTGTAAAGACAAAAATCTCCACAAGGCCTGCCAAACCAAAAAGCTCCTTGGGCACAAAAAGAAAAGATGTCCCAAGTTTTCTCTACCGTTGAGGAAATGCTTACGCTATAGAGGGGCCCCACATTTTTTTTTTCGCTTTAACATTAGTACAAAACTCACTGGTGGAGAATTTGTCACATTAGAACAACTTTTTTATTCTCAATGAGGGTATTCCATAAGGTAAGGAACTTAAACTCCCATATGATAGTCAACTTATTCAGACACCATTTCCTATTAACCGAGATATTAAGATCCAAGTTCTTCTTAAAACTAGGTATTTTTTCCCTTGTCCCATTTTATACCTTCTTTCCAAGGGGGGTCATGGACAAGAAGGAGGTGAGAATTGGCATTATCCAAAGCATTAATTTTGTTTCTCAACAAGCAACAATCTTCATAGTCCACTATCCAAGCTGTGTTAATGTCCGTAAATATGATCCCTGGTCTTCTGTCTTGATTCCAAATATGCTTCCACAAACAAAACCCTATATTCCATAACTTCTTCTCTTTTGGAGCTTAGCATAATCGATAGCCTTGATTCCCTTGTTCTGGAGCCAAATTATATTGCTCTACCTAATCCTTGAAGCCCACTTCTATTTTTCATTGATCTTGAGGTAAGGTTTCATCTTGTTCGAACTTCTTCACAATGAAGAAACCAAATTAGAGCCTCTCAGAGTAACAAGGATATAAGAGGTATCCATGTTGCTCCAAGTTTTAATCAACCATTTGGTGGCCAACTTATCCGCTAAACCTTCAATGTCCATAATGCAAAGCCTGCTTGATTCCTAAGGTTTAACTTGCACAAATATTCCATTTGATTTTAGGCATGCCTCTGCTATTGGGATCACCCATGTCCACGAGAGCATGACTCTCCAAGTTGATTTGCATACCTTTCTAGTAACCATGTTTTTTTCCAATTTGGGTAAGAACATAGTCCCACCTCTGGCCTTTAGTAACATCAAATCCAAATGGAATACCCAAGGGATGAAAGATTTGACCATTGGGAATCACTTGACACCCTTGTTCCATAAGAAATTGTGGTTGGTTCCCAATAATAGCCGACTTCTTTCTAGGATGGTGTAGCTCAGTGATGAGTAGCACCTCCTTTAATGCCAATCCGGGAAGACGTGAGGATGGTATGAAGACCACGAGCAAGTGGAAGCACAAGTGTGTGAGTGAGAAGCACACAAGCATGCACACACATACACGCACACGCGCACACACGGCAAGAACAAAGAGAGTAAGACAATGGAATCACTTCTATTGCAACCAAGTTCTCATACAAGCTCAAACTACCAGAAGCTAACCCCAAAAATGAGCTCTCTAGCTCTATTTATAGTTTTTTACTAACTTTGGCCCTGTCCAGACCTAGTGTCCGGCCTAGTTAAAAATTAGGTTCCAGGGCTTATTTGAGGGCCCAAACGAGATCGAAAAATTATAAAAATTGGCAGGCAACTACTTCTAAGGCTCCCCAAGCTCGAGGACTCCTCGGCTTGTACAAAATGGAGCTACAAAAAGGTGAAATGATATTTACAAGGGTTTGTAGTGATGAGAATCACTTTAAAATGATGTGAGGGTTTTGAAAAAAAATGAAGGGTTGCCTCAGTGCTAGATCTGCATGTGTGTCCGTACTTGCTTCTTCCCGTATACTGTCAACACTCTCCCCCCCCTAGGGTCTGTCGCCTCTGACAGACCTTTGCTCCACTGTTTGATCAATGTACGCCTGCAGGAGGTCGGTTGCCACTTCTTGTTCCTTGATGCGTAGTCCCCGAACCAAGTCTCTCTAGAGGGTCTCCCAATTGACTGCACCCGGTATGTCCGGTTGTGGCGTTGTGTAGAGTTCTGAGTGCATGGTTTGTTCACACGCGAATAGATGTAGCAGGTGGGTTGGGCGTGGTGCGAACACTTCTGAGTGTGACTCCCAGAATCCCGTGGTAAACATATCGTCGAAAGTTTGCTTATAGCAGGCAGGGAGATATCTGATGCGTGCGTGCCATGCATAAGCAACTCGTATGCTGGGGGTTGTGCTCATATCATACAGGAGGTCATAATTACCATTGATGAAGCCAGGAATCGGAGGCTGAATATGGCATACATTGCGGAAAGTTTTGAACACCACCTGCATCATATCGAATATCTTGAGCATCATCTGAGCAGCAACATCTGGCATCGGGTGGAGGCGTGGCAGCCAATAGCGAATGGTAGCCATCATGTACGCTATTGTAGGTGGGCCTATCGGTGGTGCGATTTTGGGGTAGTTCAGCCACTGTTTGCAATTCACGTTGTTCTGGACCTTGATGGCGAATGCTTTCCAGGAGCGTCTTCTTTGTACTGGTCCAAAGCATGGGTTATACTTCAAATGCATGGGAGCGTGATCCCATGTTCTCAGCATTTCCGGGTATGTTTCCAGTAATCTTTGCCTCCAAGTAGGCTGAAAAATCGCCCCTTTCCTGGCTGCCTCTGGTATATCTTCTGGTTCGAACTGGGTGGCGAAGGTAGGGCACTTGTTGGTGACTCTTCTGATCTCTGCGTTGTAGTCGGCCAACAAGACAAAGTAAGGTTTGTATTGTAACTCGGAGCTAGTTATCAGCCGTCTAGGAGCCACGTTCGAGAAATATTCAGACTTGAGTATGGTCTCCTCTATGGCTTTCATGGCTAGCATCTGAGTTGCAACACGCTCTTCGTGAGTGTGACCCATCTCCTCTACCTGCTTCATCCATGCGGACGGGGGTTCCTCATACGTATCATGTCCCTCTTCAGTGATCCTGCCACCTGGAAGAGGTTGTGGCTCATAATTATCTTCGAATGTTTCTTCCACCGGAATAACAATAGTCTCCTCTTCACTTGGCTGATCAGGCGGGGAGGGGGGTCGTTCATATTGTAACAACTTGATTTTCAACTCTGCAACCTGTTGCCTTAGCTCAAATACTTCATTGGTTACTGATAATTCCGGCTCTGGTGAGGTTGCAGCGTTGGCCATCTCTTTAAGGCCTTGTTGGTGTGGTGCAGGCACTTGGGCTTTCTGTAGTTCTTTGACTTGGTCAGCAAGCTGATCGTGAGCTTCTAAGAGAGTGGCGTAGGTTTCTAATATTTGTTGTATGTTCTCTGAGGGGATGGCTTGGAATTTAGCCGGGTCAATGGGTGCCCCTGGGGTATTTTCCATGGCTGCTTCAAGATTGTCTTGATTTTGTTGCCGTAGTCTTTTGTTTTCTTCTTGGGCAGCCGCTAAATGGCGTCTGAGTAGAGCCATGTTTCGTTGTAGTCTAGCGTTACGGGCTAGCTGATCTCTAAGTTGTTCTTCAGTTACCCTACTCTTCTCTGTATGTGTGGACTCGAGCTCCACCTGATATTGTTGGAGGGTAGTCACCTCCTGCTGTAATTCCGTATTAGACAACTCCAAGGCAGTGACACGTGCCTGGAGGTGGGATGACAATGTACATAGCTCTTTATTGTTTTCTTCTAATAACCTGTATTCCTGTTTAAGTTGGGCAGCAGCTTCGAGCATGGTGTTGAGTGCATGACTAAATGAAGTGGATGCAGGGGTAAAGGTGGAAGATGCAAGGGGTCGGGGGATGGGAAAGGGAAAAGTGGATGTTGTGCCTACAGTGCTTGGAAATGGCGACGTGAGTGAAATGATACGTGGTGATGTTGGGATAACAGTGGTGGTGGGTGATCCTGTGGATGGTGAGATGTCCATGGGATCGGACGTGAGAGTGTGTGATTCGTGCACTGTGAATACAGGAATGGTGGGTGGTGTGATAGTGGTGGCAGTGAATGTGGGGGAGTGGGGTTGGGAAAGGGACTTTTTATTATAAGTATCCACCTGTTGGAGTATATTTACAAGGTTTGTCCAGAATGAGGGTTGTGTGACTTGGGTTGAGTGTGAGGCAGTTACTAGGGGAGTGGTGGATAGGGTTTGGGTGTGAGTGAATGGAAAAGGATGGGATGAGGTCTGGCTATTGGCAAGTGGTTGTCCAAGGGCGGGGAGATAGGAAGGGTGACCTATTATGGTTTGATCGGTGGCCGGATGACCGGTGTGAGGTCCAAAAGTTTGGGTGGAAGTGCTGGATGTGGGTAAAGGGAAGGATGTAAAAACGGAGGTGTGCACAATGGTTTCATGATGGGTGGATATCGGTTGTTCCGAAGGGATTGTGGAGAAGGGTTCTGAAGGGTGGATGGAAGGTGGCGGTGGACTAGGGCAGTGGGACTAAGGTACCTCTTGTTCGTCAGTGGGACTAGGGCTCGTCATGTGGACATCCTCTGAAATTATAGTAGGCAAGGCGGTAGAGGCTTCCATTTGAATCATTTTTCCGCGTCGTGGCTGTGTATCAATCCTTCGTTGATCATAGATAGGGTTTTCCTGATAGACCATTGTCCTCAATGCTTCCCGGATCCCACATGTCTTTGCCAATTGATTCAATGATTCCACAAAATGTGAGTCGACATTCTCGGTTTGAAGCATTTGGTTCACTAGAGCTCTGTTCGCCTCTTCTGTCATCTTATGCCTTCTCTGTACCTGCTTGATTGTCTTGTACAGCCGTCTGAGTTGTGCTGTGTAGGCAGGGGCCTCCTCTTCACTGTCTTCTGGGTCATTTCTTTGTGCCCCTTCCTGAACTTGTGTATTTGCGTCCTGAGGATGTTGTGCCACTTCCTCCCCATGTACTCTGCTGGTCTCGCCCCGTGGCTGTTCTCTTTGGACTGATGCACCCGGATCAACATTGTCAGGGGAATCTTCACTGTCGGATAGGGGGACCGTCTACAGGAATCTTTCAAAATCGAAGTTTGGATCTTCTGTGAAGGTGGCCATAGATGCAAACTCTGCATCGGTAGGTAGTGGAGGGGCGGATGGAGCGGGTTGTACCACCTCCCCAGCACGGGCTGGCGCTCCTGCCTCTTGATCAGCGGCCTCCTTCGTGTAGAATGATGTTCGGTCTGCTCGTTTAGAATCTTCTTTGGATCAGAACTCCTTCTTGGCTCCTGAACCTTCAGTAAGATTGACATTCCTCTACACCATAGAAGTTTGGACAAGCACAACATTGTTATCTTCATGTGGATTCCTGGAGGGACCAGGAGTTGGTGCCTGTTCTATTGGTTTGAGTGCTTGGTTTTCTAATTCAATCGTGAGATGGATTTGGCCTACCCAAGCCTGAAGAAGTCCACTTCTTAGGTTGAGGTTGACTGCATGATCATAGATCCAGTCTTGGCCTAAGACAAGAGGTTCGGTCAGATCCTCGTCTTCACATACTAGCACTTTTGCTGGCATGAGGACCTCTTGTATGTAGAGGGGAAGATCCACCTCTCCCATGCAAGGGGTTTCAACACCTCCTAACCCTATCAGATATGCTTCTAGGGGTTTTACCTCCAATTGCAGCTGCTGGCAATAAGAAAGCCGAACTGCACTTGTGACTGCTCCTGAATCAATTAAAGCTCTCACGCTTGTGCTGCGGTCTCTTTGTCCTATTTCTAGGGTCACAAAAGGTCGTCGGTCCACTATCTTATGGGTACGTTCACCTGAAGCCTCGCACATGGCCATGTGATAGCCTGGAGACTCTTGAGTGTCAGTCACAGGCTGATCCCTCCCTTGTCTCCTCAACTTCATTCGTCTGATACGCTCTAAGGCCTCTGTCTGTGCTTCTTCTCGAATTCGTTTTTCCTCCTCTTTACGTTGTTTAGCAGTATTGAGTCGACTTAGCATTTCCTCCGTGAGGGGTTCCTGATACAGCTTGACTCTGCACCCGCTAATATAGTTTGGGAGGACATCCCCCTCTAAAGTGGCTAGTTGTACTGCTCCACTCGTGGAGATCCTATTAATGATCATAGGTCCGTAGCCTCTCTTTTCTAGCTTTCTTGCGTGTTGTTTCAATGTGTAGATTAAAACTAGATCTCCTGCTTTCAAGCCCTTATCCTTTACATGGGCATCAAAGTATGCCTTTTGCCGTTTCTTTGCAGCATAGATGCCTGCTGCTGCTCGTAGCCTCGTCTCACCTAAACGTTCTAGATCAAAGATCCTAGAGGACAACTCGTGTCCATTCCACTCATGCTCTTGTGCTACTCTTAAAGCTGGAATTAGGAAATCTAATGGTAGCACCGCATTTTGTCCGAAGACCATCTGAAATGGGGTGGCATTGAGTACCGTTTTGTAAGCAACTCGGTATGCCCAAACAGCATGATGAAGTTGTTTGTCCCAATCCGAGCGTTTATTATTTACAAGTTTCGTCAATACGTTACATAGGATCTTATTCGTGCTCTCGGCTTGTCCGTTAGCTTGTGGGTGATAGGGTGCAGACTTCTTATGCATCACCATGAATTCTTGAAGGAGATTTTCAATGACCTCATTCAAGAAGTGCGTACCTCTATCACTAACCAACTCTATTGGTAACCCATATCTAGTGAACACATTTTCGAATAAGAACTTAGCCGTTGTTTGAGCATCATTCTTCGTCGTGGCTTTTACTTCCACCCACTTTGTAAGGTAATCTGTGGCTACAATAATGTATTCTGCATGGGAGTTTCTAGCTGGGGGGTTGATGGGACCTACAAAATCTATACCCCACTTTGAAAATGCACGTCCTCCCATCATTGGCCTTAAGGGCATTTCATCTTTTCTTATCGGATATTGGGCACGTTGGCATGTGTTGCAACTCTTCACATAAGTATGTGCATCCATATGAAGAGTGGGCCACCAAAGTCCCGAGAATAGAATGGTCTTAATTACTCTGTCAGGCCCAAAGTGTCCACCTGCAGCACCGCTGTGTGCCGTTTCTAAGACTTTCAAGTAGTCTGATTCATGAACGCACAGTCTTAGGTAACCATCCTTGCCTCTTCGATATAGGTTGTCTCCTACTAAGGCATAGTCTTGAGCCTCTTGCCCCATGCTCCGTTGTCTTGCAAGACTAGCCTGATTGGGCAATGTTCCCGATCTCATGAACTCAACCAATGGAGCACTCCAATCTGGGATTAATGACACATGATAAAGAGTGGCATGCTCCACTGGGGGTCTCTTCTGGCACACTGGACAATTGTGGATCCACTGTTGTATTTCTTTGTCCATGCTAGGCCAATATACCCCTAAACGTTTTAGATTCTGCAATGTTCGTTGTTTAGGGTAGTGATTTCCTAGCAGTCCCTCATGGGCTTGTTGCAACCAACTAGCATGTTCATCATCCTCGACACAACAAGCTAATACGCCCTCGGTATCTTGCTTGTACATACTTCCGGCCAATATTTGATACTTTAGCGATTTTACAATTTCCTCTTTGCTTGTTTTAACATTTTTATTTGTAGGCCCGAAGGTTAGGACTGGTACCAACTTATTTGCCCATTTAGGAACAACTTCTAAATTGAACAGATAAGCATCGGGCAATTCATCAGACACTCCTTGCGGTGGCTCTCCTGAAGTGATGCGAGAAAGATGGTCAACCCTAAGATGGGTTCTACCTTTCCTGACAACAACTTCAAAGTCGTATTCCATTAGTAAGAGGAACCATCTTACTAAGCGGCCTGTATTGCAAGGTTTATTGACCAAATATAGTAAAGCTTGATGATCAGTGAAAAACTTGAACTTGTTGGCCAATAGATAGTGTCTAAACTTCTTCACAGCATACACCATACCTAGGCCTTCCCTCTCCGTTGTGGTATAATTTCGTTCAGCTGCGTTTAATTGCCTACTAGCATATGCTATTGGCAAATCTAGGTTTCCTTCACCTGTGGGTTGCGCTAGCACACATCCTATTGCATGATTTGAGGCATCTACATGGACATGAAAGGGTTTGCTCCAATCCGGAGTAGTCAATATTGGTGCTGTGCACAAACGTCTCTTCAGCTCGTTGAAGGAAGTCTCGCATTCCTCACTCCACTCAAAATTTGTTAACAACCCATAAAGAGGTTTAGCTATGATGGCATACATGTGGATAAACCTACGGTAATATCCACAATGGCCCATAAAGGCTTGTACCTCTTTAACATTCCTTGGTCTGGGCAACTCTGCTATTGCTCTTACTTTATCTTCATCTGTTGAAATTCCATTCTTAGAAACAATGTGACCTAAGATCTTACCTTGTCGTACCATGAACACACACTTCTCTGGATTCAGACACACTCGATAATCTCTACACTTGTTGAAGATTTGTCTGAGCTCAGGGATGTGGTAACTTCTTTCTTGGGAATGAGCGCATAAATCATCCACATATACTTCTAAGATTTTCCGCAAGAACTCCTTGAAGACATGACACATGAGTCTTTGGAATGTTGCAGGTGCATTGGTGAGCCCAAATGGCATCACACGAAATGCAAAGATTCCCCATTCTGTGGCAAAGGCCGTTTTGTGTTGATCTTCGGGGG
The DNA here is from genome assembly GCA_020310875.1 of Ceratopteris richardii. Lineage (NCBI taxonomy): Eukaryota > Viridiplantae > Streptophyta > Polypodiopsida > Polypodiales > Pteridaceae > Ceratopteris > Ceratopteris richardii. The sequence goes on along the minus strand of CM035412.1, from coordinate 112,908,708 downwards.
CAATGGCTACTTGGTTGTAACCTGAAAATCCATCAAGGAAGCTATAAACTTCCTTGCCTGCCACACGCTCCAAAAGATGTTCGGTGATTGGAAGTGGATAACTATCTCTGATCGTAGCGGCATTAACTTTTTTAAGGTTAATGCACACTCGCAATTTCCCATTCTTCTTGGGCACCACTACAATGGGGGACACCCATTCAGTGTGCTCAATCTCATAGATGAATCCAGCTTCAATCAGCCTGTCAATTTCCTCCTTTATTTTGGCTGCATAATTGTCATTATATGTGTAGGGCTTTTGTTTGGTGGGCTTGGCATCAGTGGTCATCGGAATCGTATGAGAGCAAATCTCTGGATCTACTCCTTTCAAGTCTCTATAGTGCCATGCGAACACATCCCTATACTCCCTTAATAGAGCTACCAGCTCTAATTCTTCTTTTGCACTTAGGTCGTCTCCTATGTACGTACATCGCTCTTTGTTCCCTTCAATGGTCACTACAATTTTTTTGGTCTTTTGTTTATTGTCATATGCTTCTCCTATAGTGGCCTCTCTCTTAGGCATTCGTACCAAAATTTTTCGGTCTTCCACTTCATATTTCTTGAAATTTTCTGGTACTTCAAACAATGATTCTTCCTCTTCTTGTTTCACTGCTTTCCTTTTCTTTTTCTTTTGACCTCCTTCACTTCCTTTCTTTGAATTTATCGTTTTAATACTCGCAAGGGGTTCTTCTTCTTTTTGGGTTAACACTCCTATGTCTTCTAAGTAGTGTTCCTCTGAGTCAAAGTAAGTATCCATCACAATGGATTCTAGATCATCGTCATTCTCTTCTTCTTCTATGAACTCACTAGGATCACACTCTTCCAACAAGGGCTGACACATGAACACTGAAATGTCATAACCCTCCTCATCACAATGGGGTGTCCATTGTTCCTCATTGACTGCAATGTCCATGGTAGCTAAGATTTCTGCCCAACCATGAGGCTCAAATTCCTCATCTGGAAATATCATTGGTGTATAGGCTGGGTCTTTTATTGGTCTATCTCCTGGGGGAGTTCCTTCTTCTCTCGCTTTTAGGCGCTTTTCCTCTTCCTCCGCGACCTTGCACATCCACAAGTGAGTATCTTCATGCAGCCAGGATGGTTCAGGTGAACTTCCAGAATGCACGGAGATAGAATCTTCTTTCGCTTTGTGGATAGGATTCCACTGTAGGGGTGGTACATCTCTGAAGGTGTAATCCTTCAGATTGACCTTGGTCGTGACCCCTAAGTGCTGTAAGTACAAGGAGTTGGTTCCCCAATCCTGTACTATTTGCAATTGTCGTAGGAAAGGTCTTCCTAGGATCATCTCGTAAACATTATTCTTCTCAAAGTCACATATAGCAAACGTATGTTCAAACTCTACACCACAAGTGGTTAGAGTTATCCCTTCAAGCAATCCGAGAGGTCTTTCAAAATGACCATCTGCCATTTGAAGTTTCATTCTCGTTGGTCTTAAGGTGGGTTTGCCCCATCGCTTCCACAGGGAGGTGGTCGCAATAGCAACACCGGCACCCGAATCCACAATTGCTTTGGTTGTGTAACCTTGATAGGTGATCGGAAGATAAGTGTTACCTTCTTCACCTTCGCTCATGTCTCCTATCTTGTCGAGAGGTATCTCTGGTACTTTTTGTTTAGAGCCTACTTTTGGTGTATTGGATTCAAGTTCTGGAACCTAATCCTTCACATGATTCCAGAGCTCCGGTTTTGCCTTGAAGAGCTCCTCTACAGTGAGATGACATTGAACCTTAGTGTTCTTCACAACATCAGTGTTCCTGGGAATCACTGAGTCTTCATTTCTCACCAATATTGTGGGAGCTCTGATCTGGAGAGATTCAGATTCCCATGGGCCTGTGAAATGAGGCAACTCTTGTAAAGAATTAGATTCAAAATCTAATCTCTCATCCTCTTGTTGCTCTGTTTGATCTCCATAGATAGACGGAATGTCTTGGGGAAATTGATCATGAAGATCATCAATCTCAGGAATAGGAGGGGAATCACCCTTCTCCTTGGCCCATTTCTCTTCTTGTATTTCCCGCAAGAACTCTTGAGAGTACTGTTGAATTGAAGGAGGTATTCCAGCATCCGTGGAATTAGGAACATAAGCTCCCTTTGGTGGTGAGCTTCCTCTTTCAACAACTGGTTGAGCCTGTGGAGGTAAAGAAACTGGTGATCTGTTTACCAACTGCTCTAATCTTTCTAGTAATCCTTGGAAATGCAAATCCGGCTTGACAGAGTTTGTCTGATTGAACTTTTGACTAGTCTCAAGTATAGCTTGAGCTTGTTCTACCATTTTCATGCACATTTTCATCCGTTCAATCTCTAAATCTGCTCTAGGGTAACTCTTGTCTAGGTTTGCAGCTGTTGGCCCTTCTTGAAGTCGAACCTGGTAGGCCTTGAACATCATGTCCAAGCCTTCAGGAGTGGGGTCAGCTAATACTGATCCTACTCGGGGTGGTGGGTGGGTTACGTGGGGTGTATTAGAGGGTGGAGAAATGGAGGGTGATGGGGATGGTAGTGGTGGAAGTGTGTGGGAGTGCGGTTGAGATGTGATCTCTGTGATTTTTGCCTTGGTTTCTCTCAAGCTTTCTTCAAGTTCGTTTATCTTTTTTGCCCATTGCCTCTTCATTCTTTCACGACTATCCTTCCAGGCTCTAGTCCTCTTTTTGGTTATGCTCTCTGTTTCACTCACCTCGGGGCTCTTTTCGGGACCAACACCTTGGTGTTGTTGAAGTGCCTGGGCTCTTGTGATCACCTGCACAGGTGCAGTGGAAGTCACACTCCCTGTGGAGTCTACAACTAACCCAACAACATTGATAGGAGTGATTTTAGGCATGTTATTAGGGTTCTTCGGGCAATCTCGTAGGAGATGCTCTTTCCCGCAGTCTTGACAGAAGCCCTGAATGGTTACTGGTTGAGGCTGTGTAGGGGTAGGTAGTGGACAATCACGTATAAGGTGATCTCCCTGACATCTGAAGCATGGTCCTCTAGGAAATGGGGGTCGTACCTGCCTAGGTTGAGGTCTAGAGTTGGGGTTTGTGTACATGACATTAGAATACTCAGGTTCCCCACTATTTTCACTTGGGTCCTCATAATAGTATGACTCGTTATGCTCGGGTGACTGCATGTAGTAAGCCTGTGGGCTATCAATATGTGTGGAGTCAAAACTATGGTCACTTGGATCACTGTTTGATAGCAATGGGGTGACTGGGACTATGGCTCTATTTGGATTTTCTTCAGTAGATGCATATTTCACTGGGATCACATTGGTTGGAGCAGGGGGTTGCTGCACTAGGACTGGTTGAGGTCTCTGCTGCCCTTGATAAGGTGGCTGATAAGTTTGCTGTGGTCTGTTGTATTGTGGTGATGGGTACTGATTCTGGTATCTACCATGTTGTGGATATGGTTGAGGATAATTTTGCCTAACAGTTTGTTTGTTGTATGGGCAGTCTTGTGCAGTGTGGTTAGTGTACCTGCGCTCTATGGTGCAGTACTGGCTACTAAGGTTCGCCTGGGGTTGGGCCATAATGGGGCATACACTTGCCATATGTTCACCGCCACAATTGTAACACCGCTTAACTGGGGCGAATCTCGGAATTTGCTTGCTAGAGACACCTAGTTTTTGGGCTACCTTCTCTGCAAGTTCCTCGATGGATGTGGATTGACCAGATGTCATGTTACTAGAGCTATCAGAATCCTTATAGATTTTTGATAGTTCTAATTCCTCACCTAGATTGTCCTCAATGTCTATGCACATGCGCACGCACTCTTCTATCGTTCTGGGGTCCTTCAGGTACACATATGACCTGAGCTTAGTGCTCAACAATCCGTCTAGGAACAAGGCCACTTGTTTGGCTGGTGTGGGTAACTCCGGCATCGGGCATCTCTCCAGGTACTGTCTAAATCTTCTTCCAGCTAGTCTGACCGTCTCTTGAGGTGTTTGTTTGAAGCTGTGAATCAATGAGGAGGTATTGTGTCTTATGCCACTCTTAGAGAACTCTACAATGAATGCCTCTAAGAGTTGGTCTATGTTTCTGAAATGCCTCTCATTCAGTGGTTGAAACCACGTAAGGGCAGTGTTCCTAAGGGTTAGACCGAAAGCATTATATTGTGTGAATAGGTCCTCTACCTGTTCAGCTTTCAATACTTGCCGAAATTCTGCCACATGGTCATAAGGGTCTCCCGTGCCATCGAAATAATTCTTCATGGACTTCACCAGTTGAGTTGGTCGCAGGGTCCTAGTGTGTTCTCTCGGCCTTGGCAAAGGAAAATCATCAATATTCCTTTGATTCCATGGGGTTCTATGTCTCTCAGGTTCCACTCTATTCCTTTCTGTTCCCGTTCTTTCTCTTCCCAGGGAGTTGGCAAAACTTACCTCAGGTTTGTCTCTACTTCTATCTCTCTGAGCCCCATGAGCTTGGGAGGTCCCAGCTCCTTGGTGACCAAAGGACACATTAGACCTTGGTTGGGAAAAAACAAATTCTCCCTTCCATGTGTAGGCATGTCTGCCATGCTTAGTGACCACGAAGATTCTCTCTGATGCATTGTCTAGGTAGGTTACTTGGTCTGGGCTATCAGGGTCTTTAAACTCATAGATTGTGAGGGCACTCACTTCCTGGGGTTGAGCAGATTTGTATCTCCAAAAAGCCTCATCGGTTTCACGGTTTAAGAGCAGATCTATGCTTTTATTATCCTGTGGAATCCACTCTGGAGTCATGATTCTGGTCAAGACAGATTTACCACGGGGAGTTCTTGGCTCTCTTTCTAAGTTCCCTTGCTCTATATCACCCATGTCGGTCTCCGCAATCAAATTTCCAAACTCATCAGTTCTATCAGGAAGAGTGGTGACTACATATATAGTCCCCTCTTTATCTAGGTATGCTCCATTCTCAAACTTGACTACCGGGTGGTCTAATCCATGGGGTTGATCGGGGTTCTTAATCTGGACCACCGATCTCCTCAGTCCGTCTTCGTAGATGCGAGCATCTAGACGATTCGTCCTGATATATTCCAATTGAGTCTTGTAAGGTCCCTCTGGCTTTTCTAGATAAGCCAACCCTGAACTACCTACTGGTCTCTCCATGTGATAGGACATCTCAGAATCACTGGTTTCTGATCTGGGAGTGTATGGGTAATCACTCAACTGCTGGGCCCAAGACCTGGCAGTGTGATTGACACTAGCTTCAGAAGATCTGAGGCTTTGTCTGTCTCGGCCTAAGTGTCTGCCTGATCTAAGGTTCATATGCCTGATTTATCTACCCCCTGGGACCCAAGCACACTCTCGTTGCAGGTTAATTTTGCACCAATCACTTTGTTCTTTTGAGTTGAATATTATGTTTATGGTCTTGTCTGAAATCGTGTCGTCAGGAGTACTTAAGTGAATTTCCGCACTTGATAAGTGATCGATTCCCGTTTACCTTTTGTCCCTTAGGGTTTTCGCACTTAGGACCTATTTACTTCTTGCACTTGGTTGATTAATACTCTTGGACTTGATTCGTGCCTAACGTTGCCCTAATTAATTACCACACCTAAGTCGTACTTAGCCTAGGCTAGGAATTGACAAAGGAGGGTTGAGAGATCTTCCAACCTCAATTAGCTGGTTGACCAGACTGCTACACAAGCCTAGGAAGCCTTCTCCCAAGCTTGGTACTCACCCTTGCTAGCTTGCTTTGGATTGCCTTGAGTGCACACAAAGTTCCTGCAAAAGCTCACCCGTTAGTATAGCTCTATTACCACAAGTAATTGGAAAACACACATCAATATTTTTAGTCCCCCTGGAGTAACTCACTATATCCCCTGAATCTGAGAACCACTTAGTTCCACCTAAAGGTCAACTTAAAAATGCATGTTCTAAAGGTCAACTTAAAACTCCAACGAGACCAAAATCTCATCAATCGGAGTTCGTATGGTCAAGTTATGACCATTCAGGCACTAAAGGGTCAAAACAGGCTCTCAGGGTTCAGGAGATCCCTCTCTGGTTTCTAGGCCTTTTGCCCACTTCCAAGGTTCTAAAGTTATACCAAGGTGCCTAAAATTAAGCTCAACTACCCTTCCAATCACTCAAAAAATAACCCTAAATTTTCATGCGTTAAAGGCCATGTATCGCGATAGGTCGGGTCGAGGTGTCGCGATAGGCCAAAGTGTCGCGATAGCTCGCGAAGTGTCGCGATAGCTCGTGAGTGTCGCGATAGCTCGGGTCGAGGTGTCGCAATAGCTCGTGAGTGTCGCGATAGCTCGGGTCGAGGTGTCGCGATAGGTCGCGAAGTGTCGCGATAGCTCGTGAGTGTCGCGATAGCTCGGGTCGAGGTGTCGCGATAGGTCGAGGTGTCGCGATAGGTCGTGAGGTGTCGCGATAGGCCGAGGTGTCACGATAGCTCGTGAGTGTCGCGATAGGTCGTGAGGTGTCGCGATAGCTCGTGAGTGTCGCGATAGCTCGGGTCGAGGTGTCGCGATAGGTCGCGAGGTGTCGCGATAGGTCGTGAGGTGTCGCGATAGCTCGTGAGGTGTCGCGATAGGTCGTGAGGTGTCGCGATAGGCCGAAGTGTCGCGATAGGTCGCGAGGTGTCGCGATAGGTCGTGAGGTGTCGGGATAGCTCGGGATATGGTGAATTTTTCTGTTCTGTCTAGTGATCCTGGGAGCTCTAGGCCTGCGCAGTGTCGTGGTGCACTCAGAATCGTGATTGGGTGAAATTTTCGGAGTGTCGCGATAGCTCGAGCTCAACGCCTCGGGGACTGTGCAGACAAATTCTGTACCTGCTGAGCTTGTTGGAGATGATGATGGAGCTGCCACCTGCAAGAAACATGCAAAAAACACACAAAGACAAGCACACACACTCGCTCTCTCTCAAACTCGCACACAACAAATGAGGGGAATGACAAGGAAGAGGGAATATGTAGTGGGGAAGGAGAAGGAAGTGGAGATGGAGAAGGAGGTGAAGATGGAGATGGAGATGGAGAAAAATCAGAAATTTACCAAATACTTACCATTCCAACGCGTCCTCTCTACGTCTTACCATCACACGCTCGTCCTCAAAGCTCGATCCCCGGCAACGGCGCCAAAATTTGGTGTAGCTCAGTGATGAGTAGCACCTCCTTTAATGTCAATCCGGGAAGACTTGAGGATGGTATGAAGACCACGAGCAAGTGGAAGCACAAGTGCGTGAGTGAGAAGCACACAAGCATGCACACACATACACGCACACGCGCACACACGGCAAGAACAAAGAGAGTAAGACAATGGAATCACTTCTATTGCAACCAAGTTCTCATACAAGCTCAAACTACCAGAAGCTAACCCCAAAAATGAGCTCTCTAGCTCTATTTATAGTTTTTTACTAACTTTGGCCCTGTCCAGACCTAGTGTCCGGCCTAGTTAAAAATTAGGTTCCAGGGCTTATTTGAGGGCCCAAACGAGATCTAAAAATTATAAAAATTGGCAGGCAACTACTTCTAAGGCTCCCCAAGCTCGAGGACTCCTCGGCTTGTACAAAATGGAGCTACAAAAAGGTGAAATGATATTTACAAGGGTTTGTAGTGATGAGAATCACTTTAAAATGATGTGAGGGTTTTGAAAAAAAATGAAGGGTTGCCTCAGTGCTAGATCTGCATGTGTGTCCGTACTTGCTTCTTCCCGTATACTGTCAACAGATGGGAACGTCCATATCTATATTTTAGATTATTCCGGAAGTCAAGAATCTTATGATTTATCACTCCTCTCAATCCAAGAGGACAACTGAATTACAAAAGTTGCCGGCACATCTATATTTTAGGTTGTTGCAAAAGTCAAGAATCTTATCATAACTCTCAATCTAAGAGGAGAGATGAAGAATAAATGATAAAGTGGAGAGGAACTTTATATGGGCTATTCTCGAACTTGTAAAAGAATTTCATTTGGGTTCCGTTTGTTGATAAAATACCAAAACTAGTGTGTATTTGCATCAACTAATATAAGCTAATATCTCCTACAGATACTGCTATGACCGACATTGTGCATGTGAAGAGGTTCATGGTTTGGTGCTCTCGAGCTGCAAGTCTTTACAGAAGATGGCAGAGTCATTTTCTCCCATGGCTTGTTCTGCTAATTCCTCAGAGTGCCCACCTTCTGGAGCTTCAGCTGTTTGCAACAATGGAAAAAACTATGTGTTCATGCGCTTGCCCATTTTCAGCTTGCACGTGCAGCTATGATTCTTGTCATGATCATAGAGTAAATCAGGAACTTTGCCAGCTTGAATGTGATATTTGCTATATAGCCTCTTATGTATTGGATTTCCAAGACAAGCACAAAAGAAGCTGGAATGCCACTCTCAGCTCTTTTTTTGGCTTCAATTATCATGATGCCGATCATTTCAAGGCAGAGCACCCGATAAATTCAACCATTATTGCATACTAACAAACCATCAAACCCCCGTGTTGTGTTCATAAACATTGATTTTTATGCTCGTAATTGGGGTATTTTAGTGATCTTTGCTTTACCTCTGTTTATTGCAGTTGTTGTGCTAACTCGGTATGCACGTGCAGATATTCTTAAGAATTGCGCACCAGCAATGATGCATATTGATACTGAATTGAATATGGCCTTGTGGATAGGAATTGTATGGCCTTTTATCGTACCGCTACCAATACTGATGAAAGGTTATGTTAAGCCAAGTGGAGAGACAGCACTTAAGGTGCTGATTCCTCTGATAGCTGCTCTTGGATGGTTGCCGCTTGTGTTTTATAGGCTTCAACATACTCAAAGATAGGTAGTAGCGTGGTTATTTTTACCTTTCTCCCTTTACCACTTGGAGGCTTGCTGCCTTGCATGCTTGTATTTGTGAACTCAAGTACCATTTCAATGAGCATTGGGATAGTTATATGTGCTTTGCTTCTTGTTCTAGCAGTCTTTTTGACTGTCTCTTAAATCCTTACATTCCGTGTATATTGCTTAAGCTGACGTGCCAAAAGGGAATATTGCAGAACATTTATTCCAGTTGATATTTTTCTTTTATATTCTCCATTCAAAATTGGTTCAGCATCACACGTTGTGTATTGCATTTTCTACAATGGAGTTAGATGCCAGATTCTCATTTACACCAAGGAGACTTATGAGAGATGAGGTCATAATATTAGTCTCCAAGACAATTCCATCAACTTATGTGGGTTTATCATTTGTCAACTTCACTTATTTCTTTTTATTCATTTTCCCATTTCATTGACGCATTGATTACATCCTTTTGGTTGTGAATTTCTACTAGATTTGATGCTTCTGGCTACCTTCTTCTCAGAGAAAGTGCTTAAATCAGTAGACACTCCCATTAAAACGTACTTTTTATTTACATGTGCTCAGAGGTATTCTCAGATATTCGAAAAGACATGGAAGTCTCTCCCTCCCATTGAAATTTGGATTGTGCCGTTATCAATCCATTTCTAGTGTGTATATATGTGTCAGGAAGGTGAAGGGAAACCCCTGGGCAAATGTAAAACCTGCAGACTCCTTCACATCCCAACGCAGCCCACTTAGGGTGCCATGGCTTATTTTTCAACATGATTTGAGGGATGTATGCACCGACACTACCTACCACCTGGTTGGTTTGCTGTACACGCCACGTCATCCAGGATAGTCCAGTGTGTGCAATTCTTACATTTATTTTCCAGAGTCACTACATGGTGATGCCCCTATGCACGTTTTAAATAAATATAGCAGCCCTGTTGTTCCACACACATACACACACACACACACACGTGCATGCACATAGCGGTTCCTCACCCATGCTCCTATCTGAACACCTGATTAGAGATAGTAAGGTATTTTATGTTTGGCTGAGATGCACTCAAACATCTGAGCAATTTAGCTCAGAAGAATGAGGGATTCTTCAATGAACTTATTGCAGTTATAAGATAATCTATGCTGAGACTTCCATGGAGGCGTTGTATAGTGCAATGGAATAGAGCATTTAGTGCTAAATTTATTTGTATGACTGGCATTTCAGCCGTGAAAATCCTTGATGAACTCACATTCAGGAGCAGTTCAAGATGAAACTTGTCTTTCTACTTGTCTTTTCTCACTGTTTCAAATGACCATTTGTTTTATTATTGTGAAGGATACAAATTGACTGATCAGTGTTCATGCCCAGCTCGTTCGAGCTGTAATATATTGAGATAAATGAAAATCGTTTCAAATGGCTTGAATACTCGGGGGGAGGAGTGGGCCAAAGGTCAATAAAAGTTTCCAGCATAACGCAATTTTGTCATGCATTTTTCTCAGTGGCTGACATTCTGAGGGATCCGATAGTAGAGTCTTCGTAGTGGTCAACCAGCCTAATTACATATGACGTCACTCTCTTTCACACCCAGATGCTGGGTCGAATATACTTTTCTGCTAACGTAACTGCCACATGTCCATGAAATGCATACAACGATATGATATGCTTGCTCCTGATCATATGCTTGTCATAGTCTCTGCTTATTATATAAGCCCATCAGATACAACAATCAAGCTCATAGACATCAGTTGTAAATCAATCTGCTAAAATTTAGTTCCCCTTTTTTTCAAAACGAAGTGTACGGCCTTATTGAAGAGATCTTCCAGTCTGGCAGTCATCAAGTAGGAGCACTTTCTGCACAAAATGCAGAATGTAATGAACAACGGTGACCAGATTCACTGCAACCCTAATGAGGAGATGTGGTCGCTCATCAGAAGCTAGTTATGCTATAGGGAGTAGCTGAGTATAGGTACTTCACAACGGAGGAACATGTTAAGTATTACAGTTGTTGAAATGATGCATGATCACACGTGTAGATCCAGTCTGCATGACATGTCACATCAATGATACATGATTCAGCATGAACGATGAGAGTGCAGATACATGCACAATGCACATGGCGTATAATGATACAAGTCGAATACTGATGCATGATGCACATTACATGCTCATTGCTGACGACATATGGACGCAGCGTGAGGGTCAACTTTCAAGTGTTGAAGTTTGCAATGAAGCTCTTGTCCTAGTGCCAACTTCTAAATTAAGTCAATCCTCAGTGACAGCTGCCAAAATACGCCCTGTTCGCACGCCAAGAATAGGGGCGCGTCCGGAGATAAGCTGTAGGTCATAACGAAGCGAGACTAAAAACCTCCCGGCAGAGGACGCCATATGTTTATGGTAGAGAGGGCCTAAGTTCATTGGTATAATCAGGACGATCTATGTATCGTGGCTTGAAGGTTTAGCATTGTTATTTGTATCGCATCGCTTTAGGGTATGGACGGACCACCGTGCTTTGAAATATCTTTATGATGAGCCTCACCTTTGAAGCTCTAAGATGAGATGGATGGAACTCACACAAGAGTCTAGTTTTGAGATATGGTACAGCTCGGTGCGACCAACATGGTCAGTGATGCCCATGGTAGGACCTTGAGGTGAAAACCCTCTTTCTCAGAGGTATTGGTATTGCTTTCTTCTCTCAACCCTCTTTCTCAGAGGTATTGGTATTGCTTTCTTCTCTCAAGGGTTGTTGTCTTGAGGCCTGCGACTTTGGAGGAAACGAGCAACCTTAGCTTGGAAGGCCATAGTGATTGGAACATTGGAAAAATGTTTGCGAGAAACTAGCCGAAAGGTATTTCATTAGGAATGGTTTACTTTATCAATTGAGCAGTGTGTGTTTATACACCTGACCTTGGCTCTAGTTGGTATGTATCTTTATTCCTTGAGCATGAAATCTTTCTAAAGATATGTATAGGATCTTATACTTAACGAATCAATAAAACTAGGCATTTGTATTACACATAGCTTTTACATGCATTAGAAATCCTCCATAGTAAATGGACCTTCATTTCTATGGACTTTGTGATTGGATCACCTCTAACCGAGATGGTTGTGATGGCATTTGGGTTGTTGATCAACTCATGGAAATAAAAAGATTTATACCAACTTGTTAGCTCCATTCTTTGTGGTGCATTTTCACATATTGTATGGATTGCCTAGAGAGATTGCAAGTGATCAAAACCTGAAGTCCACTTGAAACATGTTGCGCATCATTGCTTTTAGGAGACTTTTTACTTAATCACCATTCTTTTACAACTTTCATAATTGCCCAGTACTTAATGAAAAAAGTACTTAATGAAAAAGTACATTCAAAGCTGTGCGTTAATTTATGTTTTTTATATGAGCCATTCTTTATAACTAGAAAAACTTTTTTTACATTTACGGATAGAAAACAAAATCCATCTCTATATAAGAGCAAGTATCTATTGCGTTTATAACTCTTGTACACTGTGTGTATCTTCTTTGGAGTTGAATATATATGTTTTGACAGTCTTCTTGTGTATTCGCATTTCATCATTTTCTCTAGTCACATAGCTTTCTCTCTATCCTTATGTTTCAACCTCTACACAAAACCTCTCTTTCTTAACATCTGTTGTTATATGCGCAGCATGTCATATGTGCAAGAGAGTTACATACATTCTTTGCTGAATACTGATCAGTAATCGATGCACTTCTTATACAGTTCAGACTCATTTCCCTTGTTTCATATTATATTTCAAAGCATTTTTACGGGTTGCAACAATGCAGACTAGTTCTTGCAAAAGAACTTCCTATATTCAACATTGGTATCAGAGCGAGGTTGATGCATCAAAGGTGCTATACATGAGGTATATGCATAAGATGCAACACCAATAACTTGATAATTTTCAAGTACCTCAGTATCTTGGTTTAGAATTATCTTCTTTTAGGATGGCTGACGGAAATAGCCAAATAGAAAAATTGAGTAAAACAAACTATCAAGCCTGGCGTTTTCGCATCTCTGCATATCTTATGGGTAGGAATTTGTATGGTCTTATTAGTGGTACGGAACCTCAACCGGACTTGCCTGACCAAAATCCGACACCACAGCAAGTCCGGGAATATCAGAGGTGGAATGAGCGTGACAAGAAGGTAATCTTTGTATTGTCACAAAATATTGAGTCGAGCATGATAGGACACATACAGGACTTGAGAACAAGCAAGGAGATTTGGGAAGCATTAGAGCGACTCTTTTCAACAACCACAAAGGCACGGCAAATTCAATTGAAAAATGAATTAAATAATTTACGAAAGGATGTACGACAGTCAGTAAATGATTATGTTTTAAAAATTAAGCAGATCGTCGATGCACTTGCTTCAATTTCGTGCATCGTTGAAGATGATGATTTAGTTGCATTTGTTTTAAATGGTTTAAAAGAAGATAAAAAATGGAAAGCTTTTACAACTTCTGTATTTGTAAGGGCGGAGTTGCCTGATTTTGATGAGTTGGTTTCACGTATGATAACAGAAGAAATTAATATTAATGGTGGACAGTCTATGCAGAAAGGTAGTGTAGGTCATGCACTTTATGCAGGAAATCAACGTGGTCGAAGAGGTGGCAGAAGAGGAACTTTCAGAGATCATGGAGGTCAAAATGAGACAAACAATAATTATGATGCAGGTAGCTCAGATATGAATATGTGTGGTAGGGGGAGATATTCCTACCGTGGCAGAGGACGTAATGGGTATCAAGGTAATTCAGGTATAACATGTTATAATTGTGGTAAGGCTGGTCATATATCTCGTGATTGTTGGCATAATCAAGGGCGAGATGGATATGCAAGGCAAAATCATACACAGGGTAATTTTGTTCAAGAACAAAATCTTGAAAATGTACTAATGATGAATGTGAATACAGATGCAACTCATAGCAATGATGTATGGTATGTTGACAGTGGATGTAGTAATCATATGAGTAATAATGTTGATTGGTTTGCTAATTTACATGCACCTTTGTTTGATGGTAAAGTTGAAACAGGTGACAGTTCAATGCATCATATAGCACAAGTTGGAGATGTGTGCTTTGAAGATCGAAAAGGCAATAAAATCTTAAAAGATGTTCTTCATGTACCGTCAATAAGTAAAAATCTTATTTCAGTTGGTCAGATGGTGGAGCGTGGCTATCAAGCGCGGTTCAACAACTCTAGGTGTTTTGTTGAAAATCCGAAGCAAAAATATAAAGTCTTGGCAAAAGGTCAACACCGAGGAAGACTCTTTACATTGGATGCAACTCCTAATTGTGTTTATTATTATTGAGTTGGTAATAATAAGATTTCTCAGGTTGAATTATGGCATAAGCGAATAGGACATGTAAATGTACATAAGTTAAAAGACATGGCTAAAAGAAAGATTGTTGTTGGTTTACCTGATATCTCCAAACAAAATATGATACATTTGTGTGATGGTTGTCAATTTGGTAAGCAAGCAAGGCATCCTTTTTCAAGTGTCAAATTGCAAAGTAGGGATTTATTAGAATTAGTGCACACTGATGTTTGGGGTCCTACGAAGGAAACGTCACTTGCAGATAGTAAGTATTATGTCACTTTTGTGGATGACTTTAGCCGAATGACTTTTGTGTATTTTTTTAAGCATAAGAGTGATGTGTTTGATTGCTTTGTCAAATTCAAAGCAATGGCCGAAAAGCAGACCGGAAAGGTAATTAAAAGGTTAAGATCTGATGGAGGTAATGAATAATTTTCAAGAATGTTTAACGATTTTCTTTGGAATGAAGGTATAAAGAGGGAAGTCACTTGCAGGTATACTCCTCAACAGAATGGAGTAGCAGAAAGACGGAATAGGATTATTGCAGAAATAGCAAGAGCAATGTTGAATGAAAAGCATATGCCATTGAAATTTTGGGCTGAGGCGGTAAATACAACAGTATATTTGATGAATCGTATGCCAACATCTACAACGCATAATGTAACTCCTTTTGAGGTTTGGTTTAATAGAAAACCTGTTATTGATCACTTGCGTGTATTTGGTTGTGTTTGTTTTGCTATGGTTCCATATGCATTGAGAACCAAACTAGAGCCAAAGTCAGAAAAATGCATTTTCGTGGGTTATGCAGATAATCAGAAAGGATATAAGTGTTATAATCCTATAACTAAGGAAATAAGTGGGTATTTCGTATTAAAAGAAATAGTGATGGTTCTATTTCCAAGTACAAGGCAAGGTTAGTTACAAAAGGTTTTGCACAAACATATGGAATTGATTACGAAGAGACATTTAGTCCAGTTGCAAGTGTAAACTATACGAACCATTTTGAGTGTTGCAGCAAGTAAATGTTAGAAGATATTTCAGCTTGATGTCAAAAATGCGTTTTTGAACGGTCAATTACAAGAACAGGTTTATATGGAGCAACCAGAAGGATTTATATAAACCAAGTGTTGCAGATCCTTCTTTATATGTTAAGTTTGTAACTTATCAATGTGTGTATATTTGCATTTATGTTGATGATCTTATCATTACAGGAAGTGCTATTGATGAGATTGATGAAATTAAGAAGAAACTTCGTAAGGAGTTTAAGATTTCATATCTCGGAATTTTACGTTATGCATTGGGAATTGAAGTTATTTATGATGAAGAAGGTATATGGTTGAGCCAAAAGAAGTACATTTGTGATTTACTTCAAAAGTTTGGTTTGTCAGAATGTAAAGCAGTTGCAAATCCTTCGGAGCCTAATGTAAAATTGAGTATACATGATGGTGTTCATTTTGAAAATGTAGACATGTATAGATCACTGATTGGATCATTGTTGTATGCTATAAGTACACGATCTGATATTGGTTATGCAGTTGGAGTACTCTCACAGTTCATGCACAAGCCTACAGATGTACATTGGAATGCGGCTAAGCGTGTGCTACGCTATTTAAAAGGCACTTTGAACGAAGGTTTATTTTACTCACATGATACTAATCTTGATATTAAAGCTTTTAGTGATGCAGATTGGGCAGGAAATAAAGATGATCGATGTAGCACGAGTGGCGACCTACTAATGATAGGAAAACGACTTGTATCTTGGAGTTCAAAGAAACAACCAACAGTGGCGCTTTCATCTACAGAAGCAGAATATCGTGCGCTTGCAGAATTGACATGTGAAGTAACGTGGTTCAAAAATTTATTTGAAGATTTACATCTTCTTTATATAACTCCACAAATTTATGGTGACAATATGATTAGTATACATTTGGCAGCTAATCCAGTTTTCCATGCACGTACCAAGCATATCAAAGTTCACTACCATTATGTTCGTGAGAAGGTAGTTTCCAAAGAGATCAACATTTCTTTTATATCTTCAAAAGATCAGCTTGCAAATATGATGACAAAAGCTCTTGATGGAACGAAGATACAAAGATTCAAGCAATTGGTTGGATTGCTAGAATATTCAAGCAAAGCTTGAGCGGGAGAATGTTGCGCATCATTGCTTTTAGGAGACTTTTTACTTAATCACCATTCTTTTACAACTTTCATAATTGCCCAGTACTTTATGAAAAACTACATTCAAAGTTGTGCGTTACTTTATGTTTTTTATATGAGCCATTCTTTATAACTAGAAAAGCTTTTTTTACATTTACGGACAGAAAACGAAATCCATCTCTATATAAGAGCAAGTATCTATTGCGTTTATAACACTTGTACATTGTGTGTATCTTCTTTGGAATTGAATATATATATTTTGACAATCTTCTTGTGTATTCGCATTTCATCATTTTCTCTAGTCACATAGCTTTCTCTTTATGCTTATGTTTCAACCTCTACACAAAACCTCTCTTTCTTAACATCTGTTGTTATATGTTCAGCATGTCATATGTGCAAGAGAGTTACATACATTCTTTGCTGAATACTGATCAGTAATCAATGCACCTCTTATACAGTTCAGACTCATTTTCCTTCTTTCATATTATATTTCAAAGCATTTTTATGGGTTGCAACAATGCAGACTAGTTCTTGCAAAAGAACTTCCTATATTCAACAAAACATATGGGAAATGCTCCTTTAGAAGTCAAAAGAGACCTACTTGCACATGTCTTCCTCAAATTATCCAAGGAAAAGTGGAAAAACTAAGAGCACGAGACCATTGAATTATGCTTTGAGCATAGCTCATCATTGTTTGTTTGGCTCCAATTGTTATCTTCCAAATATTGAGTGTCACAATTGTTATCTTCCACATGTTGAGTGTTACGTCTGAAATGTTGGTTGTTAACTTTGAAGTTTTCTATCTATTTGCCTCTTTAAAATATATGGAATAATGAACGACACCCAAATTCCTTGATTTGCAAGATTTTCTTAGCTCAAGCACATGGCGTAGACATCTTATAGCCAAAATATCTCAAAGATATTCCTATATAAGCCAAATTTGCAAAATTTCAATGATTCTAAGGGCTAAAAGGGTCAAAATTAGCACAAAAAGGCCACTAATTTGTTGTTGAGTAAATGATCATTTGGATAAGATTGGAGTTTGAGAGAATGAGATAATTGCAAAAGGATTGCATGGAGAAAGATGATGAAGAGGGATTTGTGTTGTGGTGTGGTCCTGGTGATGGCATAGTTTGAAAGCGCATATATGCTTATGTAGATGAACCTCAGGTGCCACAAAGATTGAGATAGAGAGAGAGGGGGAATGAGATAAAATAGATAGAGGCCTCTCTTTCTATGTACATATATAAAAATAAAATGTGCCTTATTTCCATTCATCTAAACTTATAGATTTCTACATTTCCAAAAGGATTTCTACATGCACATATATAAAAATAAAATGTGCCTTATTTCCATTCATCTAAACTTATAGATTTCTACATGTCCAAAAGGATTTCTATCCAATTGAAATGGAGGAGAAGGATAAGATACAATTTCCATCTTTGTTAGAGGATTTTCATACACACGCTTACATTAAGCTCATATCCAACAATCCCCCCCTTGAGCTTGATTTTACATAGCTCTTTTAGGGACTATCCTTTCTTCACAACTAGGCTAGGGTGGTACAAGAGTATGATTCCTTCCCATGTACAAAGAAGGTTGTACAATGTTCTATATGCTGCCTTCAACAAACTCATGGGTGGAGATCCTTTGGAACATTTGGAGGGAAAGATGCGCTCACAACTTTGGCAATACCCCCAAGGAGTGGTCGATCGAGAAGTACCTATTCCTTCTCGGCAAAAGAATTGCTAACTGTAAGAACCCCCCCCCCCCCTTCAGACATCATAAAGAGCTACAGTATGTCAACAATAAGCTTAAAACCAAGTGGGCTCCGCATGATGGGGATGCAAGGTTTATCAACCTCCTCTATAACTTCATGTAAGCTTTGTAAGGTCTACCACGAAGGTGTGACTTCTTGACGTGTTAGTGTTGCCCCTGCGTTGTGGGACTTGGGGGGTCTCGAGGGCACTAGTCCTATTCACTTGTATTCTTCTTTTATTTAATTAAAGTCGGGGAGAGTAGGCATTGCCAAACTCCCTTTTATTTAAAAAAATATAAGAAAAATAGACATGTATTTCTCTAGATTCAAAAGCTATGGAATATGTAAATACAATTATAAAAAGAGGCATCAATTTGCAATGTCTTGCTAATGTCACCTTCTCCATTGACTCGACACATTGAATACAATCTTGTTTGGCCATATGCAAAGCAAGTTGCCTTGGTCTATTCAAATAGTACTAGAATGATTTTTCCTCTTGTTTCCATGTAGACCTCCTCACTGCTTACATCTTGATCAATACAACAAGAAACACAAATTCATGTCTTTCAACATAAGCTATGAGATCCACCAATAAACTGTAATGATTCTACTGTTTTCTTCATCCAAGAAAATGGAGAAGTGGTTCCAGTATATTTTTGTAGACTGCATATGTCTAGCATCCTCTTTCATCTCCTGTATACAACTAGTGTTGCTACTAGTCATTGAGCATCCTCTAGTAATCAAAGAAAATGGCTTGATCTTAAATGGTTATGGGGAAATACCAACCAAAACAAGCCTCCCATCAACTGCGAGCAAAGTCATAATAATCCATTCTAGATTATGAAGAGTAGAGCAACATCAATAATGTAATCCATGCTCCAAGTCACACCCTTTAAGGCACCAACAAAAGTGAGAGGATCAAAGAACTTTCCACTAGGATAGCCTTGAAGGCATGTTGCATGGTCATGGCACATTATGAAAGAACATATATCCTTACACTGATGAAGCTCAGGTGCTGTAGATATTGAGATAAAGAGAAAGAGAGGGCGAGATAAAGTAGAGAAAGAAAAGATCTCTCTTTCTTTATACATGTACGAAAGGATTTCTATCCAATAAAAATGGGGGAGAAGGATAAGATATGATTTCCCTTGTTAGAGGATGTTCATACACAAGCTTATATTAAGATCAAAGCCAACAATTTCAATGCAAAATTACTTCACAAAGATGGTAAAACTTTAATTTTCATCTTTTCTATAATGATCCTAAGCCACAATACTAGAATTTCCAAGAATAATTACAAGAAGTTACATCATGGGTCATTACAATCCCCTAGATTAAACCGTTTGGCATGGTCTTGGATCATGCTCTTCCATATAGGTTAGATTATCATGCATTTGGGGAATGAGATGGTCTATTCTAAGCATGTAATAGAAAAATCCTCAAGATGTTGACCAAAGGAAGAAGTCCTCCTTCCAAAGTCACCACTTGCATTGCTCTCCTTGGAAGAAGCTCAACTAATTTGAAATGCTAGATCCATCTTGGTATAAGCTTGGTTAAATTTTTCATCCACCCTAAGTAACAAAACAAGTGATCCTTTATTCATGTGCTTTTCTCCCATGTTCTTGTCATGTGACTTTTCCATCTTCCTCTAGGCCTGCATCATGTCGTGCATTGCTTCTCCTCTTTTCTCTTCAAGTGTAGTGATTCATTCCATGTGATATCCAACATGTTCTCCCTTTTTTGCATTGTATTCACCTTATCAAAGTAAATGATTAACTCAAAGGGGGCCACACCCTCAATTCCATAGGCCAATTCAAATGGGGCTATCTCACTGGCGCTGCTTCGAATAATGGGATAAGCCCATAATGTGTCGATCATAGCTAGTACTCAAGTATTTCGCATGATAGAAATAAGGATCTTTCCAAAGCTCCTCGCTTATCCATTATCCCTAGGATAAAAAGCACGTTAATTTTGATGCATGATCTTATATTTTTGAAACATGCTCTTCAAAACTTGGTTCTGAAAATGACTCCCTCTGTTTCTAGTTATTTCTAAACAACACCCAAATCTGGGACATATTTTTATATAATAACTTAGAAATATTAAATGCAAAATAATCCAATCAAGGTTTTGCCTCTACCCACTTGGATAAATAACATATGACCATCAAGGTACACTTTTTCACTCCAAGGTGCTCAGCAAGATTGGTGGGACCAATGAAGTCACTCCCACTTCTCTAGAAGGGTTGCAAGCTAGTGGAACCATCATGCAATTGAAATTCTAGCTTTAAAGGCTTTGGTGCACATCTTTGATATTCTTCACATATCTTGACCACCTATCAAACCCCCTTGTGGAGGATCTTGTGAGCCGCTTCCTTCCTTGTAGGATTTCCTTATCAATAGCCATCACGTATCCAAAGGACATATACATATAGGAAATTCTACAAAGGTGAGAAGGTTTAGAATCTTTCCATACCATCGTGATCATGCCATCATTTGGAGTCGTTGGATATCTATTAGCTCATCAATGAATCTATTTTCACGTTCTCCACTCTTAGTCATTGAAAAGTGATCAACCATAAAGTGCTCCTAATTGGTTGGCCTAATCTAGGTCTAGAAATAGAATCCTTGCAAGATGATCAACCATCACCAAACGTTACAATCCTTGATTTGTTGAGAAAAGATTTTAATGGTTGATGCTCATTAACGATTACAACGTGCATGCTTGATAGATAATGTCTAAACATTTGCAATACGAGCATAATGGATAACCTTGCATGCTCCTGTGGTACTATAATTCTTCTTTGTAGTGGTAGGAACATTTCTTGCATAGAAAATAGGATGATCTGCTTCACAAGTGCTAGATGGTTGTGCTAAGACTTCTTCTAGTGCACACAAACTTGCATCAGTATGGACACATTCCGATTGGTGTGATAAGCAAAGGTGGTGTAAAATTTTGTCTTGAGTTCCCTAAAATCGTGGTCTCCCTTGCATGTCCAAATGATTTTTTCCTTCCTGCTTGTGCATTGTGATAGAGGGAGCGACATGAGAATACATCCTTATGAGCCGTTGATAATATCTTGTTTTGAAGATGTGCATTACCAAGGAACCATCATGGTGCACTACTTGTTTTGAGAATTCTCTAATAATTCTTTGAGTAAGCGATCCAAAGTTTTAAAATCTTCAACACATAAAGGTTGTGGCCAAGTCAAAGCAAAGCCTTCTAGAGCTCACCCAGAAAGCTTCATATTGTGTAAAGGCATAATCTACTTGCTCAATATTAAGAATTTTTTTCAATTCAATGATCTTTTGCCCTCTAAGATGGCATCCTAAGTTGAGTATACGCACTCTATTAATGCCACCGATGAAATTGATTAACCTTGATAGATGTGTTTACCTTGGTAATCATTCAATATGGTCCGAACCACCTATTGATGCTATCTTAACATATAGAATTAGCATTACAAACTTTAAAGGAATTTAGGCCTTGAATCATGTTAAATGGGAATCCAACTCCTCGAAAGGTGCAAAAGTTAGAATGATTCCTTGATGTCTACTCAATAGTAAAACTTGATGACTTTTCAATTGTGTATGAGTTCAATTAGGAAGAGAGTTTTCAAGACATGGACTTGTTTAGATTTGTCTTTGCCCCTGAAGTAGATAGGTTTTTTTGTTTTTTGCTAGTTCCTTCCCCAAATTATTGGCATTGAGCATTGAGAGCTTCCGAACATACAAGGATCCTCTTCGATCCACATACACAACACTTTCAAACTTCACTATGGGTCTGCCTATCAACAAGAGCTTAGTATCACCTTTAATTTTCATCATTGCATGTCCGCATGGATCTCTTAACAAAGGAGCTTGGTGCTCATTCATTTTTATCTCATATGTTCGTGTAACTCATGCATACGCATATCTATTGAGATCGGCATATTAAATTTGGATTTCCTCTTTGATTCAGTAAGTGGATCAGATAGGTCACTTGGCTTGAATTTGATATTTGTGCACTTGCCTTTGTGGACACCCTTGTTCTCGTAGTCATTCTTGTTCATGGTGGTGGCATTAACAATGTTTGTGATGGTCATTTTTGTTGACCTAAAATATTTATTGATCATAAAATCATGTAGTCGTAAGTGCTTCTCATTGTGCTTTAGTCCACTTGAATGATCACAAGCAAGTATCTAGACACAAGCTAGTGATGCAATCACAAGAAATCATGCATAAACAATCTTCAATCGCTCAAGGTAAGTCTTGTAATCAAATGTAAAGAAAGCAAGTCGCTTGAAAGTTGCCAATTATATCTTCTTCCACTGAAAATGGATATGGATGAATCGAGACTATCTGCATGGAAGATTCAAAATCTCATCCCAAAAGCAGCCACACTTTGAAATCACAAATTTGCACACAAATAGGCCGAAAGTTCTATGAAAGTTATAACCCGCCTTGAATATTGTCTCTCTTGCAATACCTTGGTCAATAAATGCATCAAAAATTATCCATATTCAGTTTCTTGGACAACCACAATTGCCACAATTATCACTTGGAAGTGTAGTTTCGCTAACTCAAAGGCTCCAAAGTCAGAACTTGCAATCAACAATTTTCTTACTCCTTAGGACTTTTGGAGCTTTCTAAGGCTCTCATATGTTTTCCTCATTACGCTTTGCTTTCCAAATGGATCAGAAAGCCTTAAAACTTTTACATATCAAAGTGTGAAGGCTCTACTCTCTATTGGGCCTTTTTAGTTTGTAGTTGTTTTTTTTTTAATGTTTACTTAGGGTTTTCCCTTTATGTACTTCCTCTTATGATTTGAAAATATGGTGGGAAACATGAACCAAAATCCTTATCTTCTCATTTCTTAGTCGTTTTCAATGAAACGTAGTTTTTCATGCTTAGACCTTGTCTTCTCTTAATGTTTAATCTCAAAATTTTATCAAAATCATCCCAAGCCTATATAGATGCGAATTTTGAGCCCCCATCTTATCTCGTGCTCCATGCACATAGATACAACTAGTTTGAGTGATTTAAAAAGGCTCTTCAAATCCATTTTACCTCCATAGCACGGTGGAATATGATCTTGAACTTTCTAACAAGCCAAGAACACACATCTTCAATTTATTTCACCTCTCTCTCTAATTTTGAATGTGTAACATAAAAAATGATGGATTTTACATATAGAGAGCCTATTTGATATTAATGCGTTTCTCTTTGTGAATTTTATGAGACAAAACCTATAGTGAAACTATATAGAGAGAGACACAAAGGGGCTAGAATCCTACTATAAAGCCATTAATGCAAGTTCTATCCTACCATGATATTTATTTGTGAGTCTATAGAGCCAAACATGATGATAGTAGAAATAAAACATATAAAAAAATCAATCAATAAACCTTACCAAAACGTTTACCAACCTACTCATGGCCATGATCCTCAATAATAGTGCCAAAAAGTTTATGGGGGCCTACAAACATGATGCCAATAAATGCTTTACTCATGCAACCTTATGTGGATCACATTTGGATTGCCCATTTGAGAATCGGGCCCAATCAAGTGTATGAAGACCCATCCTCATGAAGAAGCAAAAGAGATGAAGAAGAACCACAAACACATGCAAAATAGAGAGAAAAAAGGCGCACAAGACTATGTAAACAAACTCCTATCGGGTAGATATGGGCTTGGTGCACCTCAAGAACGTGATAAAACTTCAAATGCAGAAGAAGATAGAAGAAAAGTGATCAAAAAGAGAAATTCAATATATTTTTAAGAGCTGACATTCAAACCGATTCAGAAATTTTTTTACAAGGTAGGTTTTTCATATTAGTTATACTTAAGCATTGCGTGTTCACATGGAAATATCATAAGAGACTTCTTCTTGCTCATTTGACATCTAGTGTAAGCTCTCAAAAATCAAATAAAACCCTAGAAGGTTAGATTTATGATCCAAAAGGTCAAGGAGTCCTTGGCCTTTATAGAAGTTGAGTTTATTACAATGAATGGGCGTACTAACGATAATCAATGACTCAAAATTCTTCAAAAATAAGAATCTTTGACATGATTGATGCCTCTAGAGCCTTGCAAGAGATATCCATGCATCTCATATTCATGTTAAGGTTCCCATCACCAGTTCACTTCATTCCTTAGGTCTCCAAAAGGCACTACAAGCAATATTTTCCATTTCATTCACATGTATCAAATGATTTCCAAGTCTCGTTATGATATCATCAATCATTTTGATTGTATAGAGGAGTGTGAGAAGTCCTTTTAAGAATTTAAGAGAAGATGAATGAGTAGACGTATACAACCAACACACAAGAAAAAAAGGTTTGAGAATGTTCTATGCCATTAAGTAGTTTCGACACTGGTTGTTAACAAATCAGTTTAATATTTTTTAAGACCACCAAGCTCTCATGCATCTAGTCGAAAAGCCATGCTCCATTGGTAGATTAGTTTGATTGTTGTCACTTATGGATCATGATTTCAAAGTTGTTATGAAGAAGGGGAAGACACACATAAGAGCATAGTACCTTAACTAGTAGTGAGGCACCAAATGGACTAAATGAAGGCATCCTTGATGCATATTTGTTCAATGTTGAGGTTGTTGAAAAGTGGGAAGAACCCTTGGTCCTTATTCTCACTTATGGAACTAGCCATAAGTATGTGAAACTCTCACAAAAACAAATATGGGAGTCTTAAAAATTTCATACACTACGGGTTTTATCGAGGATCACGATAACCAAGGCATCTTATACTTCTGTGTGAGCAAAAGTGTATTATACCCGTCATTGGGACATACATAACTTATGGTTCAAAAGCATATCAACTATCGAGTCGTTATATATATTGTATATAGATGGGAAAACCGAGTGTTAATTGAGTACTTGAATATATTTGTGAATGGAAGAAAATCTATGAAATTTAAGTCACATCCATTGTGTATGCCATAAAGAAACATGATATTGTAATTCATATCACAAGAATTCCTCATAACTCATAATACGAACCATGTGTACATGTGTATCTTACATGTGGACCTATAGTGTGAAACCATCCATATGAAAACGAAACTACATTGCTAAATTTGTGGAAAACGTAGAACAACAAGGATAGCACACACGAAAAGTATTGCGATAGTTAAGCAAATACGAAAAGTTTAAAGCAAACCATAAAAATAGGAAAAAAAGAACGCAAAACGCGCTCAAAGCTATAAATAACATAAACTAAAGTGAATAAAAAAGCGTTTATTGTCGGTGTTTTGTTGTTGTTGTGTCAGCTAGGAGCTTTCTGTGGCTTCTCACATGCTATTGATCATCGACACATTGTACATGCTGTGATACACAACTTCATCGTTGATGTTCACAGAACAATATGTATATATTATCGAGTCGGTGTGGTTTAGCGGATGTGCTTTGTATTCTTAGGCAGATGTTCATGGTTCAAGTCTTGCTTAGGGCTAGATGCCTCAGAGTTCCTCAAGATGAGTGCCTCTATCTTACGAAGTCGGGTGTGTGTGTCTTTTCAAATTCATTGTACTCTCAACAAAAAAACAGTATGCCTACAGTGTTCCTTAGTTCTGTGCGCAAGGATAGTGTTCCTTAGTTCAGTGCGCAAGGATGATATGCACAAATCGATACAAAGAAGATTATCATGGGTAGTGCAAGATCCTTCACTTACAAAGATCCTTCACCTCATGAATTGGGTGGCCCAAGAGTGTGTCTGTGTATGCGAAAACTACTCTGGTGTGAGATGAGTGACATAGTGTGCTAGAAGTGTTGACAATAGAGAGACAATGGACGCACCCCAAAAAGACGTTTAATTGTTATGAATCATTGTATTAATATGGTCGTGAGCTACATTTTTATAGGAGTTTTATCCGGTTACATTGAACATGTGTCGAGCACGGATTGATGATGTGGAGATGATGTGGATTATTATCCACCAACACGCCCCCGTAAGACTCATCATCTATTCAGAGGCTATGAAGGATGTGGTGATGTGAATGACAAACAGTAGAAGTGCTATGAGTGAAAAAGAGCATATGTGTGATACAAAATTTTGTGATGATAATTTATCTAGAGCTAAGGAGGCTTGAAGATGTGCCATTGTTCTTTTGAGTGAAGCATAGTCTCATTGCTGAAGTAGTGTTGTTGATTGGTGCAGCCTTGAGATTTGTTCGATAGCTGCTTTTCGCAGCTTTGAAGACATAGACATAGTCATTATTCCCCCCCTCCCCCCACAAGGCTAGAAAAGCAATAGGGAGAATTCCAGGATCGTAGGGGAAGTGGCACATAGGAGTTTGCTGTAGGTAAAGCACAAAGAGGGTCTCCGTCACAGCAAGGACTTGTACATATGAAGGTATACCTGAGGGATGTCCTTGCCACAGTATGGCATCGGACGCTGAAGCAGAAGGTAGTTGGTGAGGGCTGTCGGTGAGAATGGTCGTGGGAACCTGAGGCGCATGAGTAGAGTCTGCAAGAGCGGACAGAGTGCTTGTTGATTTGTAGAGGTCCAAGATCAGTAGGAGAGGAGCCATGTGTAGCCATCCGAGGGATGCCATAGAAGAATCCACCGACGGGGTCGCTGAAGAAACGAGGATGCAAAGTGCTATTTGCGCGAGCAGCTGGGCCACACAGAGCTAGAGGAGAGCTACGCGTTGAACTAGTGGCTCCGGTAGAGAAATGTGGAGGCACCTTGTTAATGGGCTGAACCCGCCACAATCGGTGAAGTCAGGGCAAAGAATGGGGCGCTCGTGGTGAGAAGCGTTATTGGTGGAAATGCAAGGTGCGGCCTGTTGCAGGAGTACAACACCTTGTTGCCAGGCAATAGAATGAGCTGAAGGATGCGTCGGAGAGAGAGAGATCCGTAAAAGTCAGCATAGAGCACACGTAGGTCTGGTGGCACCAAATGGGAGGGTGCAAAGAGCTGCGTCGGAGGCGGCTGTTGTGTGGCTGGCGATTTGTCATCACCATCAACAAAATTCCCAAGAAGGGTGTGTAGAAGGCTGCGAAGGAGTCGGGGATGTACTCGTGGTTGGGCCAAGAGGCGCTGATGAGCCTCGGCTAATTGCATGGAGCCATGTGGACCAACGGTTGGTCGAGTGTCTGGCGACGGGTCTCCAGGAGCATAGGCTTGTGCTAAGCGTATGCGGCCATCCGCGTTGCAGAGCAGAGAGTCCATTGGTGGACGAAGAGGGCCTTCCGGCAGCACTGACAGTGGGACGCAGGCGGCCATCGATTGGCCGGAGTCGCCAAGGCTGGAGATTGATGCAGGTGTGCGCATTGAATCTGCATGGGCAAAGAAGGACGCTGAGCGCGAGGGGACAACATGGCTGGAGAGTGGCGGGCATGGCAGAGATAGAGCACGAACTTCTTACAAGAAAACGTAATCTGAAGCTTCTCGCCGAGATGGGTGGAGCGAGGCATCTCTTCTTCATCATGGTTGATCAGACCGGGAAGAGGTAAAGGGACTGGAGATAAGAGCAGCACATCGTGAAAACGAAGAGCTTGAGCGAGCCTGCATCAATGAAGATGGAGCAGAAGCCCGCAGAGAGGGGTGCGCGAGCAATCGTGATACCATGTTGACAATAGATAGGAGGGCACATGCATATTTTGTTGGGTGACCCGATTACACTTTTTGAGTGACCCAACGGAACATTAGGGGCACTTACATTAGATCTATTGATCTCTGGTCATCAAGATTATGGGCACATGTAAGACGGTCACCTAACTTCCGACGATTGGAATTAGGGGTACATGAACTGATTATCTTCACTTCACATTTCTTAGTAAAACATTTACAGTGAATAGCTCATATTTGACCTTTAACTTTGTGCAAATTATAAATCTTATCTTCAGAATTTTCACATAATTATAAGCGATCTTATTTGGAGTTAAAAATAATGCAAATACTCTAGTGATTTTTCCTTCGTCACGTTTTAGTCTATATGTAGTTTCATTAAAAAAGTCACCACAATGCAGATCGATAGTTTTTTAGTAGCACAAAAAACTGGGCATTCACTATAAATATGATTGTTTGTATTCATCACTATATATTACTTATGGTGACACCGAAAAGCCACGTATACATATGCGAAACGTCATGTATACATATGTGAAAAGAACGATCCATTTCATGAATATATCTTTGCCAATCAGCCCGACGCATGCAATGCATTGAAAAGCAATATTCGAAACGTCATGTATACATATGTGAAAAGAACGATCCATTTCATGAATATATCTTTGCCAATCAGCCCGACGCATGCAATGCATTGAAAAGCAAATTTTTTTAACCTGTTGGGTGACCCGAACGGACTGGCGCCAGTCCGTTCGGGTCACCCAAGAGCTGACCTTACAAGTAGGATTAAAAACTTCCACTTCAAACGACAAGCTGGCAAAAAGTGCACACTCCACCGGACTTCGGGTGGCCATAGTATACATGTGGCCCCCTCCCGTAAGAGAGACAACAGACGCACCCCAAGAAGACGTTGATTAACTATTATGAATCGTTGTATTAATTTGGTTGTGAGTTACATCTTTATAGCAGTTGTAGTCGGTTACATTGAACACATGTAATCATCTAGGAAGTCGAGCATGGATTGATGATGTGGATTATTATCCGCCAACGAGAAGAGCTATTCTAGTGGACGAGCACCAGCTAAGTTACAACTAGCAAGAAGTTCTGTTGTTCTGAAGTGGTTGATGACGCAAAGTGAAGTCCAGACAACACGGCGCCGCAGGACCGAAGGAGGCTCGTGGATATCGTGGTGTATTATATTGCAATGGGTTATTTAACGTAGATTGATGATGAAGTATGAAGCGAATGACGACCTGTTCAGGCGGGCAACATTCATCCCTGTTTCGGCAGCTTTCTCTGATAGGTGAATATGGTACTATCCGAATATGGTTGCAGGTTTCAATAGCTTCAATAGATTGTGTAATAAAACGCTTGTTTGGAGCGATTAATGAACTTTCAGTGATTTATGAGGTCGTGAGTGGAAGAAGATCTGCCAAAATAAATGATCCTTCAAGCAATGGCTTACACAAAGCTAAAACCACATCAATGAAGGAGAAGATTTCGAAACAATCCTCCCATCGAGAAGAAGAAGATGAGAACTATGAGGACGACGACGAGGAGACCGGCAGTTTCTATGGTATTTATGGAAGCCTCTATTCAGGATCAGAATTTAGGATTGCATGTGATAGTTCAATGAGAAGTGTGTTACGAGATCAAAGATTTATGATGAAGATGATGTGGATCAAGATTGAGAAGAGCTGAATCCGGGACTAAATCCCTCTCTACTATCAACAACATCAAGAAATTGAGCCACAAGATTGAGATTGTGAGTGAGAATGTGATTGAGAGTGCGAGTGTGAATGAGATTGAGATAGCTCGGGGTTGGTCGGGTGGTTGCGGCTTCCTCAAGAAGCTATTTTTTCCAAAACTAATGTATCGAGAAGGACGAGGCTTCATCCGTAAGCTATTGATGTACCTAGAGTATGACATTTGAAGATTCACAAGATAAGATCTCTCATTTAATATAAATATATTTTGAATTAAGCACTTGATCTCAATTATTGTTTTATTAATGACACTAATGTCTGCTTATGTCTTTTGTTCATCTTTATGGGTTTGACAAGGAACGCTACAAAAAGTGAACATCCATAGTCAATAGAAAGTGCTCATAAGAATATCTTTGGGCTACATTACTCCTACACTCAAACACTTTAAAATCTCAAAAGTGATGAAGTACATTGGCCTTTAATGGAGAGAGATGTGGTTAATTACCTCAAGAACCATCAAGAATGTACTCAACAAATCCAATAGATCACAGCACCTCGTATAGCTTAGTAGCTGATTGCGACTGGAATCAACCCATGGTTTACTTCCTCAAGACTCATATGAGTATCCCAAAGATATAAGTAGTTCTAGGAAACAATCCTTCGAGGAGGAATCAACAGATTATAATAATTTGACCTATAATGGGGCAAGATGTGGTTAATTACCTCAATGGTTAATTACCTCAAGAACCATGAAGAATGTATCCACCAAATCCAATGGATCATAGTACCTTGTATAGGTTGGCAACTAATCGAGAGTGGAATCAACCCATGGTTTCCTTCCTCAAGAATCGTGAGTATCCCAAAGACATAATCAATTATAGATCATTTTAATAAGCAAGGTAAGGACATATCCATACGTATCTACATCCACATATTTGAATATCTAACTTTGTTAGAGGCTTCTCACTCAGGTATAGCACATGGATCCTTCTCTCTAGATAGAACTAGGAAGGTCTTAATTTTGAAGGTCTACTATGTATAATCATGAGAATGGATGTAGAAACATATACAAAGGTGTGACATATGCCAAAGATCCAAGTATCTCTTTAGAAATGATGACATGCTATTGAGATCCATGATGGGGGAGGAGGGAAATTTTCCAAATGGGGCAGTGAATTCATTGGACCGACTCATTCTTTGACATGCTGCTCTTAGGCTGAATATATAATCGTGGTGACGGACTATCTTGCCAAATGGATTGAAGCTAAAACAGGAAATACAAATGATGTGCATACAAATACCAAATTTCTATTTGAGCAAATCTTTATGAGATTTGGGTTGTTAATTGAGATTATTAGTGATAGACGCACAAATTTCATGAATGAAGTGATAGAATATTTGCTCAATGAGTTCATGATCACAATCTACAACATATCACTCACAACTATATGATAAGTTGAAAGCTCAAACAAGCTCATTTGCACTATATTGACCAAGTTGGTTAACAATGGATGGTCTGATGGGACAAACAACTACATCATGCAATTGGGGCCTAAGGATTAGCCTACAAGAATACTCTAGGTTCCAACACATTTAATCTTTTCTATGGACAACAATCCATTTTATTAATAAATTTCTTTGTGCGTGGTCTTTGGATTGCATAGGGCCTTGATGCACACATCAAAGACAAGAAATTGCGGGAAGGAGATTTGGCCTTAGATTAGACTTTAAAGAAACACACAAAGAAACTTTAAAAGAGAGGTGTTCTAGACCTGATAGCAAAAGGCATAATTGGAATCTAGTGATTCTAGATCAACTCTAAATTGTCAATTCAAGTATGTATACCTCGTGCAATTGTATGATGATGCATCTCTTGAAGCTCTGGAGCTCAAGATTGCATTATTCAAGAAGAGCATCCCACAAATATGCACCAAAAGGAAATAAATAAACACCAAACCTATGAAAAAACACTCACTTAGGTAGGTAGGGGTTTGGACACCTCAAGAGCACCATTAAAATTTCAATTGAAGAAGGAGATGCAAGACAAAAACTCAAGAAGAAAGATGCACAAATTTCATCCAAAATGATTAAAAATTCACTTATAAGGTAGGGTTTTTGTCCTTTATACTTTTGGACATCGCCCTTTTCACATGATTTTTAGACAAAAGAAACTTAAGAAAATTATTAAGGGTTATTTGACTATTAAAATGATTCCTAAACAAATTCAAGAAAATAATAGAGCTGGGGAAATACTTCTAAGGCTCAAGGATTTCTTGGCCATTGCAAATATGGAGTGAAATTACAAGAAACCTCTTCAAATAGATACATCAAATCGTGAAATGTTAGGCAAGTGTGGTATGTAATGCCTCTTTGTCCCAACGCTCTTTCCTCTTAAGTTCACTTCTACAACCCTTTACTTCACTACAATTGCTAACAAATGGGCCTCCTAGACTATTTCCTCTTTGATAGGCCTTTCGTGGAGTGCATAAGGGTTCACATTCTATTGGATCTTTCTCAGAGTTTTTGGTCCTTCTTGTAGTGCTTCTTAGCCGAAAACATGAGGTGCGTCTACCATTCTATATTTTTTGGGCTCAATGTAATATGTATGATCACAAAGTGAGCTATATGTAATTGAATGCCATTAATATGACTAGTGTGGGTTTCAACAACTTTATGAAAATTTTCACAATCTTTAAAAGAAGAACCCATATGATACCCCTCTTCAAAATTCTAAATATGGTGATTGTCTAAGAACTTAACTTCCATCCATTATAATAGGCTATCAAAAACTTTAACGGTGGATTCAGGTTGAAAAAAAAGTAGTGACCTCACACCATAGCAGAATAGAATTCGGGCATGTTAATATATGGGGTATGTGAAAAGTTAAATGCCATTAGAATAGTTTTAGGGTTTATAAATTCTCTAATACAATCTGGCATGCGAGATCTAGTAGATATGTTTCTTCTTGCTGCCAAAATAGAATAGTCACACACATATATTGTATAGAAATCATATTATCTTTTGAAGTTTTCATAGCTCGACAGTTCAAACAATACTTGGTTGTGCATTCTTGTACTCTTATGACATCATTTTCCATGATCTTCTCTTGGTGGAGGGGTGAAAAAATAGGATTATATTGTACATATGTGGGTAGGTGATCAAAGAATTCAGCTAGGTTTGTCCTTCCTCACTATTATATACTCCTCCACTTTAGATTAGCTTGAGAAATCATGCATCTTATGATGTTTTTTTCATAATCTCTCTTAAGCATGCGTGTTTCATCTCCGTCAATGTGGGTCTTTTCTTTGATGTATACCAATGCTTTAACTTGAGTATGACATGCCTAGGGGGATGAGCTGAAACCAAGTCTCATTTCTATATTTTCCCCATTCTCTTTAATAAAAATGGATTCAATCATTTTTTTTCTCAAAATGCTTCCACAACTCTTGCATAAGGACTATGTGCTACTCTTGCAAATTTTTGTTTGCCGAGATCTCCCCATCCTTGTGTACCTGCTAAAACCTGCTTTGTACCTGTCCTAAATCACTTTAGAGTTTGATAGTAGGACCTTTTAGCTTGCAAATGACACCAACAAAGTACTTATGTACTTTGGAGTTGATGCTTGAAACAATTGAATCAAAACAGACTACTTCATCAATTGCTAGTGTCACAAAATTAGCTATTTTGGTTTATACACTTGCTGGTTCTTTTGCTCAGTGAGAACTTCGACGAAAATTTCTCTCAGATGGCTGAACCAAATATTTTCACACTTTGACAGCATAAAGTATACTTCAAGCTGGCTCCAAAAAGTTATAGATCATGCAAAATGGTTGACAATCCACTGAGATATGACCAGACAAAGTTCACTATTTTGAGTAGTCATAGCAGAGAAGTAGACAGAGATGATCCATGAACTATATGTATTATAACACATGATTGTACAAGATCATCCGCATTGTAATGATGCTCAATGATGTTGGAATGAGTAAGCTATGGTGTAAGCTACTCAATTCCTAGAAATGTTCAATGGAAGAGCTCTCAATGAGGCCACATCACCACGAGTTTTTTAGAAGTCTTTTTGTAATTGTTTTCATCTAAGTTTGAGTTTGAAATTCAAACTTGGCTCCAACTAAAAGTGATTCCTCCAATTTAGGAGTTATTCCATCAAATGAGATTCATAGCTATTGTTCTTCCTAACTCCATGAGATTTTGGCTGTTACAAGATTCTCTCAAGGTAGAAACCTTTTACAATGATAAATGATCCAATGTTACAAGCTAATGTTCACATGATTCATCAAATGCTTCCACATGTAGTCTTCCATGCTAACACAAATGTGAAGGCTTGGACATTTGCACCAACGGATCTCCCTCAAGTCAAACATCTTGGCTTGTATTGCTTCTTCAATATTCTTGAATGTCCTGTAATCCAATCATGGCTTTAAACCTACAAAGATTAGTACCATCAAGTGCTTTGGTTAACACATCAACACATTGCATATTTGTAGATATATATGCTAATTGTGTCTCTTTGCTCAAGAGTTTCTCTCTAACATAGTGATAGTGCACTTCTATATGCTTGGTTCTTGCATCGTAAATGGGATTGGCTGCAAGATGCAAAGAACTAGTGTTATCACCAAAGATCATAGGTGAATGAGTGTGAGGTCCCAAATCTGAGTAGAGCAATCTAATCCAAATAGTTTCTTGTGTAGTATTTGCTAATCCCCTGTATTCAGCTTCTGTTGAAGATAGAGCAACAGTTGGTTGCTTCTTTGAAGACCATGAAATAGGTTTATCACCTGCAAAAGATAAATATCTAGAAGTACTTCTTCTGTCATCCTTACATCCTCCCCAATTTGCATCTGAATACAACTTTATGTCGAAATCTGATGTGTATGGGAAGTAAAGCCCTTGGTTTTGAGTACCTTTGAGATACTTCAAGATTCTTTTAGTAGCTTCCAAGTGAGGTGCACTAGGTTTATGCTTGAATTGACTCACAACACTTACTCCATAACATATTTCAATCCTTGTTAATGTTGCATAGTTTAGACTTCTAACTATGCTTTGATAACCTGCAATGACTTCAAGCAAATCACCTTCATGAGCACTCAATTTATGATTTACCTCCATAGGGGTGCTAGATACTTTTGCATTCTCCAAGTGGAACTTCTTCAACATGTCCTACACATATTTTCTTTGAGTAATGTAAGTTCCAGCGTTAGTATATACCAACTCAAGTCCAAGAAAATATTTCAGAGACCCTAGGTCATTGATTTTGAACTCCTGCATCATCTAGTTTTCTATTTGTTTGATGCCATTGGCATCATTAACTGTAAGAATGATGTCATCAACATATACACATAAATATATCATTTTTGAATTACGCCTCTTGACAAATAGAGAAGAATATGCCTTGCTCATCATGAATCCTTGATCTTGAAGATAGGTTGTTAACCTATGGTTCCATGCCCTGGGTGCCTGCTTCAAACCATAAAGAGCTTTGTTCGATTTGCATACATGATTTACCTTGTTTGGATCTTTATAGCCAAGAGGTTGAGCCATGTAAACCTCCTCTGAAATCTAGCCATTGAGAAAATTGTGTTTGGCTCTTCCTTGGTGAGGCTTGGAAATTCTTCTTCCAAGTCATATGGAAATTTGACCTTCCTTCATTCACTTTCAAACCAAGAATCATTCTCGTCAAACACAAAATCTTGACTGATCATAAATCCTTTGTTGGATGAATTATAAAACGTATATCCTTTTTTATTTATATCATACCCTATGAAAATACATTTCTCTGCCTTAGGGTCTAACTTATCTCTAATTTGAGATGGAACATGCACATAAGCAACACCGCCACATATTCTGTAATGTTCAAGTGATGGTCTCCTACCATGGCATGCCTCATAGGGGGTCATCCCATCTAGGGACTTATAAGGTAACCTATTGATAAGAGAAGTGGGAGTAGAAACACTCTCAGCCCACAAGTAATTAGGCAACTTCTTTTGATTAAGCATTGATCTAGCTGCTTCCACAATCAATCTGTTACTCCTCTTTGCTACTCCATTTTTCTCAGGAGTATATCTAGTAGTGATCTCCCTTTTGATACCTCTGTCCCACAAACATGCATCAAACTCATTGGAGAAGTACTCACCTCCTCCATCTGACCTTATCCTCTTTAGGCTTTTTCCTGTTTGGTTTTCCACAAGTGCAAGATACTTGTTGAAACAACTGAACACTTCATCCTTATGTTTCATGAAATACAAGATAGTCCACCTACTGAAATCATGAATAAATGACACATAGTACCTTGAGACTGAAATTGAAGGATCCTTGCTTGGTCCCCACACATCTGTTTGGACAAGTTCCAAATAATCCTCATGCATATAACCTTTCTTTGTAAAGGGTAATCTGTGTGATTTACCAAACTGACATGCACCAAATTTATAGATCATATGTTGCTTGGATACATTAGGTATCCCAAGTACACATTAATCTCTACATATCTGCTTCAATGTTCTCTCATCAATATGCCCTAATCTCTTGTGCCATATCTCTAACTCAGACAATGTTTGATCCTTATAATTATAAAGTGCAATGTTTCTAGTGTCCTCAAGTTCAAATGTAAACAATCTACCCGTTTTCTCTCCCTTTGCAATCCTTTTGAATCCATGTTGGGCGTCCTCCACAAAAGCTCCAAATTTCTTGAACCTAACCTGCAAACCCTTTTCCACTATCTGTCCAACACTCATCAAATTATTTGTGATAGTAGGTACATAAAGAACTCTACTCAAGATATTCCTATTTCCATCAGAAGGTTTGACATTCCCTACCTTGACAACTGAATGCTTGGTGTCATCATCTATCTGCACTTGGTGCTTTCCCTTGAGCTCCTCAAGATCAAAAAGGAGAGCTACATTGTGTGCTACATGGTTTGAACAACCCGAGTCAATATAGAAGAGGTTCTCATCGTTCATACCTTGTTTTGAAGTCATGTTCATAATGAGAAGAGAATCCTCTTGATCCTCTGTATAATTGTTGAAGTCTTTTCTTGATTTGTATCCTCTTTGGTAATTGTTGTTGTAGGCATGTTTGTGTCCTTGATTGTGGTTGAATCTTTCTCTTGATTGTGAGTAGCCACCTCTTTGAAATCTTCTTCCTCTTTGGTTCTTGAATTTCCTATAGCACTAATCTGTTGTGTGATTAGACAATCCACATATATTGCATTGGGAAGAGTTGAAAGGTCTCCCCCTACCTTGCTTACCTCCTCTGCCCCCTCCTCTTGAATTCCTACCTCTCCCTGCATAGTTAGCTTGAGAAGTAGTACCTTCATCTTCAACTTTCTTTCTCTTTCCCTTATCCTTAGACTTTCCTTTATTTGTATAGAGGGCAGAAGAATTGTTACCTCTTGATGGTTCTCCATTTTTGTTGAGCTTGGTTTCATGGGTAAAGAGTTGCCCCATGAGAGTGGTAAGATCAGGGATTTGCATATCCATATAAAGATGCATTGTAGTTGTGAAAGATTCCCTCTTATCATCTGGCTTGATGCCATTGATTATCTGTCTCACTATTTTCTTTTCTTCAATCTCCTCTCCTATGCTTGCCAATTGATCAGCCACATCCTTTAATTTGGTCACATATTTTGCAACATTCTACTTAGGTTGTTTCCTTTGAGTAAACTCCATCCACAATTGATTTTTCCTAGCTCTTGTATTGGAAGAAAAGTATGAAGATAGAGTATCCCAAGAGACCTTTTACAATTCCTAATGTGAATAGGAAGGAAGTTAGAAATAGAGTTAAGTAGATATGACGTGGCTAAAGCATCTTTCACACACCATGAGTTGAGTCTTTCTAGCTCCTCTCTTGTATGTTGACCTTTGCTTTTGAATATGGGCATCTCCTCATCTCTTGATATGTATCCATAGAGACTCCTTCCTTGTAGATAATTCTTCATCCTCAAGGACCATGTTGGATAATTATTCCTGTCTAATTTATCAATGAAAGAAGGGAAACCATCTCCCATTTTACCTCAATTTGATCTGATATCATTGTTGTAATAGATGGATGGATACCTCAAGGAAGTGAGGTCGTACTGCTAAAACTTGCTTTGTACCTACCCTAGATCACTTTAGAGTTTGATAGTAGGCCCTTTTGGCTTGCAAATGACACCAAGAAAGTACTTATGTACTTTGGAGTTGATGCTTGAAACAATTGAATCAAAATAGACTACTTCATGAATTACTAGTGTCACAAAACTTGTTATTTTGGTCTATACACCTGCTGGTTCTTTTGCTCAGTGCTCATAGTAAAGTAACACTTGATGATATTCCTTTTTAGGGAATTGAATTAGCTTAGATAGCTCGATTGCAAGTGGAATAATCTAAAATGATAAACTATGCACTAAGAAATAAGTTTAGCAATCCAAAGCTTACCACCAACTTTTTAGGGACTGAACAGTAGATGACTAGTGAGCACTTCCATGATGATTTCTCTGAGATGGCTGAACCAAATACTTTGAAACTTTGATAACATAAATTAGACTTCAAGCTGGTTCCAACAAGTTGTAGATAATGCAAAATGGTTGAGAACCCACTGAGATATGACCAGACAAAGTTCACTGTTCTGAGTAGTCATAACAGAGAATTAGATAGAGATGATCCATGAACTATATGTATTATAACACAAGACCATTGGCATTGTAATGATGCTCAATGATGGAGGAATGAGTAAGCTATGGTGTTAGCTACTCAAGTCCTACAAAGGATCAATGGAAGAGCTCTCAATGAGGCCACATCACCACGAGTTTTTTACAAGTCTTTTTATAAGTGTTTTCATCTAAGTTTGAGTTTGAAATTCAAACTTGGCTCCAATTAAAAGTGATTCGTCCAATTTAGGAGTTATTTCATCAAATGATGTTCTTAGCTATTGTTCTTCCTAACTCCATGAGATTTTGGCATTTACAAGATTCTCTCAAGGTAGAAACCTTTTACAATGGTAAATGATCAAATGTTACAAGCTAAGGTTCACATGATACATCAAATGCTTACACATATAGTCTTCCATGCTCACCCAAATGTGAAGGCTTTGACATTTGCACCAACAAGGAAGACATTGAAAGCCTTTTTCTTTGAATAAATTTTATCTTAACTCTTTGTTTTCCTTTCGGGGTCTCTTCGATGATGCAGTGGAAGACTTATAAAGCCTTGCCATAGGAGTTGTATTCTATTTGTTCATAGTTGCTCGATAGACCTAGTTGGCTTCTTTTGGTTAATTCATTATATGCAGTGGAGTCAATGATTCACTATGCAAGGTTACATGTCAGTACTTGCACTTTTATGAGCTTTTGATACTAGTCATATGCTCATTTTGTAGAGGAGAATCTAGCAAAAGTTTCTTAAATTTTTTGTTTTGTCAACTATATAATGATCGATTTACTCCTTGATACACTTATTGGTGTGAGGATATATATTCTCACATAATCCTTTTTTTTGGTCATTATTGTTCATTAATCCATATTTCTCGGGAGACTCTATTGATTTTCTTTCCCAAAATATGAAACTTGGTCATCCATTCTTGAGCCTTAGTGGTGTTTGGACTCTTCTAGCTCCATAATCATTCTAATCAATGCTCTATCATCATGGCATCAAAGATCTCAGGTAGGTCTAGTGGATCAAGGACTAGTGTTACTGTTCCTAAGGGGAGCTACAACTTGGAGGGCAAAGAACATTTTGAGATCTGAAATTTTGATAGCACAAACTTTGCTATATGGAAGAATTAGATTAAAGATGTGCTGATTTAGAGGAGGCAATGGAAGTGAGTAAATGGAATCTCAAAGAGGCCTCTTGACATGGATGAAGGTGACTAGGATGAGTTGAATGATATGGCTAGGCCTACCATTTGATTGCACCTAGCAAATAATGTTTATTTTACAATATTGGATTCAGAAAGTTTAGAGGTGCTTTGGAAGAAGTTATGCAACACATATGAAAAAGAAACAACATCAAATAAAGTGTATTTGATGAGAAAACTATAGGAACTTTGCACGAAGGATAGAGATAGTGTTGTTTCTCATCTAAATTAATTGGATGCTATATTCTCTCAATTAGAGGCTAAAAAAAGGAGATTGAAAGCACTCTTGTTGCTATGCACCTTGCCTATACTCTCTGCAATAGTGCACCTAGTGGTGTACATGCCTTTGAAGACATATGTGGAGCACTCTTGAGTGAGGAGATCTGTAGAAATTCTATGGTTGGCACTCAGAGTGGAGGTGCATATAATGTTAGTGATTCTTACCAAGGAAAGAATCACCAACGTGGCAAGATCAAGAATAAGGAAAAGAATTTTCAATGGAATAAGAGTAGAACTAAATCAAGGAAGAGGGATATCAAGTGCCATTATTTTCATAAGAAAGGATAGATGAAGAAAGATTGCTATGTGTTAAAGAATGCTAAAGGTAAAGGATAGAATGTTGGTGGGCATGTTAAATAGTTATCTATGCCATCTTCTTCGACTATGAAGATAGAAGAGATTAATGTTATTTTTTATGATTCTCATGTGTTGACACTTGATAATAGTGTGCCCACTGAGGCCCTTATGATTGATTATCTTTCCGACATGTGGCTACTAGATTTTGGTGATTCTTTCCATGTGACACAACATAGAGAGAATGGTTCTCTATTTATGTAGCAAAGTCTCTTGGTACAGTGAGACTTGGTGTCTCTTACTAGATTGGAGATGTGGTTGTGCATTCCATTGATGGTTCAAAATTCACTATGGACAATGTACGCCATGTGCCTTAGTTATCACACAACTTGATGTCAGTTAGTCAACTTGATGACCTTAGTTACAAGGTGGGTTTCTATGCTCAATCCTTTTTCATATCAAAGGGAAATATAGTGATGCAAATGGAAGCAAAGTTGGCTCACTTTATCCTTTATTTGTATCACAAAAAGAACACTTGTTATGTGTTACTAAACAACCTATGGTTTGTATTTGACATGGCGGTTTGGGCCACATATCTTGTGGTGGAATGGAAAATCTTTTTCATTTTGGCTGCTTACCTAAAAAATTTTATCTCTCTTTGATTTTTAATTTTGTGAGCATTTACAATATGGAAAGCAAATTGGTGAGTTGGAGGTCTTGTGAATGTATGTATACTTTCTTTGGGTGATGCTTTGTCCATTCCATGTTTCAACCATCATTTAGGTACATGCTTCTATGCTCCTAGCGTGTGCATCCTTTGGTTTGACAATTTAGCACTTATAGGTCTAGCCATCACTTGATTAGGCTGATAGCACGTGTGGTTGCTAGTTAGGATCATTCATCGATGAATGTTATACATTTTTGGCTTTTTTTCTAGGGATGAGTGCCTATGTAGGGTGCCTCTATGAGCATTATAGCTTTATTGTGGAGTATGTGCATGAAAGAGTACATGGAATAGCATCTCAATTCATTTTTACACTTGCCATACACCTAGTTGAGATAACTTGTAGAAGCTTGCAGGGGGTAGAAAGGTGATTTTTCCAAGTGATGAAGTTTGGTGTAGCCAACCAGAACTAGACCAACCCTTAAAAGTTTGGAGATTCAAATATACCTTATAGGCTTGTGATTAATGCAAAAAAATCTACTATGTACTTTGGAGCATCAATGAGAAAGATTTGGTATGAAACAGATAGGTTTGCACATTGAGTAGCTCAAAGAACTTGTTATTCTTAGATGAACACTCAACTTCAAATGCTTAGTGGAGCTAGCATGATTATAATTGGAAAAATTCCTTTTGGTAGATTTTTATATATAGGGTTGAGTAGCTAAAATTCACAAGATTAGAATGAATAAGCAAGATATGCTCCTAAAATAAACTTAACACTAAAACAAAGGTGTCCCTAATTTTTCAAGGTTTTGTAGAAATAGATGGTGAGACCTTAAACTATAGATTTCTCCAAATCTACTGAACCAAATGCTCTCAAGATTTGTTTAAAGAGTGATATACCTTTCCAATTCATGCTCATTCATCCAATTTGGAGCTTTGCAGGGAGAGAAGTGGCCTTTGCAAGATAACAATTGCTAGAGAAGATTATGCTGAGATTGAGCAAGAAGAAAGTTGAATAGGAAATATACTAAATGAACGTAAATGGAATGAATACTTCAATGAATTTCTTTGAAACCATAGAAATATGGTTTTTGATGTAGATGAAAACCATCTAAGCATAGTATTAGCTTGATGATATAACAACTCCCCCTCAAGCTATAATATGCTTGAGTCTTAAATCTCTAATACGATGAATACCTGCCATTGATTCAAATCTGCAAAGCTTTATGCTATCAAGTGCCTTTTTCATCATATGTGCTACTTGATTTTTAGTTGGAACAAAAGAAATTTCAATCTACTTTTCCATGATCTTCTCCTTGATGAAGTGATAATGAACCTCTATGTGTTTGGTTCTTGCATGAAAGATAGGGTTTGTTGTTAAGTGCATAGAGCTTACATTGTCTCCAAAGTGAGGTTTGGAGCTCACGAGTCCCAAATCTGAGTACAATGATCTCAACCATATTGCTTCTTGAGTTTCTATGTTCAAAACTCTATATTTTGATTCTTTTGAGGATAAAGCAACTATTGGCTTCTTGGAACTCCATGACACTAGCTTTGAAGCTACGAATGCTAAGTAACCAGAGGCCCTTCTTCTATCATCCTTAGCTCCTGTCAATGTGCATCGAAATATATCTTGATATCCACATATGAAGAGTAAGGATAGAATATACCTTCATTTATTGTACCTTTGAGGTACTTAAGTACTCTCTTAGCTGCATCTATGTGCAATCTTCTTGGAGAGTGCGCTTAGCACTCCTACACTATATGGGATAGCTTCCCTTCTACGGGTAGCATATATCAAGCTACCAACCAAGCTTTGATACTCTTCAATGTCTCCAATTTTCTCACCTTCATAAATACTAAGTTTATTATTCATGTCCAAATGTGTACCTGTAGATTTAACATTCTCCATCTTGGAGTTAAGGAGCAAATCATGAATGAATTTCATCTAAGTCAAATACATTCCTTCATTTGTGTATATGAACTACATACCTAAGAAGAATGTGAGTGCACCTAAATCACTAATTTTGAACTCCTCTTGCATATGCCTTTTGATTCTTTGTATACCATTCAAGTCATCACCTGTCACAATTATGTCATCCACATCTACACAAATATAGATAACTTCATTGTGATCATTCTTGATGAATAAAGATGGATTTGCATTGCGTGACCTAAAACCTTGATCTTGTAGATAGGTTACCAATCTAAAACTCCAAGCTCTA
Source organism: Ceratopteris richardii (assembly GCA_020310875.1). NCBI lineage: Eukaryota > Viridiplantae > Streptophyta > Polypodiopsida > Polypodiales > Pteridaceae > Ceratopteris > Ceratopteris richardii. Next base: position 112,866,095 of record CM035412.1, on the reverse strand, counting down.
GGAGTTTATTTCAATCCATACAATGCCTTTCTTAGTCTGCATACATAAGATGTATAATTAGGGTCTTCAAAACGTGGAGGTTGTGTCATGTATACCTCTTCCTAGATCCAATCATTGAGAAAAGCATGCTTCACATCAAGTTGAAGTATCTTCTTATTTCTTGCAGAAACTATACTTAGCAATGTCTTGATTGTTGTAATCTTTGCAACTAGTGAGAAGGTCTCCTCATAGTCTATGGCATGAGTTTGAGCAAAACCTTTAGCAACTAATCTAGCTTTGTACCTACGAATTGATCCATCTGAATTTCTTTTCAACTTATAAACCCTTTTACAACCTATTACCTTTTGATTAGTTTGCGTTGGAACCAACTCCCAAATGTACGTTTCTTTCAATACTTCTATCTCCTCTTTCATAGATTTTTCCCAATTAGGGTGACCTTTTGCTTCTTCATATGTTGAAGGTTCTTTAGAAATTGAGTCTTTGGCCAAATAAACAGAGTGTTTTGTAAAAAATGTGGATTCATATCCATACCTTTCAGGTGGCTTTCTCACCCTTGTTGACCTTCTAGGAGTGTGCTTGGAGCATTCTCCACATTCTTGCATTTTGGCCATTCCTCTTGACTTCCAAAGCTTATAGTCTCTTTCCTTCTTATCTTGATCATCATTAGATTCTCGTCTTGGATCTTGGACCTGTGTATCATGCTTCATACCTAATGGATAGAAATCAAAATCAAGATCATAAGGTAAGTTTACCTTCTATTTTTCTTCATCGTACCATGATCTCTAATCTTCAAACACAACATTCCTCCTTGTGGTGAATTGCTTGGTGGATGGATTATAAAATCTATAGCCCATCTAAGTTGAATCATAGCCAATGAATACTTCCTTGGTTGCCTTTTCATCAAGTTTATATCTTATTTGTGAAGGTACATGTACAAAATCTAAACAACCAAATACCATGCAATGACCTAGACTTGGTTTTCTACCATTTCAAGCTTCATAAGGATTCAAGGTTCATAAGGAGTCATAACTTTATAGAGATTTGGATGGACATTTGTTCACAAGATATACAATTGTTGAGATTTTTTTTGTCCATAAATAGTGTGGTAAATTCCACTCTTCAAGCATTTTTCTAGCTTATCTGATTAGGGTCTTGATTCTTCTCTCTACAATATGATTCAATTGAGGAGAGTACCTGGTAGTCACTTCCCTTTTGATGTCTTTATCTACCAAGAACTCATGAAAATATTTGGAGATGTATTCTCCCCCTCCATCAGATCTGAGTTTCTTCAATGATCTACTTATATGATTCTCCACATGTACTAGGTACTTCTTGAAGCATTCAAACAATTCTTTCTTATTATTGATAAACTGCAGAATGGTCCATCTATTATGATCGTCAACAAAGGAAACATAATACTTTGAGCTTTCCAATGAAGGTTCTTGACTTGGCCCCCACACGTGAGTGTGTAATAAGTCTAAAAGGCTGTTGTGGATGTAGCCTTTGTGCTTGAATGGTTGTCTTTGTGCCTTTTCAATCTAACAAAGCATCACATCTATTGATCATGTGTTGCTTTTATATGTTTGGAAATGTTAGAGCACTTTGATCCTTGCATATACCATTAAAGGTTCTTTCATTCACATGAGCAAGTCTCTTATGTCACACTTCAAGCTCCGTTAGGGTTTGAGACCCTAAATTGAATAGAGTTATGTATCTAGTTTCCCTTACTTCAAAAGTAAAGAGCCTACTATGCTTCTCAACTCTCACTATCTTCTTGAAGCCTTGACATGGGTCTTCCACAAAAGCTCCATGTTGGGTGCACCTAACTTGAAAACTTTTTCAACTACTTGGCCGATACATTTTAGGTCTTTAGTGATAGTGGGCACATAGAGAACCTTACTCATAATGTTTGTCCTACCATTGGAAGCTTTGACATTATCAATCTTCTCCACATTGTGCTTGGTGTCATCCCTTGTTTGTACTTCATGTCTATGCTTTGGACTTTCTAAGGTAGATAGAAGAGCAATGTTGCCTACCACATGGTTTGAACATCCTAAATCTATGTAGAATAAATGATCATCTTCTTTACCTTCTTTACGGCTCAAATTCATTAGAAGTAATGAGTCTTCATGTGGTTGATCTTATGAATAATTGTTGAAGTCCCTTCTATTGTGACTTCTATTGTTATTGTTGAAGTCGTGTCCACCTCTGCCTCTAATGTTGCCAAATCCACCTCTTCCATCTCCTTTTTGGGTCCTTACATTCAACCAACAATTTTGAGTGTTGTAATTGGTCTTGTTATAGATGGTACATGGTTGAACATCTTGACCTTTTGATTTTTCATGCTTTGATCCTTTCTTCTTCCCTTTCCACTTGCTCTTCCGTGCATAGTTGGCTTGAGAAATCTCTTCTTCATCATCTTCCTTCTTGTTTTCTTTTTTATTCTTGTATTTCATATTTGCATAAAGAGCACTTCTTGTATTACCTTGATAAGAGCTACCTTCCTTCATATTATTGTTGGCCTCTTGGTTGAAGAGTTGTCCAAGGAATATGTTGAAATATGGGGTTTGTACATCCATGATGAGATCTTAAGTTGGTGAAAAATTACAATTGCTTATCACTTCTAATTCCATTTAGAATTTCCCTCATGATGACCTCCTCTTCAATCAAATCTCCAATGGATTCTAATTAATCTACAACCTCCTTGACCTTAGTAACAAAAAGATGGCTCTTTGGAACTAGTAGAAAAGAAGGTCTCAAGTGCATCCCAAGTCTCTTTGAGATGTTTTGCATCCTCTAATATGTGGTGACAAAAAAGCAGAGATAGATTTTAGTATGTATGAACTTGCTTGAGCATCCTTTGCACACCAAAGTGTGAGTCTATCTGTCTCCTCTTGTGTAGCTCCTCCTTTAGATCTTGGCGTAGGCATAGCTTCATCACCTACTATAATTCCATAAAGATGTCTACCTTGTAGATAGGCTTCCACTCTGATTCTCCAAGCAGCACAGTTGTTTATATCAAGCTTCTCAATCATTGAGGGAAACCTATCACCCATCTTGATATTGTTCTCATACCACTAAGAGAACTTCGAGAAGCTTGCATGAGGTAGAAAAGTGAGTTGCCAAGTGATGAAATTTGGTCCAACCAGCCAGCATAGGACTGACCCTTGACCTTTTGGAGAGTCAACTACATGCACAATGGCTCAAAGGAGATGAAAATTGATACACAACATCCTCAAGACAAGCACTACAAGTATCTAAATTCATTTTTTGAGGATGACAAATCACAAAGAGTATTGAGTGGAACCCTAGGGCTGTAAATTCATATTTCTATTTTCTAGGGATATTTTTATAGCATCTAAGCACATTAGGGGATAGAGAAGAGTGGTGAGAGCACATACCTCACAAAAAAAACTCATTTTCACTCACATAAGTTCAAGTATCACAATAGTTAGGTTGAGTCAAGTGTTACCAACACTTGACTCCTAGAGTATCATCGACACTTGGCATGTGGCACCAACACTCATTGAGTATCATAGCATTCATATGGTATCATTGATATCTACTATTGATATATGTAGGTAGTGATGTGCGTGAACACACTAGGACTGTCGGGGCACGTTTTTCCCTCTTTAGGAGGTTTTTTTCCCCTGGCTTGTATATATGCCTATAGCCCTAATGGGTTACTTATTTTTGTACATTCTAGTGGTAATGCATTCAGTATTGTGTGTTGTTCTCCAAGCTTCTTCTTCTTCTTTGTGTTATTTGCATGCTTTTGCAGACATCTAACTCCAACAATTGGTATCAGAGCAAGTTGTCGCTTCATCTAGGGCATCATCGACACTTTCCAGATACAGTCTTAGAATTGCACAAAATTTAAGTGTGCATACTCAGGGTGATTAGGAGATCAAAATAGCTTTTGCTATGTGGTGTCGAAATCGTGATCTAAGCTCGTTTCAGCCTCCAAATGCACTATCACAATGCTTATGTAGGCTAGTTTGTCTTTTTGTGCCAAAGATATATATCAGTTTTGGTTTGCTAGTATAAGCATATCGAATTTTGCTATAGGTTTAGCAGAACTCGTGAGGGTAGTTCTGTTCAAATTTTTCAGATACAGTCATTTTTTTGCATCAAGCTATTTTAGTCAGTGGCCATGGCTGAAAGGAGTGATGTATTTTGTATGTTAGTTGTTGAGGATAAGTTGGATGGTACCAATTATCTATTGTGGACTTATATGATGCGTCATACATTGGTTGCAAAAGGACTATGGAATATTGTGTAGGGTGTTGAAAGACGTCCTATTACACCTACAAATACAGGTACTGCAAATATAGCTACTACAAGGTACTGAAGCTGATGCAGATGGCATCAACGATGGTGATATTCTACATATTCTTGTTCATGGTGCTGTTCCTATTGCGCTTACTGCGGAGCGAATTCCTTGCGATGGCAGAGATGCTCAAGCACATGCATTGATAGCTTTATCTGTCAAACGTGCCATTATTCCTCACATTTTCTCTTGCAGAACAACTAAAGATGCTTGGGATACATACACTTACCACATTGTAGCTGGCCAAGAATGAGGCTCATATTGCTTACCTTTGAAAGCAGTTGGAGAGTGAGCACATGAATGAAGGTGATTCTATGGAGCATTTTCTAACAAAGATCAAAGACTTGAAGGAGCACTTGATTTTTGTTGATGAGGTTATACCAGATAGCTCACTTCTGTAGACCATTTTGAATGGTCTTCCTGATTCATATTAGAGTTTTGCTTATACTCTTCATTTGATGATGAAAGGCAATCCAAATGCCTTGTCATTTGAGGAGTTAGTTTCTGTTCTGTTGTAGGAAGATCAGTCTAGGCAGAACATGTCTATTATGCGTGTTGCAGATCAAGATTTCTTGGCTAGTTAGAAGGGCAAAGGTAAATGGAGCTCATCTAGTAGTAAGCAAAAATCTGCAAATGTTGCACATTTGAAGAAGGAAGACAAAGATGAGAAGAAATCAGAAAAGTAGAAATTGTTTTGCAAATATTGTAAAGCAAATGATCATGTCATTAAGAGCTATCCAAAACTGGCTACTAAAGAGGCAAATAAAACGCAGGCTTGAATGGTTGTTGTAGAGGCCTCTACACTAAAAACAAAGTCTGTCAATCTTGTGCAGAATGAAGAATGGACATTCACTACTGTTTGGAGTTTGGCCCATCTTCTCATGAGCAGTATATGTCTGTAGTAGACTCAAATGTTTGGTATTTTGATAATGGGGCAACCAAACATATTACCTCGCAGTGCAATTTCTTCACTTCACTCAAGCCTGCCCCTACAGGGAATACTATCACATGCACCAACAACTCCTCTTATCCTATCATGGGAGTTGGTAAGATCATTCTGACTACTTTTGATGATAGTGTCAGATGCTTTATTTGTGCATGGGATCAAAAAGAATCTATTATCAGTTTTAGCTTTAGCCAAGAGTGGCTTGGTTGTGAAATTTGTTGATGACAGGTGTACAGTTCATGATCTATCAAATGGCGATGTGATTATTGCTTCTGGCATTTTATGTCGTGGGTTGTATAAGGTCATAGACTATGAAACATTTGACAATGATTAGGCATGTGTTGTACATGACTCTCAAGCTATGTCAGATGCAAATCTTAGCCATGCACGCTTTGGTCATCTGAATTTTGCTAGTTTGCTATGCGAGTAGAAATCTAAATTGGTGTCCTCTTTGCCCAAAGTTGAGGCACCCAAAAAACATGTTTGTGAAGGCTGTATTTTGGGCAAAATGCAGGGTTCCTCCTTCCCAAAAGATGGTTCAATTCAGGCTACTCAGAAATTGTAGCTTGTACAAATTGATGTTTGTGGTCCTATACAGACATATTCTTTTGGAAACTATCTTTACTTCATAACTTTCATTGATGATTTTTCTAGGCATGCATGGGTATATCCACTCAAAGCAAAGTCTAAAGTGTTTATGCGCTTCAATAAGTTTTTGGTTTTGGTTGAAAATCTATCAGCATGTAAAATGGGGCACCATTCGTTCTAATCGAGGGGGGGAATATATGTGTTCTAACGTTAATGCATTTTTGGTTGAACATGGGATTAAACACCAATATATAGTGCCATATACACCTCAATAGAATGGAGTTCCTGAACGAAAGCACAGGTCACTCATGGAGATGGCGATGTATGTTCAAGAGCTAGGCTTTACCACATAGTTTCTGGCTTGAGGCTATTATGTGTGCAGCATATGTACTTAACAGGTGTCCCACTAAAGCACTGTAGCCTATCAATCCATGTGAGGCTCGGCATGGTCGCAAGCCATCGGTTGCTCTACTATGTGTTTTTGGTTGTTTGCCATATGCATTAGTTCCTGAAAAACATAGCAGAAAATTGGATGATAAAGCAATAAAATGTATTTTTGTTGGGTACAGTTCTAAAAGCAAAGGCTATCCTCTCTGTTATCCACACACTAAATGCATTTTGGGTAGCAATGATGTTGATTTTGTGGAAGATGCTATTCAACCCTTACTTTCATGTACGAAGGAGACATTTGTTAGCTCCAAAGACATGTATGGTACTTTGCTGCCTCTTTTTATAGGTGGACAGTCTAGTGCTGGTCCTAATAAGACAACTTCTCAACCTTTGCAGGTTTCATGTCATGATGCAAATCATTCCATTTCTGATGTAGATTTACATGATGCACTATGCCAAGATCGCTAGTGCAGACTTTGTGTGACAGCAAATGAGATGCACCTTTTTCATACTGTACTCATTGAGGCTCTCATAGTGCCTCTTTTGCATCAGATTGCTATGCTATGGTTGCCTCTAGTCTCTGTGATGAGGAGCCTGTTTCGTTTGATGATGCACAAAATTATGAAAATTGGATGGCTGCTATGCAATCTGAATATGATATTATAACGAAGAATGGTACTTGGTCTTTATGTGACTTGCCTCCTGGCAAGAAGGCCATTGACACTAAGTGGGTCTACAAGCTAAAGCATCAACCTGATGGAACAATTCACAGGTATAAGGCTAGGCTTGTTGCAAAGGATTATGTGTAGAAAAAAGGTATTGATTTTGATGAGACCTTTGCACCTACATGTTGTATGACTATTGTTCATAGCATCTGTGCACTTGCAGCTCTTCATGGTTGGAATGTACATCAGTTGGACATTAAAACAACATTTCTAAATAGTGAATTGCATTGAATAAGTGTATGTTTTTTCAGCCCCATGGCTTTGTGCAAAAAGGGCATGAAAACCACGTGTGCAGGTTAAAGAAGGCATTATATGGTTTAAAGCAAGCACCATGTGCTTGGTATGAAAATATACATGCCTATCTAATTGCAAAAGGTTTTGAGAACACTCCAACTAAAAGCACCTTATATGTTAAGCGTGCTAATGATGTGCTTCTGATCATTGTGGTTTATGTTGAAGACATGCTTCTCACTAGTCCTCATGAGAAGCATATTGCTGATTTCAAGGCTGATTTACATGCCTCATTTGAGATGCTGATTTGGGGCATTTGCATCATTATTTGGGCATTTACTTTATGCACGCTGATGGTGGAATGGCTTTGTGTCAAACCAAATATATTGACACATTATTGCAGCATTTTGGCCTTGAAGACTGTAAACCTATTGCCACTCCTATGGAGACAAGCTTACGATTGAGTCTTCATGATTCTAGATATGCATTTGATGATGTTCTCTTTCAGCAGGATGTTGGATTCTTGATTTAGTTATGCATTACTTGGCTAGATATTCAATTTGTTGTCTCATAGATGAGCAATTTCATGCATAGCCTAGGTGTCAAGCATTGGCAGATAGTTAAGCGCATCTTTCTCTACTTGAGTGGTATCTGGCTACTTGGGTTGTTTTATCCCAAGGGGGGGTCACTACTTCCAGATTTGCATGCTTTTTCTGACTCTGACTCGGCTAGTTGTTATGACACTCGTGTGTCCACTAGTGGTTTTTGCTTCATGCTTGGTAGCTCATGCATATCTTGGTTGAGAAAGAAGCAGCGTACTATGGCCACTTCTAGTTGTGAGGCTGAGTATAGGGCATCTTTCACAATGACTGTTGAGTGTGTGTGGCTCAGATGCCTTATGGCTGATTTGGGTGTTGTTCAATCTTCTGCCACCACTATCTTCACTGACACTCAGAGCGCATTGGAAATTGCCAGGAACCCCATGTTCCATGCTCACACTAAGCACATTGAGGTGCATTATCATTATGCCAGGGAGAGGTTCTCTATTAGAGAGATCATCTTGGCATAGGTGCCCACACACGAGAACATTGCAGACCTTTTCACGAAGACTCTGCATAGGGAGAAGTTTGAAGCTTTCTGCAAAGCTTTGGGCTTACTTCCTTTTGTGGATTGGTTCCACATAGCTTTGCACTTCCTTATACATGAGTGTCAGCTCCTTATTCACCACATCACTCCCAGGTGGGATTTGTTGATATATGTAGGTAGTTATGTGTGTGAACACACTAGGATTTCCAGGGCACTTTTTCCCTCTTTAGGAGGTTTTTTCCCCTGGCTTGTATATATGCCTATAGCCCGAATGGGTTACTTATCTTTGTACATTCTAGTGGTAATACATTCAGTATTGTGTGTTGTGCTCCAAGCTTCTTCTTGTTTTGTGTGTTGTTCGCATGCTTCTACAGACGTCTAGCTCCAACATCTACCATGTATTTCAAACACCTTGGAGATATCACCCACTTTTGAACATCATTGACACTTGGGTATTGCCGACACCTCCCAAGTATCTTAACACTTTGATGGTATTGCAACATCATAGTGTCATGGGCCAAGTACCACCAACAATCCCCAAGTATCATGGTATCGTGGACACATGATACATGTCATGTTTCATCTACATGTTTCATATGTGGCTAAGCTAAGTATTGGCAATACCTCTTAGGTTTCGAGTATCATGTGTGAGGAGAAGTATTATAGACACCTCAAAGGTCTCATATGCTCATCAAAATTCTAGTGTCATGTGTTGTGGAACAAGTGTCGTGATACCATCCATGTATCATGGACTTCAGGTATCAACAACACTTACCAAGTGTCATGACATCTAATACATTTCATGCACCAAGTGCTACAACACTTATCAAGTATCATTTTCTCAGGTGTCCTCTAAGCAGTCAACATCATGAGATTCAAATATGATTTTTTTTTTTTTTTTTTTTTGAAGACTTTGAGGGTCTATAAGACGTATTTGTAAAGGAAAAAGTGAGAGTTTTTGCACATAGAAAGATTCTTGAAAGGTTCTGTTATCATGTTTTGACCCCTAGAAGCTTGATTTGACCTAACGTTTTGCTTAAATATCCATTTTTTTTAACTCTAGAACTCATAGATTTTAAGACATAGATTTTCTAAGTTGACCTTCATGTAAGAGGGGGGAATTCAAGGGGCTTCCAAAAAAATATGCCAATTCTATTGGAAGTGGAGTGGACCTCAATAGCAATTAATCATAGGTTTACAAGATCTTCCAACACATGAACCTTAACATACACACCCTAAGGCTCAAAAATAGATGAGTGAAATATAGATGAGTGAAATCATAGGTTTACAAGATTTTCCAACACATGAACCTTAACATACACACCTTAAGGCTCAAAGTGTACGGTAATCTAGAATGCTCACCTATACTATCTTATATTCAATTATCAAATCACAATATGTGAATATGATACAAACTAAAAATATCTAAATCTAGGCAAAAATAGGAACTAGATAAAAGAAACTATGTGCCTAAGAGGTATGAAGAGTGTGTGTTTTTGAGAATATGGATAATATGAACAATTTAGAAATTTTTTACAACAAACCCAAATTCTAATCCTAAATCAAAAACTAGTGAATGAACAAGTGAGGACAGATGTAGACTTTTTACTCATAATATGTTGACTGGCACGAACTCCTCTAGATGTCTCCAGATGTAGAGTACAACTCCTCCAAGAGTGTACAAACTCCTCCTCTAGTTGATCACCTCTAAAATCATCTCAATCTTGCATTGAATCTTGGATTTGATAATGTTAACAATATGCAAAGCCTTGTTTATATAAGTTTAGCTATCCTTGAGAAGAAACCTTCCCAAAAGCAATCGACATGCGTAAGAGAGCTCAAAAAACAATGATCACATGTTTATCAGAATTCCATAGCTAAAAATAACTCTGCAAAAATTATGCTTTTCATTTCAAAAAAAAACTTGCTATACGATTGCATTGCCATCAGGATTTGAACTCGAGTGCCTCGATTTGCTTTCAAATCGTTTTGTCTAAACCAAGATTTCAATGCACTTTCTCGTATAAAGTCTACTAAAAAAAAGATCCCATCATATGTTTTAATTAGTTGAGGATTTTGGACCTCTCCTCACATTATTTCCAACTATCCCTGCTTCAATGTCATAATGGTACAAGGTTTAATAATTTGCAAAACTTCCAATGTTTTCAAAACTTCAGATCTCTTAAAATATATCTCTTAATTGATTTCAAAATGTGTCATCTCAAACCTTTCTAATAGTTTTTCAATGTATTTTTGCTATGTCATGTGGATACACTCATCTCTCTCTATGAACTCAATCCAAAGTTTTGCAAAATACCTGAATCATTTACATCAAATGTATTCTTTGTAAGAAAATAATCGCACAATGAAATAGATCGATAGACGGAGTTGAGAGAAAAATAAAGACAAAGATAGATGCAGAGTAAAAGATACAGAGATGAAATTCTTAGATTGCCAAGCATAATGAAGTTAAAATGATGGTGTTGTGCACCCATGCACTCCCAATGTCAAGCTTGGATGGAGATCTAGACAGACTCTAGATAAAGGGTTGGCTAGTGCACTCCATTTTCTTTAGTTGGACAATAGCTTATCTCAATGACCCCAACCTCAATCAACTCATGCACATAGTGATACTCAATTTTTATGTGCTTGGTACGTGCATGGAAAACAAGATCCTTGGCGATGGCCATGCAACTTTGGTTGTAACACTTCAACTCCATAGCCTCCTATCCTTGTATTCCTATGTGCCATAGAATCCTCCTCAACCATACTACTTCACATTCTAAAACACATGCAACTTTGTACTCAACTTTAGTAGAAGGTAATGCTACAATCGGTTGCTTCTTACTGATCCAAGATAAAATCCCTTATCCTAATGAAAAGCAATATCTAGAACTTGATTTTCTGGTATCAATATCTGCTACCCAATCTGAGTCATAGTATCCGACTAGAGATGATCCTTCTTCATAATAATACCATAAATGAGTGGTTCCTTTCACATACATGAGTATCTGCATGTTCGCCTTCCAATGAGTTTGATAAGGCTCATTAGAGAACTTGCTTACTACTCCAATAGCATAAGAGACATCTGGTCTACTATTGCACAGGTAGATGAGACTTCCAACTAATTTCTTATATCTTCCAATATACCAAAACCCTAATTGTTGGCATCTTTGCCACAGGCAAAAAAAGTTTCTTCATAATCTACTCCATGAGTTTGGGCAAGTCCCTTTGCCGCCAACCTTGCCTTGTATCTATGTATAGAGCCATCTGAGTTCTTTTTTATTTTGTATATCCACCTAGATCCAATTACCTTCATGCCTGGCTTCTTGGGAACTAGATCCCAAGTATGATTTTCCTGAAGTGCTTCTACTTCTTCCGGCATGGCTTCTCTCCATTCTTCCTTCTTCCTAGCCTCTTCAAATGAAAAAGGCTCTTCTTCCATAGAGTATTTGGTGATATACATAGAATGCTCGGTGACTAATGATGTAGCATAGCCATGCCTTATGGGATTTTTGCTTTTTCTTTGTGATCTCCTTAGTGTTTGAGTTGAAGACTTTGGTATGTCTTCTAATTGTTCGAGTTTGATCTTGCGTCTTGACTTCCACACCTTGAAGTCAATCTGTTCTTCATCCTCTGAGTTGATAGCTTCTGCTAATTGTTGATCTTCTTGAGTGAGGGTTGGAAAATTATTTTCCAAATCATATGGTAACTTGAATTTCCTGCAACCATCTTCAAACCATGAATTATTTTCATCAAACACTACATCCCTAGTAACTATAAATGCTTTGTTAGTGGGATTCTATTCCCTGTACCCCTTTTGGTTTTGATCATACCCAATAAATATACATTTCTCAGCTTTAGGGTCAAGCTCCCTCTAATTTGTGAAGGAATGTGTGCATAAGCAATGCACCCAAATATTTTGCAATGGTCCAATGAGGGTCTCCTACCATTCCCTGCTTCATAGGGTGTCATGCCATCCAAGGATTTGGACGGAATCCTATTGACCAAGTAGATGTCTTTGGAAACAACCTCTACCAGTAGGTAATTAGGTAGCTTCTTCTCATTCAACATAGACCTCCCAGCTTCAACAATTAACATGTTCCTTCTCTCTACCAATCCATTCAATTCAGGAGTGTATCTTGTTGTTACTTCCCTCTTTATGCTTCTTGCTTGTAAAAATGAATCAAATTCATGTGAAAAGTACTCACCATTTCCATAAGATCTAATCCTCTTCAAGCTCCTTCCTGTTTGGTTTTCAACTAGTGCCAAGTACTTTTTGAAACATGTAAATACCTCATCCTTATGGCTCATGAAATAAAGGATTGTCCATGTACAGTAATCATCAATAAATGAAACATAGTACCTTGAACCTGAGATTGATGGATCTTTGCTAGGACCCCACACATCAGTGTGTAAAAGCTCCAAATAGTCTTCATGAATGTATCCCTTCATGTTGAATGGTTGCCTGTGAGCTTTGCCAAATTGGCATGCTCCACATTTGTATATCATATGTTGCTTGGTCACATTGGGAATGCCAAGCACACTTTGATCCCTGCATATTTGCTTCAGAGTTCTTTCTCCTATGTGTCCTAGCCTTTTGTGCCATATTTCTAACTCAGATAAGGTTTGATCTCTATAATTGAATAGTGCTATGTTCCTTGTGTCTTCAATCTCAAATGTGAATAATCTACCAGACTTATCACCTTTAGCAATCCTTTTGAAGCCTTATTGAGGGTCTTCCACATATGCTCCATGCTTAGTGAATCTGACCTGTAAACCTTTCTCAACAATCTACCCAACACTAATTAGGTTTTTGGTTATAGTTGGTACACACAAAACTTTACTCAAAAGGTTCATGCTACCGTCAAATGTTTTGACATTTCCAATTTGCTTGACTGAGTATTTAGTATCATCACCTATTTGTACTTCATGCTTCCCTTTGGGTTTTTCAAGATCAGATAATAAAGCTACATTTCCAGCCACATGATTGTAACAACCTAAATCAATATAGAAAAGATGCTCATCATCTTTGCCTTGCTTAGATGTTATGTTCATGATGATTAGTGAATCTTCTTGGTCTTTTGTATAGTTTTTGTAGTCCCTTCTTCCTCTAAAACCTACTTGATAATTTGTAGCCTTGATTGTAGTTATGGTTGTAGTTGCCTCCACCATTGTTGTGTCTGCCTCTAGATTGTCCATAGCGACCTCTATGGAAGCCTCTTCCCCTTTAGACTCCTAGTATTCTTGAAGCATTCTTCTGTGTGGTTGGTAACTCCACAAATGTTTCAAGGTGGACTGTTGTAGGATTTCCCCTTGCCTTGCTTGCCTCCTCTGCCCCTTCCTCTAGCACCTCTTCCTCTTCTTGCATAATTAGATTGAGAGGTACTAGCCTCTTCTTCATTCTTCTTGCTTTTACCTTTATCCTTAGCTTTATTCTTATCTCTATAAAGGGAAGAAGATTGATTACCTCTAGAGTTGTTACCATTCTTGTTGAGCTTTGTCTCATGGGTGAAGAGTTGTCCCATCAAGGTGTTGAGGTCAGGTATTTGCATAAGTGGGTATTTGCATATCCCACTTATCATCAGCTTTGATTCCATTAATGATCTACCTTACTATGTGTTGTTCTTCTATCTCCTCTCCAATGCTTGCAATCTAGTCATCTACATCTTTCATCTTGGTTACCTAATCAGCCACTCCTTGCTTTGGTTGTTTCTTTAGGGTTGTCAATTCCATCCATAATTGATTCTTCCTAGCTCTTGTATTTGATGCAAAATATGATGAGAGCACTTCCCAAGTCTCTTGGGAGGTCCTTCAATTCCTAATATGTGGTAACAAGAAATCAGAGATTGAGTTTAGTAGATATGACCTGGCAAGAGCATCCTTTGCACACCATGTGGTCAACTTTTCTTGCTCTTCCCTTGTAGGTTGATGGTTGCTCCTGATGATTGGCATTTCTTCATCTCTTGAGATGTATCTATATAGACTTCTCCCTTGAAGGTAGGATTGCATCCTAGGTGATCATGCTAAGTAGTTGTTTCTCTCCAATTTGTCAATGATGGATGGAAATCCATCTCCCATCTTGCTTGTTGTTGCTCTAACACCACTGTTGGAGGAGATGGTGGATAGTCACAAGAGATGAAGTGGTGTTGCTAGATCCTGCTTCACACCTGCTAAGAATGATTTTTGGAGAGTGTATTGGGCCTCTTTAGCTAGCCAATGAACATAAATACTCATATATATCTCTTGGAAGATGATCCACTAATCAATGGATCAAAACAGATAGGTAGGAAGTTGATCCAAGAGTAAAACACTTGCTATTATTTTTCCTACACATACTCAATGTTTTGAACAGTTCTCTGAGCACATCAGCAATTGGGTTAATTGCTTTTGGAGAACTCTAATTAACTTAGTAAGCTATCAATCATGAGTGATTTAATAAAAAATGATGGACTACACATAGAGAAAGATATATAGCAAATCACAGCATCATCCCGACATTTACGAGCTTCAATAGCCAACAAGTTAGTGAGCAAAGATATGTTAATATCTCATGATCCTGAGAAGCTATGCTAATGAAATTTTGTAAGAATGTAATAGATAGAATACTGAATCTACCAAGTTTTAAATTATGGCAAAGGATCAACTATGCATTGAGAATAAGCTTTGAGAAGATCAATGTTCTAATGGAGTTATAGGAGAGAAGTGAAATGAGAATGTAATGATCATATATGTATTGAATCAATTACAAATACAATGTCATTGGCAATCATACATTGCTGAATGTGTGAGAGGTCAATGATCTATGAGATAAGCTCTCACTTCACAATGAAACTCACTCAAAATGATCTCATGGGCTTGAGATAACATTCGGGTCTTTTGATCCCCTTTTTATAGTTGTACTTGGAGCCACGTTTAAATCCAAATTCAAAAGATCTACCTAAAAGATGAATCCTAAAGTATAGAATAGATTCCCTCATCATTCAACAGCCAAATGATTTGTTATTTAGAGCTTCGTAACTCCACGTGGATGAAACCACTTTTACAAAGATAAATGTGAAGAACTTTTTACAAGTGGTTGATCATATGAAGCCTTGCATAATAGATCATGTATGAGCTAATTAACCAAGTATGTGGGCTTTGTTTTAATTGCACCAGCAAAGCTCATACGAATCAAGGATACAAGTGATTTTGAACTTCCATAGGGTGTAGTTCGTACCATCAAGTTTACCTTTCATGAAGGTTGGTGGTCATATTTGCAACATTGGTATGACTGACATCATTGCTACTCTTTTCTATGCTCCACCTACTTCAATTGATGAACCACCTTGATTTCGGGTTCTAGATGATGATGTACCACTTGACATCTTCTCTCTTTTATCATTGAAATTTCTGCAAATTTTGCGTTTTTGTTTCTACACCACTGAAAGCCTCCTGAGCTCTAATACCATGTAAAAAAATAATAGCACAGCAAAATAGACCAGTAAAGAGAATTGAGAGAAGAATGCAAACAAAGATAGACACAAACTAAGAGATATAGAATTGAAATTTTGAGATTTCCAAGCGTAATGTAGTTACAACAATGGTGTTGTTCACCTGTGCACTCCCAATGTGGAGCTTAGATGGTGATCTAGACAGACTCTGGATGAATTTCTTACTAGTGCATAATGCTATCTAAAGCTCAACCTTACCCATTCTTACATAACATTTACAAGGGGAGTCGGTATATATAAAAGTAGTTGGGAGATACAAAATAGTCGACAAAATGTACAATCTGACAATATCTCCATGACTTGAAGTCCTACCATCTCGGCCATATGGGCCAAAGGGATAGACCTCTCACACCCCATAGAAGGGGGCAAGCCCCCCTCTGCACTTCCCCCATTAACGTTCTATGGGGACACTGCATGATGCTTCAAGGCCTTTATTTTCTCCTTGAATGGCAACCCAATGGCCCCAAAGTTTATGCCCTACCTAACCTAATGGCTAGGCTCGCAAAGATCATCTATAACCATCAATTGACACACATAGACCTCATCTAATGTAGAATTTAGGGTTCCACAAATGTTTGGGCTCTCACAATGGTTTCTCATCATAATGGGGGCCTTACAACTTAGAGCACTATGGACCATTTGTAGTCACTTGAGGGTGCAACATTGAGCATTTCTAACATGCTTAAGTTGTGCTTTAAAATACTAAAGGTCTGAGTCTTTGGGAGCTTTCATAATCATAACACTTTGTAGTGCATCTTGGACATTAGCTTGTTCATTCTCAACTGAAGTAAGTGCTAAAATACTATGAATCTCAAAATTTTCTTCATAATTTACCTGGTTTGTTTGTTGTCTCGTTTGACTTCTAGCTCTTCTAGTGTATTCCTTTACACCACTGTCCTTCTAGGTTTGATAGGCATATCCTTGAAAAGTAGTGGAATCCTTTCTAGTTCTTTAGTATCTCTTTCTTTTGGAACTCTAGAACCTATGACTTTACTTTATGTGTGTAAATCCACGAGTATCTTGATAAATCATCAATAAAAGTAATAAAGGACATCCATGCTTCTTGAAAGTTAGTTTGTGAAGCTTTCCTTCAAGACATCTTTCACATGACTCTGCATTATCAGGTAAAGCAACAGTAGGAAAAATCTCCACCATACCTTGATCTTTGATATGCTTGAGAGCTATGTAATTGACATGAACAAATCTAGTATGCCATAACTTCATGTTCTCCTTTGGTTTTGTAGCCCTAGCAACATTAACATGAATTATTTTGGACAATTCAAACATCCTTCTTTTGTTTTCACCTTTTAGTAGATAATGCTCCTTGTTAGGTGAGAGGACCAGACATGAATCTTTCTTAAAAACAACTTTACAACCAGCTGACAAGAAAGCAGAGATAGAGTCTTCATGTCTCGAGCATAAAGAACATTGGAAATTGTGAAATTTCCACCTGATCTTGACATTAGGTTCACTTCTCCAACACCTGTAACATCCAAATCATGACCATCTACAATGGTCACTCTTCTACTTGAAGAATTAGAAAGGGAAGAAAGTACCTTTCTACAACTTGTCATATGCTTGTTTTGCATTCTGCATGAATTAGTTTCTTACAGTAATGGCATACTCGTTTCTTTGAATCACATGAAGTAAAAGAATTTTGTTTGGGTGTATAGGAAGCATTAGGAGAAGGAGTGGAAGACTTAAGATTAGAAGGATTACTTTCCTTCTTAGATTGCTGACTCTCCTTCTTCGTCTTTCCCTTCAACGATGATACCATGGCTTAATTATTCTCTTCCATACCCTTTTGTTGACATTCATCTTGAAGTAACAAGAACTGTAGCTCCTCAAATGAAAGTTCTCTATCACTTGTAGAGAGAGATGAAGAACTAAGAAAAGCATGATATGTAGATGGAAGTGAGTTTAGAAGTATATTTACCATCTCTTCATCTAAATTGTTGACTCCAACATCAAGTAATTGAGAGAGAGAGAAATATGGGAGATATATATATATATATATATATATATATATATATATATATATATATATATATATATATATATATATATATATATATATATATATATATATATATATATATATATAGAGAGAGAGAGAGAGAGAGAGAGAGAGAGACTTTGGTTGCTACTATATGTAGAGAGAGAGAGAAGGCAGAACCTGTAGATGTACAAAGATGGGCATGAGAAATCCAGAGAGAGAGAGAGAGAAAGAGAAAGAGAGAGAGAGAGAAAAAAAAAAAGAGAGAGAGAGAGAGAAAAAAAAAAGAGAGAGAGAGAGAGAGGAGGTTAATTGATGGTGTTGTGTTGAATTTTCGAGCAGAGGAAGGCACACACACGGAATGAGACATGCAGGGAAGGAGATGGGCACATGAGAAGCATCGATGGAGCAGTGTCATAGAGAGAAGAGGCTCCACATGGAGAGAGAGAGAGAGAGAGAAAGAGAGAGAGAGAAGGGGCAATACTTGTAGACATGCAAAGACAAGCATGAGAGAGAGAGAGAGATTAGAAATAAAACACGCACGCTGATTGTAGAGCTCCACATGGAGAGAGAGAGAGAGAGAGAGAGAGAGATGGATCGGGCACACGCATAGATTGACAAAGGAAGTCCGTGGGGGGGGGGGAGAGAGAGAGAGAGAGAGAGAGAGAGAGAGAGAGAGATGTAGAGAGAGAGAGGACTTGTAGACATGTGGAGATGGGCATGAGAGAGAGAGAGAGAGCACACGCATAGATTGACAAAGGAAGTCGGGAGAGAGAGAGAGAGAGCTATAGCAAAAACCGAAAGCACATAGCAAAGTTCCAGAAAGAGAGGGAAAGATGTGTTGGTGTAAATCACAAGCCTACACATTTGGCTTGGAAGTTATCATGAAGACTCTACATACATAAAGAACCATAGGAACATATGCTAGTGATTACTTACCACTTTACCTCATTTGTAAAAGTCAAAATGACTTGGAATCTTTTGTAATCACCTACCAAAGTGAGTCGTGGAAAAAGTAGCTTATTTGATTGAGAGAATATCTCCAAGCTTTTAGGACCTTGATCATAGGAAGCCAAAATTTTAATTTGAATTCAAATTTTTGCACATATCCTATAAAATGTACTTGGAAAAGTCGCGGGTACATCTCTTCATTTTTCCCGAGGCTTACTCTACTGAGTTTGAGTGTGTGTAAGGACTATACCATAGCCTACACCTCTCTACACCATTTGGCAATGCTATCCATACCAATGGGATTGTACACAAGTGTTAATCAATAGTTACATTTACATCATTCATCTTTGTGTTCTCTGCTAGTCTACTCAAAAGTCTGTCAACTTGTCAAGGGCATATCTCAGTCAATACTCCACCAACTTCAGTGATTCAAAGCTTGTTGGATTCAACTCAAAGTCATCTACATGCTGAAAAAGTTTGAAGTGATTTCATTCAGCCAATTCAGAGAAATCGTCGTCGAGGTGCTCAATGGTCTATCTCTGCTACAGTCCTAAAAAGTCGGGGGTATACCAAATCTTGCTAAATTAATTTCTCTTAGCATATTTCATTATTTTACATCATTCCACTTGCAAATGTTAGCTTACTAAGCTAATTGAATACACCTAGAAGGTATTTTATCAATTGCTGCTATGCTGGTCACACTGAGCAAAACATTGAGCAAGTGTCAAGACCAAAATAGAAGGTTTTCTTGACTTTGTGACTTCCAAAGTTATCTGTTTTGATTCAATCATTACACACTTCATTTCCAAAGGACATAGGCCATTTCTTGGTGTCATTGGAAAGCGAAGGGAGTCTACTAATCAAGTCTGAAGCTAAAGAGGGCTGGTACAAAGCAGGTTTTAGCAGTACCTACTCAATCTCTTGGATCATCCATCCATCTTTCCCAACAGTGGTATCAGAGCAAATAAGGTAAAATGGGAGATGGTTTTCCTTCATTCATTGATAAATTGGATAGGAACAACTATCAAGCTTGGTCTCTAAGGATGAAGACCTACTTATTAGGAAGGATTCTCTATGGATACATCTCAGGAGATGAGGAATTGCCCTCATTCAAAGCAAGAGGTTTGCCAACCAAGGAGGACTAAGAAAAACTCAACACATGGTGTGCAAGGGATGCATTGGCAAGGTCTTATCTACTCAACTCTATATCTGACTTTCTTTTACCTCATATCAGAAATTGTAAGACTTCCCAAGAGACTTGGGAAACCTTCTCATCATATTTTTCCTCCAATACAAGGGCTAGGAAAAATCAGTTGTGGATTGAATTCACAACACTAAGGAAGCAACCTAAGCAAGTTGTTTCAGAATTTGTGACCAAGATCAAAGATGTTGCAGATCAGTTAGCAAGCATAGGAGAAGAAATTGAAGAAGAACAAATTGTAAGGCAGGTAATTAATGGAATCAAGGCTGATGACAAGTGGGAAAGCTTCACCACTGCAATGGATCTCTACATGGACATGCACACTCCAGATCTTACAACTCTCATGGGTCAACTATTCACACATGAAGCAAAGCTTACCAAGAGTGGAGATACTACCAAAGGTAATAACTCTTCTGCCCTATACTCTGATAAGAAATCTAAGGATAAAGGCAAGAGTAAGAAGGTGGAAGATGAATGCTCTACCTCCCAAGCCAACTATGCAGGGAGAGGTAGATCTTCAAGAGGTAGGGGCAGAGGAGGTAAGCAAGGTAGGGGGAGACCCTATAACTCATCACCATGTAACCTTTGTGGTTTGTCAAACCACACCACAGATGAGTGTTACAGGAATTACAAAAATCAGAGAGGAAGAGGCTACCAAAGAGGTGGATACTCTCAGTCTAGAGGAAGGTTCAACCATCACCAAAGCCACAACAACAATTATAACAACAACTACAACAACAATTACAATGGGAACTACCAAGGAGGATTCAGAAGCAGAAAGGACTACAACAACTACACAGAGGAGCAGGATGACTCTCTTGATCATGAACGTGACTTCAAAGTCAGGTGCAAATGATGATCACTTATTTTATATTGATTCAGGGTGTTCAAATCATGTGGCTGGTAATGTGGCACTAGTCTCTGATCTTGAGGAACCAAAAGGTAAACACCAAGTCCAAACAGGTGATGATACAAAGCATTCTGTAGTTAAAGTTGGAAATGTGAAAACTTGTGATGGTAATCAGAATTTTTTGAGCAGAGTACTTTATGTACCTACAATTACAAAGAACTTAATGAGTATTGGTCAGATTGTAGAGAAAGGGTTGCAGGTCAGATTCAATCAGTATGGAGCATTTGTGGAGGACCCAAGACATGGATTCAAAAGGATAGCTAAAGGAGAAAAATCAGGTAGACTTTTCACTTTTGAGTTGGAAGATACAAAGAACATTGCATTATACAGTTATAAAGATCAAACACTTTCAGAGCTTGAGATTTGGCACAAGAGATTAGGGCACATAGGAGAAAGGACCTTGAAGCAAATGTGCAGGGACCAATGTGTGCTTGGGATACCTAATGTATCCAAGCAACATATGATTTACAAGTGTGGTGCTTGTCAATTTGGTAAGTCTCACAGGTTACCCTTCTCCAAGAAAGGATATATGCATGAAGACTATCTAGAGCTTGTACACACAGATGTATGAGGACCTAGCAAAGACCCCTTAGTCTCAGGTTCAAGGTACTATGTGTCTTTTATTGATGACTATAGCAGATGGATTGTATTATACTTTATGAAGCACAAGGATGAGGTATTTAATTGTTTTAAGAAATATCTTGCATTAGTTGAAAATCAGACAGGAAGGAATTTGAAGAGGCTAAGGTCAGATGGAGGAGGTGAGTACTTCTCCAATGAATTTGAGGACTTCTTGCAGGACAGAGGCATCAAAAGGGAAATAACCACAAGGTACTCTCTTGAACAGAATGGGGTAGCTGAAAGAAGAAATAGGTTGATTGTTGAGATAGCTAGATCTATGCTTAATGAGAAGAAATTACCTAACTACCTATGGGCAGAGAGTGTCTCTACTGCCACCTATCTCATAAACAGGTTACCATCAAAGTCACTTGATGGTATGACACCATATGAAGCATGTCATGGTAAGAGACCATCATTGGATCACTGCAAAATTTTTGGATGTGTAGCATATGTACACATTCCTTCACAGGTAAGAGGAAAGCTAGATCCAAAGGCTGAAAAATGTATTTTCATTGGATATGATTTAAATCAAAAAGGTTACAGGTTTTATAACCCTACCAATAAGGGATTTATGGTAAGCAGAGATGTGATCTTTGATGAGAATGATTCTAAGTATGAGAATGAATGCAGGAAGGTCAAACTACCCTATGATTTGGAAGAAGAATTTCCAAAACTTACAAAGGAGGAACCTACTCAGGATGGAGAGTCAAGTTCAGATGATGAAGATACAATCAACCTTGAAGAGTTCAAGGCATGGAAGTCCAAAGGCAAAATGAAGATGAAGAAGCTTGAGGACATACCAGAATCTTCAACTCAATCAATCAGAAGGTCTCAAAGAGAGAGCAAAAAACCTATCAGATATGGGTATGATACATCTCTTGTTACTAAACATTCAATTTATCTTGCAAAGGATTTGCTAAATGAAGAATCAGGATCATATGAAGAAGCAATCACAAAATCAGAATGGAAGGAAGCTATGGATGAGGAGATTGAAGCACTCAAGGAGAGTGATACATGGGAGTTAGTACCCAAGAAGGACTCCATGAAGGTAATAGGATCCAGATGGATCTATAAATTGAAAAGAAATTCTGATGGCACAATTAACAGGTACAAGGCCAGATTAGTAGCCAAGGGTTTTGCACAAACCCAAGGCATTGACTATGAAGAAACATTTTCTCCTGTGGCCAAGATGCCAACAATCAGAGTGTTGGTTAGTGTGGCTGCATCAAAGAATTGGAACATGTACCAATTGGATGTCAAGAATGCTTTCTTCAATGGATGGATTTCAGAAGAGGTTTATATGTCACAACCTCCTGGCTATGAAGACTCTAAGAAGGTAACTTATGTTTGCAAATTAAAGAAGGCTTTATATGGATTGAAGCAGGCACCTAGGGCATGGAATTACAGGCTAACTACATACCTCCAAGACCAAGGTTTTGGCATGAGTAAGGCTGACACTTCTCTATTCATTAAGAGAAGTAATTCAGAGATAATCTATCTCTGTGTCTATGTTGATGACATCATCATTACAGGTAATGATGTCAATGGAATCAGAAGCATCAAAAGCCAGATGATGAAGGAATTCAAGATCAATGATCTTGGATTATTGAAGTATTTTTTGGGACTTGAATTAGTTTACACTAATTCAGGAATATACATTACTCAGAAGAAGTATGTGCAGGACATGTTGAAGAAATTTCACTTGCAGGATGCTAAAGCAGCTAGTACTCCAATGGAGGTGAACCTAAAGCTAAGTGCCCATGAAGGTGATGAAGTCCAAGACATTACAGGTTATCAAAGTATGGTAGGTAGCTTGAACTATGCTACCTTAACTAGAATTGATATTGCATATGGAGTTAGTGTGCTAAGTCAATTCATGCACAAGCCAAGGATACCTCACTTAGAGGCTGCCAAAAGAATCTTGAAGTATCTCAAGGGTACACAGAACCATGGTTTGTACTTTCCTTACACTTCAAATATTGATATAAAAGTTTATTCAGATGCAGATTGGGCAGGATGCAAGGATGATAGGAGAAGCACTTCTGGATACATTTCTTTTGCAGGTGACAAACCAATTTCATGGTGTGCAAAGAAGCAACCAACTGTTGCATTGTCTTCTACAGAAGCAGAGTATAGAGGGCTAGCTAATGCCACTCAAGAAGCAATTTGGATTAAGCTTTTGTATTCAGAACTGGGCTTATATACTAGACCTCCAATTATCTTTGGAGATAATACAAGTTCTCTTCACCTTGCAGCTAATCCTATCTATCATGCCAGGACCAAACACATAGAAGTTCATTATCATTATGTGAGAGAGAAGTTGCTAAGCAAGGACATTCAGCTGACCTATGTGTCAACCAACATGCAATGTGCAGATTTGCTGACTAAAGCTTTGGATGGGACCAAACTTTGCAAGTTCAAATCTATGATTGGATCGCAGGATGTACTTGAAGATTGAAGATGAAGACTTAAGCCAAAATGTTTGGCTTGAGGGGGAGCTGTTGGTGTAAATCACAAGCCTACACATTTGGCTTGGAAGTTATCATGAAGACTCTACATACATAAAGAACCATAGGAACATATGCTAGTGATTACTTACCACTTTACCTCATTTGTAAAAGTCAAAATGACTTGGAATCTTTTGTAATCACCTACCAAAGTGAGTCGTGGAAAAAGTAGCTTATTTGATTGAGAGAATATCTCCAAGCTTTTAGGAACTTGATCATAGGAAGCCAAAATTTGAATTTGAATTCAAATTTTTGCACATATCCTATAAAATGTACTTGGAAAAGTCGTGGGTACATCTCTTCATTTTTCCCGAGGCTTACTCTACTGAGTTTGAGTGTGTGTAAGGACTATACCATAGCTTACACCTCTCTAAACCATTTGGCAATGCTATCCATGCCAATGGGATTGTACACGTGTTAATCAATAGATACATTTACATCATTCATCTTTGTGTTCTCTGCTAGTCTACTCAAAAATCTGTCAACTTGTCAAGGGCATATCTCATTCAATACTCCACCAAATTCAGTGATTCAAAGCTTGTTGGATTCAGCTCAAAGTCATCTACTTGCTGACAGACTTTGAAGTGATTTCATTCAGCCAGTTCAGAGAAATCGTCGTCGAGGTGCTCATTGGTCTATCTCTGCTACAGTCCTAAAAAGTCGGGGGTATACCAAATCTTGCTAAATTAATTTCTCTTAGCATAGTTCATTATTTTACATCATTCTACTTGCAAATGTTAGCTTACTAAGCTAATTGAATACCCCTAGAAGGAATTTTATCAATTGCTACTGTGCTGGTCACACTGAGCAAAACATTGAGCAGGTGTCAAGACCAAAATAGAAGGTTTTCTTGACTTTGTGACTTCCAAAGTTATCTGTTTTGATTCAATCATTACACACTTCATTTCCAAAGGACATAGGCCATTTCTTGGTGTCATTGGAAAGCTAAGGGAGTCTACTAATCAAGTCTGAAGCTAAAGAGGTCTGGTACAAAGCAGGTTTTAGCAGTACCTACTCAATCTCTTGGATCATCCATCCATCTTTCCCAACAAGATGGAGAGCACTATAGGAGAGAGAGAGAGAGAGAGAAAGATAAAGAGAGAAAGAGGGGGGTCGGGAGGGATGTGCTACACAAGCGAAGTTCGATAGAGAGAGAGAGAGGGGGTTCAATTTCTTTTTATATATAAATAAAGGAAGTTTGGCCTTAACCTACACTTTGGGACTTGTATTAATTAAAAGAAAATGACAAGTGAAGGGGACTAGTGCCCACGTGACCCTCTGAATCCCATAGAGTAGGGGTAGATTTTAGAGAGTTTAGATGGCATTAGAAATGAGGCTCATCATCATGTGGGGCCCACTTGGGTTTAAGCTTGTTGTTGATCGAAAGGAGCACTTGATGATGCCTGAATGGGGGGGATTTCTTATAGTTAGCGATTCTTTTGCCGAGGAGGAACAACAAATTTTCAATTGACCACTCTTTGGGGGAGTTCGCCAAAGTTATAAGCACATCTTTCCTATCAGATCTTCCATAGGACTCCCCCTCTGATGGCATTCCAGAGAGTCATAGAGCAGTCGATCGCTTCTCCCAAAAGAGCTTGTTTCCAATTGATATGTTTCTGAAGTCTAATTTTCTTTCTGACAATCTGCCTAAGCGTGTTGGAGTTGGGACAAGTAAAGAAGATGTGAGCAACATCTTCAATGGAATGGTAGCAGAACTTGCACTAGGGAGGCACCCCACAAATTTTGCTAGCCTTTAGGTTGGTCCAGATTCCTCGATGAAGAATTTGCCAAAAGAGGACATACTTTTTGTGAGAGGGTTCAATTTAATTTTATTATTTTTAAGTTTATTGACTTGTAAATTAATTATATAATGTATGGTTAATTAGTTAGGCTTTGATTTAATAAATAGATAATAATTAATAATAACAAATCTAGGAATTCAATGAAATAAAATTAAGTTAATTAAATGTAATACTTAGAAATGTAAATAAAATACAAAGAAATTAGATGTAAGTAATAGTAAAGGATTTCACATTACTATGTGTGGATTCTTCCAAATCTCTAAGAAGGGCAAGTAGGATTGATTCTAGGTATTGTGCTATGTTGTAAGATTATTTGATGTATTAGCCCTTTATATATTATTTTAGTTTGCCATTTTCCAAGTTTATAATGAAATATGCATGTTTATTTCCAAGTTTGATATTTGTAATTTCAAGTTCTTCTTCTGTGTTTATTCTCTTTCGATGTCGATAAGTGCTTTGTACTCATATCAAAATAGATTTCACACAAGGTTCCGGTTTGGAGCTCAAAACTAATAGTTAAAAATCTTGATTCTAAGCCAATTATTAGTTTCCCACCATAATCTTAATGCTAAGCCAATTATTAGTTTCTCGCCATATTACACACACATTCATCACATTTCAAGGACACCATCAATGGTTGAAGTATGGACCAAGTCTAATATGAGTTTTAGTGCTAGGTGTAGACAATCTAAATTGTCACTAGTGATTGTTTTCTCAATCAATTATAAGTCTCAAATCAAATTCACACTCAAACATCTCAAAATTTCCATAACCAAATGACTCAACTTGCTCTAGTACATGTCTTTGTACATGAAGATACAACTATTACAATGTTATTAAAGATTCTATCACTTTCATATTATGTAAATTTGATAGTGCTTAAAAATATTCTTGATCCAACTTTGGAAGGTGTCATTATGATACTCGAGGAGGAGATGAAGGGGATTCAAAGAAAATCAATTTTCAAATGAAGAAACTTTTGCATTATCTAAGTCAATGAAAAAGAATACAACGATAAAGTGTAAACATTGTGGTAAAACAATTCATGATTAATCTACGTGTTTTTAGATATAATCCATGTAATCACAAGGATAAATTTTGCTTCAAGTCTCAAAAAGAAGATGAAAGTATTAGTGGAGGATCGCATTGAGCTAAACAAGTTAATACTAATGAAGATGATGACGGTTATGTTTACTAGATCCCATATCTTACAATGTACATTTATACTAAGGGTTTGTCTCTAAATGATGAAAGAAAGATCATTTAGTTCAATTAATGTTTTCCATTTTTTCTATTTTAGGTTAAGGGGGAAAATGTTGAAGGAATCCTCTTCATAATGTTCACAAAAAGGTTTTTTAGATATCTACAAGTTTTCAACCATCAAATTTCGAAAAGTCAAAAATCAATTTTAAACCCTTTGTATAAGTTTAAATAACTTCAAGAGATCTATCCTATTAAATATAACACTTAGGGTTTTCTCCAAGTAAAGATCATATTTCAACTTGGTATAAATTAGACCAAAAAATCTAACATGGTCAAAAGAATCTAATGGTGATTGTAACCCTCCACTCTATGAGGTGTACTCTCTTTGGTTCCATAGAGAATCTCGACTATATGCATCTTTCTCTTGGAGGATACTATCATATGATTTTCATATTTATGATGAAGCAATTAACTAGAGAGTTTTTGTGTCCCAATAGTCATAGGACATGTCTGCTCTCTGATAGAGCAAGGTAGGCATAAACTAGGATGATGATATGTCGACAACCTTATCTCATTACCACATTATGAACCTTGAAACTTAATAGGCAATTATTCTACATGACCGTAGGACGAGGGACTTTCTATATGAAGTTTTCATTGACACACACATGGTATTAAGAAAACATTGGATACATATAGGGTATATACATATGTTTGGGACTCTCTATATGATGTTTCAATAAAAAAATATAATATGGCATGACAATTGAAATTGGGAATGGGGTACATGCATATGGCAGAAACATTTTCTCCCAAGCATCCATGTCAGTGCATTGTTGGGTGTGTGTAGAAGTGCAAGAGACACACAAGAAGCACACACAAGGAGCACAAACGCAGCAAGACACACGGAGAAGACGATGGCTAGAATAGCTCTCTCTATAGATCGATGAACTGAACTGAAGTAAGAGCTGAATAATATCCCTAAGTACAAAGTACCACCACATATGAGAGTATCAAGTATGTGGTAACATGGGGAAACAACCTCTAGCCAGCACTAGAGTAAAAAGTGCCTATGTATAGGGAAAAGGTTCACATCAAAGCTACTCAAGGAACACATAAGTGTAACAAACCCCCCTGGAGCGAATGATGTGAACACATACAAGGAGTGACAGATCAGCCCCCACAAGGTAACAAGCCTAAAGCTTTGCGAAAAGCTTCAAACTTTTCCCGTGGAAGAGCTTTGGTGAAAATGTCTGCCACATTATCTTGTGTAGGCACATATACCAAATCAATATCTCCTGCATGAAGGCGCTCTCTCACATAGTGATAATGCACCTCAATATGTTTGGTCCGTGCATGAAACACTGGGTTTCGTGCAACAGCCAAAGCACTCTGACTATCAGTGAGAATATGCATAGCAGCATCAATCTCCATCCAAAGATCCATCAATAGGCGTCTCAGCCATATACATTCCACTATAGCTGTGAAAACTGCCCTGTACTCAGCTTCACAATTCGATGTCGCCACTGTAGGTTGCTTCTTACTCAACCAAGATATGCACGAGTCTCCAAGGAAAAAGCAATTACCACTAGTGGACACGCGAGTATCATAACAACCAGCCCAATCACTATCTGTAAAAGCATGCAAGCATGGTTGAACATCTCTGCCATAAAAGAGACCTAAGCTCAAAGTGCCTCAAAGATATCTAAACACACGTTTCACCGCTTGACAATGCTTAGTGCCAGGGCTATGCATGAATAGACTCAACTGGGAAACTGCATACTGTATATCCGGCCTTGTGTTGCATGCATATATAAGACATCCCACAGCCTGATGATAAAGAGAAGTGTCAAATGCATCATTGGAATCCTCAACTGAGAATCTAAATCCTATCTCAATTGGTGTGGAAACTGGCTTGCAATCCTCAAAGTCAAAACGCTGAAGTAGTTTTTCAACATACTTTGCTTGATGCATAACAATTCCCCCCTCAACGGATACAAACTGGATGTCAAGATAGTAGCTCAAAAGACCAAGATAAGTGACATCAAAAGTGTGCTGCAAATCAGCAATAAATATGTCAAGTTTTGCATCACATGACCCAGTCAAGAGTATGTCATCGACATAAAGAACAAGCACTATAAGATCAGCCCCATTTTTGCATACATAGAGTGTGCTTTCAATCGGACTACATGTGAAGCCAAGAGCAATCAAGTGCTTATGTATTTTGTCATACCATGCACGTGGAGCTTGCTTGAGACCATACAAGGCTTTCTGCAAGCGACAAACCATATGCTCTTTCCTTTCATAGGAAATCCAGGAGGTTGCTTCACATAAACCTCTTCTTGCAAATCACCATTCAAGAAGGCTGTTTTTATATCCAACTGATGCACTTTCCAACCTCGATGGGCAGCCAATGCAACCACGGTACGAATGGTAGTCATGCGTGAAGTAGGTGCAAAAGTTTCCTCATAGTCAATGCCATATTGTTGCGCATATCCTTTAGCAACCAATCTAGCTTTGTAGCGATCAATGCTACCATCAGATTTTCTCTTAATCTTGTAAACCCACATTGTACCAATGGCATTCTTTCCTTTCGGCAATTCACATAACTCCCAAGTACCATTCCTATGTATGGAATCCATTTCTGATTGCATAGCACTCATCCATTGTGGATCGTCACATGCATCTTCAAAAGAAAGTGGCTCTTCATTACATGTTGTAGCAATAAGAGAATAATCCACAAAATTATTTGATGCATGGTGAGAGCTTGATCTTGTTCAACCAAGTAAAGGTCCACTCAATTTGTTGTCCTGCAAAGTTTGTTTCAGCCACTTTGGCATAGATTGTGCACTCTTGATAGACATGCGTTCATTATGTAATACATCTTCAATATGTACATCATGCGTGGGCTGAATTTCATGCTCAGTTTCAACCATATTTTGACGCAAATGTTCAGCCATATGTGGCTGGAAATTTCCAACAGTTTTGACAATTTTTGGCTGAATTTTTTCAGCCATGTTTGGCTGGAAATTCTCTGCATTTTTAGCTCTATTTGGCTGGAATTTTTCAGCCCTTTGAACCTTAGTTGGCTGGTCTACATGGCCATACTCAAGTGCACCATTTTGGAACAAAGGCATGTATGTATCGAACACATCTTGTGAGCTAACTGTTGGCAGTTTTTTGCATTCAAGTAGAGGAAAAACTGAATTTTCAGCAAATACCACATCTCGACTCACAATAATTGTGTTCGTCAATGGATGGTATAACCGATATCCCTTACTTTCAGCACTATAACCAACAAATATACATTTCTTTGCCTTGTCATCAAGTTTGTGACGTTGTTGATGGCACAAGAGCATATGCCAAACAACCAAACACACGCATATGACTAACCATAGGCTTATGACCATTCCAAGCCTCATAAGGAGTGATGACTCTCAATGCTTGTAGGGCAGCGATTCAACACATAGTTTGCACACATGACCGCTTCCATCCAAAACTTATGAGGAAGATGCTTTCCTTTAACCATACATCGTGCCATTTCAAGTAGAGTTCTATTTTTACGCTCGGCAACACCATTTTGTTGAGGTGTATATGGCACCATACATTGGTGTGAAATACCTCTTTCATGAAGAAAAGCATTAAACTCATGTGACATGTACTCACCACCACGATCCGTGCATAGAGTCAAAAGCTTTTGTGAAGAAAAATTTTCAGCCATAGCTAAAAATGATTTGAAGCAAGAAAATACCTCATTCTTTGCTTTCATAGGATACACCCATGTATGGCGAGTAGCATCATCAATGAAGGTAACAAAATATACATGCTTCCCAAAAGATGGAGTCTTGACCGGACCACATACATCGCTATGAACAAGTTGCAATTTTCTTGTAGTGTGTGTATGACTATCTTTTGGAAAAGAAGCATGATGCATTTTTCCAAGAATGCAACCTTCACATGCATGCTTTTCAATGGACTCAAGTGTAGGCAAACCAATAACCATGTCCTTCTTTTGCAAGTAAAGCAAACTATTAAAGTTTAAGTGACCAAAACGAGCATGCCAAAGCTCCATTTCAGCCATGGAAGAAGTATGAGCAACTAAGGCATTCGAGGCAGCCCTCTTGTATGTATCCATGCGATACAAACCATTACATAATGTACCGGACATCACGCTAACATCGCCATTGCTGAAATCATGAACCATACACTTATCATCAACAAAGTGTACATGAAGTCCAGCTTTGGCAATCAACGGAACTGAAATTAAGTTCTTCTTGATATCGGGCACATACAATGCATTTTTCAAGACAATCACACCTCCATTTGCAGCCGTAAGCTTAATTTCTCCTACTCCAATGATAGGATAAGAGGCATTGTTT
The DNA here is from genome assembly GCA_020310875.1 of Ceratopteris richardii. Taxonomy (NCBI): domain Eukaryota; kingdom Viridiplantae; phylum Streptophyta; class Polypodiopsida; order Polypodiales; family Pteridaceae; genus Ceratopteris; species Ceratopteris richardii. Next base: position 112,834,736 of record CM035412.1, on the reverse strand, counting down.
GCACACACCACATGTCCTCCTTTAGGTGCATCTTTCAAAGAGGCAAAAAATCTTTTGAATGATGTTATGTGCTTTGAAGCACCACTATCAAAGAACCAATCCGAATCAGCCTCACTCACAACCATACATTTAGAATGTAAAGAAGCATCATAATGACATGTAACAACACATGCCCAAAAATCCTGAGCCATGTTAGCTTCATCATTCTTTGCATTTGCTGAATTTTCAGCAATAGACATGCCCGATTCCTTCTTCTTTTCATTGCGTTTAGCAAGCTTTCTACACTCATCAATAGTATAACCGGCCTTCCGGCAATATTTGCATCTCTTCTTCTTTTGCAAATCACTATCATTAGAGGAATGGGTGGAAGAAGAAGCTTGAGGCTTTGGTTTTGATGAACCCAAAGCTGAACCATACTTGCTTTTCCCCTTTTGTGAGATAGCAAGTGCTTGCGTTCCCTCAATCAAACCACTCCTATTCACTCTAGATTGCTCTTCTTGCAAAAGAAGAGACACAACCTCATCAAATGCATACATATTAGGATTTCCTTTTGCAACCAAACGGAGTGTAGTAGCAAAGCTTTGAAAAGATTCCGGTAATCCTTTCAACAATGTAGAAATGAGTGATGCATCCGGAATAATCTCATCTATGTTTGCCAATTGCTCTTTCAAGTCCTTGATGCGTGTCACATACACATCCACTGACTCATTTTCAGCCATACATACATCCTCAAGTTGCTTCCTCAAGTATGCAACACGTGCTTCATTATGCACGGCATACAAAGAAGCAAGAGTGTCCCATGCCTGTCTCGATGTAGAACATGACCGAATGTGTGGAACTATATGAGGCTTCACTAAAAGCGCAATCAAAGCATGAGCGTGAGCATCTTTTCCATCCCATCTAAGCTGCTCTTGTGTAGGTGGAGAAGGAGAAACCACTGTACTCGAAGAAAAAGCTCCATCTGTGACAGTAGACTATGAAGTAGAAGCACCTAGCGGTCTTCGATCTACATCTGCCACTATGTTCCAAAGTTGTTTTGCAACAAGAACATGCTTCATCATGTAAGACCACATCGGATAGTTGGTCCCATCAAGCTTATCTTCAGCTTGAAGCATGCCAAACAAGTCATTGCTACCCGCCATTTCACTAAGGAACAAGAATGTGACAAAATCTTCACTTCGACGAAAGCTGAAATGAGAGCTGAAATTTCAGCTCACAAACCGTCACTCTGATGGCGATTCTGACTGCACGAATGGCTTCAAAATGGGGGTAAAACCCCAGCGCACCTAGTGCAAATGTTTTCGAGCTGCTGGAATTCACAGTTCTATGCTCCGAAGTCAATTTCCACTGTTAAAGTGCGCGCGCGCCACGACGCGAAAAACCGAAACTTGAGAAGAAGCTGAACCTGCTCTGATACCACTGTTGGGTGTGTGTAGAAGTGTGAGAGACACACAAGAAGCACACACAAGGAGCACAAACGCAGCAAGACACACGGAGAAGACGATGGCTGGAATAGCTCTCTCTATAGATCGATGAACTGAACTGAAGTAAGAGCTGAATAATATCCCTAAGTACAAAGTACCACCACATATGAGAGTATCAAGTATGTGGTAACATGGGGAAAAAACCTCTAGCCAGCACTAGAGTAAAAAGTGCCCATGTATAGGGAAAAGGTTCACATCAAAGCTACTCAAGGAACACATAAGTGTAACATGCATGAGGTGTTATGCTTGTGGTTGTTGAGATATTAAGATCAACATGTGATGATCAAGGATTACATGTACCACTTTTCGCTTCTTTGACATGTATAATGGTTACACAGATATATGTCAGGCATACTTTTAGTGAGTTTCACTAGATTTATCTACTGAGAGAGATGGCACATTTTTTTTCTTACCAACTCGCTCATCCATAGATATTAACATTTTCTTTATATATTGTACTTGTTGAACTATTATATTAGTTCATTCTTGTACAATTTTTATGTAATAGATGAAATAGAAGAAGATTATTCTTCTTGCCCAAATTTGTGTCTTCTCCTCTTTTTGTGTGTGAGAGTGTTTGTGAGCTCTCTTCCTTATCTCCTTTCTCGTGACATGGTATCGAGCCAATGTGGCTATAGAGAGATAATAAAGAAGACCAATAGCAAAGAGTCCATGATAAGGCATGGAGAACACACAATTTACAAAGCATCTAAGATTGCTATGAAATTTTGTGTGCAGTTAGGAGAAGCCAAATCATTTTTTAGAGTTATCCCTTTAAGATCATGTGTTTTTCTCAAATTCCTATTTCAAAGTTATCCCAACCTTTGTTTTCAGTATCAAAGGTAGAAAAGCTAGTTAGTTTGCAAAACTATAAATTGGATTTTTCTCCCTATCTCCCGAACATTTCAGGTCACAAAAACTCTATATTTCTGAGTATGAGCAGTCAAGTCACAATGTGACATTGTTCAAGTAGAGAGGCTTCTTCTAGTGCTTTCACAATATTGTAATTGCTATAGAAATGAAAAATGTTGATGGAATGAGTTAATTTATGAGAGATAAGTTGGAGAAGACCAAATTTCATTATTGGAGATTAGGGTGAATAATTTTTTGATGGGAAAAGGATACTAGAATTGCATTGAAGGAGACAATAAAAAAACCCGCTTCCATTACCAAAGAGGAATCTGACTATGGACCATTTAAGAGCATATGAAGAGTGGAATCAAGGAACACAAAAGGTAATCTATTGATTTTCCATTGGCATACAAGAAAGCATGATTCAGAACATATAGGCTTCCAAAACTCTAAAAGAGGCTTGGAATAGTTTGGTCACATTGTATTCAGCCAATACAAAGGCAAAGTTGTTGCAACTCAAGAATAAGCTTCATTCATTGGAGAGAAGGAGCATGTTGATAAGTGACTATACCTTAAAAATCAAAAGCATATATTGAGTCCCTTGCATCTATCTATTGGCATCAATGTAGATGATCATGATCAGGCTGAAGTGTCACTTCATGGTTTAGAAGCTCTATATAAGCAGTGTTGAACTTCTATTCAGACCAGAGAGAATATTCTAAATTTTGTTGATCTTATGTCCATGCTAATAATTGAAGAAAAGAACCTTGATGAAGACTCCAACTTCCAAAGAAAAGCTAGTTTTGAGTAGGCATTCCATGCTAGCATAGGAAGAAGTTGAGGTAGACGCTTCAAAAGTGGAAGAGGAAACAATAAATAGGACCAAGGTCAAAAACACACTAATGCCAAAGGTAGAGAATAGTTACGAGGCAAGGGGAGCCAAAGATGTCACGAAAATTTCCCAAAAATAATATGGATTAGGAGATGGCTTCACCTTATGGAAATGAAACATGAAACTTGGTTCCATTTCCAAAAGGAAACAAACCCATAGAATACAAATGGGTTTACAAGGTAAAGCATAATGCTGATGGTAGCATAATCAGGCATAAAGCACAATTGGTAGCAAAAAGGATATGCAAAAACATATGGCATTTTTTATGAGGAAATTTTCAGCCCTATAGCTAAAATGTCTACTTTTAGAGCCCTTTTTTTGTTGACTACAACAAAAGGATGTATTTTGCATCATGTGGATGTGAAGAATGCTTTCTTACATGGTGAGCTGCAAGAAGAGGTATGCATGGACCATCCACAAGGATATGAGGACTCAAAGCACCCTGAATATGTTTGCAGATTGAAGAAGTCTTTATATGGGCTTAAACAAGTGCCTCATGCTTGGCATGCAAGAATCGCATCATATTTTTAACTTCAATTGGGTCTTTTGTGTCATGTAGATCACTCACTATATGCAAGGAAGGTTGATGAATACATCTGAACTGTTGCTATTTATGTTGATGAGTTTATTGTAGATGGTGATAATGAAGAAACCATTGAAGAGGTAAAAGAACTCCTTATGCAACAATTTGACATGAAAAATCTTGGTGTGTTGCATTAATGTTTGGCCATTTAATTTATACATACAAAAATAGGTATATGGTTGTCCCAAATTCAATATGCCTTGAGTTTTGCAAAAGTATGATATGGCTGATTGTAAGCCAATTTCTATGTCATTAGATCAAAATTGGAAGTTGGAAGCTACCTCTGGTGAAGAATTGGAAAATGCTACTATCTAGAGGAGAATTGTGGGAAGTTTGATACATTTCACAATTATGAGGCGTGATCTAAACTAGACTATGCGACTTGAGATTCAATTTATGTAAGTTCTCAAGAAATCACATTTAGATGCTTTGAGATGCAATCTACATTATGTGAGTGCTACTTTGGATTATGCATTGTTTTATGAAGCTAGTGTAGAATTGCAGGTTCATGGATAGACCGATGCAAATCGGGTTGATCGCATTACAAATAGAGGTTCTAATAATGGTTTTCTATTCTCACTTGGGAGTGTTGTTGTTACATGGAGAAGAAAGGAGTAACCCACTATTGCTTTTGTCTAATAAAGAGGCTCAGTATAGAGGTGTTACTTTGGAAGCACGTGAGGAATCATGGCTTGCGATGTTGCTTGCAGATTCAGATATAAATGTGCATAAGCATATTACCATTTATTCTAATAACCTTATTAGAATACAGTTAGCCCGTAATCCTCTTTTTCATGCTAGAACAAAGCATATCAAGATACATTATCACTTTATTAAGGGGAAGGTATTGCCGAGTGATATTGATCTAGTTTATGTGAGGACAAATGGAAGGTTCTTGATATTTCTACTAAAGCACTTGTAGTAGAGAAGCTCAAGAAGTTTCAAAAGATGCTTGGACTACAAAGCATGACATTAAGCTTGAGGGGAGTGTTCAAATATCAAGCTTAACATGTGATGATCAAGGATAACATGTACCAACCACTTTTGCTTCTTTGTCATGTATAGTGGTTACACCAATATATGTTGGTTCTACTTTTGTGAGCTTCACGAGATTTACCTACTCAGATTGATGAAACAATTGTTTCTTTCCCACTCACTCATTTGCGAGAAATAGGGTTTTCTTTAAGTATTGATATTTATATATTGTACTTGTTGCATTAGCTCATTCTTGTACATTCTCTTTATGTAATAGACGAAGTAAAAAAAGATTCTTCTTCCTCACCTCAACATAAGTGTGCTCCTTTCTTTCTTTGTGTGAGTGTTTGAAAGATCTCTTGTAGATTCTTGTACATTCGCTTTATGTAATAGATGAAGTAAAAAAATATTATTCTTCCTCGCCTCAATCTATGTGTGCTCCTTTCACAATGGTGGCTATGCACATAGCACCTGCATGTATAATATATTTGATATAGGGACCCAACAATGGAGAGCTAACACCATTACGGACTCTATCATGAGGTAGTTTTTTATCATGTAGGGATCACAAAACCATTGTGGTGGCTAAGCACATAGCACGTGCATGTATAATATATCTGATAATAGGGACCCAACAATGGAGAGCTAACACCATTATGGACTCTATCATGAGATACTTTTTTATCGTGTAGGGATCAGGAAATTATTTCAACAATCCATAGATGGCTGCCATTATGGCAAGGATCCTAGTTACAAGTTCCACCATTAGAAGTCAAAAGCTTTGCTCACTTTCTTGTGGAGCTCCTACATGCATTGCATGTTATGCCCGAAAGGGACTTCTTACCGTTCTCACAAGTCTTGATGCTTGGTTTACTATGGGAGACTTGTTTCTACATATTTAAGATCATTTGCAGTTCAAAGGATCAATTGTACACACACTCCAAACCATGGAGAATATTTTGGTGATGTGACAATCATGCTTCTTATGCAAATTGGTCATCAATGGCATAGACATTGGGGATACCTATGTAGACCAAACTGATATGTGGTCGAATAGATTATAGAAGATGTTGCACTTGGTGGAAGCTCTCCTAGCCCCTTAGTCATGATGATAGCCCCTAGGGTACTTATCGAGGTGCCATTGCCCATGAATGTATGTTCCATAATTGTGACTGCAATCGGTATGAAGTCAACAAACATACACCTCCCTAATACTATTTGATTGGGTGAGTGACTTTTCCTTGTAGTATGCTTATGATAATTAATTATGAGATACCTCTATCTACAATGCGGTTCAATGAGGTGTCCTCCACAAGATGTTTGAGATCGACAACTTCCTCTTCTTCCTCATATAAGACCTATCGTCATGGAAGTGGGAGGTAAGATGCCAATTGAAGCACCTACCCTTCTTGTGGTCCTCAAGTTATTCCACGGTGTTGCCATCCTTTCTTTAGAATTTTTATGGAGGATCATGCAATGGACTTCACACCTAAACTCCCTCGAGGAGCCACAATAGGACACCTTCCTAATCGTCAACTCGTCTTGGGAAACCACAAAGGTACTATCATAGTTGCTGGCAAACTAAAAACATTCTCTAGCAAAGATACAAAATTTCGCAGTACGGTCCCGGTTCGCTGGCCTGGTGGTTGGGCCTCTCGCCTCTTGAGGCGGGGGCGAGGGTTCAACCCCTGGTAGCAACATGTAGGGACATATGGATCCCAGAAACTGTTGTATGTGGTTGTTGGCCACCATTTGACCATCCCCGCGGTCAATTGTGACCGCCGTTCAACTCAATCTTGTAAACCCCTGTTCTTGTGGGATAAGGGGGGTCCCATGGGTACTATGCCCTTCATTGTACAGTTGCAATTTCAAAGTTAAAGTCCGGGGAGTAGGCCTCGGCCGAACCTCCATTTTAAAAAAAAAATAAAAATTAAAAAAAATAAAAATTAAAAAAAAAAAATCGCATTACGTTCTTGTATGTAAACAACAATCCAAATAATTAGACCATCTATAATATCTTCTATGGTTTGTCAAGGGCCCTTGTCTTTGGACAATGTCCTTGAATTCCTATGAATAAGCATCCAAGGATCGTTTTCCCATCTCGCATGTGAATAGTTTTTTGTAACTTTTGATCTTATCCACTTGCATGAAGCAGGTGTGAAATTAAAGATCATTTGAAACTCCATCCAAGAGAAAGGTTGTTGCCAATCCTCACATCACCAAGAGTATGCCTTAATTAGTACATGTCAAAAGAGGTCATCTATTTCGCCAACCATAAGTCAATAGTCCTCACCTTTCACTTCTTCACCTCCGCCTTCGAGATGGAATTAGAGAAGCAATCCCCCCATAGGCACATGTGAAATCAACACATGTGTGAACCTCAACATGTCGATCTTCCTCTGCATCTCCATGAGTTATTGCTAGACCATCACAAGGAGAGATTCATTACTGCCTAGAAACAGTTTGCTTTGGAATGTAGCCCATGCATGTGGGTACGTATGGAAGAAGAAGAAATGTCATCCACTGATATGTTGGTTGGTTGAGCAGTTAGGTCGAGAAGAGCTTTATTCAGCATTGCATCAAATGAATGCTATACTTTCAAAATGCCTCTAGGAGTCTTTTAAGAACAAAATATCCCCTAGAATAGTGAAATTTCACCTCTTTTATTATTTCTTTAGAAATTCTTTTTAGATTTTAGGCCTTGTCTAATTCTTCATACCTCTCCATTTTGGCATTAACCTTAAATTCCAATGGTTCACAGCCTCCCATACAAGGGATTACAGGCTCCACCAATCAGTCTTCTCATCAGCTAGGTCAAGGACAAGAAAGGGAATAGAAGACGTGAGAGAGAGAGAGAGAGAGAGAGAGATCTGTTAGTGGCCAACAACGAAGCCCTGCTGTCAGCTATGTCCAGGGGCACAGAGAGAGAGAGAGAGAGAGAGAGAGAGAGAGAGAGAGAGAGAGATGTCCAGGGGCTGGGGAAAAAAATGGCAGCACGTATCACGAGGCTGCGTGGCTCGATATTCATAGGCACAGGTGGCATGTCTGCTGCCACCTAGTGCATGGGTAGAATTTAAAAATTCCTTGTTTTATTTCTGTGCACTGGGGGGGCAAATAGGTGGGCACTGGGCAGCCAAGCTTCACCATCCATCAGGTACAGCCGTTAGAGACACCACCTTGGGGGTGCCACCCTAACGCTGGTAGTCTCATCGGGCTGCTGTCCTCGGATGGGGTGCCTCTTGGGCTTCGACTACAGCCTCCCAGCTTGACTACTACACAACAGACCCAATCCCCGTCCTACCATGCATAATCAAGCATGCAGATTTGTTTCTCCAGCAGCTATTTCCTCCTGCCCTCCCTTCCTCCAAGTCCTGATTCTGATGCTCCTGCCACATCAGATACCCATCCTTATGGCATCCAATAAGGCATCTTCACATACTTCCATCTCTTCTATGGACAAGCAAGCGCATGCCTTCCTGCTCTCCATGTAAGGGTAAGGAACATATTGCCTGGACACCTACCTGCTGGTTGCTAGCTCAGCGCAATATCCATAACAGCTTACCTTCCTACATGAGGACCTGAGTAAAAGGTGACTTGCCTGATCTGCTGTCATGTGTTCATGGTTCGGTGGATGCAATTGCAATCCACAGTATGAAATGCTTTAGCAGAGTCAATCTCAAGCATGACTATGTTTTGACTGGTTTCTTAGGCATAATAATAACCTGCATGCATCACCCAGATAATGTTATTATGAATGCATTTATCTTTGACAAATCCAGATTGTGCTGAATGAACATACTTAGCAAAGAAATACTGCATGCAGATAGCCAAAGCTTTGCTAATAATCTTGTACAAGATTGCATTTCGATGAGAGACCACTAGCATGAAGCCACGAGGAAATTATCATTCTTATGAATTAAAACAGTGATTCGCTCTTCCGTGAACAAGGCATATTCTCTTCTAACGACACTTCATCACAAGCTTCGAGAATAAGCATTTCAAAATCTTCCCGATAGTAAAAGCTGAATTCTTTCGATGGGCCATCTTTGCCAGAATATTTTCCATTGACCGAGCATTTATGACCTCAATATAGCCATCTATGTCAAAGAATTTGTTCATATGCCCCAACTCCATCATTAACGCTTGCACGAAGACAGCAAGTAATTGATCGCAACATGTGCCTTTCTCAATTGTTTTGAATGCTTGACACTGATTTTAAAAAAGTGTGAATAGTGTATGGCAAGAAGTTCATTAGTATCAGTGTCCAATCTTCTCCTTCTTCCTTTTTTGGAGCTGATTGAAAAATTTTCTTGAGGAGCATCCAACGTCCGAGCGTTCCAGCTTTCCAGAAGCCATTTACTTTTTATGGAGGTTGTGCAGTTACTGAATAATAAAACTTTCCAATAAGTGTAATACTTACATGTTCTTCTGTTGTGAAATTCCTAGAATTCAGTTACTCTTTGTGCAACAACTAGTTTTTGATGGGCGACCACATATTTTTCCCTTATTAGGGTTGCAGCAAATTTGCCATTGATTTTTATTACAGTCTGCATTTCGTGCACAAAGTGCTTCAACTTCGTAACTGCCAAGTAATGAGACCCAGAGATCTTTTTGATAAGGGCATACACTTCTTTTGAAAAGAAGGGGAATCGAATTTTCGCATTATTAATTCAGAATAGATGTCTATGATCTTGATTTATTGTACGTGATGGGCTTATATCATAAGTAGAAACTGCGACCGGCATATGATCAGAAGTAAGCATATCATGTCCAATGTAGGTATTCCATGGACATGTGGCAGTTATGTTACCAGCAAAGTATATTCAATCCTACGAGGCCCAAGCATGCGGGTGGGAAAGAGAGCGACATCATATGTAGTTAGATTGGTTAATCGCTATGAAAACTCTACTATTAGAGCCTCCAGAATGTTGGCCACTGGGAAAAATGACTGGCAAAGTTGCCATTCACTTCTTTCGATGTACTAGAGCTCAAATGAATTGGGCATAACACTGTTCAACTAATTTGTATCCTTCAGAATAATAGAACCGATGGTCATTTGAAACACACAAAAAAACAAGTAGAAGGACAACTTTCATCTTAAAATACCTCCTGAATGGGAATTCATCAAGGATTCCACTGCTGAAACGTCAGTGGTACAATAAATTTAGCACTAAAGGCTCTACTCCATTTGTATGTACAATGCCTCCATGGAAGTCCCAGCCAAAATTGTATTATAACTACAATCAGTTTCAACCATCATTGAAGAATCCTTCATTCTTCTGGGATAAGTTGCTCAATTGTTTGAATGTATATTAACCAAATAGAAAATATCTGAAGTCCCTATTCAAAATCATCTGTAATCAGGTGTTCGGATAGGAACATAGGTGGGGCAAGGCAGGCAAAGGGACTAGTATATGCATGCACACGTGTGTGCACGCACGTGTGTGTGTGTGTGTGTGTGTGTGTGTGTGTGTGTGTGTGTGTGTGTGTGTGTGTGTGTGTGTGTGTGTGTGTGTGTGTGTGTGTGTGTGTGTGTGTGTGTTGAATAACAGGACTGATATATTCACTTAAAACATGCACAGGGGCATCACCATTTGGTGAGTGTGGAGAAGTAGTGGAAGGATTGCGTACACTGAACTATCCTGGATGATATGGTTTGTACAATAAACCACCAAGGTGGTGGGTAGTGTCGGTGTGTACATCCCTCAAGTCATGTTGGAAAATAGCCCATGGCACCCCAAGTGGGATGCATGCGGATGTGCGAGAGTCTGTGTGGGTCTAACATTTGCACAGAGAGTTCCTTCGCCTTCCTGACACATAATACAACACTCCAAATGGATTGATGAAACAGTCCAAATTTCAATGTGAGGGAGACACTTCCATGCTTTTTTTTATAACTCAGAATAACCTGAGCATGTGTTAAAAAAAAAAAAAACCTATGTTTTTATGGGAGAATCTTCCAATTTTAAGCACTTCCTGAGAACAAGATGTAGCCAAAGGCATCAAATTGGGAAGAAGCTCAGATTCAAAGAATGGATGCAATACATCAATGAAATGAGAAAAACAAATAAAAGAAATTTGACAAATGATAACCCGCATAAGTTGATTGAATCACCTTGGGGACTAGTCTTATGACCTCATCTCTCACAAGTCTGCTTCGTGTATAAAAGCCTGGCATCTTATTCCATTGTACAATCTTGATACTGAACCCATTTTGAAAGGGAGTAAAAAATTCAAGTCGACTAAAGGGATTGCAGTATTCTCTTATGGCACATCAGCTTCACAAATATTTTCGGAAAGTAAGGATGTGCCTTGAAGACACAATCAAAAAAACTACAAGAACAAGAAGTAAGGCACCTATAACTATCCCAATGCTCAGCGATGTGGTAGTTGAGTGGACAAGTACAAGCATGAAAGGCAACAAAACTCCAAGGGGTAAGAGGAGAAAGGTAAAAACAAGCACACTACTACCTATCGTTGACCATTCCAAATGTTGAATCCTACAAAACACAAGTGGCGACCATCCAAATGCAGCTATCAGAGGAATCAGCACCTTGAGTGCTGTCTTTCCACTTGGTTTGACATAACCCTTCATCAGTATCGGCAGCATTATGATAAAGGGCCATACAGTTCCTATCCACAAGGCCATAGTCAAATGAATATGAATGTGCATCAATGCCGGTACGCACTTTTTCAGAATATATACAAGTGCATAATGAGTTAGCACTACAACTGCTATAAACAGAGGTAAAGCAAAGATCACTAAAATGCCCCAACTATTAGCATGAAAATCAATGTTGAGGAGGACAACACTGGGGTTTGATGGTTTGTAGTAGGCAATAATGGTTGAATTTACTCGGTGGCCTGTCTTAAAATAATTGGCATCATTACGATTGAAGCCAAAAAAACGGCTGAGAGTGGCATTCCAGCTTCTTTTGTGCTTGTCTTGGAATTCCAATGTATAACGGACGCTATAGCAAATATCACATTCAACCTGGCAAATCTGATGCTTTATATAGATATCAGAACAATATTCATAGCTGCAGTCTTCAACACCGTTAATGCCGCCTGCATAATGACAAACATAGTTTGATCCATTGTCACAAAAAGCTGCAGCTCCAGAAGGTGGGCACTGTGAGGAATTAGCGGAACAAGCCATGGGAGAAAATGATTCCACCATACTCCGCAAGGACTCACAACTTGGGACCACCAATCCATGGAGATCATCACATGCACAACCTAGTTTACAGCAGTACCTGTAGGAGACATCAGCTTATATTAGTTTGATGCAAATGAATACTAATTTCTGTATCTTATTTCCAAATAAAACCCAATTGAAAATCTTTTTGAAGTCCCAGAATAACCCATACAAAGTTCCTCTAGTCTACTTTATCACTTAAAACTGAAGTCCTCCTGGATTGAGAGTTGTGATAAGTTCTTGACTTCTGCAATAACCTAAAATATAGATGTCTGGGAAAGTTTTCATGAGTCAGTTATCCTCCTGGATAGAGAGTAATTGTGATTCTTCTCCTCTGCAATAACCAAAAATATAGATGTGGAGGCAAGTTTTAGCAGCAGAAGTCCTCCAAGTTTTTACATTCCCATGTCCTAAAAAGCAGTTGGCTACATGTCATGTGCATGATGACAAGCATGTTGAAAATAATTTTGATGCAATGATGCTATGCCTTCAACTATTGAATTATGATCTCTCATAGAGATAGTATCTCTAGCTACCTACACTACAAACATGACAATTTTCAGCCCTGGTGAAAACGAAATTTTGTTGCACCAAATAGGATTTTATAGCAAAACATAATCATTTAAATCTAATGAGATCAACAGAGAAGAGAATGGCTTTTTTCAAAAAGCTATCCATACTAAGAAGACTTCCAGGTGAATCGAATTTATTCATGTATGAGGCCCTCACAAAAATGCAGATAGGGCACAAAAGCGCATGTATGCTGCAGATCTTACAGGCCAGGGGAGAATGAAAGAAGGCTTTTTACCATGACGGTAAAGTCTTTATAGACGGACACCCTATCAATTAGGGCTATGTGGTCTATGAGGCAACACTACACCAGAAGTCACCACTCAGGGATCAGTGTGGAACTGCAATGGAGCACTTTGGACATGGCCAGACTGACTGGAGGAGAGCCTAGATATGCATGACTTTGCTTGCATCACAGACACCCACGAGAGTGCAGAAAGAGGCCTCACCCACATTGCAAGTTTTCATTGGGAATCTTTATTCAGGGCCGTGACGAGACAGACTACGACATAGGAGTCGAGGGGTGTCGCCATCATATTTAGACAAGAGATAAAGAACCGGACCCATGAACTGGATCCACATCAGGGACAACCGACATTCCTATCAAAAGTGAAGAAGAGAAGGTTCGACACGTATGCATAGTAGTGCATCATCGCCCAGACGTTAGAAGATGCTCCTAGCCGGTCCGCCATCTAGAAGCATGCAGAGTTACCTCTCTCCGTATAGCTGTGCATAATTTGATGTAGCATCACAGACCACCCAAGCACTAAGTTGACCTAGATAGAAAACCGAGGAGACAAAAGGACATGACACCCCCTCTCTCTCACCCATTGTTAGTAAATTTTCATTTCTCGTCTTGTCAGCACCCTACATAGTATCTTTTAGTTAATAGATCTATTGACAACCCCGTTCGCCCTCAGCTGTCAACCCCAAACGAAACCACCCCACGACAACAATAGATGATGTGCGTAGCTTGCTTTTTTATAGAACCAAGGATTGAATATTAAACACGCTTCATCCCACCACCATTTGATACGTATGCAGTTCTTAAAAAGGATGGCAAAAGTCTTCTTTCTTGCTGCCCCGCCCCAGACGGCAGGACCGAAGATGTCTAGGTTGTAATGTGGATGAGGTAGCTTCTTCTAGCTTCTAGAAGACAATTGGTATGACTCAATATATAATTTATGATGACAATGATCAGCGGAGCAAAAGTAAAGAGATGCCCGTGTCGAAAGAGAGTGTTGCGTTCCTAGACTACCAAGTAAGCCAAAGCATGATTTCCAAACAACATTCTCATCATGGTGTGCTCTTTATTGAACCAAGGACTGAATATTAGACAAGCTGCTTACTCTCACCACCATTTGATCTATTTGCAATCCTTAAAAAGAATGCGGCCATACTAAGCGCAGTAGGAGAATCTGAAGTAATGAGAAGAAACTATTTCTACAGAAATGTTGTAAGAGCTTTGAGACGAGCCATCATTGAAAACGGATCTCCAACCTTGGTCTGTACACATACTTGTGTATAAGTAAGCAACGCAACATTCACCGGCCATAGTCTCTACCAACCCACATGTTTCCTTTTCCACTTTCTTTCTTCACCCTCGAACATTTTTAATGAGACCGTTTGTCCTCACCCTTAAACATTTGATAGACAAGTACACTAAAATTTCCATGATCTGAAATGCGAAAAAGAACTCCAACTGTTCCATGTATAAACGTCACCTGATATGAATCGTCGTCCAAACACATTACATATGTAATTCATGTGAATGAAGAAATACGAGCAGTTGTCATTTACGTGCCCGCGTCTCTGTGTTATGCCTATGTACCTACGCTCCTCTGTTTTTCTACATGGTATCAACGGGCCAGGTTCTGTTCGCGATTGCAGCTTCTTCCCCGCCTGATCAGCGTGTGACTGAAGATGCCTCGCCTCTCTACAGATTGTGCGCACCTCCTTTGGAGGGTTACTCATGTCACATTCTGACGCAGTCATGTGTTCCAAGCATGGCGTTCTTCTCAACGCCGACTCCAACAAAGGCACACAGACCTATTTTTGACAAATGTACAATGAATGTGTGCTCCCGTGTCGCTCTCGCAGGTGGATATGCGCCAGATTTTGCGCGCAAGCGAGAGGTTGCTTGTACGAGCGCGACGAGAATTCCCTTGACTGCTATCTCCGTTAGGCAGATGCGCGGATCTGCAGTGCCACCGCTCACCAACGTGGGCTATCTTGGGGCCCATTAGCACTTCTTGCAAACTCTCCAGCAGTGTGAGGATTCTGCGACAGGCTCAAGTCCCCTAATGTATGGTATTAGGGTCGGGCCAGATGCACAGATGCCAATGTGTGCGATGGTTACACACCCGCTGAGGCAGCATTCACTCGGCCTAACAGATGTTGGAAGATTGAATTAAAAGAAGAAAACTGTGCTCACGACATGGAAAACCTACCAGAAAATGTGATTTGCTGTAAAAATTTCATGCATTTCCACAACAATTATCTCTGACACGTTGCTCTGAAAAATTTCCATTCTTCTCCTCAACAACTCCTTCTGACTATGGATAACCTATTACTATGCAAAAGAGAGAAAAGTCAAAGTAGTGAAGTGATCATCAGACACCAACACCCCTCCAATCAAAAAGTTTTTATGGGATCTAAACAACCGTAAAACATTTGTGCTCCTTGATGGAGAAAGTATTGTTATTCCAAAGAGACAGCCACCCATGCCAAGGAGATTCTTGCAAGAAAAAATTAATGTTGTTTTGAAAGGCATAAGTGGGAGAGTAACCTTTGCTTTACCTTCATCCAAGCTTTCCAAATCTACATGTTAGTGAAATGCCAACAGGATAAAAATTTTGAGGAGAGACTGTAACATCCCATAAATTGTTGTTAGTCCAAGCCTTATAAGAATTAACATGAAAGAGCTGTAATTTTATTTTAATCAGAATGTTCAATAAACGTTCGTATTCAAACTTCTACATATCCATTTGGAAGTTAAATTGTCAGCCATTTTAATAGGACTAAAAATACCAAGCCCACCCCCAGACTTTAAAAAATAACAAGTAGACCAAGCCACTTTGGTAATCCTTTTTATGTGAGAATCGCCTCCAAAAGAAATCTTCTAGCCAAAGTAATTATCTAAGACATCTGACCTTTAGTAGGAAGTCAACAAGCAAGAAAGTAGGTAAGGGTAGGGAGAAAATAATGATTATGAAAAAAAGTCCATTGAGGCAAAGAACTTTGACAATTATACAATACAAAAAGCTTCACTCTCAATTTATGCAATCACTTTGGCTCTAGGAAGGTTTGTTACCCCTTAACATTCAGAGAGATAAATTTAGTGTTGTTCATCATAAAACTAACACAAATAATGAAGTTCAATAGACACCCAAAGAGGGAACAAAGAAAATACATCGCTTCCTACTAGCTTTTGGTAGCTTAATCACATTCCCTGAGGTCCTCACCACGTCCTTCCTTTTGGGTTTTCTGGGGGGCTGATGAAGGGTGAGTACTTTCCTCAAATTGGGTCATAAGGACATCTTCTTGTTCCACCTCTTCATTGGCCATTGCATCCATTTTCTGCTTAACTAAGGAATTAAGTTGATGAGAGAACATTCTATCAGAAGTAGTCATCACCCTTTTAGGATCATAAGCATTATTTGTAGTACGAAAAAAGTGTTTATTCTTTTAAGTACAAAAAATCCATTCATGCTTCTTATCCAAGTTAGGGTTCAGATTGAAACAAGCTTTACCTACTTGATCCTCATAAACATAGTTTTCCACATGGTTAGGATGATGTTTTTCTTTATCTTAATTCATCTAATTATTTTCTTCAAAGCTCTTTTCTACATCATAAGGTGTGAAGACAGACCTCTTCTAGAAGAGTGTCAAAGGTGTTGAATAGCTTAACATTCTTTTTGTTACCATTTTTGGGAGCATACTTCCCATTTTTGTTCCCACTGAGAAACTTTTAGCCGTCATTGGATTCAAAAAAGGTGGGATAGAGTCAATGCACCACAAGGGAGTAGGTAGGGCCCATGGCCCACCTCAAACATGCCCCATGAAAAACTCTAGAGAATCAAGACTCAATCTCTATGTTATATGCACATTGTAATTGCCAACTAGCTTGTAGGTTTGAGGTGCAATGGTACAAGCTTCTCTACCTCTGTGTTGCTACTTCTATCTCTTATTTACTAGGAAAACCTTCTCCTTGTCTTTTCAAGTCATGATGTGTGCCATGTGGAGACTTGGGAGCTTATTTTCTCTATCGAGTGCACATGGCAAATCTTAACAAGTCCAAAGCTCAAGATATATAGACTTGAGAAGTACTTATAGATTGCTTGCACTACAAGTGACCTTCTATAGTGACTATGCATCTTGGCAAATCAGAATGGAGGCCTATTTGCAAGTGTTGGAGTTCGAGGTCTACGGAAGCACGCGAATAGCACAAGGAAGAAGAAGAAGCTTGGAGCACAACACACAATATAGTATGTATTAACACTAGAATGTACAAAGATAAGTAACCCATTAGGGCTATGGGCATATATACAAGCCGGGGGGGGGGGGGGGGGGGGAACCTCCTAAAGAGGAAAAAAGTGCCCCTGCAGTCCTAGTGTGTTCACACACATCACTACCTAAATATATCAACAAATCCCCCCTGGGAGTGATGCGGTGAACAAGGAGCTGGCACTCATGTATAAGGAAGTGCCCAGCTATGTGGAATCAATCCACAAAAGGAAGTAAGCCCAAAGCTTTGTGGAAAGCTTCAAACTTCTCCCTAGGCAAAGGCTTCATGAAAAGGTCGGCAATGTTCTCTTGTGTGGGCACATATGCCAAGCGGATCTCTCCAACAGAGAACCTCTCCGTGCCATAATGATAATGCACCTCAATGTGCTTAGTGCAAGCATGGAACACAAGTTCCTTGCAATTGCCAATGCGCTCTGACTGTTAGTGAAGATGGTGGTGGTAGAAGACGGACCAACACCCAAATCAACCATAAGGCATCTGAGCCACACACACTCAATAGTCAGTGTGAAAGTTTCCCTATACTCAACCTCACAGCTGGAAGTGGCCACAGTAGGCTACTTCTTGCTCAGACAAGATATGCATGAGCTACCAAGCATGAAGCCAAAACCACTAGTGGACACACGACTGTCATAGCAACCAGCCCATTCAGAGTCAGAAAAAGCATGCAAATCTGGCAGTAGTAATCTCCTCTTGGGATAAAACAACCCAAGTAGCCGGATACCACTCAAGTAGTAAAAGATGGGCTTAACTGCCTACCAATGCTTGACACTTGGGCAATGCATAAACCTACTCATCTATGAGACAACAAGCTGAATATCTGGCCAAGTAATGCATAAGTAAATCAAGCATACAACAGCCTTCTGATAGACAAGAGCATCAAATGCATCTCCAACATCATGAAGACTCAATCGTAAACCTGTCTCCATAGGAGTGGCAATAGGTTTATAGTCTTCAAAGCCAAAACGATGCAATAATGTGTCAACATATTTCGATCGACACAAAGCCATTCCACCATCAACGTTCATAAACTAAATGCCCAAATAATGATGCAAATGCCCCAAATCAGACATCTCAAAAGAGGCATGTAAATCAGCCTTGAAATCAGCAATATGCTTCTCATGAGGACCAATGAGCAGCATGTCATCAACATACACCACAATGATCAGAAGCACATCATGAGCACACTTAACATATAAGGTGCTTTCAGTTGGACTGTAATCAAAACCATGTGCAATTAGATAGGCATGTATCTTTTCATACCAAGCAGGTGGTGCTTGCTTTAAACCATATAATGCCTTCTTTAACATGCACACCTAGTTTTCATGCCCTTTCTGCACAAAGCCACGGGGCTGAAAAACATACACTTCTTCATGCAAGTCACCATTTAGAATGATGTTTTAATGTCCAACTGATGTACATTCCAACCATGATAAGCTGCAAGTGCACAGATGCTATGAATATTAGTCATTCGACAAGTACGAGCAAAGGTCTCATCAAAATCAATGCCTCTTTCCTGAGCATAACCCTTTGTAACAAGCCTAGCCTTATACCTGTCAACTGCTCCATCAACTTTACGATTCAGCTTGTATACCCAGTTAGTACCAATGGCCTTCTTGGTAGTAGGCAAGTCACATAAAGACCAGGTACCATTTTTCATGATAGCATCATATTCAAATTGCATAACAACCATCCAATTTTCTGAATTTTGTGCTTCATTAAACGAAACAGGTTCATTCTCATCACAAAGACTAGATGTAGCCATAGCATAGCAATCTGATGCAAAAGAGGCACTATGAGAGCCTGATCGAGTATGATATGACAGAGGTACATCTAATTTGCTGTCATGCAAAGTCTACACCAGCCTCTTTGGCATAGTTTTTGCCTCCTCAATATCAGTTGATCTCTCATCAACAAGTGCACCATGTAAATCAACATCATAAATGGGATGATTTGCATCATCACATGAAACCTGCAAAGGCTGAGAAGTTGCCTCATTAGGACTAGCACTAGACTGTCCACGTGTGAAACGAGGCAGCAAAGTATCATACATGTCTTTGGAGCTAACAGCTGTCTCCTTAGTACATGAAAGCAATGGTTGAATAGCATCTTCCACAAAAATAACATCACGGCTAACCAAAATGTGTTTAGTTTATGGATGATACAAACGATAGCCTTTACTTTTAGAACTGTACCCAACAAAAATTCATTTTACTACTTTATCATCAAATTTTTTGTGATGTTGTTCAGGCACTAATGCATATGCCAGACAACCAAAAACACGCAAATGAGCAACAGATGGCTTGCGACCATGCCAAGCCTCATATGGAGTGATAGACTGCAACACTTTAGTGGGACACCTGTTAAGTACATATGCTGCACACATAACAACCTCAAGCCAGAAACTATGTGGTAAAGTCTGACTCTTGACCATACACCTCACCATCTCCATGAGTGACATGTTCTTCCATTCAGCAACTCCATTCTGTTGAGGTTTATATGGCACTGTACACTAGTGTTTTATCCCAGGTTCAGCCAAAAATGCATTAAATTCAGAAGACATATATTCCCCCCCTCGATCAGAATGGAGCCTGCCCATTTTACATGCTGACATATTTTCAGCCAAAAACAGAAACTGTTTGAAGCACATAAACACTTCGGACTTTGCTTTCAATGGATATACCCATGCATGCCTAGAAAAGTCATCAATGAAAGTCACGAAATAAAGATAATTTCCAAAAGAGGGTGTCTGCATAGGACCATAGACATCATTGTGAATAAGATGCAATTTTTTTAGTAGCTCAAAATGAACCATCTTTTGGAAAGCAGGAATGTTGCATTTTGCCCAAAATACAGCCTTCACATACATGTTTACCGGGTGCATCAAGTTTGGGCAAAGAGGACACCATTTCAGATTTCTCTAGGCATAGCAAACTAGCAAAATTTAGA
This sequence comes from Ceratopteris richardii, assembly GCA_020310875.1. Taxonomy (NCBI): domain Eukaryota; kingdom Viridiplantae; phylum Streptophyta; class Polypodiopsida; order Polypodiales; family Pteridaceae; genus Ceratopteris; species Ceratopteris richardii. Next base: position 112,814,709 of record CM035412.1, on the reverse strand, counting down.
TGACCAAAGCATGCATGCCAAAGCTTTGCATTTGACATAGCCTTAGAATCATTGTACTGCACATGCTGAACCATTCATAGATCTTTCATAGTCTATGAGCTTATACAGCCCACGACATAAAATGCCAGAAGCAATAATCACGTCGGCATTTGACAGACCATGAACTGTACACCTATCATCAACAAATTTCACAATCAAGACAATCTTGGCTAAAGCCGAAACTGGTAATAGATTCTTCTTGATCCCTGGCACAAATAAAGCATCTGACAAAGTGAAAGAACTACCATCAAAAGTAATCAGAATGATCTTACCAACTCCCATGATAAGATAATAGGAGTTGTTGGCACATGTGACAGTATTCCCTGTAGGGGCAAGCTAGCGTGAAGAGAAGAAATTGCACTGCGAGGTCGCCCCACTATTAAAGTACCAAAACATCTGAGTCTATTGCAGACATGCACTCCTCATGAGAAGATGGACATGCACTGCTCATGAGAAGATGGGTCAAAACTGCAAATAGTAGTAAACACCCATTCTTCTTCCTGCACAAGATTAGCAGACTCTGTTTTTGGTGTAGAGACCCCTGCAACAACCATTCCGGCCTTTTTCTTCTTTTCCTCTTTAACAGCTAGTTTTGGGCAGCTCTCAATGACATGATCATTTTCTTTACAATATTTACAAAACAATTTCTGCTTTTCTGATTTCTTCTCATCTTTGTCTTCCTTCTTTGAATGTGCAGCATTTGCACATTTCTGCTTACTAGTAGATGAGCTCCATTTACCTTTGCCCTTTTGACTAGCCAAGAAAGCTTGATCTGCAACATGCATAATAGACCTATTTTGCCTAGATTGATCTTCCTACAACAGAACAGAAACTAACTCCTCAAATGACAAGGCATTTGGATTGCCTTTCATCATCAACATTCAAAAGAGTCTGCACAAGTGAACTGTCAGGAAGAACTTCATCAGCAAAAATCAATTGTTCCTTCAAATCCTTGATCTTTGTTAGAAAATTGTCCATAGAATCACCTTCATTCATGTGCTCACTCTCCAACTATTTTCAGAGGTAAGCAACACGAGCCTCATTCATAGCCTGATACAACGTGGTAAGTGTATCCCAAGCATCCTTAGTTGTTCTACAAGAGAGAATGTGAGGAATAATGGCACGTTTGACAGACAAAGCTATCAATGCATCTACCTGGGCATCTCTGCCATCCCAACGAACTTGCTCTACAATAGGTGCAGCACAAATAGCAATCTGCAAAATATCACCATCTTCGACACCTTTTGCATCAGCTTCAGTACCTATAGTTGTAGCTGTTGCAAGTGTGATAGGCTGTTTTTCAACACCCTACACAATGTTCCACAGTCCTTTTGCAACCAATACATGTCGCATCATATAAGCCCATAATGGGTAGTTGGTACCATCCAACTTATCCTGAACAGCCAACATACAGAATACATCACTGCTTTCAGCCATGGCCGGTGACTAAAATACCTTGATGCAGTATCTCAAAAAGTTGAACAGAACTGCCCAGATGAATTTTAGTAAACCTATAGCAGACTTCGAGATGCTTATACTGGTGAACCGAAACTGATATATAACTTTGGCATAAAAAGATGAAATAGGCTACACAAGCACTACGATAGTGCATTCCGAGACCAAAACGAGTTCAGATCGGGATTTCAGCACCATAGAGTGAAGATTTTTTTATCTCTAAAACACCCTGAGTATGCTCAAAATTCATGTGATTCTGAGATTGCAACAAAAGAGGTGTTGAAGATGCCCTAGATGAATTGGCAACCTGCTCTGACACCAATTGTTGGAGTTCGAGGTCTACCGAAGCACGCGAACATCACAAGGAAGAAGAAGAAGATTGGAGCACAACACACAATACAGTATGTATTACCACTAGAATGGATAGAGATAAGTAACCTGTTAGGGCTATAGGCATATGTACAAGTGGGGGGAGACCTCCTAAAGAAGGAAAAAAGTGCATTGGCAGTCCTAGTTTGTTCACACACATCACTACCTTAATATATCAACAAGAAGGTATAAATCTTTATGGAATTGTAGCAAAGAGAAAAACTTAACACAAGATTGGGTGCAATCTCCCCCCATGCACTCTATTTTGATAGTCCACAAAGTGCATGTGTTTAAAGGATTTTTCATTATGTCAAAAATAGCGGTTTTAGTGAGGTAGCTTCAAAAAGCATACATGAAAGTAAAAGTTGCTCTCTTTTGTGGAGAGACTTTTCTTTTATTAACAGATATCATAGTCTACAATGATTCTTATCTTAACCACTACTTTTACTACTTGTTTCTAAAAATAGAACCCTCTACATGGATTTATTTACAAAATAGAAAAATATAAATCCGATTGTGGATGTCCGGACATATTCAAAATTTCCATGCCCTTTCATGCCTTACACGCCCTCACGAACCTTCAACTTCTATATCAAAACATCAAAACACATTAATAAAATAATAAATCTTACTCCAATAGTTCTTTATACAACAATTTCCATAATTCATAACATACATATACACACACATACACATACATAGTCACACATAGATACTTATACAGATACACAAAAACACACATACACATACACATACACATACACATACACATACACATACACATACACATAAACATACACATACACATACACATACACATACACATACACATACACATACACACACATACACATACACATACACATACACATACACATACACATACACATACACATACACATACACATACACATACACACACATACACATACACATACACATACACATACACATACACATACACATACACATACACATACACATACACATACACATACACATACACATACACCTACACATATACCTACACATACACATACAGATGCACATGCACATGCGCATGCACATACATATCTACATATACACAAATATATGTACATACTTGCATACATACATACATACATACATGCCTACAAATATGTATGTACACACATGCATATATATATACACACACACACATACACACACACATACATATACATACACACACACACACACACACACATATATATATATATATATATATATAGAGAGAGAGAGAGAGAGAGACATTCATACATAGATACACAAACATGCATATAGATATGAATGAATGATACACTAGAACTAATACATCACATCTTAAACATAAACTGTAATAAAGATAATCAATAAATTTTAGTCATATATTTAACTTCAGTAAAATAATATTATTTAATAAATGCTCTAAAATTATCAAGTTTATGAACTCACACCTTGGACATAATTAAAAACAAAAGTGATATATATATATATATATATATATATATATATATATATATATATATATATATATATATATATATGTGTGTGTGTGTGTGTGTGTGTGTGTGTGTGTGTGTGTGTAGCAACAAAACCGTCACACCCCATATGACCAAAACACAACCTATGAACTGATTCAATTCTTTGCAGCGACCTATGTTTATTTAATAAAACAAAATTACCTATATAGTATTTTACAAACCTTCTCTTGATGAAACATTTCTTATATACATACCTTTTTACAAACATATTGCCACATGGTAGGTGGTATGTTACACCTTCTCTTATTTGTTTCTACCATGCAATATTTCATGTATTTTAAACTAAAAAAAAAAAGATCAATACACAAAAAGACTTTAAATTTATAGACATGCATACACACATACACACATACACACATATATACACACACATACATACACACACATACATATGCATACACATGCACATACATATACATATACATACATAACACATACACACACATACATACACACATACATACATGCATACACTCACACACACATGCACATACACACATGCACATACGCACACATACACACACATACACATGCACATACATACCATATACACATACACATACATATACACAGACACATACACATACACATATGCATACACATACACATGCACATACACATACACATACATAAGACACACATACATAAAACACACATACACATACATACATAACACACACACATACATGTACACATACATAAACATACAGACACATAAACATAAACACACACATCCACACACTCATGCACATGAATACACACACATGTATATAACACATAAACATGCTCATACACATGCACATACATAGACATATACTTACACATACACATGCACATACACACATATACATAACATACACACACATACATACACATATACATACACACAAGTACAAACACACATACACACACATACATAACACACACACACTCATACACATACATACATATACAAACACACATACACACACACATACAAACATACATACACATACACACATATACATATACACACATAAACATACACACAACATATATACATAGCAATCATTCTTGCTCAATTTCACATATGTGGGTAAAGGTGTACTCAATGCCTTTCCACCCTACATATTGAACCTCTGAAGTACTTTGGATATGTATCACTTTGATACAAGTATATGCATCTTTTACTCCTATCATGAGTAATGCGCATGCCAAGAATATGTTTGGAATCCCCCAAATCCTTCATATTAAATGTCTGACTTAACTTCTTTTTGAGAATTTACAAGTCATAAGAGAACTTCCCAGCAATCAACATATCATGGGCAACTAACTAGCAATTCTAAGCCTTTATTTTTCATGTGTGCATCAAAGTAAGATTTTTGTCTCTTCTTGGCTACTATATTCCTGGTCTTTTTCTCAATCTTATATCTCCTGGATGTTCTAGATCCATGACCCTAGAGGATAGTTCGTGTCTTGTCCATTGATGCCCTTTTGCTACTTTCAATGTTGGAATTATGAAGTCTAATGGTAGCACAACATTTTATATGAAGACCATCTTAAAGGGGGTAGCTTTGAGGATTGTTTTATAAGCAACTCTATAAGCCCAGATAACATGGTGAAATTTTTTTGTCCCAATCAGAGCATCTATTATCTATAAGTTTCACTAGAACATTACCAAGTATTTTATTACTGCTCTTTGCTTGTCCATTCACTTATGGATGATAAGGGGCATACTTCTTATGTATAACAATGAAATTTTCAAGGAGGTATTCAAATAACTTCATTCAAGAAGTGGCTGCCTCTATCATTTACTAACTCAATAGGAAGTCCTTATCTTGTGAACACATTTTCAAATAGAAATGTAGCGGTCTTTTGTGCATCATTTTTATGTGTGGCTTTGAATTCTATCCACTTCACGAGATAATCTATGGCTACAATAATGTATTCTCCATGGGAGATTCTAGCTATGGGATTGATGGGTCCTACGAAATCTATACCCCACTTGGGAAATGTGCATCCTCCCATCATTGATGTCAAGGACAACTCATCCTTTTTGATAGGGTATTGAGCCCTTTGACATGTTTTACAATTCTCCACATATGTATGAGCATCATATGAAGCACAAATACATGAGAATAAGATAGCTTTGATTACACAGTTTGGTCCAAAGTGTACATTTTGCAGCACTACTATGTGCAACCTCCAAAATCTTCATGTAACCACTCTCATAAGTGCAGAGTCGTAGGTAGCCATCTCTAAATCATTTATACAAGTTTTCACCAATAAAAATCATATTCTTTGGTTTCTTTCTCTAAACACATTTGTGATTTCCACTTTGTATCCTAAAGTTCAGATGCTCATCATTGACATGCAAGAGTTTTACTGCATACCCTAGGAATCCTGCTGCCACTAGTCCATTATAATCAGATTGCTCTATCTTGAGTAACCTCTATGCATGCGATTCATCCAGATCACCATTGTATGGCCTATAAACAGTGCCAAATTCTTTGAATAACAATTATAAATCCGCTTCTCACACTTTCAAGCTGAACATATGTGTGAATCGACAAATCATTCAATGAAGGTACATACTTCATATCCTCCAAAACAAACAATCGTATCCCGCCATCCAAACAATCAAATTTTTCGCGAATATTTTGAAAGATGCATTAATAGTTTTAAAAGATGCGCGGACAAAAAGTGTCCATTCAATTCAAGTTCTTGTTCTTACCTTATCTAAAGTAAGAATAAAAACCTATATATATATATATATATATATATATATATGCATATATATATAAATAGATAGAAAATTGAAAATTATACCTTAATAGTGTCGAAACAGATACATTACTCCATCCAAAACGATTTTGAAGGTTGAGAATAAGTAAGCTCGCACTTAATCGTGTCAAACGACTTCCTTCATATACATGCTTTAGACATTCCTCTCAAAGATATTTCTCATTTTTAGAAATATCAATGCTCTCACTGTCATTTTGATACCAATCCTCAATAAAATCTGCCATGCCATCATCTTCATCATTGTCACACAAATCTTGTACTTTATCATCTTTTGAATATAGATCTTTCAACTTTGCATATTGCACAGGATTAGTTTTGCGTAGCCTCCTCATGGAAGCTTTTGATAAATGAGGTCTTACTGGTAATTGTGAATGCTGGGGACGAATATCATCAATATCATACGTTGGACACATATAAATAAATAGAAAATTTTTATTCTCTCTAGGTAAAAGGTGCTCTTGGAGGTCTACGCCATCCATAATTCACTAATAGTTCATCACCAACATGTAATGTAGTAATAGCATTGACAACTATGTATCTTGATACATCTCTACTCATGTATGGTGATTCATGATTATTTTCACGCTCCTGAAATGTGCAATTAGTCCTTGAACTATTATGTAACCCTCGACTACTATTTATTAAACCTGCTATATTTCCATGTGTGTAAGGTCTTCCATCAATATATAATCTTTCATTTTCTGCATGTAAAATCCTTTTACTAGTAAGGGATGCTGCGTTCAAGCATATTCCATAAGTACTCATGCTTTGAACATAACGTGAAAGTCGATGCCAATCTCCCCATCCATATATAGGACCACAAAATGACATAAGAGTGACTTCAGAGTTCGGAGGCACATACAAATCCTCTACAATAAAGAGACCACGACCAACATTAGTAATAGTGGATGGAGCAATCATATAGCGATTACCCCAAAAGTTGAAAACCTCTCCATCTAAAGGAAGTGGTCCTCTATCCATCCTCCATATCTTCTTCTATCATATGTTTGTACTAAAGAACGATCACGAGCTGGCAATGGATAATCTCCAGCCATTTCATTCACTAAACCAGGAGGTAAAGGATTTCTAGAAACCTCTGCTTGTAATTGATGAACAACAAGTCCATGACGTGTACGAGGTATATTAACATTATGAGAAAAATCATCATCATCATCGAGCAAGTATTCCTGTATATCAACAATAATTTGATTTTATATATTGTTTTTAAATAAAATAATGACATTAATATATATAGAAAATACATACCCAAGCATTATCACGTTGACTAGGTGATGGTGCACGCTCAAAAGTACCATATTCTGCCTCATGTTCAATACATTCCAATCGTGGTCTTCGATACGTGCCATAACAAGAGTTACACCAACACTTAGACTAGGACATGGCTACGTGGTTGAAACTAGCTGTTACACTTATGTGTTCCTCGAGTAGCTTTGATGTGAACCTTTTCCCTATACATGGGCACTCTAGTGTTGGCTAGAGGTTTTTTCCCCATGTTACCACATACTTGATACTCTCATATGTGGTGGTACTTTGTACTTGGGGATATTATTCAGCTCTTACTTCAGTTCAGTTCATCAATAGAGAGAGCTATTCCAGCCATCATCTTCTCCGTGTGTCTTGCTACGTTTGTGCTCCTTGTGTGTGCATCTTGTGTGTCTCTTGCACTTCTACACACACCCAACAGTGGTATCAGAGCAGGTTTAGCTCCTTCTCAAGTTTCGGTTTTTCGTGTCATGGCACACATGCACTTTTAACAGTGCAAATCGACTTCGAAGCATAGAACTATGAATTTTAGCAGCCAAAGGACATTTCCATTAGGCACGCTAAGGTTTTGCCCCTATTTTGAAGCCATTTGTGCAGTCAAAATCACCATTAGAGTGACGGTTTATGAGCTGAAATTTCAGCACTCATTTCAGCTTTTGTTGAAGTGAATATTTTGTCACATTCTTGTTCCTTTGTGAAATGGCGGGCAGCAATGACTTGTTTGGCATGCTCCAAGCTGAAGATAAGCTTGATGGGACCAACTATCCGATGTGGTTTTACATGATGAAGCATGTTCTTGTTGCTAAACAACTTTGGAACATAGTGGTAGATGTAGATCGAAGACCCGCAGGTTCTTCTACTTCACAATCTATTGTCACAAATGGAGCTTCTTCTTCAAGTAGAGTGGTTTCTCCTTCTCCACCTACACAGGAGTAGCTTAGATGGGATGGAAAAGATGCTCAAGCTCATGCTTTGATTGCGCTTTTAGTGAAGCATCATATCGTTCCACACATTCGGTCATGTTCTACATCACGACAGGCATGGGACACTCTTGCTTCTTTGTATGCCGTGCATAATGAAGCGCGTGTTGCATACTTGAGGATGTATGTATGGCTGAAAATGAGTCGGTGGATGGGTATGTGACTCGCATCAAGGACTTGAAAGAGCAATTGGCAAACATATATGAGATTATTCCGGATGCATCACTCATTTCTACATTGTTGAAAGGATTACCAGAATCTTTTCAAAGCTTTGCTACTACACTCCATTTGGTTGCAAAAGGAAATCCTAATATGTATGCATTTGATGAGGTTGTGTCTCTTTTTTTGCAAAAAGAGCAATCTAGAGTGAATAGGAGTGGTTTGATTGAGGGAACGCAAGCACTTGCTATCTCACAAAAGGGGAAAAGCAAGTATGGTTCAGCTTTGGGTTCATCAAAACCAAAGCCTCAAGCTTCCTCTTCCACTCATTCCTCAAATGATGCCGATTTGCAAAAGAAGAAGAGACGCAAATATTGTTGAAAGGTTGGTCATACTATTGATGAGTGTAGAAAGCTTACTAAACGCAATGAAAAGAAGAAGGAATCCGGCATGTCTATTGCTGAAAATTTGGCAAATGTAAAGAATGATGAAGCTAACATGGCTCAAGATTTTTGGGCATGTGTTATTACATGTCATTATGATGCTTCTTTGCATTCTAAATGTATGGTTGTGAGTGTGGCTGATTCAAATTGGTTCTTTGATAGTGGTGCTTCAAAGCACATAACATCATGCAAAAGATTTTTTGCCTCTTTGAAAGATGCATCCAAAGGAGGACATGTGGTGTGCTCAAACAATGCCTCTTATCCTATCATTGGAGTAGGAGAAATGAGCTTAGGGTTGCAAATGGAGGTGTGATTCTCTTGAAAAATGCATTGTATGTGCCCAGTATCAAGAAGAACTTAATTTTGGTTCCGTTGATTGACAAAGTTGGACTTCATGTACACTTTGTTGATGATAAGTGTATGGTTCATGATTTCAGCAATGGCGATGTTATCGTGATGTCCGGTACATTATGTAATGGTTTCTATCGCATGGATACATACAAGAGGGTTGCCTCGAATGCCTTGGTTGCTCATACTTCTTCCATGGCTGAAATGGAGCTTTGGCATGCTCGTTTTGGTCACTTGAACTTCAATAGTTTGCTTTACTTGCAAAAGAAGGACATGGTTATTGGTTTTCCTACACTTGAGTGCATTCAAAAGCATGCATCTAAAGGTTGCATTCTTGGAAAAATGCATCGTGCTTCTTTTCCAAAAGATAGTCATATACACACTACAAGAAAATTGCAACTTGTTCATAGTGATGTATGTGGTCCCGTCAAGACTCCATCTTTTGGGAAGCATGTATATTTTGTTACCTTCATTGATGATGCTACTCGCCATACATGGGTGTATCCTATGAAAACAAAGAATGAGGTATTTTCTTGCTTCAAAGCTTTTTTAGCTATGGCTGAAAATTTTTCTTCACAAAAGCTCTTGACTCTATGCACGGATTGTGGTGGTGAATACATGTCGCATGAGTTTACTGTTTTTCTTTGTGAAAGAGGTATTTCACACCAATGTACGGTGCCATATACACCTCAGAAAAATGGTGTTGCCGAGCGTAAAAATAGAACACTTCTTGAAATGGTACGATGTATGCTTAAAGGAAAGCATCTTTTTGGATGCAAGCGATCATGTGTGAAAACTATGTGTTGAATCGTTGCCCAAAAAAAGCATTGAGAGTCATCACTCCTTATGAGGCTTGGAATGTTCATAAGCCTATGGTTAGTCATATGTGTGTGTTTGGTTGTTTGGCATATACTCTTGTGCCATCACAACAATGTCACAAACTTGATGACAAGGCAAAGAAATGTATATTTGATGGTTATAGTGCTGAAAGTAAGGGATATCGATTATACCATCCATTGACAAACACAATTATTGTGATTCGAGATATGGTATTTGCTGAAAATTCAGTTTTCCCTCTACTTGAATGCAAAAAACAGCCAACATTTAGCTCACAAGATGTGTTCGATGCACTCATGCCTTTGTTCCAAAATGGTGCGCTTGACTATGGCCATGTAAACAAGCCAGTTGAGGCTCAAAGGGCTGAAAAATTCCAACAAAATAGTGTTGAAAATGTAGAGAATTTCCAGCCAAACATGGCTGAAATTTTTCAGCAAAAAATTATCAAAACTGTTGGAAATTTCCAGCAACATATGGCTGAAAATGAGCATGAAATTCAGCCCACGCATGATGTACATATTGAAGATGTTTAACATGATGAACGCATGTCTATCAAGAGTGCACAAACTATGCCAAAGTGGCTGAAACAAACTTTGCAAAATAGCAAATTGAGTGCACCTTTACTTGGTAGAACAAGATCAAGCTCTCACCATCCATCAAGTAATTTTGTGGATTATTCTCTTATTTCTATAGCATGTAATGAAGAGCCACTTTCTTTTGAAGATGCATGTACCAATCCACAATGGATAAGTGCTTTGCAATCAGAAATGGATTCCATACATAGGAATAATACTTGGGAGTTATGTGAATTGCAAAAAGGAAAGAATGCCATTGCTACAAAGTGGGTAAGATTAAGAGAAAATATGATGGTAGCATTGATCGCCACAAAGCTAGATTGCTTGCCAAAGGATATGCGCAAAAATATGGCATTGACTATGAGGAAACTTTTGCACCTTCTTCACGCATGACTACCATTCATACCGTGGTTGCATTGGCTGCCCATCGAGGTTGGAAAGTGCATCAGTTGGACATAAAAACAGCTTCTTGAATGGTGATTTGCAAGAACAACCTCCTAGATTTTCTATGAAAGGGAAAGAGCATATGGTTTGTTGCTTGCATAAAGCCTTGTATGGTCTCAAGCAAGCTCCACGTGCATGGTATGAAAAAATACATAAGCACTTGGCTTCTCTTGGCTTCACATGTAGTTCAATTGAAAGCACACTCTATGTACGCAAAAATGGGGCTGATCTTATAGTGCTTGTTCTTTATGTGATGACATAATCTTGACTAGGTCATGTGATGCAAAACTTGACATTATTATGGCTGATTTGCAGCACACTTTTGATGTCACTTATCTTGGTCTTTTGAGCTACTATCTTGGCATCTAGTTTGTATCCATTGAGGGGGGAATTGTTATGCATCAAGCAAAGTATGTTGAAAAACTACTTCAGCGTTTTGACTTTGAGGATTGCAAGCCACTTTCCACACCAGTTGAGATAGGATTCAGGTTCTCAGTTGAGGATTCCAATGATGCATTTGACACTTGTCTTTATCAGCAAGTTTTGGGATGTCTTATATATGCATGCAACACAAGGCCGGATATACAGTATGCAGTTTCCCAGTTGAGTTGATTCATGCATAGCCCTGGCACTAAGCATTGGCAAGCCGTGAAACGTGGGTTTAGATATCTCGGAGGCACTTTCAGCTTAGGTCTCTTTTATGGCAGAGATATTCATCCATGCTTGCATGCTTTTACAGATAGTGATTGGGCTGGTTATTATGATACTCGCGTGTCCACTAGTGGTAATTGCTTTTTCCTTGGAGACTCATGCATATCTTGGTTGAGTAAGAAGCAACCTACAGTGCAAAATCGAGTTGTGAAGCTGAGTAGAGGGCAATCTTCACAGCTACAGTGGAGTGTATATGGCTGAGATGCCTATTGATGGATCTTTGCATGGAGATTGATGGATCTTTGCATGGAGATTGATGCTGCTACACATATTCTCACTAATAGTCAGAGTGTTTTGGCTGTTGCACGAAACCCAGTGTTTCATGCATGGACCAAACATATTGAGGTGCATTATCACTATGTGAGAGAGCACCTTCATGCAGGAGATATTGATTTGGTATGTGTGCCTACACAAGATAATGTGGCAGACATATTCACCAAAGCTCTTCCATGGGAAAAGTTTGAAGCTTTTCACAAAGCTTTAGGCTTGTTACCTTGTGGAGGTTGATCTGTCACTCCCTGTATGTGTTCACATCATTCGCTCCAGGGGGGTTTGTTACACTTATGTGTTCCTCGAGTAGGTTTGGTGTGGACCTTTTCCCTATACATGGGCACTTTTTACTCTAGTGCTGGCTAAAGGTTTTTTCCCCATCTTACCACATACTTAATACTCTCATATGTGGTGGTACTTTGTACTTAGGGATATTATTCAGCTCTTACTTTAGTTCAGTTGATCGTCAATAGAGAGACCTATTCCAGCCATCATCTTCTCCGTGTGTTTTGCTGCATTTGTGCTCCTTGTGTGTGCTTCTTGTGTGTCTCTCACACTTCTACACACACCCAACACTAGCTTCATATGATTTTAGGCTTCGTTGATCCACTTTGCTGAGCTGTTTACCTAACGAAAGGTTCATGAATTTTTTCCAAATCCCAATTTACTTTCCTTTAGGGTGCACACACATGTTGATGTTTTTTGAATTGTCAATCACTTGTTCATTCTTAATTCCCTTGTCAAGATCTTGTCTCAATGTACTATCATCAGGACCAGTTGCTTTGATCGATTTGAACATTGAATCATCTTGTTATGTTCTTTTACCCTTCAAGTTTGTTGCATTTGTCAAATACTTGTCAATTTTGGATCTGATTCCTTTCTATTTTCTTAGAATTAGAGGATTCTTATCATAATCCTAAGTCATAATCTTAGAATTATGTGTATTATCCTAGGCTAGAAGTGACAAAGGAGCTTTATAGCTTTTCAACCTCTATTCACTTGCTTTGACAAACTCTTTTGCCTAGAAGGAGCTTGCAAGCCTTTCTTTGATGTTTTCAGACCTTGTAAGAGCCACAGACACACTCAATTTGCTTCATTGCCCTAAAAAATCACCAAAAAGTGATTAAATTTCATAAAGAAATTCACAAAAATTAACCCTAAAATTTTTGCCAAAAACGAGGCGTGTCATGATAGATAGGTTCTATCGGGTAGAGGTGTTCTATCAGGATAGAGGTGGTCTATCAAGTCTGTTGTATAGCAATAGAGGGGTTTGTCATCATAGATGAGATCTATTCTAGGGGGGCCGTCTCTCACGATAGTTGGGTGTCTATCATAGTTTTGGTATATCACGATAGAGGGGTTTGTGGCAATGGAGGGTGCCTTGTTGGGACAAATGATGGTCTTTCACAATAGAAAGTCTTCTGTCATGGCCTTGGTATGTCGTGATAGACCGAAGGGTCTATCGCAATAGATGGGTGCTTATCATAGTAGATGGTGTGTCCTTCGGCATCACTCTATCACAATAAACATAACTTATTGTGATAGAGTGGTCTTATTGCAATAGATAGCTTTTGTTGTCATAGAGCCATTCTATCACAAGGGCCGGTGTATTGCAATAGAGTGAAAAACATAGAGTTTTCAAATGCGCCTAGCATCTTTGGAAGGTGCTAGGGAGATCTCTACCATGGTGTAGACACAGTCTTGAAATGAAAACTTTTTTGATATGTCATGATAGATCAAGGTGGTTGATGTGATTCCTAAAAAAATGACTATCTTACCTATCTGCAATGCTAGAGATGCTAATGGATCTGTTTCTTATAGAAAAACATTGAAAAACACACAAATTCACAAAGCACACAAGCTTTCTCTCACTCTATTACAAATGAAAATGAGGTGAATGAAGGGGGAGGTGTGGATATACTCAAAACTAAGATTTTTCAATGAAGGTGAAGATGGATGGCTATGGTGGATGGACATGATAGGGATGATGATGGATGCTTAGATGAATAAAAAATTAACAAAAGACAATGAAAATTTACCTACCAAAGATTCCAATGTTGATACTCTATGATCTTACCATCACACTCTCATCCTCGAGCTACGCTCCTTAACAATGGTGCCAAACTTTTGTTCATGTCACCCGTAAGACAATGAAGAGTACCAATGTCGATGTAGATCCACCTCGTTATTGTCAATCCATGGAGATTTGAGGATCATATGAAGATCATGAGTGAGTGTTGTGCATGAAGGTGAGGGTGAGAAGCATGCAAGACACACATGCATACATACACACACAAGGTAGAGATGAACAGTAGGAACAATGGAGTTTAGATTACTCAAGTGCTTTAAACGATCATACATTCTTCCTTTCTCCAAAATTCCAACCTCCAAAATGAGCTCTCAAGCTCTATTCAATGATCAAATGATGTCTGATCTCAAATCCATCTGAACCTATCGGACCCTCATGTCATAAAATTACTTTATAACATTCTTCCCACCTTGAGAAATACTTTTGTCCTCGAAAATAAAGCTATATATATAGTAGCAATAGGCATACCCTGGAGCCACATGTTCTGGCTTAGAAGAACATTTTTCATCTTTGTGGTGGGATCCTTGTGTCCTTTCCCTTAAGAAATCTTATATGAAATTGTCGCAAAGGTGGAAAACTATCTAGGTGGTACTTATTATCTCCCATATACACCTAACTTCCAAACTATTACTCCCATAAGGACATCATGATCAAATCAACGAATTCCATATGATGCATCCTATGTGGAGTATTAATGTGAAAGATAAGTATATGGTGCCAAGTTAGACAAATAAAACCAAACTATAATGGAGATAATAAAACTTAAAATCCTCTAAGTGATAGAACAAAGTCCCATAATAAAGTGAATCCAAACTCTTGTTGACTTAAGATGATACACTTGCCCTCACTGCACTCTAGGTCTTCCTAACATTGAGTATACTCACAAGTAATATTTTTTAGCTAAACCACCTTGTGTCCTATGCTGATCCATCACTTTAACTTATGTATAATAATTCCTTGGTAGTAAAATGAAACCTCTACATTACACTAACTAAGAAGTCCTTGGTTTATCATCAGTAACATTTGAACTAAGTTCTATTGGAAGAGCATTAATGGCACTAGTGCAGACTATATTATTTTCTCCTCTAGTTTTCCATATGAATGCAAAAAGAATTCCTTCTTGAGGTTTAGATAATTCATAAGTATCCGTTCTCCTAATTGATGCTCAATCATCATCCCTGGACATGGAAGAAGAGTTCTCAAAGGCAGATATTCCCATCGTTCCATACCATTGCTTCTCATCTTCAACCCATGGAAGCATACAATCAATTATCATATCATATACCTAGTTCCCATCATAAAGATGGAACACTAAAATATCATATCTGGTAGATTCTCATGAATCCTATATGATATATCTAGACTATCTTGGTTATGATACAAAGATCTAGACTAGCTTGGTTATCATATATCTAGACTAGCTTGGTTATGATACAAAGATCATCAATCTACCAAGGCAAGATTGTTCTTAAGTACCAATATAGGTACTTATTGGATTCCCTTACTGTATGGCATCCTATCTAACTTCCTCTGTGAGTGGAATCCATGTTCATAAGTGAGCTAAGGTCAATATTTAGACCTAGATGAGTCATGTGAGCATATGTCGATGCTTCTTGTGAAACCCATAAGTGATGTCAAACACTCTAAGTGGTTTCCATCTAGGTTATGCCATCTAGAATAGCTAGCCCTAATATCAATTGACTATATTGCCTTCTAAGAAATCAAAATATGATTCCATCTGTGCATTTCCCTCAACAACCCATAGTCTTTAGTACTAAGAGACTCTCTTTGAAGGTTCCTTACCTTCACTAATTATAGAGTTAACTTACTCAGGCTTTGTGCTCATATCATATGTGCCCCTAAGTCTCCATGAAATAATCCATGAAACTCTACTGAAGATTCAATGATATGCTTTGAGGTTGAAATGAATAGGATTATCTCCCATCATTTAAAGATAAATGTTTGGATATCAAATAATATCCCTCCATTTAATAAGTGTGTATGCTACTTCTTTGTTTTTCCTTAATATTTAAAATTAGCATACCATGAGTGACATTGCAAAGATGCATGGGAGTGGATATGCATGTTGTTCCTTTCTTTCCTTAAATGAAGATGTATAATTCTTTCATGAATGGCTAAATACAAAGAATTTAAACATTCCTATAAGTCATCTTCATAACCATGCATATGCACTAAGCTATGCAACATGCAACCATATCAAATAAGAGAAAGCAAAAAATGAGGAGTAAAGGGGTCTTTCCTATGATGACCCAATGATCTAACGGCTCTTCAATGTTGTAGGAGGCACTTTGCATCGAGCCTTTCATCTCTTATAGTCCCTTGAGATGCACTTGTGTGATCTTCTTCACTTGTCCGCTTTCTTCTCTCAAAAACAATTAAAATGTTTCCCCTAAACATTGGGGCATAACATTAATGTTATAATAGCACCAACATGTGCTAATATACCTATATAAATGTCCCTAAGGCATCAACATGTGCTAAATGTACCAAATTACAAAGTCAAATATGATTTCCTTACTTTAACAAACTTAACAAAAATACAACCGATTACTTAAAGCTTGAAAAGCTTGTTAGTAAGCAATTTCTAAATAGTTTCCATTACAGAAAATTGAGCAAGGTTGCATCTATATATCCCACAAATGCTAGTTCTGCACGTCGTCTACATTGAAGCACCGCCATCTTTTCTACTCCTTGTGCTTCTCTGTGGCAAAACACTAATAAACATAACTAGCAACAACATTGGCCTATTCATTTAGTTGTAGAAGTTTAATGGATGATTATCTTTTCTTCTAACCATCCTTGTGGGCATTTTTGGATAGTTACAAAGCATCCATATGGTGAGGTATAGATATCAAATCCTCTGTGCTGCACAAATTGTAATTGTTTTTACTTTTCATTTGTGATGCATTGAGCTTGGAGATAATTCACCTAAAAAATGATGCAGTGGAAAGTACGTGAGGAGTCAAGATTGTTCAAGTCGTCAAGTAATCATACAAAAAACTTTGGTTGGTGGCTTGTATAGTGCCACCATCAACATGACAGCTAGTGGGGGTTCGAATCCCTCTGAGTGGTAGTCGAAGAACATCTCCATTTTTCTTTTAGTTGCTTCCAAGAAGCAATATGCCAAAGACCACTATGAGGAGAGAGCCAAATCTTCTTGTAAGCAACTTAAAATTTGGTTCTCTCCTCATACTAGTCTTTGGCAGACCAGTATGAGGAGATAGGTTGTGGGTTTGAAACTCATCAGCTGGGTGAGTATGAGGGTGACTTTTTTTGTTCACTCTCCATGAAGAGACCATGGCGGATTGCTATAGTCAGAACATGGAAAATCTTCATCAAATATAACCATGTACTCAATGAATTGTGTGGTTGAGGAACTGATTGTACATGAGTAGGTCATGGGCTCAAGTCCCATCATCCACATCCGCAAGGCTTGAGGAAATAAACTTTTTATTGTTGGAATGCATAGAGAGAAGGGGAGAATGTTCATGTTGAGAAGACAGAGTAGATTGCCTGCATCAAGAAAATGATCTCCTTTCAAATCATAGAGAAACCAAGAGAGTAGTCCTAAGAAAATATCCATTGGATGTTCAACATTAGAATCCATAGAGAGAAGGGGAGAATGTTCATGTGGAGAAGACATAGTAGATTGCCTGCGTCAAGACAATGATCTCCTTCCAAATCATAGAGAAACCAAGAGAGTAGTCCTAAGAAAATCTCCATTGGATGTCCAACATTAGGGAGATGATGATGAACTCATCAGACTCTCCATGGAACCTTGAGGCAGGTGATGAGCCACCAAGGTCACCATGGAAGCTAGCCTAAGCTCTGATACTAATGAAACATACTAGGAGCATTAGGACCACCACCTGCTAGAGATACTACTCTCCTCCCAACCTTATGCCTCTATATATAGCTCTCTCAAGGGTCCACCTTCTATGGTAGGTGGATACGAACCATCCAAGTGTAGGCCTAACTAGATGTGTGCCAAATGTCCTACTTAAACTAGAGTTAACTGAAATGGATGCTTCTACAAGGCTCTAGAGCTCTTGTGGCAAGACACTCTCCCATGACCCAAGTGGTTATCATAGTAGAGAGACATGCGTACTTTCATTTTGAAGATTATTTGCAAGACTAGACTCTAAGGTTGAACTTCTCAAAAAAAACAAGAACGAAAGATTGAAGTAAAAAATAAACAACCAACAATACGAGGGGAAATCATTTTTAAGCATCCTTAAGCTTCTATCTTAAGAAGTATTTACAAGGATTCCAAAGAGAAGACATTTACAAGGATGGAATTACATGAGAGACGGATAAAAATTTGTGCCATCTCTTTCATTCATTCATACCATGTGATATGGTTGTATATGATACTAAGGCTCATTTCACATATGGCAGATTTTCCTCTCCACTGGGAGGATCTTTGCCAATCGTATACTCTCAAATGGAAGCAATTATAGAGATTTTTGATTCACGTAAGGCAGAGTCCCAAGTTTTTTCCTTGCTAGATCATGGAATGTTCTTCAAGAAAATGTTCCGACACCTCTCCATTTGCCCCGGCCCCCAAGCTACTCCTCTTTGCCACGAAAGAATTTCAATTGATTTTTTAAAATGTTGGGCCTTTCAAATTTCTCTCTCTTCCGCTTGGAAAAACCTATTATCGTGTGTGTTTTGGCACCCCCGTGCGAAGCCAGTCCAAATGAACTAACACACAATATACAGATCAATATTTTGTTCAAATTAATATAAATATACTCTCTCTCATCAATTGCCATGTGCATGTGTCCTCCCTTCCCCCTCGTGTGAACCGCCATAAAAACGACTTGTATCTCCTCTAATTTGGTCTTATATTATTAATTTGAAATTAAAAATATTTAAAAGAAAAAGAAATACAGTTAAATGTCGCCAAGAGTCATACCAGTAGACCAGAGACGTCGCCATCCTGTTCCTCCACCACCTCAGCGGCGGAGCAGAAGAACGAGGAGGCGACATAACTGGGTGATCCCGGCGTGATTGATACACACAGAGGAAACGGGGATGCACGGCGCTACGAAGAATCCTGCGAATAACAGAGATCAAGGTGGGGAGGACGTGGCGCCTACGGGCTCTTCGTCCTCGTTCCCGAGCGATGCGTCTATGCAGCGCCGTAACAGAGGACAGACCATGGCTCTCATGAAGCCCCCCAGTTCCCCTCGCACTTTCGTTCCCTCCACGTTCGGGCGGCAGGTCTCTCTCTCTCTCTCTCTCTCTCTCTCTCTCTCTCTCTCTCTCTCTCTCTCTCTCTCTCTCTCTCTCTCTCTCTCCACGTCTTTCGCTTGTCATATGTGCCCCAATCTTGCGTCCACGTCTGTCCTTACCCAGGGAGGGTATCCAGGTTCCTCATGCGTTGCCACAAAATGGATCCACGTCTGTCCTTACCCAGGGAGGGTCTCCAGGTTCCTCATGCGTTGCCACAAAATGGATCGACCTCTCAAGGTCAGCAATGCTTTACATATGAAAGGACCACCACAAAAAATGCCTTGGGGATAGCTTGAACCCAGAGTTTATGAGTGTTGATGATTCGAATCGATTTTCAACCCACACATGTACGATACTGCGGTCAGCCATGAGATTAACGGCGTGGTTTTGGAAGACCAGCTGATCTTGTACGAGTCTGAGTATCAAAAAGCGCTCCTCTCTGTTATATGGAAATTCTCTGCAGGGTATCTTGCCAGTGTGTATTTATAGGTTATAAACATTGTGCATTTACAGAGACATCTTGCAAAAGCTGTTAGGCCTAACTTATCAGGATTTAGCTGGATATCATGTTTTCTGTCACTGATACTAGAACGGTCCCTTATTCTTTTTCTTAGGTTTGCTATCCGTGCAATTCTGGCGCAAAAATGTTTAGTCCATGAGGATTTGCTTTCTCTCTGTTACGTCACAAAGCGACTGGCCACCACAGGTCATAGCACATAGATACCATGCATGAGCAGCTCATGTTTTCTAATACTATCTATCCGTCAAATTTCTGGGTTATGGATCTATAATGAACAACTTATATATTCTAATAAGATCTACTAACCGAATTTCTAGGTGGAAGGCACTGAAGTTCCACTTCATGGAAACGTCTTAATGTTGCAGGAAACTCAGAGAATATACTGAGAATGCCTAGCTAATGAAACGATTGCTAAGGGTACTCACCTGTTCAGAATGTTATAGGCTTGATATTTAGGTGTTCTTTGTGTTGTCTGCGTTTGAGTTCCCTTGATTTGAGATATATTGGTATATAAGTGACCTACTGAGGCTTTGAACTCCCTTATAACCTTCATAAACCCTGTGGTGGCCGTGACTTGTTTTGTGATATTTACAATCGTCACAAGGATGTTTTCGAGCGGAATTTTTCTCCATATCTTTTCCCACTCTGTCTTCTACATGTCAGAGGTACTTCGTGAAATTTGATCGCCAGTTTCCAGAAAATTTTAAATGAGCATACTTATTTAGGTAGGCACTCTTTAATACTGGTAAACTTGCTAATGAACTGATTGATTTGTTTCTAGTAGCCCTAATCTCTTCTTATTTCCAAAGTACAAATTTGATTTTTAGCAAGTGCTAGTCTTCATATTCCCAAGGTCCCATTTTGCTTTTTAGCAGGGTCAGCATCTTCTAATGTGAACCATGATTTTGCTTTCTGTTCTACAGGTTTGCCCATGCATGTAAGACTGTTCCTCCAAAGACAAAGAGCTCTACCATGTTCTCATGACCTATATGTAAAATTCTTGTGATAGGAAGTTAGGAATACTGGTTTAGTCAGGCTTCGTGAAATCCCTATCATAAGGAACTGGATAGAGTGCTTTGGCCTTATCCTTGCACAAGAGTTCTAGTTACGGCTATAGTACATTCCCTCTTCTATTCTTTTTCCAAGCTTGCAAACTCATCTAAACTAGAGCATATCTCCTAATTGAGGAGAAAATTAACACATATACAAGATCCTCATGTCCTCTCCACGTTAGGGTTTCATTGAAGGATTAGTGATTGACGATTGCCCTCATGATGGGCTGATCCTCACTCTTTTCCAATTGGTTGATTAGTAATCAAAATGTCCTACCGAATCTAAATCACACTACCCTTAAAAAGTATTATCACCTCTAGTATACAAAATACCAAAATGTAAGGTTCTTGCAATGTACCTTAGAGCCCTCGTGCTTGCATTCCAATTGCGTTCTTTTGTTTTGTTATAGAATTCACGCAGCTCTCCAATAACATAACAAATATGTGGTTCAGTATTGCCCAAAAAGTAAGACTCCCAACAAGCTTTCTGACTTCTTGACATATATATCAGGTGCATCAACATCATCATTATCATCTATTGAGAGTTTAAGGTTTACCTCCATTGGTGTGCCAATGGTTTTGCAGTACATCATCCCAAAAGCTTTTAAGGATTTTTGTAGCGTATCTTTGTTTAGATGTGAAAAATCCCATCTCCTTTTTCCATATGGCAATTCAAAGGCAATAATGGAGTAGCTTGAGATGTGTCATCTCAAAACTCATTGCTAAAGCTAGTATAGGATTGTTTGATGAAATTTACATGATTCTTTGTAGTGGTCAAATCATCTACGTAGAAGATGAAAACCTCTAGCTGGATACTCATAACATACAAGTTTGCATTTTGAAGTACTTGTTGGGAGGCCTAAACTTTTGGGGAACTTGTCAATTTTTTATACCAAGCTCTTGGAGCTTGCTTAAGGTGCATATAGGAGTCTATAAACCTTGTTTTCTGAATGGTGTACTTCATACTATAAAGTAAGGTTAAAGACCTTAGGGTCTGAATGAGAGGCTAGAAATCCTTGGGATAATAGCCACACTTTACGCCAGTAAAATGGGTGGAAAATGTAAGGAGGCCACTAGTTCTCAATGTGTAATATATAAAGGGGTCTCTATGATGGGTTGGAATGACCTATTATTATCTCCATGTGTGTGTCTCTATCTCATATATCTCCACCCACACTTGCATTCATCAGATATGAGAGCTCAACTATGTAAAATCAAAATATGTTGATTGAGTTATATATAGGTTCCCCTTGAGGTATTCATGCGAAAATGTTGATTATACATCCATTTGGAATACCAACCACTTTTTATGTGTAGCTGCAACAGGTACAATGAGAATAACAAAGTTTCAAATATTTGTACAAATGTCTCTTGGACATCGATTCCTTCCACATGTGAGAATCCTTGTGCAACAAACCTAACTTTGTGCTTTTTTGAAGTACCATTCGCTCTATATTTGGCTTTCCATATCCACGTAGTACAATTACCTTTTCCTTTGGTGGGAGATTCCCATTTCTTAAGTGTCATTCTTTAGTATGCTATCACAGTTTTTTAGTTTTTCATCTACATTTGTGGGTGTTCTTACTGATTCCATGATTTTGGCCATGAGAGTCATATTTACAATGTGATGTAAGGCTCTTTGTTGCTCCTCCATCCTCTTTGATCTATGTAACCCATAGTTGCATTCGGACGTGTGTGGTTCATTTGATCATACTTATCGGACTCCGTTTCATACTTCTAAGTTTGAAACCCATTTTGGATGGGGTTATTGTAGAGAATTAGAAAGTTTGATGAGAAACCCAATTTCGGGTCATTTCGGTATGTGCAACAGCTCCCATCTAGGGATGTCTAAGCAACCATATATTTTGGGTTAGAGAGGAGTGAGGAACCTGCTTTGCTTGAGCCTTGGGGTTAGAGAAGGGTGAAGAACAGCCTACAAGCCTTAAAGCTTCCAAACAATGAGTTCTCCACAAAAAGATAAGTGACAAGTCTTGTTCAAATTTAGGGGGCGTTTTTTTTCACATGTAAGTTGAAAGTTGGGGTGTTTTTTTCACATGTAGATGCCTCAAAAACCAGGAGGTACTCAAATACATTTTCTCATCCAATTACAATGGATCTTGATAGAATGCAACATCCCATCAAGTGGTCGAAATATTCGAGGGAATCACGCTCAAGTTTCAAAAGCTTGCCATACGTGTGCTCTCACAAGGAACATGTGCTGACATGACTTTGCACTCATATTTATAGACTTCTGGTCTTTCACGATATCATATATGAGTTCACTATCTAATTTTACCTTAATACTCTTTGTGTTTATTGAATTTATGCTTAATTATCATTGATTTATGTTTCTAATCTCATTTAGAGATTATGTTTCATTTATTGAGGAAAAAAAATTCACGTGAAATAACATTCAAAACGTTTTTCCGATCTTGTTTTGGCCTTTCCAACCCGTCCAAGTCTGAGTCCGAAGTTCAAATCCCGTTCGAATCAACTATGATGCAACTCATTTGAAGATGACTTTGCAACATCGATTGAAATCATCGAATAGTTTGTTGCACCTAATTGGTAGCGCATTGTGTTGTGTGGCAACTAAAGGTTGGCTTTTTGATGGAGGAATGTCATTATCTGATGACTCTCTGCATGAACTTGATTTGGCTTTGGTAAGACACAAAGTGAGTTACTGCTTGAGTTGATGAAATAGTGGATTTATTTTGGTTATAACTTATCCACTAGGTGTGACCATTCATCAAATACCAAAAATCACGTCTTACAATAATATTCTTTGCCTTGAGATGTTGGAATTTGAGGTCTACGGAAGCACAAGAACAACACAAAGAAGAAGAAGAAAAAGCTTGGAGCACAACACAATACAAAATGTATTATGAAGTGAATGTACGAAAGATAAGTGACCCGTTAGGGTTATAGGCATATATACAGGCCGCGGAAGAAAACCTCCTAAAGTGGGAAAAAATTGCCCCAGTAGTCCTAAGTGTGTTCACACATATCAACAAATCCCCCCCTAGGAGTGATGCGGTGAACAAGGCATTCATGTATAAGGAAGTGCAAAGCTATGTAGAAAGAGATCAATCCACAAAAGGAAGTAAGCCCAAAGCTTTGCGAAAAGCTTCTTCTCCATAGGGAGAGCCTTTGTGATAAGGTCTACAATATTATCTTGTGTGGGCATATAAGCCAAACTAATCCTTCGAGCAGAGAACCTCTCCATGACATAATGATAGAACCTCTCCATGACATAATGATAGAACCTCTCCATGACATAATGATAGCGCACCTCAATGTGCTTTGTGCAAACATGGAATAGAGGGTTCCTCGCAACTTTCAATGTGCTCGCAACTTCCAATGCGCTCTGACTATCAGTGAAGATGGTGGTGGAAGAAGAATGACCAACATCCAAATCAGCCAAAAGGTGTTTGAGCCACATACACTCAACACACTTGCTCTGAAAGCTTCCCTATACTTAGCTAATCTGAGAGACAACAAACTAAGTATAAGATGAGTTATGCATAAGTATATCAAACATCCAACAGCTAGTTGATAGAGAACAACATCAAATGCATCTCCAACATCACGAAGGCTCAATCGTCAACCTGTTTCCATGGGAGTGGCAATAGTTTTGCAATATTCAAGGCCAAAATGCTGCAATATGTGTCAATATATTTTGTTTGATGCAAATCTATTCCTCCATCAACTTTCATAAACTAAATGACCAAATAATGATGCAAATGCCCCGAATCTGACATATCAAAAGAGACATGCATATCAGCCTAAAATTAAACAATATGCTTCTCGTTAGAACCAGTGATAAGCATATCATCAAGATATACATCAATGATCAGAAGTACATCATTTGTATGCTTAACATGTAAGGTGCTCTGAGTTGGACTATTCTTAAAACTATGTGCTAGCAAGTAGGCATGTATTTTCTCATATCAAGCACGTGGTGCTTGCTTCAAACCATATAATGCCTTTTTCACCTTGCACACTTTGTTTTCACACCCTTTCTGCACAAAACCACAGGGCTGAAATACATACACTTCTTCATGTAAATCCATTTAGAACTGTACTTTTAATGTCCAATTGATTTACGTTCCAACCATGATGAGGTTCAAGTGCACAAATGCTACGGACAGTGGTCATTCGACATCTGGGAGCGAAGCTCTCATCAAAATCAATGCTCGTCTCTTGAGCATAACCTTTGGCAACAAGCTAGCCTTATACATGTCAACTATTCCATGAGGCTTAAGTTTGAGCTTGTATAAGTTTCAACTTAAGCTTCAACTTCTATACCCATTTAGAACCAGCCTTTTTGCCCGGAGGCAAATCACATAAAGACCAACTACCATTTTTCATAATAGCATCATATTTTGATTGCATAGAAGCCATAAATTTGCAGTGGGGGGCTCCCACCACAACTGAAAACCTTTTGAGAAACCTGTAGTTTTACGAGTATTGCTGAAAACACGGCTCCAAAGGTGAATACTTATTTTTGGAGAACTACAAAGAACACTCTTCGTGATGTTTTTGAACCTGTGTGAAGAGACCTATGCATGAAAGTACTCGAAAATGGCTCCAAAAATCACCCTAAAAATGCTTCGAAAAACACGTTTTGAAAGCAAAGAATGAAGCTTTGATGGATCAAAACATGTTCAAGGTAATGTTAACCTTAGTCTTTCCCCTTCTTCAGACACCACAAAAGTGTAGCTTAGTGGAAAGAGATTGCCACGGTTAAGCAAGCTCTAGGGGAAACAGTACTGGGATTGGTGACCTCTCGGGAAGTACCGGAACCTCCGTCTTCCTTGATCATTGAGGTCCTCCCTCACACGAAGCCAATGGCACCAACGGTGACTTCGGTGACATGGATGACAAGGTATGCAAAGGTCTATGCCTTGGTCGCCGCCTTAGTCGTAAGCCTTGGAGAAAATGCTATGATACCAGTGAAGTATTTTGGTGGTGATGCACCATAGTGCACTCTCCTTCTCGAGAGCTCCACGATGATATCGTCGGAATAGAAAACCAAGCTCCAAGCGCCGCACATGGTACTCTACAAAGAGGCTACAGAATACACAGAAAATCACGGTACACAGGGAGCACGAACACAGACTTCTTAGGTGTTACAAATGCGGTCGAACTTCCGGTCTCTGGCTGACAAGGCCACTATATGTTTTATTAAAGAACATATACAAAGAAGTGTCCGGTGGCCATTTGGCCTTTCACATGGACACTAACGGTAACAAATTTTTCACGAGAGTATGCTTCTTGAGATGTAATGCCCTATAGTGCCTTTGTGTAGCTCCGATTTAAAATGTATACAGCTCTATTGATTGCCACTTTCCAAAACGAAACATGCATATCCTAAGCCTTTAGCATGGAGCAGGCCATTTCAACTCCTATCCTATTTTATCTTTCAACAACACTATTTTGTTGAGGTATGTTAGCACTATTGAGTTCCCTTTTGATTTCCTGCTCATTGGAGTAGATGTTACATTTTGTTTATACAATTTCTCCTTCGTGATCAGTGCGAAACTTCTTTGTTTTTCTACCTGTTTCATTCTTAATGATCGTATGCCACATTTTAAATTTTATTGAAAGCATTACTTTTCTCCTTAATAAAATATATCCATATCTTTCTACTATAATTGTCAACTAATAACAAAAAGTAGAAATGTCTTTTTTTGTTGATTTCCCATCATGCAACTTCACATGGCTTTCACAACTTGGAAAATGCAAGAAATTGTGCTACTATCCCTTTGAGATCAACAAAATTGAGATGCTCAAAATGTTGATATCAAAATCTATTGGTATTTTTGTCTTCTAAAGCAATGAGGGAACTTAATTCATACAAGTTACCTTTCGGCACTCTAGTTGCCAGTGAAATCTTTCTTTTTTAGTTTTTCTTTGGACTATCCACAATGAACCTTTTTCCTTTGCATTGGTTGAAAATGGTGCGTCTCTTGAACTTTAACATTACTTTAGAAACATTTGTTTTTTCAAAAACATTGCATATAAATCTTCGAAAGCAAGAGGGGAGGTTCTAATTGGGGTGCTGAGGTCTTTCTCTAACGCATCATATTTTGCAAGAAGAACTCGAACACACCTTCTAGCAAGTTTTTCAAGTGTTAT
This sequence comes from Ceratopteris richardii, assembly GCA_020310875.1. Taxonomy (NCBI): domain Eukaryota; kingdom Viridiplantae; phylum Streptophyta; class Polypodiopsida; order Polypodiales; family Pteridaceae; genus Ceratopteris; species Ceratopteris richardii. The sequence goes on along the minus strand of CM035412.1, from coordinate 112,787,409 downwards.
CACAACACTGGTTGGCCTTGTAAATGTTTGATCCATTTGATGGAGTCGTCAATGTTATCTGAGTTAGATCGTTTCTCATTTATCACTGATTGTCAATATTGATTTTGGATTAGAGTATGATTCTTGGTTTGTACGGGAGTAAGCATGGAATCACTTACACTAGTAATGATTGCACATAAAGCATGTGCATTCTGCCTCTTTCATGCTCAAAGAAGTTTTGGATCATATTGAACTCTTATTGGTGGCTTTGCTGGATCTTCTGTTGCAATAGGCTATGGATCAAGTCTTCTTTATAACATAACGTTATCAAACAACTCATAAGAGTCCAAAATGCTTGAGATTTTGAGCTTCCATAGTGTAATTTGATTTGTTGAGCTTTCCTTCAATGAAGGCAGATGGACGAAATTGAATTAGTGCAAGAAAAAATAATGACACGAATAGATGAGAATGAAGCCATTACTGAGTTCCTAAACAAATGTACTTGTTGAATCAGGAAGTCCTTTTTATCTGCAAGCATCTCAAAGCTTTGATACCACGAAAGAAAGCTATTATGCAAGAGAGATGAGTCTAGTAAAAGAAAAGAGAATATATATAGCAAAAAAACTTTCTTGCTAATTGCAAATACAATAGTGATAGGATTTTCCATCCATGCGCCCTCAAGGATAGAGCTTAAATTAAATCTAGACAACTCTAGATGTGAACGACAAGATAGAGGTATGTTGGCACAATGCAATGTTTGGACTAGTGCAGAAGATAGAGATCTTGATTTAGAAAGACTCTTTATTAAAGTCTGCACCTACTCTAGGGCACTGATGACGTGAGTAGGGATGTCATAGCTATTTGTCCAAGCTATGCATGATAAAGTTTAGTTCTGATACTTCTTGTTTAGGACAGACATAGAAGTTGACGATGCACTTTCTGTTACGTTTTATTTTTGGTTAATATATATATATATATATATATATATATATATATATATATATATATATGGAATTATTATTTCTTTATTTATTTTCTTTTAATTTAATTTCTATTTTTAGATATTTATATTTTTTATTTTAATTTGTTTCTTTTTTAATTTATTTTTATTTTTCATTATTTAACTATTTATTTTTTATTATTTTTTATTTTATTCTTATTATTTATTTATTTTTTTGTTATGTGTATGTGTGTGTATGTTAGTGTTCATGTGAGTGTGTGTGCGTCTCTTTTTGTATTGGTTTTCTTTCTTGGTTGTATTTTTCACGTCTTATATTAGTCTTAAGTCTCTTGCTTTTGTTTGTTATTTTTTCCAATGTGTATGTGTTTGTGTTCTCTATCCTGAGTTCGTAAGTTTGGATAACTCTGAACTTATGAAGGTATATATCTAGATAGGATATTACAAGGTAGAGGTATGCTAATTAGGATCAATGCCTTGGCTAGTGCAAAAGTCATATATAGGTAGGTCGATGGAGAGGTGTGGTTTTTTGTGGTCATCTAGACATGGGAAGTTGAATCCGGGCAGCCACTACTTGCGTAGTAGTTGTTGTCCATACGGGCAGCCACTACTTGCGTAGTAGTTGTTGTCCATACGTAGGTGATACATGTTGTTTGTGGATGCATAGAGTGCTAAATCAAAGAAGGGACTTCATGGTTAGAATTGAGCTTAGATTTGCAATTGGAATCATCTCTGCCTCAAAGTGGGGCCCACATTGGGATTTAACTTGTGTTACATACCATCTTAATCAATGTCTCACTTGGCAATGAGCCAACTCTACCCAAGCCATCTATAAGTCATAAATGATCCATTCTGACCTTTACATGTTGAGGCCTTATGAATGTGCATGGACGTTGATCATGAGGGCTAGACGTTGATCACATACTAATGATGGGGTTTGCCAATGAAGTGTGTCGATTTGACAAACCGACTTTACAATCAACAATATTGGACAAAGCAAGTCTTGCCAAGCGTAAGGGTCAAAATTGAGGTGAGATTTGCGATTTGGAATCATCTCATCCTTTTTAAATGGGGCTCAGAAGTTCAAGTGCTTCTAGTTTTAACTTGTGTTACATAATATTCTAACCAATTTCTAGCTTGGTAGTGAACCAAGTCTACCTAAGCAATTTGCAACTCATAAATGGTCCAATATAACTTCATTCAACATGTAAGCTAGGATTCCCACTAATGGGCTAATGCATGATTGGTTTCTCCTCATAATGGGGCCTTACAAATGCGTAATACAAAAAATAAACATCAGGGGTAGACATTGATCATATACGGACATGGTTTGTTTGCTCCAAATTATTTAGATTCTTTCTTCTTTGCTCAAATAATTCTACATTAGTAATCTAGTTTTGTCCTTTTGTCAAGTACTCTCTTCACTCTTTCAAAAGGGTTATTTATTCAAGAAAATCCTTTTGAAAATAATGTTTTATGAAAGTTTATAACAAGTTCATTCACAGTTTTTTGTCATTTAGTTTGTTCAAATTGATCATTAATTTTAGTGGAAGTGCGGAACTTTATAGCCTCTCTCTTTCTCTCCTCTTTTTTTTCCCTTTTTTTTTCATAATTCAATTCAATTCTATTTCATTATTTTCTTGAAAAAAACACAACTCTATTTCATTATTTGAGTGCAAGCGTTTATCATGGTTGAGTTTGCCCTTGACTTCTGGAATGGATAGAAACTCCACTCGTTGCCTTTTTCAAAAGTCTTCATATGAAGATTCACTCTGTTAAAGCATGCACATAGTCTAGGGCATTGATGGCATTAGGGATGTCATAGTTTCTTATCAACTAGTGGAAATTTTCCTGCCATGTTTCCATTCTTGACTACTGATCTACAACCCTGTATAATGAATGCTTCTATTTCTTATAATTATTCTGTAAATCAGTTAATTCTCTTTGAATGTGTCCCACAGGTTTTGTCCCAGAGAGCATCATGCCCCGCTATTTGCTTTGGGACTGCAGATAGAACAACAAGAGAAAAGGTTTTGGCTGTTTTTATTGTGTTTATTTACTTGTCAATTGAAATCATGAAGTACTTAAGTAGATGTACCGAAGTTTTTCTTAGATGCCATGCTATCTGACAGCTATTATTATGAAATTGTACACAGCAATATTACAGTCGAGAAATGGATAAAGCTAGGATAGGCTTGGAGGGTCCTGGTGTGTAAGAAACCAAACAAAGATGCATTGATGGATGAAGTACTTTCAATTCAACAAGGTTATGTTGTTTGAGTTGGAATTGATCTTGTTTCAAAGTTTTATCTGGTTTCCTATGTAACTCAAAAACATGAAGGTCCCATATATGAGACAAAGGTAACTTCAATTGGCAAACAAGTTACTGCACAGAAGGAGTCATCACCCCAAGTTGGATTTTCTTTAGCCAGAAGGTTTATTACGGTAATCATTATTCTCAAGGACGCGTCTATATCTGAGCTCTTAGTTATCTTTCGTTTCTTTTTTTCTTTGCGTGTATCAATTTTCAATCATAGGTATGTGCAGATTATAGATCTTTGCCTGATTCCTTTTGCCCAGAAAATTCAAAAGAAATTCCCTAACTTCTTTGTAAAGAGTACTGCATTATTATTGTTGTTGTTGTTGTTGTTAATAATAATAATAATTATTATATTATTATTATTATTATTATTATTATTATTATTTTGTGATTCATTAAAAAGTCCATATCAATATCCTTGTCTCCGAAACATAAGATTCAACAATATATTGTAAGAGTAGATTGTTCAATGGCTTTAAGAAGCTGTAAACATTCAGAAACTTGGTTAGAATCTCATCCATCGCAAAGTTTCCATAGTGTAAGGAAACTTTCCACTTGTGTGATACAACTCTTAGAGATTTATGAACATCATTCACATCCTCAGAAACATAGGACTGCTGTTATTAATTGATTGTTCTACACCGAGCTGAAGATGGCCCATTTTGCTGGGGTGGTCTTCTTGGTATCATCCATTCAATATTGTGATATGATGGATATGAGGGTATATTTAAAATTAGGAACCAAGTCTATTCCACATTCAGAGTTGTCTTGCCTGCGGTTGAATATGAATGAATTCTCAATCTGCTAAATAGCATGCACTCACGCTATTGTGAACTGTTGAAGTTATGTCTTTTTTAAATCAGTGAGAAAGCATTTGAACATAATAAACACCACATTTTAGTTTTCAGATTTTTTTCTACATAGGATTCACAAGAGTACTGCATTATTGAAAGTCTAGAGTGCATCTTATTATTTTAAGAAACAACACTGATCCTTGGTTTGTATGTCATAGACATTGAGGTCTATTTCCTTTCTAGGAGGATTGACAAACAGTGCATTCATGTATGTGCATAAGCAAATACAAACCAAACACATGTAATTTGCACAGACATGCTTACCCGAATAATGGAACATGTACATACACTTTTTCATATGTAAGTATATATTCACATGGATGCATGCATAACTTGATTAAACGCACATTTATGATCATAAAATATGTACATGCAGATACCTGCATGCATATTTATGCAAATACATGAGAGTGCATTTTGCATCCAGTCCTACTTGGATTTCCTGAATGAATGGAAGGATGTCTCCAAGTTTGAAGAATTTCTCTGAGTGCTCTTGGACTGGCAGACTTCCTCATTCTTCACTGATGGTGTGGCCTGTGTGATATGGTTCGATGTATGTGTCAGCGGAGGTATGGGGATGGAAATCCAGGCCCTGGAACTTACTCATCCACCTCAGCCTTTGGTCCACAGGTTCTCTTTCGGCTTCTCTCTAACATATACACAACGCATACGTACTTCTTTAATTTCATTAATATTCTCACTTTCCCTGATTAAATGCACTTACATACATAACTAAAGATTGTTATTTTATTAAAGGTTTTGTCGAATCAAAGATCCCCATGCTCTGCAGATTTCAGCCGTTCAACACGAGATGAGCAGCATAAAATCTACTTGAGTGCTGAATTTGATAAGGTATTATAGAAATTGTTTGTTAATGTTCTCTTTATGCTGTGAAAATCCATGTGCATGATGTATGTATGTTTATCTGTATTTGCAAATGTGAAGAAGGCAGGGAATGGATATGCACACACACGCGCACGCGCATGCACACACACACACACACACACACACACACAGAGAGAGAGAGAGAGAGAGAGAACAAAATGCAGGAAAAGTATGGAGTCGGATCACCAGGCCCTGCTGTATGTGATGATTCATCTTCTATGGGTAATCAAATTATTGCCGCTCATAAATCTGCGCCAGAATTCCGTTTTGGTGCAGAAAAGAGATTCAAGGTGCACTACTACATGTCTCCAGCTTTTTCCTTCTTTCTACCAAGGTGTCAAATATTGGTAGAATCACAACAATAACTGAACGGGAGCTTGGCAGGCCCCATTTCAATGTGAACGAATGATGCAAAGTGTTTGTACATTTATTGGAGCTTCTTGCATAACTGATCATTGTGTAGGGGAGACTTATACGTGTGCTTTATGGAGTTCCGTCATAAAAAATGATCAGAAGTTGCGATGTATGAGGGAGTTGTGTTGATTTGCTTGGGAGGTTGCAGATTCAATTCATGTATTATGATCTCGGTGGATTACGGGTTTATCATGAATCCTCCCCAGTGGGAGAAAACACATCTTGAGCTTCTGCGAAAGATGTGGCAGATGTCTGCATAAGATTTTAGGCATATGTGAACAGGAGCACGGCAGGTTTCATTTAGAATTTTCGTACACAGAATTGAGTATTGTTGGTGTGCTTGGTTGAGCTATGTATCTGAAACTCTGATATCATATGTTTTCCTTGGGAGCACAATAATACAGAACGAATCCATGATGCATAGTTTGTAAAACATTCCATTCTGGATAAATCTCAGAAAGCTTTATTTGGATCTAACAATGAACCCTATACATCATGACATCAGATACTTCTGTCGTAGATACATTATATAGTTGGCTTGGTGCAGTAGATGCAAGAGTTTACAGGAATAGAAATAGGCAATAAATGGCTGAAAAGGACTTAGTAACTGTCTTTTGTGATAATTTATGAGTTTATGATGAGAGGGCATGGCTTTGAAGCATTCAAATTCGTATTTGGGCATAACCAAAGGCACAAGATGTTGTTTCTCTCCGCTGTGCTGTTTTTGTCTACAGCATATGGATAATGAATGCTCACCTGGTGTGGGTAAGTATGAGATTAGTAGCTCTTTTGGGAAGCAATGTGATTCCAGGAGGAAGAATCTCCCCTGCTTTTCTTTTACCCGAAGCAGCCAAGCTCAACGAGCCAAGGTTTTCTGAAAATTCCTTTTGTTCAGAGAATATAGTTAGATTGTGTTTTTGTTCCCTATTCTTTTAAAATGGACTACTTGTTTATTTGGTCCAGGTCTTTATATCTAATGAGCATGACAAGGTACATTATGGTGAAGAATCTCCAGGTCCTGGTTCTACTTTTAAGGCATATCCTTCAATGGTAATGACACTTAAACCAAAAAAAAATTATCGGGCAATGGAATGAGTTCAGAACATGCTTTTGCTCAGTCTTGGATGCGCAGATCCCATTGGATGCCATCTCATATATTGTGGTCTTCATAGACCACCATATTTCGGAGCCCATGAGCATCAAACATTTACAGATGCATCTCTGTTCATGACCTGTTATGTCTTAGAATCAGTTGAACAATTTCAGTATTGATTTAAAAACATGTAAGGCTATCCAGGAGATAAGACATAATTATGCAGCTGCATGCACGCATAATCTAAAATTATTGCATTGCAATGATGCATGGCTGTTCTAAGGATTGATGTACTTTTGCAGGGAGAAATGGAGGTAGACTCACGGAAGGTAAATAGCACTGGTTCTCGCTTTGGAAGTGCACCTAGGTTTAGGAATTACCATTCAGACATCCCAGGCCCAGGAAACTATAATTGCTGATATTAAAACAAGAAGTTGTAAATTTTTTGAGAATTCAATGCAGTCTGCTTGATGGTGACAGTCTTTTTTGCTCAGTGCCTTTTTAGGTGGGTCTCATTTGGTTTCATGTGTTGCTGACACTTGTCCTTAATTCTTTGAAGTTCCGACAGAAATGCATTATGCAATTCCCATGAATGTAGGTTTTGCAGGTGTACAATGGTTCAAATCGAATGCCTGCCTGTAACAATGTGATAAAGTTGATAGTTAACTCTGTGTATGGTTGATGGTTATAATAAATTTTTAGCAAATTTGTAGTGCTGTGTTTTAGTCAATAGGTAAGTTGATGGTTATATTAGGTCTTGAATAAGATTATGATTTTATTTGGCCGACACAAGTTACTGCCATTTTTTATATTTGAAGCTGTATAAAGGATTTTTGTTTTGTTCTCACGTATTTATGTTGTTATTTTGCAAGATTTATTATCCATATTCCAAAACAATATGTTGATTAATGTGGCAGTTAGATCTGCAAGTCTTGAAAATCTTGTCCTATGTTCCAGATGCACATGCCATTGAGTGCACAATAGTTTAATAAACTTTTGGTGATGAGGGTTTTGTTTAAGTGAAGTATTAAGAAAAATGTATGGATAAGAAGGAATTTTAAAATACTGCCATCCCAATTAGAGATGAGCTGTTGTTTCTCTTTCATGTGACTGGCTTTGCGATGGGAAGTCACAGTCGAAAAACAATAATATTTGAAAAATGATGTGCATCAAAGTCCAAGGAGAAAACCCTCCCAAGGTGCACTATACCTACTTTCCCTATGATACATGTTACATTGTTGAAAGCACTGTGTGAGCAGCACTGAAAGCAGACTTTCAAGTTTGTTGACGATTGGACTGACTTGACATATTACTGAGAAGGATCTGTTACTGGTTCCGAATATATAGGCCCTCATGTGTCATGTACCAGATGAGAATTCTGATTGGAGTATCGCTTGTCATGTTATGCTATGCCTTTTTTGTAGGTGGGATGCGATGGGGAGCTACAATTTAAGAACAGATTCTCTTTGGAGCAGGAAACTCCATGACACATTGTGTAGAACACGCTTCCACACATTAACTGACAGTACAGCACCATATTGCTATGTAGTCAGATAGAGTACACTTACAATTGTTGAGTACAACTTGCTAAAAGGGCTGCAAAATTTGAGAAGAATAGCTCTAACGGGCAAGGACAATTTTAACAATGCCAAAGGTATCTTCAATCTAAATGTTTTACAAAGGTTGTGATTCAGAGGAAGCTCTAGTGACTTGCATGCATAACATCCTCTAAAACAATAGGAACAACCAAGGGGAGAGGATTTACAACCAGAGGTTCCAGGGAAATGAGTATTTCCCTGCTCTACCTGGTCTCTCTTCTAGACCACTTTACATGTAGGACATAGATTCCACTGCTTGAAGAACCTGATCTGAAGCTCTCCTCTGTATGCCTGTAGCTCTCTTTCCCTCTCTCTATACCTCTCTAACTGGTTCTCACACACTATGTATATCCCTTTGTGTTATGGACGTACTCCTCAGATATGCTTTAGGACGAGATATTCTTCATCCAAATGAAACCCATGAAACCCCTGTTAGTTGGCAAGTTTGAGTCAGGTTGGAGAAACAATCACCACTGGGATTGTAGTGACCCAGTGACTATCCCAGGCAGGACCAAAATTTGGCTCCCTGCCCAGATGGCCCCACTGATTCACCATACGTCACCTGCTATCCTCCGACCATATTTCACCTGCTACTACCTGTAGGTCTTGAATATGTGTGTGTGTGTGTGTGTGTGTGTGTGTGTGTGTGTGTGTGTGCAGGGAATGCAAATGCAGTTCTCCTGGAAGGAGTACCCAAGTGAGGATACAAGACAAGTAAGGAAGCTAGCCAGTCCACTTACAATCTGGAATGAGTACAACAGAGAAGCAACCTTAGAATACTCCTCAGGGTTACTGTCTCACCAGCACTGATTGGCAGGGACTTCCTTGAAGGGAGATAAGGGGTAAGCATAACAAGGACTCCGTACTCCCAAATAGAAGTAGACCTAGCAAATGCTCTTAGAGGGAGGATGATAGCAATCTTTTCTACAAAGGAAGCTACAAAATATTTTGCAAGAAGCTCAATGGGGCTGCCAAGCTTAACAAGGAGTGACAGCCAACATAGAGGAGGTTATTCTTACAGTTGGCTTGGGCAGTTTCACCTTGTCAGGTGCACGGTGGCTAGGGCCCCACTCTTTGCCTTCCAGCCGTCAGTGCCAGGTGCAAGCCTTGCATGGAGCCACCGTGGAGGAAGGTGTACTTACAGGAGCGAGTTGCCCAGGATAGCGTGTCACCCAAGGTGGAAGTCGCCCAGAGTGGGATGTCGCCCAGGGTGGGATGTCGCCCAGGATGGATGTCACCTAGGTACTCTTTTCCACCTTGCTAGAGGATGTTACCAGGGTTACTTGCAAAGATGCCTTGGTCTTAGCTTCTTCAACACAAACTTTTCGTTGTGTACAGGATGCTGCCACTAGTCTCTCTGTCCCGAAGAGAAATGGTACAATATAGATGACAAAGTTATACAGAGAGGTGAGGAAAAGGGTATACATGAAATGTGTGGCTACTGAGATTTATTACAAAATGATAAATGAAATGAAAAGTATATACAAGTGTGATATCTAAGACTCTTTGTTGGAGAAATAAAGATCAAGAACACTGGAAATGAAAGCCGAATGAGTAGTCCTTTCGGAGGCTCTTTCTCGAGCATGTGCTGCCTAGTGTCATCTCCATTGGGATGTCCAAAAATCGAAGAATAGAACACATCAAATCTGGACTTGTATGAATCCCACTTGCTTACGCAAATTCGCGTTCTCTTGCATTAGTTCTCCTATTTTTGTTTTTCTTGTTGAAAGCTCATCCTCTAGGCCTCGTATGTGATCTTTTGGAGTTAAAGCTTCTTCACCTCGATTTTTTTTTTTCGAGAGTACAATGAATTGGAAAGACACACACATCCGTAAGGTAGAGGCACCCATCTTGGGAAACTTTGAGGCATCCAGCCCTAGGCGGGACTTGAACCCTGGCCATTTGCCTAGGAGTACAAGGCACATCTGCTAAACCACGCCCGCTGGATACGATATTGATTTCTTTAGTGATTAGTGCTCAACACAAGAATTTTGACGATATAAGCCTTATGTGGTGCCTTGCCCGAGCATCCAAGTCTACGAGCTTCTTTCTATCCTTTGATGTTTCGTCGAGGACCTTTCGAAACAAGATGACAGCTGCTTCGATTCGAGATTGGCCTTTCAACGCCTCGGAAACAGATGGCGAAATGCCTTTTTTTTTTTTCCATCTCTCCTCTAAGAACTAGCTGTGGGTTGTTGGAGTATATGACCCCATTGGATATAGACTTTGAAATGGAGCTTGTGGGTATGATGCTAGAGTAAACTTCTGGTTGTGGGGTAGGGATTCTGTCCATTTTAGGTGGTACTACGAATAGGATAGGATGTGTATGGGTGTTGATGGTAAATGGTAATGTAGACATATGCGTGGAGGAGGATGATGGAGCAGTAAATGCAAGTCCCGGTGTATGAGGAAGGATCATAGTTGCGGGTTCACGAAGTGATGAGGATGGGCGAGGTGAAGGTACGTAAGGTGTAGGACTACATGGCTCGGGATAGAATAATGTTTTGGTTTAGGAGATACAGGTGCTATTGAAGAAGGTTTAGGAGATGGAGATGAACGTGGAGAAGTGAGTGGTATTTCAATGTGGCACGACAAGAAATGGATGCAGCATGACGAGTGGTAGTCTATGGAGATGTAGATTCACGTACCCTTACCCTTTTTGGAGTAGCATGCCCTTGTCCCCTTCGCAATATTGGAAGCTCCAAAGCGAAGTCTTTCTAAATTTGCATTTTAGTTCTTTTCCGTGAGTATCCTGGGGAAGGAGGTGAAGAAGTGGGAGTTTGCCGTAAACAAAGCCTTCTTATCCACAATATCGTTGGTGCTTCTAACAGCTTGAATGTCGGTGCTTTCTTGTTTTTCTATTGGATGTATCTCTTCCTTCACTCCGCTAGTAACTATTGGAGACTTCTATGGTATGGAAAAGGTTTCACATGGATCAAACGAAACAATAATTCGTATACCTTGATGTCGGTGAAATGCACATTATCCTTGAAAAGAAAATGGACCTTGAACAAGGCCAAACGTTGTGTTGTCTTCGAATCTATTTTTTCCATAGTAAACATTTGTGCACATATGATAAGTGTATCCTTTGTTCTCTTTTCTTAGAAGCATTCGATGTGTCTGAATTCCACTATATGTTCCACTATATGCTATGTTCCTATGATTGAAACAAGTAGGCCTTGTGTGTTTTTTCCATTTGGAAGTGATGGACACTATATGCTCTGTGCCTATGACTAAAGCAAGTAGGCCTTGTGTGGTTTTTATGTTTGGAAGTGAGGTCTTAAGTAGAGTGAGGAGCTCCATTCCTATATCCTTAGAGTATTGCTTATCATGGGCATGGTTGTAGCAACAAGGCATGTTAAGCTCATGATAGATATCTCACCTTTGGTGAAAGCATCTTCCAAACTTTCTCCATATGTCATGTCAATATGAGTTGATAATTCATGTGGGAGAGCAATAAGAACTTTATTTGGAGTGGAGAAAGATGGTGTCCCTTGTGGTGAAGATGTCTTGTTTTGGTGGGGGAGAGACCTTTGTAGAAATGGATTCTTCCTCTAAATTAGTGGATTTCGAATCCTCTTCCTACAATGCCCTATGCAATGTATCACTAGGCTCCACATTAGGAGAGCTAATGCCACCTTCTTGACTAGTATCCTAACTAGATGTCATATATGCCATCTGGCATGTCTTCGTTCCCTTTTGAATTGTGGTAGAAGCTTCTACTTCCGATTTGTTGGCGTTATGTATAGGATTCGTGTGTTTTGAACATGAGTCTTCTAAGTCCTTTTGAATGAGGTTGAAATTTCGAAGCATTTTGCTTGCTTATCTCCTTGAATGCATGACAAGCCATGTATACATGAAAGAGAATGGATAAGACTCCTTCAAGTAGTGTCTTTGGGTTGTCACGTTGGTTGTAGTCAATGTTTGTGGAGTCACCCAAATAAGGACGAGAGGATGTTGCCATGTTGTAATCGCCTTGGCGAGGACTATGCAATCACCACCCTTGCTAGGGTTGCCCAATTGGTGGAGACGGTAAAGAATGAGATTCTGCTCAGATATGAAGGATAGCACCTAATACTTGGAACTAGGTGATGAAGGGAAGGGTGGTTCATTCACCTAGAGGTCGAGGATGAGGCAATAGTGTCTCCAAAGGAGTAATGATTCCAATGATATAGCGAGGTGGGAGGGGTGTTGTCAAGTGATGGAGAAGGTCATGTTGGAAGTAGATGTGTGCCTTGAGGTAGAAAGGTCATCAGGTAATGGAGAATTTTCCAGAGAATGCTCATGAGTCACCTTGCCTTATTTGCTTGTAGGAATGGGTCATGCTTGGAGAGTTGCGCTTAGAGGAGATGGTTGCCAATGGAGTACGTACCAAGGTGTGTAAGGAAGTTGCCAAGGTTGGAAGGAAGGAGTAGGTGTGCATCTAGGGAAGATAGGCACATGGAGGAAAGGTTTCCATAGAATCGATAGAGATGCCAAAGATAAAGGTGGATGTAGATGGAGTTTTCCAAGAAGTCAAGTCGCCAGAGGAGGTAGAGAGTTGTAATCTAGGATGGAGTCTCCCATGGGAGGAGGTGTGCTTAATGAGCAAGTTCTAGTGCAACTTGTAGTTGCCAAAAGGAGACATGGAGGATGATGGGCATGAAGCATTGGAGGTGTCATCCTATAGATGGGAGGGGAGGAAAAGTTGTTAAAATAAATGGATGATGTGGCTTGATATTGCTCTAAACTAAGCACCCATCTTTAAGGCATTAAAAACATAGTCTCATACTTGGCATTATAATAGGGGCACCCAATTGAAGTGTACACTCATGCATGAAGGTTTCACCTAATCTTTTGTGTCAAACCACCTCGTTGCTTCTAGACATATCTAGGTGCCCAAAAGTTAGTCACTCCCACCTTGTGATACCAAACATCACCCTTGCTCTCCTCCTTGTCATGGACACAAAGGAAACCATCTCCAACCTTACATTCCATATCACTTTCTATATCTCATGATTGATTCAGAATTTGGAGAAACCAATGCTTCCATTGTGTCTGAAACGTGCCAAAATCCCAAGATCGACTATCTATTTGCTGAATTCTGACACCTAGAGGTCTTGTTTCTAGTTAATGATATCATCGATGATATCATCAACTCATAATCGCCCTTGAACCACCCTTGGAAAACCTATATAAGGAGGGGTCGTCCATATACATACTCAATCTTGCCAATGCTAGTCTTGGGAGCTCAAGGAGCCATGACCTCCAAGTAAGTACTTTCCAAGTTCCAGTTCCAGGTCTTGTCTTGATCTATGTTCTAGTCTTGTCTAGTATAGTTCTTGGACATCCTGTCTGGTCCTCTTGTAATCTCGCAATACGAGATCTTGTCCCTATGTGGATGTTCTTGTAATCAAAAGTATATCTCTAAAATCTTTTCTAGTATAGTCAGAGAGCACAATCTAGGGCTTGCTCGAGTTAGACGTCTGCGAAAGAATGCGAACAACACAAGGAAGAACGAGAAGCTTGGGGCATAACGCACAATACAGAATGTATTACCACTAGAATGTACAAAGATAAGTAACCCGTTAGGGCTATAGGCATATATACAAGACGGGGGAAAAAACATCCTAAAGAGGGAAAAAAGTGCTCTGACGGTCCTAGTGTGTTCACATATATCACTACCTAAATATATTAACAAATCCCTCCTGGGAGTGATGCGGTGAACAAGGAGATGGCACTCATGTATAAGGAAGTGCCAAGCTATGTGGAATCAATCCAGAAAAGGAAGTAAGCCCAAAGCTTTGCGGAAAGCTTCAAACTTCTCCATAGGCAGAGCCTTTGTGAAAAGGTCTGCAATGTTCTCCTGCATGGGCACATATGCCAAGCTGATCTCTCCAGCAAAGAACCTGTCCTTGACATAATGATGATGCATCTCAATGTGCTTAGTGCAAGCATGGAACATAGGGTTCCTCGCAATTGCCAATGTGATCTGACTGTCAGTGAAGATGGTGGTGGCAGAAGACTGACTAACACCCAAATCAGCCATAAGGCATCTGAGCCACACACACTCAACAATCGCTATGAAATCTTCCCTATACTTAGCCTCACAACTGGAAGTGGCCAGAGTAGGAAGCTTCTTGCTCAACCAAGATATACATGAGCTACCAAGCATGAAGCAAAAGCCACTAGTGTACACATGAGTGTCATAGCAACCAGGCTAATCAGAGTCGGAAAAAGCATGTAAATCTAGCGGTAGTGATCCCCCCTTGGGATAAAACAATCTAAGTAGATGGGTACCACTCAAGTAGCGAAAGATGTGCTTAACCACCTGCCAATGCTTGACATCAATTTGATCTCTCTCATCAACAAGTGCATCATGTAAATTTGCATCAGAAATAGAATGATCTGCATCATCACATGAAATCTGTAAGGTTGGGAAGTTGCCTCATTAGGATCAGCACTAGATTGTCCACTTGTAAAAAGAGGCAGCAAAGTATCATACATGTCTTTGGAGCTTACATATGTCTCTTTCGTACATGAAAGTAAAGGGTGAATAGCATCTTCCACAAAAATAATATCACGGCTAACCAAAAATGCGTTTACTTTGTGGATGATACAGACAATAGCCTTTGCTTTCAAAACTATACCCAACAAAAATACATTTTACTGCTTTATCATCCAATTTCCTACGATGTTGTTCAAGCACTAATGCAATGTCAGACAACCAAAAACACGCAGATGAGCAAGAGATGGCTTGCGACCATGCCAAGCCTCATATGGAGTGATAGATTGTAGTGCTTTAGTGGGACACCTGTTAAGTATGCACACATAATAGCCTCAAGCTGGAAACTATGTGGTAAAGCCTGACCCTTGACCATAAACCTCGCCATCTCCATGAGTGACTTGTTCTTCTGTTTAGCAACTCCATTCGATTGAGGTGTATATGGCACTGTACATTGATGTTTTATCTCACATTCAACAAGAAATGCATTAAAGTCAGAAGACATATATTCCCGCCTCGATCAGAATGGAGGGTGTCCACCTTAATGCTGATAGATTTTCAGCCAAAACCAAAAGTTGTTTGAAACACATAAACACTTTGTACTTTGCTTTGAGTGGATATACCCATGGATGCCTTGAAAAATCATCAATGAAAGTCACAAAGTAAACATTGTTTCCAAAAGAAGGTGTCTGCATAGGACCACAGACATCACTATGTAGAAGTTGCAATTTTTTAGTAGCTCAAATTGAACCATTTTTTGGGAAGGATGAACGTTGCATTTTGCCAAAAATACAACCTTCACAAACATGTTTGTCGGGCATCTCAAGCTTGGGCAAAGAGGGCACCATTTCAGATTTCTGCAGGTGTAGCAAACTAGCAAAATTCAAATGACCGACGCATGCATGCCAAAGCTTTGCATTTGACATAGCCTGAGAATCATGTAATGCACATGCTGAATCATTCACGGATTTTTCATAGTCTATGAGCTTATACAACCCATGACATAAAATGCGAGAAGCAATAATCAGGTCACGATTGAACTCTACATCAACTCCCATGACAAGATAAGAGGAGTTGTTGGCGCATGTGGCAGTATTCCCTATAGGGGAAGGCTCAAGTGAAGTGAAGAAACTATGCTGCAAGGTAATATGTTTGGTTGCCCCACTATCAAAATACCAAACATTTGAGTCTACTGTAGACATACACTGCTCTTGAGAAGATGGATCAAAACTACAAATAGCAGTAAACTCCCATTCTTCATTCTACATAAGATTTGCAGACTCTATTTTTGGTGTAGAGGCCTCTACAACAACCATTCCAGCCTCTTTTTTCTTTGCCTGTTTTGCAGTCAATTTCGGACAATTCTTTATGATATGATTGTTTCCTTTACAATACTTACAAAAGAATTTTTGCTTTTCTGCTTTCTTATCATCTTTGTCTTCCTTCTTCAAATGTGCAATATTTGTAGATTTTTGCTTACAAGTCGATGAGCTCCATTTACCTTTGCCCTTCTCACTAGCGAGGAAATCTTGATCTGCAACACACATAATGGACCTATTTTGCTTATACTGATCTTCTTGCAACCGAACAAAGACTAACTCCTCAAATGTTAAGCCATTTGGATTGCCTTTTATCGAAGAATAGAAGCAAAACTCTCGTATGAATCGGGAAGACCATTCAAAATAGTCTGCACAAGTGAACTGTCAAGCAAGACTTCATCAGCAAAAATTAATTATTCCTTCGAATCCTTGATCTTTGTTAGAAAGCTATCCATAGAATCACCTTTATTCATATGCTCACTCTCCAACTATTTTTGGAGGTAAGCAACACGAGCTTCATTCCTAACTTGGTACAATGTGGTAAGTATATCCCAAGCATCCTTAGCTATTCTACAAGAGCAAATGTGAGGAATAATAGCACGTTTGGCACACAAGGCTATCAATGCATGTGTCTAAGCATCTCTACCATGCCAACAAATTTGCTCTATAGTAGATGCAATAGAAATTGCAACGCGAACAAGAACATGAAGAATATCATCATGTTCAACGTCATCTACATTAGCTTCGGTACCTGTATTTGCAAGTGTAATAGGACGTTTTTCAACATCCTGCACAATATTCCACAGTCCTTTTGTGACCAATACATGAAACATCATATAAGCCCTCAATGAGTAATTCGTACCATCCAACTTATCCTCAATAACCAACCTACGGAATACATCACTGCTTTCAGTCATGGCCATTGACTAAAATACCTTGATGGAGAAAAATGATTGTTTCTAAAAAAGTTGAACATAACTACCATGAAAAGTTCTGCTAAACATGTAGCAGACTTTGAGATGCCTATATTGGCGAACCGAAGCCTATATATATATCTTTCGCACAAAAAGAGGAAATAGCCTACAGAAGCATTATGATAGTGCGTTTGGAGGCCGAAACGAGCTCAGATCACGATTTCGGCACGACACAACAAAGTTATTTTGATCTCCTAATCACTTTGAGTATGCTCACCAAATTTCATGCGATTTCGAGACTGTGACCAGAGAGGTGTTGAGGATGCCCTAGTTGAAGCGACAACCTATTTTGATATGAATTGTTGGAGTTAGACTTCTGCGGAGGCACATGAACAACACAAGGAAGAAGGAGAAGCTTGGAGCACAACACACAATACAGAATGTGTTACCACTAGAATGTACAAAGATAAGTAACACATTAGGGCTATAGGCGTATATACAAGGTGGGGGAAAAAAACCTCCTAAAGAGGGAAAAAAGTGCCCCGGCATTCCTAGTGTGTTCACATATATCACTACCTAAATATATCAACAGTGCTCCCCTAACACTCCCATATGTCACCCATTACACATTGGGGCCTCCCAAAGAAGGGGTAAGTCATCGATGTCACCCTAAGAAGGTGCCTAAGGGGTGGTTTCGCCTTTAGATTGTGGACGTAGCCAATTATTGCTCCTAAGTTCCGGCCCAAGGAGGTTTTCCCAATGTGATATCATGCTTAGAAACTCACTCTAGCCACTCATTATTGCCATTATTTTCTATCGAGGTCCAAGGTCATACATCTTAGCTAAGGTGTAGGCTAAGTGATCACCCTCATCCCATAGGTTGCCCCAAAATACTCGTCTTTGCCATACCCTAGATGCTTGCCTACCTTGGATCAAGTCTCCTAGATAGTCATCCTAGGTACCTGTATGAGTCCTTCTCTAAGTGTGTCACCCTAGCTCAACTTATCATTGGGTCATGCCAAAGTTGATCATCCTAGCTTGAGTCACCCCAAAGTGTTGCTCTCACCCAAGGTTGGTCTCCCTCGCCCTCATCCAATAATGGGTGTAGCCAGGTGGTTACCTTTGCCCAACCAAGTGTATATTAGATTGGTTGCTCTTGTCTGTTTAGGGTAGGTTGCCCTGGTAGTTTCCAACCATTGGGTTTTGTTGTGTTGTTCATGGATCCAAGAAGCTCTAACTCATCTAACTATAAGACCTTGACTTGCTCAACCAGGCTCACCCTCATGTAGGTGTCACTTGCTTCTATCAAGTAGGTGATAGGATGGAGTGGGGATGCCAAGACATGTCCAGATGCTTCATACATGGTTGCCATAAGGAAATTTTTAGGATGGGAATTGTAATAAGAGAGTAGAGTAAGACTGCTTGAGGGAGAGAAGGTCGCCCTAGGTGGAGTTTGATGGTATCACCCAAGGAGAATGGATGGAGGGGGGTTGTCCGAGGAAGAGTAAGAAATAGGGAGAGTTGGGAGATATTGATGAGATAATAGGAGAAGAATTTCAAAAGGAGGTTGCCCTTTGAAGAATATAGAAAGTAGTTGATGAGAAGTGGAGGGAGACTACTCAAGGAAATAGTGGATTTATTGTGGGATATAGACTTACAAGGAGATAGTGGAAAATGGATGCCCAAAATGAGAAGGTAGTAGTTCAATAAAGAGGGTGGAGGGAGTCACTCAAGGAGATATTGGACTCTAAAGAGATAGTGGGAAGAGGTTGCGTAAGATGGAACTAGGAAGTGTTCACCAAGAAAATAGGAGGGAGATTGCATTAGGAGATCGTGTGGACATAGTGGTAAAGGGATTCCATGGATATTGTTGAATGAGGATGTGTCTATAGAATGCAAGAGAAAGTATGGAGTTGCCTAGGTCTAGAGGTTGGTTGAGGTGAGGTTGCCTATGATAGTAGAAGGATGGAAGGAGAAGCAGGGAGTCACCCAAGAATAAGGGGGTAATATAAGATGAAGTTGTATGGAAAACAATGAGTTGCCTTGGTATTTAGGTGGACTAGAAGAGGTTGCCCAAGGAATAGTAAGAGGAGATGAGGTTGCCTGAGGGATAGTAAGAGGATAAAACATAGGTGGTAAGAGAAATGGAGAGGGATTTTGCTTTGTTTAGAGGAATATTGAAGGATAGAAAATGCCTAGCAATGCCCTTAAGTAGGATAGACCTATAGTGGGCTAATGAAAATTTGATGGAGGGGGGATCGGAGTATAGATAGCTTTGTGTGGATGTTTGCTTCTATCTTGCAATTTTTTATTGAATTGTATTGTGTGTATTACAAAACATATGCAAAAAAATATTGAGAAACTTTGCAGAAGCTTATATACAAGTTGTTGAGGGAATCAAGAGTAGCTAGTGAGAGGGCTATGCATAGAGCCTTATCTTTGACATGTTGATTTGTGGATTATTTTTGTCCATCAAGGATTGTAGCACATAAAATTCCATGAGGAAGGAATTTCAAACATTTGGAATGGGCTTGTCCACCTTGCCAAAACTTTTGGTTGCTCTTCTTTTTGAATATCCATGGGTGGTATAGGACAATAGATACTTTTTCTTTATCTTTGATGTCCGTAAGTTTGCATCATGAGGACTCTTTCACTTCCCTTGAACCTATGTGAGATTTTCATTCACAACTTTGTCTTTTCCTTCAGAAGTTGTGAGATTGAAATAGTGAAGCAGATGAAGAAATTCAGGGTAGACAGTGTTGGTGGGTTTACATCGACAAAGTTTGAAGATTTCAACGAGTAAAGGAACCAAGCATTAATTCATAATGGCACATAGCCCTCAACAAAGCGATATTCTAGAATGTCAAAAAAATTTATTGTCTATATCTAGAATCAAGGTTACACAAAGGCACTTGATGGAAAGACTCACAAGAGGCCTACACTAGTAAAAAGCAATGTGTTTCGCATTTCAAAGTATTTGGAAGTGAATGTTATGTACTTGTTCTAGATAGGAAGAGAAACAAGCTTCAACAAAAAAGCATCAAATGTATTTGCTTAGGGTACAACAAGGAGAAGAAGTCTTATAAACTTTATGATATTGAGGCTGAAAAGATCATGGAGAGTAGTGATGTGTTGTTTAAGGAGGAGAAGCCATATGCAGTGGAGGAGGAAAAGAGAGCTTCTAGTTTATCATTAGGTGAAGGGCAATCTACTATGAACTTGGCCCAAGAGCTATCCCTTCTATGCAAGAGAAGGAAGCGTCATCTTCAAATGATGAGTTTAAAAGTATCCAACCTGTTGTCACCCAAGAAAAAATTCCATTGCCATGTTGGGAGAGGTAGCTCTATGATTATGAAAACCCCATCCCAAATGTTGATATATTTAAGTAGTGGTGTGTGTGAACACACTAGGATTGTCATGGCATGTTTTTCCCTCTTTAGGAGGTGTTTTTCCCCCGCTTGTATATACGTTTATAACCCTAGTGGATCACTTATCTTTGTACTCTCTTGGTTATACATTCAGTATTGTGTGTTATGCTCCAAGCTTCTTCTTCTTCTTCTTCTTCCTTGTTGTTCGCATACTTTCAAAGACCTCAAACTCCAACAATTGATATTAGAGCAGCAGATTGCCGCTTCAACTAGGGCATCTTCAACACCCCTCCGATTATAGTCTCAAAATCGCACAAAAATTGATGGGCATACTCAGTGTGATTAGGAGTTCAAAATAGCTTCACTATGTGGTGTCAAAATCACGATCTAAGCTCGTTTCGACCTATGAACACAGTATTGCAGTGCTTATGCAGAAAATTTTGTCTTTTTGTGCCAAAGATATATATAGGTTTTAGTTCTTCAGTATAAGCTCCTCAAAGTCTACTATAAGTTTAGCAAAACTCAATAGGGTAGTTCTATTCAACTATTTGAGATACAATCTTTTTTTTTGCATCAAGGTATTTTAGTAAGAAGCCATGGCTGAAAGCAGTGATGGATTTTATATGTTGGTTGTTGATGATAAGTTGGATGGTACCAATTACCCATTATGGGCTTATATGATGCATCATATATTGGTTGCAAAAGGACTGTGGTGAAGGGTGTTGAAAAGCGTCCTATTACACATGCAAATACAGTTATTGAAGGTGATGCTAATGGCATTGAAGATGATGATATTCTTCACATTCATGTTCATGTTGCAGTTTCTGCAACACCTACTGTAGAGCAACTTCGTTGGGATGGAAAATATGCTCAAGCACATGTATTGATAGCCTTGTCTGTCAAACGTGCCATTATTCCTCACATTTGCTCTTGCAAAATAGCAAAGGATGTTAGGATACACTTATCACTTTATACCAGGCAAGGAATGAGGCTCGTGTTGCTTACCTCCGAAAACAGTTAGAGAGAGCACATGAATGAAGGAGATTCCATGGACATTTTTTTGACAAAGATCAAAGATTTGAAGGAGCAATTGATTTCTACTAATGAAATCTTAACTAACAGTTCACTTGTGCAGACTCTTCTGAATGGTCTTCCATATTCATATCAGAGTTTTGCTTCTACTCTTCGATTGATGATGAACGACAATCTAAATGCCTTAACATTTGAGAAGTTAGTCTCTGTTTTTTTGCAGGAAGATTAGTCTAGGTAGAACAAGTCCATTATGCATGTTGCAAATCAAGCTTTCTTGGCTAATTAGAAGGGCAAAAGTAAATGGAGCTCATCTACTATTAAGCAAAAATCTCCTAATTCTACACAATCAAAGAAGGATGACAGAGACGAGAAGAAAATAGAAAAGTTGAAATTGTTTTGCAAATAATGTAAAGGAAATGATCATGTCATAAAGAGTTGTCCAAAACTCATTACAAAAGAGGCAAAGAAAAAAGAGGTTGGAATGGTTGTTGCAGAAGCCTCTACATCCAAATCACAGTCTGCAAATCTTGTGTAGAATGAAGAATGGGCGTTTACTACTTTTTGCAGTTATGACCTATCTTCTCATGAATAGTGTATGTCTGCAATAGACTTGTTTGGTACTTTGATAGTGGTATTTTGATAGTAGGGCAACCAAACATATTACCTTGAAGCACAATTTCTTCACTTCACTTTAGCCTGCCCCTACATCGAATACTATCACATGTGCCAATAAATCCTTCTATCCTGTCATGGGAGTTGGTAAGATCATTCTGACTACTGCTGATGGTAGTTCTTTTACATTGTTGGATGCTTTATTTGTGCCATGGATCAAGAAAAATATGTTATCCGTTTTAGAATTAGCCAAGATCAGCTTGGTTGTGAAATTTGTTGATGACAGATGTATAGTTCATGATTTGTCAAATGGTGACATCATTATTTCTTTTGGCATTTTATGTTGTGGGCTATATAAGCTCATAGATTATGCAGAATCTGTGAACGATTCAGCATGTGAAGTTCAAGATTTTGAGGCTATGTCAGATGCAAAGCTTTTGCATGCACACTTTGGTCATCTAAATTTTGCTAGTTTTGTTATGCCTACATAAATCTGAAATGGTGTCCTCTGTGCCCAAACTTGAGGCACCTAGTAAACATGTCTGTGAAGGCTGTATTTTGGGCAAAATGCGACATTCCTCCTTTCCAAAATATGGTTTAGTAAGAGCTACTAAAAAATAATAGCTTGTTCATAGTGATATTTGTGGTCCTATGCAAAACACCTTCTTTTGGGAACTATCTTTACTTTGTGACTTTCATTGATGATTGTCCCACGCATACATGGGTATATCCATTGAAAGCAAAACTCAAAGTTTTTATGTGCTTCAAATAGTTTTTGGTTTTGGCTAAAAATTTGTTAGCATGTAAAATAGGCACCCTCTGTTCTGATCGAGGGGGGAAATATATATCTTCTGTTTTTATGCATTTCTGGATGAACATGGGATAAAACATCAGTGTATAGTGCCATATTCACCTCAGCAAAATGGATTTGTTGAAAAGAAGAACAGATCACTCATGGAGATGGTGAGGTGTATGGTCAAGAGTTAGGCTTTACCACATAGTTTTTGGCTTGAGGTTGTTATGTGTGCAATGTATGTACGTAATATGTGTCCCATTAAAGCATTCTAGTCTATCACTCCATATGAGGCTTGGCATGGTCGCAAGCCATCTGTTGCTCACCTTTGTGTCTTTGGTTGTTTGGCATATATATTAGTGTTTGAACAACAATGAAGGATATTGGATGATAAAGTAGTAAAATGTACTTTTGTTGGGTACATTTTCAAAAGCAAAGACTATTGTCGGTATCATCCATCGAGTAAATGCATTTTGGTTAGTAGTGATGGTTTTGTGGAAGATGCAATTATGCCATTACTTTCATGTACTAAGGAGACATCACTTAGCTCCAAAGATGTGCATGACACTTTGCTGCCTTTTTTTACAGGTGGATAGTCTAGTGTTGGTCCAAATGAGGCAATTTCTCAGCCTTTGCAGGTTCCACATAATGATGTGGATCATTTCATTTCTGATGCAGATTTACATGATGCACTTGTTGATGAGAGGTCTGATATAGAGGAGGCAAAAATTATGCCTAAAAGGTTGGTGCAACTGTAAGACAATAGTTACACAATATAACACAGGAGCAATAGCAGAGAAGATAACAGATATAGGAGAATCTCAACAATTTTCTACTAGCAGCAAGTACAAGATGATGGCGTTGTCCACTCGTGCGCTCTCAAGGTAGAGCTTAAATGGTGATCTAGACAACTCTAGATAGGGGGATACAAGGTAGAGGTATGCTGGCTCAATTCAATGTCTCAGGTAGTGCAGAAGTCACGTATATATAGGATCATGGGTGGCCTTCCATGGACGGCTATACATGGGCGGTAGAGCGTGGGCAGCCACCGCCCGCGTAATTGCCATACACGGCTTAGACCGGTTGAACCGACCTAACAAATATAAATGATTTTTGACTCCGATAGGGAATATTCCATGGAATATTCCCTTTACCGTTGCGTCGGGGGAGCTGGCCCCCTAGGACCCCCCCCAGCCAGGGGGCTCGCTGGCCCCCTTGGACCCCCCACCCCGGGCTAGTCACAGCTGCCCTGAGACCCCACAATTGGGGACCCTGGTAACTCCCTTTCCTTACAATACCTTACATGGTCCAATATGACCTTCATCCAACATACAAGTTGGGATTCCCATCAATTGGGTAATGCATGCTTGGCTTCTCCTCATAATGGGGGCCTTACAAAATGTGCATACAATCATGAGGGGTAGACATTGATCATATACTAACACCCCCCCTCAATGTTTACTGATGATAAATCAAGTAGGTCTCGGTCCTATGCCCATCTGTTGAAGATGCCTATTGAGCTGCTCTCTTCCAAGTGCTTTAGTGAATATGTCAGCACAATTTGCCTCTATTGGGCAATATTCTAGCTCCACAATTTCATCTTCAATTAGCTCACGAATGTAATGGTATTTTACTTCTATGTGCTTGGTGCGAGCATGAAATACTCGGTTCTTTGCAATAGCCATACAACTTTGATTATCACACTTGAGTACAATCGCTATATTTGATGGAAAGCCTAGATCTGCAAGAATTCTCCTTAACCAGACTGCCTCACAAGAAGCAAAACAAGCTGGTTTGTACTCTGCTTCAGTGGAGGAGAGTGCGAGAGTTGGTTGCTTCCTACTTACCCAAGAAAATATTCCTGAACCCAGTGAGAAACAATATCCAGAAACTGATTTTCTAGAATCACAATCTCCAACCCAATCTGAATCACAGTATCCTTGAAGTGTATCACCTATGGTATACAAAATACCAAAATCCAAGCAATATACCTTAGAATTCGCATTCCAACATTCCAGTGACTCTCTTTAGGTTTGTTGGAAAGCCTGCTTAACACTCCAACAACATAGCAAATGTCTGGTCTAGTGTTGCACAAAAAAATAAGACTTCAAACGAGCTTCCTATACTTCTTAGCATCTACATCAGGCATGTTATCATCCATAGATTGCTTATGATTTACCTCTTCAGGTGTGCTAGCTGGTCTGCAGTCCATCATTCCAAATGCCTTGAGAATTTCTTTGGCATATTTTTGTTGTGGGATGAAAATGCCATCCTTCCTTTGCCATACTTCAATTCCCAGACAAAAATGGAGTAGACCTAAGTCTGTCATTTCAAACTCAGTTCCCAAGCTGATCTGAGTTTGATTGATGAGTTCCTGATGATCTCCTCTAATGATCAAATCATCTACATATACAATGACAACAACTAGCTTGCTATCCCTTTTCATTACATACAAGTTAGCATCAGAAGTACTTCTTTCAAAACCTATCAAACGTGGAAATCTAGGATTTCCAATTTCCTCATGAGCAAGGGCGTTTTTAGACTTTCCAATGGAACTAATGGAAAGTTTTATGTAGATAAAGTGACACTCACTAAGAATCAAAATACGATTGTAAATGAATTTTAGCAAAGATATATGAGAGTTATTTTCATCCATTCTCAACGTAGGCAATGCCATGATTGGGATGATATCTTTAGCACCACTAAATGGTTGAACATTATCTATTTACACAAAAAGCAACACTTAAATCTGTTGACACTAATACTTTCTCCATCGAAAGCTTCAAATTTGGTTTTTTTAAGGAGATAAAGATCACTCGAATTAAACACTCTATGAAGAAATCTGCATTGGAAGGTAGTATACCAAAGTCACTAGGTAAAGATAATGATGGAGATTGCTACTTTTGGTACTGATTATGTCAGAATCTTGTCCTTTTTGACTAGATTTTTTCAAGAGTTTTGGAAATTTGAACCTTCCTTTGCCATACTTGTTGCACCTTGCTTGATGAAGAGATCGATTGAGTTGGAGCCTTAAGAGAGGTGTGTCTGTGCGTGTGTAGAAGGGAGAAAAGATCATCAAGATAAGGCCCTTCACTTCATCTTAATACCACATAAAAGTTTTGAGCTCCATTGTATGCCTATAGAAGGCCCATATAAGCCTTGTCACTTGAAGATGGGATGCATCCTTCCTTGACTCATGTATTTGAGAGAGGGAGTCTCCATCCTTCTTCACCCATCATGTTGAATTGGGGGTGCCTTCTCCCTTATCTTGGACTCCTACTTCTTTAGGGCAACATCCAAATGAGGGGGATGGAAGAGGGAGAGGGAAGGAGGGGATTTCTTCCTTTTTCAAGGGGATATGAAGAGGTTGAGAATTAGATTTGGGTACCAAAATTAGAGGAGTGCGTTAAATGTAGATTGGTTCCTAAACTAACTTGAACTATTCCTCTTAACTTCCACCACTTTATTCTTCAAAAAGAGGCTTTTTTTTTTCCTTCTTCCTCTTCTTCTTCTCCTTCATCATCTCCTAGAAACACTTTTGAGAGTCTTCCTCTTAAATTTCATCACTATCTTCTCAAAAAGAACCTTTTTTTTTCCTTCTTCTTCTTCTTCTTCTTTTTCTTCTTCGTCTTCTTCTTCTTCTTCTTCTTCTTCTTCTTCTTCTTCTTCTTCTTCTTCTTCTTCTTCTTCTTCTTCTTCTTCTTCTTCTTCTTCTTCTTCTTCTTCTTCTTCTTCTTCTTCTTCTTCTTCTTCATTGTCATCTTCTAGAGACACTTTTGAGAGTCTTCTTCTTAATGTTCATTAGTTTCTTCTTCAAAAAGAGCCTTTTTTTTCTCCCTTCTTCTTCTTCATCCTCTAGAGAAACTTTTGAGATGAATGAAACCCTCTTGCTCTTAACTTTCATCACTTTCTTCTTCAAAAAGAGCCTTTTTCTTTACTCCTCATCCTCCTCCTCCTCCTCCTCCTCCTCCTCCTCCTTCTTCTTCTTCTTCTTCTTCTTCTTCTTCTTCTTCTTCTTCTTCTTCTTCTTCTTCTTCTTCTTCTTCATCATCATCATCATCATCATCATCATCATCATCATCTTCTAGAGACACTTTTAAGATGGATGACACATTCTTCTTCTTCTTCTTCTTCTTATTATTATTATTATATATTATTATTCTTCTTCTTCGTCTTCTTCTTCTTTTTCTCCTTCTCCTCCTCCTTCTTCTTCTTCTTCTTCATCATCATCATCATCATCATCATCATCGTCATCATCATCATCATCATCATCTTCTAGAGAACTTAAATAGCTTGAAGAAGTGCCCTGATTCATGGTTCAACTTTTGACGCGGTTAAAAAATTTTGAGTTCTCATTTTGAAAGACATAAACTTCATTGCTTGAGTGGGTATATTTATAACGCTTCCTATCTTTTTCCTTGTCTTGCACATCAATTTTTCATCCAATATAGGTGAGATGGGTGCATGGGCTTTTGGATATATTGATGATCCCTAAAGAATGCCATCAACTTTTCATGCGATTTTAGTAAAGAACCCCCTGTGGAAGCTCCATCTCCTCGATCTTAAGGCTTATGTGCACCCCAAAGCCCCTTTCTTATAACCTAACCTTCCAATTCAAATTTCCAAGAATAAGACCTAGCCCAATTGAGCATATGCAGATGAACACTTCCTATTTGGATGCAAAAAATATGAAAGCGTATCTATAATGTAGTATGAGGAACGTCCTAGCAAGATATTCTCTTAATGGTGTCTATTCACATTAACGAGAGAAAATCACCTTAGGAACTTTTGGGAAGATAAAGTAGAATATGAGATTCTAAAATATGGAACTATAGTCAAAATACCTTTTAATTTTTTATAACGTACAATAAAAGTATTACTTTATAGATGTAATAATGTTAGTTGTGAAGAATTGAAAGCATCCTACAGTTGAAATCCTCCATCATCCAAATCAACACACACAATTAATCTCACACAATTAATCTCACACAATTATTAAACACTTACAAAGGCAAAAAGCACTCGTTATCAATTTTGCCATAACCACTATTCAACAAGGTTATACAATTAAAAAAAAAAAACGTTAAAAAAAGAGGAGTAAATATTCAATAAGACACTAAAAAAGAAGTTTATACAAAGCTTGCCTAAGTTTAGTGGAAAA
Organism: Ceratopteris richardii; assembly: GCA_020310875.1. Taxonomy (NCBI): domain Eukaryota; kingdom Viridiplantae; phylum Streptophyta; class Polypodiopsida; order Polypodiales; family Pteridaceae; genus Ceratopteris; species Ceratopteris richardii. The sequence goes on along the minus strand of CM035412.1, from coordinate 112,759,625 downwards.
ACTCCTGTCAAGCCACACCCAACCCAAGTGCAACTTCAAAAAAACATATCTTAAAATAAAAAATAACGTTCAAAATTGCAAAGCTCATTAGATCTTTCTAAAAGCAAATATAATAAAAGAAATTATGTTCATACACATTACCAACATAAAATACTAACATAAATATTCCACCACTTGATTGAACCAAGTTGGAGTAGAAGCCAACCTTACGTCTACATGCTTGGACCTCGAAGTTACATGGAAAAAAACTTTCATAAAACAGGCCTTTACATTTTTCTAATGTCTAAAGTGTGAATGTATAGGCAACATACATTTTCGACATTAGAAAAAGTATAAAGATTAAAGGTTAGGTTAATGTGTAGGAACAAAAGCCAAGATACTCACAATTATGCTCCTCACAATTATCAATGCACTCTAACTATTAATATCGATGGTGTGGAAAATCAACAGCAGCTATGAAGTTTCCCTATACTTAATCTCACAACTATAAGTGCTCAACATATCCCACTTTTTGCTCTAAAGAAGTTATGCATGCTGATATCACTCAAAAATCCAAATATGCTTTCTTTCTTGAGAGACCAAAAATCAAGTATTAGAATGTGTATCTCACAACTAATTCATATCCAACATCATGAAGGATCAATTTAAACAAAGAGCTCTAAGACCCATTCTTCGTTCTACAAGATTAGGAGACTGCATCTAAGAACCAAATGCATATGGAAGAACCATTCCAAAAGATGTTAACTTCTTTAGGAGTAGCTTGACATACTATTTTTTTCTTTTCTAGTTCCTTCCAACCTTCATCTTCTTTCGCTCATAAAGTGGCCTTGCAAAAGGTTAATCCTCACCATGCACAATGCTTTTTATTTTTCCTAGATTTTTCTTCTTGAAGCAAGACCAAAAACGATAGAGGATTGAGATTACTGTTAATCCTCGAACAAAGGGAGATGAAAAGAAATCTAATAAGAACTCTTCAAACCATTGAAAAAAGTGTGCACCAGTGATGAATTGTCTGGAAACAATTCATTCGTAGTGATTGATTTCTCTTCCAGTAGATTTGTCCCAAGGGCCTGCCAGATAGACATTGACACAGACATTGACTTTGGGCATGAAATGAAAATAAGAGGTGTCCCAGAAGAGTTCATCCGCGTGGCACTACAAGTTGAATGTAGCTCGTGTGGATTGCGTCTCTGAATCCATCTGAAAAGAAAAGAAAAAAATCTCCGACTATCGTCATGCTCATTTCTCTGAGAAAGAAGGAACACAAAAGAAAAGTGCGTTTTAAAGAAAATATCCCAGCCGAAATGGCTGATTTTTGCTTCCTGAAAAAGAAAAAGAAAAAAAAGGGCACTCTGGAGAAAATATCTGACACAAATACTTGAACTGTATACAGTTGACATGTAGCACACACCTCAGTCTCAACACTTGTGTCTGGCTAGCGATTTGGCTCAATGGCATCGTGCCCTTCTCTGTTGCCTACCCCTTCACTCAAAGCTTCATTTTCGCGAGGCACAACTCCTTCGTGCAAGAAATGGTCGGTTGACAGGTATCCGATTTCAACCTTGTTGGGTTTCTGGTTCGTCTCTTTTCTAGTTTCCACAGAAGTTCACTCTATTGGGGTCTTAGAATGCCTTGAATATCAATGCGAGAGAGCCCTTATTCTTGTGAAGATAACCGGGTGATTATAATTGACTGTTCTAGCCCCAGTCACATGTTTATGCACATGTGTTGTCCCTGTAAGGAGTCTGCCAATTCGTCTGGGATATAGTCAATGAAATTCGAGTTCTTTCATGCGTTTCAACGATGTTTCATGTGAAACCGGAGTTCTAAATACATGCTCCAACACCATGATCGACTGTTCATGTGTCTACGTGCTTTCATAATGCTCCTTTTTGCATGACATTAACAAGATAGCGTAAATGTTGCGTCTGTGTGCATTGATACAGTTGCTTCCATGTTAAATGAAGGCCTTGGCTCTGATACCAGCATATATATTTGTATTTTAGGATCAGTGCCCATAGCTCAAATCGTGGAAGCATGTCAACAGACGCCACCTGCAAGGATTACTACGAGATTCTTGGTGTCAGTGTGGATGCCTCATATGAAGAAATCCGCAGAGCATATCGTCTTTTGCAAAAGAAACATCATCCAGACATTGCTGGCCCTGAGGTATCTAACTCTTACTCATGCTTATACTAACAAAAATGAGTGGTTCCAAAGGTTGTATCCCTGGAGTTGTGGTTTGTGAAAACAGAATCAACAGGGGTCTTGTGACGTGATAAATGTGTGCGTGTACTTATGTAAATCATTTATATGTATTACTTCACTTGTTTGCGTTTCAAGGTACACGTTTTGATGTGCAAATGACGATTGTTTGCACCTCACTATCCACCTCAAGCTGTATTATTATTATTATTATTAAAAATTTTCCATGAAACGTGAGCACTCCTTTGCAGGTCATGCATGATGGTTAGTATGTGTATATGCATTGGTGACATGATTATTAGCATTGGTGAAGCAATCAGGCAGATGTAAGGAGTGGGCTTGTGATTTTCCTCTGGATGTTTGTGGTGCTTTTTTGCCCTGCGAGAAACACACATTTTGGTGGATTTTCTTTCATTGCTGCCTCCGTAATTGGCTGCTTCTCCCTCCATATTTAGTACAGCTACATCATTAATGTGCTGAGTTTTGTATCATTACATGCTGCTGTTTGTTGTGTGGGTCCACATTTATATTTTGATACTTGGTGATTATACCAGTGAACCCTACAAAAGATTTCTGTAACTGCCTGCATGATGTTAATGGATGATGACCACAACTATATTGCGGGGATTCTTGCAGTGGCGATGGGCATCTATGTATATATAGCAATAATTTTCGTAGTTATATTCAAACATGTGATTTTCTCAACATTACCTACTTATACAGATGCATCAGGATGGGCCTTGGTGGGAATTTAAGAGGTCACCCTTATTTTGCAGGGCACATACATACATGCATGATGTGTGAGTGCAATCAGCTCTACATTGATAAATTGTACATTATCTTTTGAATTATTTGAATCAGATGTCAGAGCACATCATATCTTAAGCTTCACAAAAGGTTAGGCATCTCAGCTTTGTCCACATCAAAATCAGGGTTTTTATGTTAGTGTTTTGGCAATGAAAGGTTTTCAACCAACAGGCATCAATTTTGGCCTCATATTATTGTGGCATATGCAGCAGCAAGATGAGTCTTCATATCTCAAGTTTAAGTGGATTTGACCTTGTATTCAGCCTTGAAATTTATTTTTTAACAAATGAGGTTTTATCCATTATTTAAGAGAAGTGCAGCTCATATGAGCTTGCATTACGTATAAGCAAGTTTTTACTATATTTAAAGCAAGGACAATTGTCAACTCAGGTGCACAGGTTAGTCAAAATCATCAAATGTAGCTTTTGTGGTAAATAATTCGTACCGAAAATAAATCAGCACCAAAGCTTGCTTTAAGTCAGTTTTTGGCGAATTTCTATCTATATAATGGATCCAAGGGCAGCACATCATGATAATTCAGTCTTATGTACTAGAGCTATCTCAAAGTAGTTATAAGCAGTTTGTTCTCAGTCTCTTTCAAGAGGGACAATCTACTTTAAGAGACAAGGAGCTTATAGTAGGACCTTAGCCTCAGCTTTTCAACCTTTGTCCTCAACCTCCATTTGTGGGTATTGTCAGCTCTCTGTTTCAGCCATAATTGGAGGAATCATTTCAGCATCCAGGCTTTACTTTCACAGAGTATTTCATGGAGCTTCAACCTCTATTTTGTAGGGTTTTTTAATTCAGCTTTAGGCCCATTTTAAGGCATACATTCTTAGCACATATTCAACTTTCTGAGTTTAAGCAGCTCTTGTAAGTTTAGCTTTTGCATCTGAAATTGACTTGTTGAAGAACTTTGTGCAGCATGGTAAAACTTCGCCACCAGCCGCAACACCATAAAGTATGTGTGTGTGGGCATGTAGATTACTTATGATGTGCCTCCAGAGGTTGCCTATCACACAACCAGCACAGGATGAGGACACAAAAGCTCCACCACCATTCTTTCAGATCTCTTTTATTCTTCTTCGCCAATGAAGTTGTCCGCTCGCACATGAAGAACACTTCCAAGGATGTGCTTGTGCTTTGATACCATGGAAAAAAAACAAAAGAAAAGAAAGAGAGAGGCAAAAGACAATTGAAGTTCGAATTAAGTTGAAAAGTCCTAGATAGTTACACTCCAATAAGTATCAATTTATGGTTAAATGGATGTTCAGTGTCTAAATAAAGTTTCTCATACTCTTAGGTGAGGGGATATCTTGCTTATATTAGTCACGATAGAGCTAAGTAGACCTATAAGCCATCCTTGGCTTATACAAAACTATAGTCGAGAAGAGAAGATTTTGAGGTATATTCCCTTAAGACCCACCAATTGCATCCAAGGGCCCACTTCGGGGGTTGCTTGCCTCCTATCCCCCACGCTAGGTGATGCTGAACTCTTTACTCCATGTAAACTAGATATAGGTTCTTTGCCTATCATCTCATAGCCATGCGTAATTACATCTAAAACAAGAAGCTCTTTATGGTGCCCACATGGCTCTCCTCATTTGAGGTCCTTACAATTTAGATACTTATACAAAGTACATTCGAGAGGTAGATATTTACTTCTAGCAAAAACATGCCTTACGTCTAATGTCCTTTCTTCTTTGCAGATCCATGTACTCAATGATCAATGCAAGAAAATGTTTGTGAACTAGAGCTTTTGATTTCCAAGTAGCATTTATGAGTAGAAAGCCTTCCAAAGCAATGAGACACTAAAGATAGTGCTCTTCCTTAATCATTGCTACCTTCATTATAGTGTCTTATCTAGAAATTGATCTGAATTCTTACTTTCTTGTAATGAAATAATTCTTTGTATTGGGTTATGCTCCTTAGAAATAAACTATTTTTATTTTTGGACATGGAATAGTAGATGGGCTCTACAATATGCAAGAAGATTCAATTGGTCAATTGCACCACTAAGCTTTTCATCAATCTTTCAGGAAACACAATGCCTTGGTGAAAGTTTAAGAAGCTTTGTGGGTAAAGAAATTAGCTGGCATTTTCAAAAGTACTCTATATCCTATATCGGAAGTTTCTAGAGATCTATTTCTATTTACAAAGCACTTAGCTCTATCAATCACATGAGCATCTTGGGTTTGGTTTTACTAAGCTTTGCTCGGACATTAGTTAACAAATCCAAAGCAAAAGGGTTTTACTTTTACGTTCCTATGGTGTTGTGAGCTGCTAGAGATAAAGGCCCCAAGGACTCTTCTTTCGTATATTTTGAGCCCTTCCATGTGATAGCTCTCTTCGAGATCTTTGCAGACATATTTTTATTATATTTTTTGGAGCCTAAATTGGGGAGATATAGACATTTACATTATTTTTATGACTTTTGGTTATTGGCTATGTGTGAACATTCCCAAATGACCTAAAAGTCACTTACCAATAAGATTTAGTCTCAAAACTCTCATAATTTGATTGGAACTTCTTGGACTTCAGCTTCTCCATCTTCTTTTCCAAATTTTTGTATAGGTTTCTCTCTCTATGGTCTCTCTCCTTACACAGAAGCCCACTCCCTTGGCATTTGGAGCAACCGAGCACACCACCACATAGCCTTGTGCAGCCTCTTTCAATTGCTATGAGAGGTTTGAGCTACCCCATTGTGACAAAGTTTCTCTAAATGCTTTTTTACCTTTGCCTATGCTAAGAGTAAGGCATTTTCTTGCATTTGGAAGAATTTCATCACGAAAAACCTTCATTTTTCATGATAAAGTGTTGTTTTTTGGAGGATTACTTCATCCCAAAACAAAGTTGAAGCAAATTTCGAGTTTTTTAGAGAGTTTTATCGTGGAGAACCTCTTCTATTGTGCTTCTTTTATTCCCATGTGTCATTTTCAACAACCGCATTGGTGGTTTTTCATTTATAGGGCTTTTGTTGTAGAAATTCTCCCTCATTTTAAGTGGGAGTACATGTATAAGGATTGGGGAAGTACTTGTTGGAAACTTATTACAACAGGTCATTTCTCTGACTTTATAAGTCATATTATTTCAAAAATTGAGGCTTTTGTGTAAACAAGAGGCCATTGATTATGTTTTGCATCTGTGTATGTCTTTTATGGTTAAAAACAACAAATTTGTTGTCAAAAGCAATGGACATAACGAATGACTAGTCAGAACAACAAAATATAGCACAACAACAAAATATAGCACAAGATAGAGCAACCCATCAATTATCCATACAACCCATCATACAGGCACAAGACAGTGACAACCCAATAGAGTCTATCTCCGCAACTTCCAGGTTTCCTCACACTAGTACCGACTAGTAGGTTTGCTAGTCCGAAATGAGCAAGGTAGACCTCTTAATTGTTACCACTAGCTCTGGGCCTTCAATCTCTTCCCTTAGATCTCTATCTTCAGTTATAGGTATCTCCTATCTTATCTGAAGTACATCGCATATCTTCTTCTTTTGAGGCTCCTTCCTTTTATAGGTGAGGGATAGGTTACAAGAGGGGAGGTCTGTTACATAAGATCCCTTACACGAGGGTAATGGGCAGTTAATGCACTAGGTAGTTTTAATTGTGAGCACTGCCAATACCAGACTTTGTCTTGTAGGATGAGTGGTCTGGGCCCACTTGGTCACCTTGCCAACTTTGTGCCTTGCCAGGACTTGTCTCTTGGTGAGTTTGGGAGTCTTGATCCCCCTTCCTAGCACTTGGGTGTCTTGGCGCCCAACTCCGGCCTTGGCGTCTAGCTTCGGAGCTTCCTTGAAAAATTTTAATTCTACATGTTGCCCGCCACTAGTGTCTCTCCGTCTCGGAGAGATAAATACATAATAATAAATGACTCAATTCATGAAGTCCCACTGGGCATGCCAAATTTTCACTTGTAGGCGGTGAAGTAGTGTGTAGGTAGAGGGAATGCAAAATGCACTACTCCTAGAGCATGCTAAATTAACATGCAGTTAACAACTAAAATACTAAAATACTAAAATACTAAGCACTTATCATCACTTCATTTTTATGCTTAGAAGGTAGACACAAAAATAATGGACATAACGACTGACGAGTCGGAACAACAAAATATAGCACAACAACAAAATGTAGCACAACAAGAAAATATAGCACAAGATAGAGCAACCCATCAAATATCCATACAACCCATCATATAGGCACAAGACAGTGACAACCCAATGCAGTCTATCTCATCAACCTCCAGGTTTCCTCACACTAACACCGACTAGTAGGTTTGCTGGTCCGAAATGAGCAAGGTAGATCTCTTAGTTGTTACCACTAGCTCTAGGCCTGTAGTCTCTCCCCTCAAATCTCTATCTTGCTATAGGTATCTCCTATCTTATTTGAAGTACATCGCATATCTTCTTCTCTTGAGGCTCCTTCCTTTTATAGGTGCAATTTTAATTGTCAACACCGCCACTACGAGACTTTGTCTTGTAGTGATGAGTGGTCTGTGTCCACTTGGCTGCCTTGTCAGTTCTGCCGCTGTCACCTTGTCAGAGCTTGTCTCTTGGTGAGTTTGGGCATCTTGGTGCCCCTTCCTAGCACTTGGGCGTCTTGGCATCCAACTCGAGCACCTGGGCATCTTGGCACCCAACTCCAGCACGTGGCCATCTTGGCACCCAACTCTGGACTTGGCACCCTGCTTCGGAATGGCCTTGAAAAATTTTAATTCTGCACACCCACTGAAATGCTTACGTACAAATAATCTGGGTGAGTTTAGGAGTGCTGAACTCAATAGATTTTGTGGAAATTTTGCTATCAAGAGGGAGCTAAGAGTCCTATACAGCCTCTCTTCTAATGGTGTGGTTGAAACGTATTACAGGACTTTATGTGAGAGGGTGAGATGCATGCTGTCCAGAGCTAATCTCCCTCATGGATTTTGGGGAGAGGCTTTGAAAACTATAGTTCATGTTTGCAATCGATCCCGTCACACGTTCTAAGGTGGCATTCTGGAAGAGGTATGGTCTGGCAAACCAACTTCATATGACCATGTACGCATCTTTGGTTGTGATGCTTTTGTGCATATAGGGTCTGAATTGAGAACCAAGTTAGATGCAAAGTCCATGAAAGGAATCTTCATGAGTTATGGAGAATGAATTGGGCTACAAAATATGGCTACCTCAACTCAAGAAGGTAACAATGATTGTGCCTCTAAAAGTGACCATAAAAAGGTCGAATTTTAGCATGTATAGCCACCTCTTAAATCTGATTTGACCCCTCAGGATGCTCCACATATGGCTGGAAATTACAATGAGCCAGCGGTTATTGAGCCAGATTATGTTGGACAGCAAATGAGGCTCCTGAAGGGCATATGCAGCTACCTATTCATGCTGAAAACAGGGCTGGAAATGATGTACGGAAGCCCATTAACAATGAGGAAGTTGATGTACCTCCTGATGTAGATCCATTGTCACAGAATGTGGATCATTGGGTAAGAAGATCTACACGTCCTAGGAGGCCTGTGAACAAATATGACCCCTCTATACATTACATTATGTTATCAAATGAGGGTGAGCCTCTCACTTATAAAGAGACAAAGCTATGTTAGCACAAGAAGAAGTGGGAGTTAGCCATGTAAGAAGAGAGAAAAGCTTTGCATGCTAATGATACTTGGGACTTGGTTGAGTTGCCCAAAGGTAGGAAGGCAAAGTTATTAATTATTCACTCCTCGTATGAGGCTCTTTGACTCTTGGCCCTTGGTGGAGCCCCCCACACACGTGGCGTGGGCTTGATGGTATGGAACACCATGCTCTTGAGGGAATTGCCACTTGCTTGGCTACAGATCTTGCTTTGGTTGTTGGTTTTTCCTTGTGTGTTTGTGATTGTGTTCTTTATCTTGAGTTCATAAGTTTGGACAACTCTGAACTTATGAAAGTATATATAGGCATCAAGTTAGGGTTTTTCGAATATGTGCTATTTCTTATTGTAAACTTAGCAGGAATCTTCCAATTTATCTTTACTTCATCTAAGACTTGTATATCTGATCTATGAAAGCAAAATCAGTTGAGATCACTAAATCTAGAGATTTTTATTTAGAAATCAGCTTCTTTCATGTTTATTACATTATGCTGGTTCTTGAAGATACCTAGGGTGCCTTGTTTTGTAATCTGTCTAGACATTGGTTCAAGACATTAACGTGAAGACAATTTGGAAGCAATTCATTACATTCTTCTTCAAGCATATTTGGTCTGTATGTTGATCTTGGATATTGAAAGATTAAGTGAGTATATAGTTGAATTTCTCTTTAAATCTAGTGCTTATTTAGCTCTCCATTTATCTCTGTTTCCTACAAAGGTTACAAGTAAGGGAACCCAGTTTCTTTCATTCACTCAAGTGTCCTTCATTAACTCAAGTGTCCCTCTTGCTCAAGATTAACGGTAATTTTAATATACAGGGCCATGAAATCACCTTGTTACTCAATGAAGCATATCAGACTCTGACAAGCAGTGAATTGCGGCATGCATACAGATTCTCGTCCTCCAGGAATAACAATACTTCCGGTGAGAACAAAGGAACATTTTATACTGGCTATGCTTACAGCGCTTGGAATGGACCTGATCGTTCTCAGGCCATCTTTGTGGATGAGAATTCCTGTATAGGTATTATCCCTGTGACCTCCCTCTCTTTCTATCTTTCTCTCTCTCAGGTTATGTGTGTGTTTTTAATACTTTGTATTCATGTTATTTGATCAATCAGATGATTGAGCCTTGATACTTCTGGTTTTGAATCCTGCATTATTTTTTCGATTGCCATCAGCTTTTTACTAGCAAAGGAAAATCGTAACTTATGAATCAGCGATTCTAAGAATGGAAAAAATGAATCACTTGTGATTCTGTATGTTCTGAGATCTTAGAAAGAGGCATGCTTCTAATTGCTCTGTGCATGTAATAAAAAAATTGTAATGCAGATTATGTACCCATTTGTATATGTGGAGGATGCATTGCTATGTGAGAGCATATGCATACATAGTTACCTACTTTTACATCAGCCGTTGCTTACCGATTGAGAATTGGGTCAATACCATGTGGTGGATCTGATGGCTATGTTGTTCAAACTCTTTCAAATGTAGCAGATTGTTGTGTTTATCTTTTTAATATTGATTTCAGAAGAAGATAGAGAAAGCTATCTGATCTACGCATCACCGTTTTCTTGTGGTTCATTAGACATGATTAGTCTTAGATTCAAATGTAATAAGATTTTGATCGTATCTTTTTGTTTATCGATAATTTTTCTTTTAGTACGGGCATATTTATCAAGGAAAAACGTAGCATAAAGGTAATTATCCTTCCTCTGGATATGGTATTCATGAGGTCAAATCCCAATCCATATATTTTTTTAATGCTCCAATCAGCCTATTATTTTCTTCAGCATCTAAATTTTTTTAGAAAGTTCTCACCATCGATATTTTCTTGTGCATTACCTCTCTCTCTAAATATCATTGCATAATGTTTATCATAATTTGTTAGTCAAACCACTGCAAAAGTACATACATAACCAGAGATCTTTAAGCCAAGTCGCTTCATATCAACTTGAACAGAGTCAAATATAGACAACCTCTTTTAGCTCTGTTCTCAGCCCATGACCATGCAAACATGTGTGAGTGTGAGAGTGTGTGTGTGTGTGAGAGAGAGAGAGAGAAAGAAAGAAAGAAAGAAAGAAAGTCATATTAACGTCTTCTGGAGGCCAAACTTGGCCTATGAGACAAAACCATGTACAAGTGTAGTAACCCTAAGTAGGGGATGAAATGAAATAAAAGGTATATCCCGACACAAAGATAGATATAAAGCTGGAAAAGGATGGGGAGATGTGGCTCTGACTCCGCAGATAGTGGCCACCTAATACATGGGGGACATGTGAGTAAATCACCCTAGCTACCGGTGAATAGGGTGGAGGTGGGTGTAGTATGTGGTACATCGGGGGTGGTCTGAGTGCCTCCTGAAGGAAGACAACCCATGGGGTGGTGGTGCGCCTATGCTCCATCATGTGGTCGTAGGCTGTCCCGATGCATGAGATATCCTCCTGATATAGTCGTGGTCGATGATATCTGCCCATGCGTGGTCGGCGCCGCGCTCTCTGTGCTGCTGCCTGGTGGAGCGTGAGCCCTATAGATGGACCTCTCTGATGTAGCTCAGCTCGCTGAAAAAACTGGGTAATGGTCTGCTTCGTACTCACCCGAGAGAGAGAGAGAGAGAGAGAGAGAGAGAGAGAGAGAGAGAGAGAGAGAGAGAGAGAGAGAGAGAGAGAGAGAGAGAGAGAGAGAGAGAGAGAGAGAGAGAGAGAGAGAGAGAGAGAGAGAGACTTTTTAACGTCTATTAGAGGCCAAAATCGGCCTATGAGACAAAACATATACATCAGTATGATCCAATCCACTGTGGTCCAAAACGAAAATAAAGTGTGAGTACTGCAAACGGGTATAAAAGGAGGGATAGTAGCTGGTATCAAGGGTGTGGGGTGCTATGGGTATGCACTCTATATGCTCAATGGGTGAGATACAAATATGATATGCATAGGGAGGGGAGGCTCGATGGTATCACAACCCCCTAAATGCCTGGAGTGGGTGTAGGATATAATGCATCAGTGGGTACGGCATCATGGCGATCCTCAAAATGCTCTGGGCGTCCAAATCGATAGGGGTGCGCTGCTGACGTCTCTGTATCTCCATGTCATGGCGTGCGTGGATCGCCTGAATCTCTCTCTGATGTGGACGAGCTCTCCGGACAAGGGGTCTCGGTCGTCGACGCTGTCGTCTAAGCTCCTCTGCTCTGTGTAATGTGACACCCCGCATCGAGCTGGCCCCTCGAGTGTATGTGGGTCTGAAAAAATCTGTAATATAAGTCTGAGGGGGGGGGTCAGGTGTATCTCCATCTGCTGCTGGAGGAGTGATGCGCGACGGTGCTGGAGCTCTACTAGGAAATGACCTAGAGGGCGTTGGTCATCTGTCCCCAATAAAGCCCTATCTCTCTAGGCCCCCTGAAGAGCTGTGGGTAGCGGTCTCTGATGTCCTCATATGCCTGGCATCTACATGTGTAGTGCTCCTCGTCCTCCACCTCCTCTCTACATATCCTGCATAATCGCTCATCCCTGGGGGTATGTGTGGCTCGCCCAATCTCAATCTCGAGCTGGTGTGATGATACTCTGAGCTGCCCAATGGCCACTCTCTCAGCTGGTGCCATATATGTATCCATGTATCGAGGTCTCTGAATGAAACCATCCGCTGTCACAGTCAGGAAGTGCTCTCTGTAGTGTTGCCTCTTTGTGGGAAGAGGCTCCCGTGGTGCTATCCATGTCTCCCTGACGTGTATCTGTAGTAGGTCCTGACGGATGATCCTATTCCTCTCCGAACGAGAGAGGGTAATGTGGGGGGAAGAGAGGTCATACTGAAAAGGGGGGAGATCCGTAATGCTCATGCCATGGTCTGCTAACCATCGGTAAGTCTGTGCATACCATACTCTCTCATGCCCTGTCTCTGCCAAATGTCTAGAGCTCTCAAATGCAAGCCTGGTGAGTCGGCTAGTGGGGAGCTCTCTGACTCTCAGAATAAAGGTCACCAACTGGAAGAGGGCCTCCACTAGCATCGGTGGTGTGCCAAGCTCAGCTCGTATAATGTCATGTGGAACGGAGGGCTTGCTGCGCAGCAAGCGTGATATCATGGTGATCTGGGGCCTCTCAATCTGCGTCCACATCGCCTCTGTGATCCCTGGTGCCCATACTGCTGCTGCGTACATCAATGCGGGTGTCACTAGAGTGTCAAAGAGCCACCCCTTAGTCCGGGGCTCCTGAAAATGTGTCTGAAAGCAGCGTCTCTCCAATCCTGCAAGTGCCGCATAACCTCGCGTCAATCTATCTCTCACAGCCTGTGCCATGGAGAATACCCTGTGCTGCCCGAGAAGGTGATACCTAGGTAGACGTAGGAGTCCACTACCTCTATCTGTCCTCCGGCTGCTGTGAAAGAGGCGCGATGGCGTACTGTCCTAGAGGTATGGAAGATCATGACCTTGGTCTTGCCAAGGTTCACTGTGAGTCCTCTCTCCATGCAAAAGGTATCGAGCGCCTGTAAATGTGACTGCAACCCCTCCTGTGACTCTGAGAGCATGACAATGTCATCAGCATATAATAGGATATGTACTGGCGTACCTCCGAGGTCTCCTCCTCGCCCTCCTGCTCGCTGTATATACTCCGTGATCTCGTCGATGTAGAGACCGAAGAGAGTGGGTGAGAGAGGGCAACCTTGTTTCACACCAATGGTGCTAACAAGGCTGTCTCATAGACCGCCGGGGCAGCGTACCCTGCCTGTGACTCGTGCATACAAAGCGTGGATGGCCCATAGCATGTCTGATGGAAGTTGTAACTCCTGGAGCCTCCGTAGTAGTCTCTCTCGAGGGACCATGTCGAAGGCTTTGCGGAAATCCACAAAGCAACAATATAGTCTCTGCTTCCTCGCCTGCGCGCTCTCAATCAAGCAACGAAGCACGAAGATGTGGTCGATGGTGGAGAAAGTGCGGCGGAAGCCTGCCTGGCCGGGTGCTCTGATCCCCGCTGCCTCAGTGTGTGTACTGAGCTCTGCCTCTAGTACTGCCCCGTAGATCTTGGCCAGGATATGGCCTATCATAATAGTCCTGTAGTTCCCTGGGTCCATCATATCGCCGGACTTATGGATAGGCGTAATGGTATGCATAGTCCATGAGTCGGGTAATCTCTCAACCAAAGCACGGTTGAAGAGATGGGCGATCAAGTGGGAAACTACATCTGCTGCGTATATAAAGTGCTCTCCCTGTAGCCCCGTGTGGTCTGCAGAACGGCCATGCTGTAGCCTATGGATGGCCTGTCGTACCATGCCTGCTGTGAAGAGGGTGGATATCACCGGACGCGGTGTGGAAGGAATCGGTAATGGTGGCTGTCCTGGGACGTCATATAACCTTTGGGCGTAGGTGTGCCAAGTCGAAGGATCTGCTATGGGTGTAGGTGGACGTGGCTCACGTAGTGCCCTCCACGCGGTGGCACAATCCCTACTCATGAGAAGGTCGATCAACTCTGCCTCCTGTCGCTCCTCGAAAGCTCGGCGCTTCCGGTGTGTGAGGGCTCGCATCTGTCGTCGTGCCTCCCTCTCTGTGATGGATCCCAAGATAGTCTGTGCTCTGAGATGTCGGTATAGTCGCCTACACTCCTCATCGTACCATCTATTCTGGGGTGTATGCCCCAGCTCTGTCAGATGTGCAGTGCTGTGGGTGGTGTATGGGAAGCTGAGAGTAGCGGATGTATGGAGGATCGAGGAGAAGTGGGCGGTGAGGGTGTCCAAGGAGGCAGAGGGATCAAGGGAGTAGATGCGCTCTCGAACATGGGAGCTATAGATATGTGCTAGCTCATGTCTAAAGTGAATGGTGGTACGGGCTCGTGGCTGTATGGTGACGGGGTGGGGTATGCATGGTGAGCCGCGAATGGATAGGGCAAGATATGCGTGATCAGCTCCAATCGGTAAGGGTGGGATAGTGAATGAGGTGATCAGATGTGTCGCCTCCGGAGGTCCGATAACATAGTCTACCACACTGCCCCCCTGTGGTGTCGTGGGTGGAATGCAGGTGAGACCGCGCGAGGTGGGCCAGCTCTCCATCCCATTATATATAACGAGACGGTGTGCTGCTCCCATCTGGAGTAAGTGTCGGCCATATAAGGTGGGTGTGGCGGTGTCGGCTGAGGTTCTGAGTGTAGGCATGTCCTCTATGGTACGAAGCATCTCAGGGTCGTCAAAGTCGTAGATATCACACTGGTGGCTCTGAGTGCGGGCATTGAAGTCTCCTACAAGGAAGACTTCACCCATCCCGGTATACTCCATAATCGTGTCACTGAGGCAGTCATATGGCGATGTGGCGTTTGGTCCCTCCCCTCCTGATAGCTGCTGAGGGGAATGTGTGAAGCGTGAACCAATGGGTGCAATATAGCATACGGCGAAGTACGCTTCTCTCTCCTCTGATAGCTGTAAGCGTATCCACATGAAACGTGCCTCTGGGTCTCTGGCTACCACCTGTACCCTACCACCTGTACCCTGTGCTGTAACGACTGTCTATAGAGCACGGCTACTCCTCCTGATCCCCGTGTGGTGTGCTGTCTCATCTTGCGGCAGTGAGCTGACTCCCACATATAGCCCTCAATCCTCGGTAGGCTCCTCCCTGGGCTCTCGTGTGTCTCTGTCAAGAAGATAATGTCTCTGCCCTCCATCACCTCCTCGAGGCGCCCTGGATGTGTCCATAAAGATCCATTGCAGTTCGAGACTGCAATGTGCACCTCCTGGTGTGCTGTCTCATAGGCCGCGAATCCCTAGTCAATGGGCCGTCCATCAATGATGATCCGACCGTCTCTGTAGAGGGCACGATGTCCCTCTCGTCTAGCCTGGAGGACACGTGGCATGCATGCCCGTCTGTGCTCTACCTGCATCCGTGTGAGGTAGTCATCCAAATAGATGGGGGTGCCCGGTGTAGTGCGTAGTACCGCCCGTCGTTTGAGAAAGTATCTCCTCCTGGCCTCATTTGAGAACTGAAGGATAAGTGCTCTGCTCCGTGTGGTGTCCCGTCCTGCTCTCCAGGCTATGGTGAAAGGGAGAGGCTCATCTGCGCAGTATCCAAGTAATGTGCACAAGCGACGCCCGTCCTGCTCTGGTGATCCGTTTGTCTCTTTGAGGCCGGAGACGCGAACATTGAGCCTGCGGGCCTGTCGCATCCGCTCCTCCTCAATGGTGGTATGCACTATGTGGATCTCCTCATGGTGGTTGTTCTTCTTTGCCTCCTGTCGAAGGTTCTTTTTGACAACCTCGACCCATCCATCTTTCTTAGTCTCAAGCTCGTTCTGCACCACCTCCATACACTCCTTGATAGTCACCCGAATGTCCTCTAGATGGGGAGCGATCTCCCCCTCCTCGTGCATGCTGTCCAGTTTCGTTTTCATATCAGTAAGCGCAGTGTGCAACTCCTCCGGGTCCGGTGAGTGCTGTTTGCGGGTAGCGAGAAGCTCTTTCCGAAGGGATTCGTTTTCCTTCTCCAAGGTTGCCACCTTGGCTTCGAGGGCGACAACTCTACGGGTAACCCCGTTCAGTGCAAAATCTCCTTCTTTCTTGTGTTTTCCTATCAACTCTCGGAGGGCATGCTTTAAGGTGGCCAACTGTTCCTCCAGCTTGGGAGCCATGAGAGAGAGAGAGAGAGAGAGAGAGAGAGAGAGAGAGAGAGAGAGAGAGAGAGAGAGAGAGAGAGAGAGAGAGAGAGAGAGAGAGAGAGAGAGAGAGAGAGAGAGAGAGAGAGAGAGAGAGAGAGAGAGAGAGAGAGAGAGAGAGAGAGAGAGAGATTGATTTTACGTCTATTAGGAGGCTGAACTTGGCCTATGAGACAAATCGATGTACATGGGTGTATCTTCTGTCAATCGAAAAAAGATAAAAGTGCTGACAAAACCGGTAAAAAGCTGATATAAATCTCTGCAGTATGCATGTAGAGATACCCATGAAAGTTTTGGGGGGGGGGGGGGGTGTATGGAGTGCTATATCTATAGTCTATATGCAAAATGGTAGTACAAGCATGAGAATGCATGTAAACGACTAACTAGCTCCATCCTTTACTAGTGGGCGGGTGTAAGATGTGGTACATGGGTGGAGGTGGAGTCAGGGCTACCCTGATGGGTCTAGCGGGATCAGCCATCATCTAGGATCGTCTCTCCTCCATGGCGCAATGGACACGAGCTTGGATCTTTGCAATCTGGTGTCGGTGAAGTCTAGGGACCCGATATCCTATAGCACGGGGTCGTCTCGTAGCTCGAGAGGTTTGAGCTTGCTGAAGAGTCACCCCTCTCGATGTGTTAGCTGAGGTGGGGAGGGCTGTTGCACGTCGTGGAACGAAGAAGTCAGTGAGCTGACTCTGTCTCCCTCCTGTCTGGCAGCTGCAGTAGGCTGGAGTAGGGAATCTTTGTGACTCTGTATCTCTAGTAATAATCGCCTGAGCTTTGTTGATCTCTAGAGCCCATGATCTCTCGGAGGGTGGGCTTCCCTGTAATCAGTCTCGTATCTGTCTCCGATGTCATCATATGTGTAACAATAATGTGTTACATCTGCATACAAAGTGCTCCTCATCCTCCATCTCTACGCTGCATATCCTGCATATCTGCTCCTCTCTGGGAATGTTTGCGGCTTTGCCCGTCTTAATCCCTAGTCGGTGTGATGAGGCCCTGAACTGGCCAATCGGTACCCTCGAGCTATGAGGCATGTAAGTATCCATGTAGCAACGTCGCTGGATGAAACTGTCCGCTAGTATGTCTAAGAACTGGTCTTGATAGTGAGATAGTCTCGATCCCATGTGTGGTGTGTGCCATGACTGACTAATGTAGAGTTGTAAGAGATCTTGTCGGAGCACAACATTCCTCTCACGACGGGAGAGGTGGATGTGAGGTGAGTCGGGGTCATACTGAAAAGGTGGCAATCTGTCCATATCAAGTCCATGGGTATCAAACCAGGCTCGAACCTGAGTGTAACAAGCTCTCTCGTATCCTGACTCTGATATCTGTATAGATGCCTCAAAAGCTCTGTGTGTGTCTTTCTATAGGGAACTCTCTCACCCTCTGAATAAAGTTGATAGTCTGGAATAGTGCATCTACTACCATGGGTGGTGCAGCTAGCTCCACCTTGATGATGTCATGTGGCACTGACTATTTCCCGCGAAATAGTCGCGAGATCACACGTACTTCTGGCCTCGCGATCGCACTCCACTGGGTGGCTGCGAGGCTTGGGGCCCAAACTGTCGCAGCATACATCATAGCTGGTCTGACTAGTGTGTCAAATAGCCACACCTTCGTGCAGGGCTCCGAGAAGTGTGCATGGTGACATCTCCGCTCTAACATGGCTAAGGCTGCATATCCTCGTGTGAGGCTATTGGTGGCTGGCTGTCTCATGCTGAAGGGGCTAGGCAAGCTTGTGAATGTGACACTGAGGTAGACATAGGAAGTGACCACCTGAATTTGTCCAGTGCAAGATGTGAATCTTGTTCCATTCCTCACGATGGGGGAGGTGTGGAAGATCATGACCTTGGTCTTGCCAAGGTTTACTGTCAAGCCCCTTTGTGTAGAAAACTCATCGAGGGCATCCAAGTGGTGCTGTAATCCCTTGGGTGACTATGAAATCAATACAATGTCATCAGCATATAATAAAATGTGGACCTCTGTACCTGCGAGGTCTGCCCCCTCTCCTCGAGCTCGAAGAATGTAGTCCTCAATCTCGTCGATGTAGAGCCCGAATAGAGTGGGAGAGAGTGGGCAACCTTGCTTAACACTCACTGTGCTAGCAATGGCCTTTGATAGTCTCCCTTGGCATCGAACCGTCCCAATCACCTGCTCATAGAGTGTGTAGATGGCCCAAATCATCTTTGATGGTATCCCCAAGCTCTGGATCATCGGAAAAGCTTCTCCCATGGCACAATATTGAAGGCTTTGCGGAAATCCACAAAGGCAATATAATCTCTTCTTTTGCATCTTTGCCCCGTCAATGAGGCAACATGGAATGAAGATGTGATCAATAGTGGAGAAATCTCGCCGAAACCTGCTTGAGCACTCGTAGCCCCTCCATCTCTGCATATGAACTAAGCTTTGTCTTGAGAACTGTCCCGTAAAGCATGGTCATGGTGTGACCAATCATGATAGTCCTGTAGTTCCCAGGATCCAAGGTATCCCCAGATTTGTGAATGGGTACAATGGTGTTCCTCGTCCACTCCTCTGGGAAGCCCTCCCCTATAGCTCGATTGAAGACCTACAATCAATGGAGCTATAGTGGAGGCAATATACTATATATATGAGGTGCTCACTCTGTAGTCTCGTGTGGTTAGTCGAACACCCATGCTGTAGCCGCTTAATGGCCCTCTGGATCATCTTTGCTGTGAAGAAAGAAGAAAGAAAGAAATAAGAACGAGTAGGACGTGTTCCAGGTGGTTGAGAATGGGAGGTTGTCCAGGTATCTCATATAGTCTCTCAACATACTCGTGCCAAATCTGTGGATCTCCAATAGGTGTGGTCGATCGTGGCTCTCGTAGAGTGTGCCATGTAGCCATGCCATAGTACGACCAAATCACGATTTTTTGCTTGAAATAAAAATCGTTTAAACCTTAAAACGATTTAAATTGTTCATAACGATTTTTATATTATGTTGCACGATTTTTTTTTGGCCTTATAGTTCATATACCTAGTCATAGAGAGAAAGAGAGCTCGAA
Organism: Ceratopteris richardii; assembly: GCA_020310875.1. NCBI lineage: Eukaryota > Viridiplantae > Streptophyta > Polypodiopsida > Polypodiales > Pteridaceae > Ceratopteris > Ceratopteris richardii. The sequence goes on along the minus strand of CM035412.1, from coordinate 112,740,328 downwards.
CAAAGTTCATATGTGACAAGAACAAGAGGGAGAAATATGATTTGCATTTGAATGTGTACATGTATAACATAGCGGAACCTTCATGTCTATATGTATTCTCCTCTTTGTCCCCCAACTTCCCATGTGCCATGGTCTTTCACATACTATCGAACCCCTTTAAAGCATATAAGGGTTCAAATTTGACTTTACAATGAGATTTCTAGCAATATGGCCTTTAACCACATTGTTCAATTTTATGGAAGTTAACCTGGGCTGGCATAAGGAAGGGTATTTTATGAAAAAAAAATAAAAATCTCTTTGAGTGGATAAAAACCTCGATTTTTATTTTGGGTCTCAACTATTTAAACGATCTAAACGATTAATCTGGATTTAAATCTTGCGATTTAAATCTCTTAGTCACACTATGAGCCATGCAATCCCTGCTCATAAGTAAATGGTATAGCTCAAGCTCCTATGCCTCCTCGAAGGCCCGTCTCTTTTGCCATGTGAGGGTCTTTATATGTCTTCTAGCCTCCATCTCTGTGATCTCTCTCAATGCTCTTTGAGCTCCTAGTCGATGATAGAGACTCCTCCATTCATCATCATACCAAGGATTCTGCGGCATGGTCCCAGGGGAGGTGTGTGACCAGAATGGGTGGTGTGCGGGAATGAACCGATGGCGGATGTTTGAAGGATGGATGCTATATGTGAGGTAAGTATAGATAGTGGGGTGTCAGGATGAGGTGAAAGAAGGTTTTCCTCAACTCGGGCCGAGTATATGTGAGCAAGCTCGTGTGTGAAGTGGATGATGGTGTGTGGGGAATGTGTCACGGGTGTGTCTGATCCCCTTGTTAGCACTATCGGTGTGAAACAAGGATGTCCATTATGTCCTACTTTATTTGGGATATACATTGATGAGCTTGCAGGCTATAATAGGAAGCATGGTGGTACAGGGGTAGAGTTGGGGGAGCCATTGTACACATCTTGCTATATGCTGATGATGTGGTTTCTTCGGAGACAACTTAGGGGTTACAGAGCCAAACACGGAGAGAAGAGTACATTTATGATTATTGGAGGACACTTCGAGATAACTAGTTCATATGTTTATCTTGGGGTGACCTTTTCAGGTTCATTTTCCATGGCCCATGTAGCTCAAGGTAGGGTCACTTGTGGATACACAACATTAGCATTGATGGAGAGGTAGTGTCACCACACACACTTTCAGGAGCCCTGGGTGAAGGGGTGGCTTTTTGATACACTAGTCACACCATCACTTACGTACGAATCATGCGTTTGGGGGCTAGGATTGGCCGATTATGTATGGACATTGGTGGAGAGACCCGAGTACTCATGATTTCTAGGCATAATTATACATAGCAAACAAATAGTACCACATGACATCATTCGAGCACAACTTGCTATACCCCCGATGTTGGTCGAGGCTTTGTTCTAGACAATATGTTTGCTACATAGACCCCAAGATATGGACAATGAACACATTGCATATAGGGCTTTTCAGGCATCACGAGATCTAGCCCTAGTAGGAGATACTTTATGTAGGTACACACAGACAAGAGATTGGCTGGGCAGTTATGGATTTGACATGGACACGCTACCTCCTATACAGTATGATACACATGCTCCTACATATTCTCTTTCCTTGCAAGAGCGAAACAAGATCATTCGACAAGAGTTATGGCACAAATATATACAGAGGACATGGATCCTAACTAGGAAGTCTACCAACAAAAAAGCTTCACTATCCTGAGCTCTTTCTTCATATCTCGGATTAGGGGTTTATTGAGATGCCTCAATACATGCGGACTTACATGCCACATCACATACGGGTTGTTATTGGGCAGCTTGGAGTCTCATCCCTCTTGCTAGAGATCGAGAGAGGTCGAGTTAGCAAGATACCCAAGGAGGATTGCACATGCCCGATTTGTTAGTCAGAGGTGGAGGGAGTGGAGCATTTTTTTATATGATGCCCCGCATATGCTGATCTTAGGATACAGTTCGACATAGAGGGATCACTACACCAGTGTATGAAGAGAGAGGACCAGTGCCGTTTCGGGTAGTTCCTCATTGTTGCGTACCGTAGATATGAGACTTTGATATAGCCTACACAGAAAGTAGAGCTTGGTATATAGTAGAGGATCACTCATTTCTTTCATAGGATCGAGGTAGGGCTCATCCCAAGTGGACCAGGGCTCACTCTTGAGGATGCAAAGACTCAGAGAGTCAAGAGACGACCTCGAGTTTGCGGATGTGTGAGACCTAGGCTCAAGCAGAAGAAGATCTTGAGGATCTGATCCTTACATGAGCAAGAGATGGAGAGGAAAACGGGCATCCATACCTTGGGACACTATTTCACCGAATATCCATCACCTATGTACTACATTTTACAGCCACCTCCCCTATACTTCATCCTTAGGTTTATGATTTTCCTTTTATATGTCATGGCCATTTTTTGCCGAGCCAGAGCCATGTTTTCTTAGTGCAGTTATGTTTTATGTTCCATTTTGATTTTGATTTTTCAACTGATTGGAGCACTATCGTTTGTATATGGTTTGTCTCATTGGCTAATTTTGACCTTTCAGTAGACGTTAATATGACTTTCTTTCTTTCTTTCTTTTGTTCTTTCTCTCTCTCTCTCTCTCTCTCTCTCTCTCTCTTTCTTTTTGCCACTTGCGAGATCCTGGAGTGGAGGGGAGAGGGTAAAGAGATAGGGGACTCTCTCTCTCACTCTCTCAGAGAATCAAAGCACGTGAAATGAAAAGATGAAGTCAAAAAAGTAAAGTACCTCAGAGAAGCATTGGAAAAAATTCAATGGTTAATGAGGCCTCTATTTATAAGGTTAAGGTTCTCTTCCCAAAAGGATTTATTCAATTTTCCAAATTTGAATTGATCTTCTAAAATTTGCAGGTATGGATTCTTTTAGACCCTTCTTTTCCTTCATTTCTAGACCTAAGATATTTTTTTTTTCTTCCATTTTCCCATTTCTCATTTTTCTTTTTGTTTTTCATTTTCCCCCTTTTTAATTTTTTCATCTCTTCTTTCTCTCTTCTTTTTATTTTAGACTAAGGTTAAATTGATTTACATTTATGCATATTCAAGGGGTTTTATTTACAAGGGTCTTTGGGTTCTGAAAAAAATGGATTTCTAAGGTCCCAATTTAGGGTTTTTTATAAGGGGCTTCCATACATATGGTTACCAGACACATAATCATAGAGCAAGTATTTTAATGGTTTATTTACATGGGGTTTCAGGTTTATGTATTTATATAAGTATCATTCATTCTCTCTGATGTTAGATTTAAAATACATTTTAGGGTTTTAGATAGCTAGGGTTTGTTACTCTCAAAGGTTTTAGGTTTTGGACACAAGGGTGTTAAGGCTTTTAATGGGATATATGTATACATATGAGGTTTAAAAGATTTTAAATATACACTTGGTGTTTTTGAAAGGTTAAGGTTAATAATACAATTAGGGTTCTAATGGCCCATGGGTAATCGTCCTAAGGATTTTTTTATCAATTAGGATTGCAAGTTAGGTTTCTCTTAGGGTTTGCCTTTGGGGTTCAGAGGGTCTTTAGATACGGGTTTTGAAAGGTTTTTAAAGAATGAATAGACATGGGATAGGCTTACAGTTTCCTAGGGTTTTTAGGTCAATAGAGTTTCTAATGCTCACACATTGGCTCATTATACAATTGAAGGGTTTCTTATACACAGTAAAAGATATTGAAACATATATACATCTTTGGTCCTTTTTCTTCTTCATGTAGGTACTCAATCATAAATTTATCAGTTACATTCATCAAATCATAATCATATAAAGAGAAATAATAAAAAAGAGATTGAATTGAAATTTTTTGATACACCATCCACAAGGGATTTCATCCCAGCAACGTGAAGAACCCCTAGAATAGAAGCCACAACTCTCCAAAATCAGCATGCATAGTGGGGAGTGTGAAGAAGAACAAAGGTAACTATCAAAATTTCCTCCAAATCTGAATATACACCTCCAAGAGTCATCCTAGCTTTTAACCCTAGAGCTTAAGCTTGTATAGCTTCAAGAATCGGTGTTTTATGAGGCTTTAATGCCCCTCGTTATATAGGTTTTGGACTACCCAAAAAAATCAGCACGAAAAGCTGCAAAAAATCTAATGAAAAGCAAGCTTTTGCGTGAAAAACAACTTGAAAAGCAGAATTAGGGTTTCAATGTTGGAGGTCATACCAATGCGAGATGGTGAAGTGTTATATGTCATTAGAAAGCTTTCTAATGGTGCAATAAAAATTTTTGTCCATTTGTGGCGAAATTTTGACCAAGTCCTAAAATTAGGGTTGCTGGAATTTTCGGCGATTTTGAGCATTCGGACATTGTTTTCCAGCACTTTATAGTCGCACATGTCTCCATTCTTTGGAAGAAATCAATGATACTCTACCATATACCTCTATTGTCTAGGTTGTAGGAAGGGATCTTGTCTAGGTTGTAGGAACGGATCTTGTCTGTGATATGTGACCTTGAGAAAGGGTCTGAGTCTACCTTGCACCTCACTTGTCATACACGGCTGTAATGAACTCTCTAGTCAGAATTGTGTTCTAAGGTATGAGTACTGAGGGCATTGTACCACAAAGTGGTCCTCACTCCCCACCTTCACTCTCCACCTTTGTCGGACATATTAAACACATGCGCTTCTCTCTCTTGTGTGTAGAGATTGAGTAGGCGAGAGCCTCAGTGTCATATTGTATCGGTGGTACTTGGTTTATGTCTAATCTATATTTGGATTCTGGCTATCCAATCTCGAGCTTGAGCATAAGAAGGCCGGATGTCCCTTGAAAGCGCGAGGTCCCATAATGCTTGAAAGGTTCTATATACGATGCATTCAATATCCATATCCTCAAGTCTATGTAGCAACAAACTATCTCGAAGAGTGACTCAATGAGCATCCATGGCATAGCTATCATATGGCAACGAGGGATTTACTATGAATGAGCCTTGATATCACGAGCATATGAGGTCTCTCGGCTAGCGACTTTATCGAATCTAGTAGTGTTGGCCCCCATATCAAGTAAGACCCCTCAACAGCTGACTTTGGCTGAGACATAGTTGTTTTTGATGTGTTTTTGACTTTTGACTTGTGACGTGACCTTTCATTGGTAGAAGGTCGATCAACTCTGCCTCCTGTCGCTCCTTGAAAGCTCACCGCTTCCGACGTGTGAGGACTCGCATCTGTCATCGTGCCTCCCTCTCTGTGATGGATCCCAAGATACTCTGTGCTCTGAGATGTCAGTATAGTCGCCTACACTCCTCATCGTACCATCTATTCTGGGGTGTATGCCCCAGCCGTGTCGAATGTGCAGTGTTGTGGGTGGTGTATGGGAAGCTGAGAGTAGTAGATGTATGGAGGATCGAGGAGAAGTGGGCGGTGAGGGTGTCCAAGGAGGCAGAGGGATCAAGGGAGTAGATGCGCTCTGGAACATGGGAGCTATAGATATGTGCTAGCTCATGTCTAAAGTGAATGGTGGTATGGGCTCGTGGCTGTATGGTGACGGGGTGGGATTTGCATGGTGAGCCGCGAATGGATAGGGCAAGATATGCGTGATCAGCTCTAATCGGTAAGGGTGGGATAGTGAATGATGTAATGAGATGTGTCGCCTCCGGGGGTCCGATAACATAGTCTACCACACTGCCCCCCTGTGGTGTTGTGGATGGAATGGAGGTGAGACCGCTCGAGGTGGGCCAAGTCCCCATCCCATTATATATAACGAGACGGTGTGCTGCTCCCATCTGGAGTAGGTGTCGGCCGTATGAGGTGGGTGTGGCGGTGTCGGTTGAGGCTCTGAGTGTAGGCATGTCCTCTATGGTACGAAGCATCTCAGGGTCGTCAAAGTCGTAGATATCACACAGGTGGCTCTGAGTGCGGGCATTGAAGTCTCCTACAAGGAAGACTTCACCCATCCCGGTATACTCCATAATCGTGTCACTGAGGCAGTCATATGGCGATGTGGTGTCTGGTCTCTTCCCCCCCCGATAGCTGCTCGGGGGAATGTGTGAAGCGCGAAGCAATGGGTGCAATATAGCATACGGCAAAGTACGCTGCTCTCTCCTCTGATAGCTTGAGGCATATCCACATGAAACGTGCCTTTGGGTCTCTGGCTACCACCTGTATCCTGTGCTGTAGCGACTGTCTGTAGAGTACGCCTACTCCTCCTGATCCTCGTGTGGTGAGCTGTCTCATCTGGCGGCGATGAGCTGACTCCCACATATAGCCCTCAATCCTCGGTAAGCTCCTCCCCGGGCTCTCGTGTGTCTCTGTCAAGAAGATAATGTCTCTGTCCTCCATCACCTCCTTGAGGCGCCCGGGATGTGTCCACAAAGATCCATTGCAGTTCCAGACTCCAATGTGCACCTCCTGCTGTGTTGTCTCATAGGCCGCAAATCCCGAGTCAATGGGCCGTCCATCAATGATGACCCGACCGTCTCTATATAGGGCACGATGTCCCTCTCGTCTAGCCTGGAGGACACGCGGCATGCATGCCCGTATGTGCTCTACCTGCATCCGTGTGAGGTCGTCATCCAAATAGATGGGGGTGCCCGGTGTAGTGCGTAGTACTGCTCGTCGTCTGAGGAAGTCTCTCCTCCCGGCCTCATTTGAGAACTGAAGGATAAGTGCTCTGCTCCGTGTGGTGTCCCGTCCTGCTCTCCAGGCTCTGGTGAAAGGGAGAGGCTCATCCGCGCGGTATCCAAGTAATGTGCACAAGCGACGCCCGTCCTGCTCTGGTGATCCGTCTGTCTCTGTGAGGCCGGAGACGCGAACATTGAGCTTGCGAGCCTGTCGCATCCGCTCCTCCTCAATGGTGGAATGACTATGTGGATCTCCTCATGGTGGTTGTTCTTCTTTGCCTCCTTTTGAAGGTTCTTTTTTACAACCTCGACCCATCCATCTTTCTTAGTCTCAAGCTCGCTCTGCACCATCTCCATACACTCCTTCTTGATAGTCACCCGAATGTCCTCTAGATGTGGAGCGATCTCCCCCTCCTCGTGCAGGCAGTCCAATTTCGTTTTCATATCAGTAAGCTCAGTAAGCAACTCCTCCCGGTCCCGTGAGTGCTCCTTGCGGGTAGCAAGAAGCTCTTCTCGAAGGGATTCGTTTTCCTTCTCCAAGGTTGCCACCTTGGCTTCGAGGGCGACAACTCTGCGGGTAACCCCGTTCAGTGCAGAATCTCCTTCTTTCTTGTGTTTTCCTATCAACTCTCGAAGGGCATGCTCTAAGGTGGCCAGCTGTTCCTCCAGCTTGGGAGCCATGGGGGGGGGGGGGAGAGAGAGAGAGAGAGAGGAAGAAAGAAAGAAAGAAAGAAAGAAAGAAAGTGTTTTTACGTCTATTAGGAGGCCGAACTCGGCCTATGAGACAAATCAATGTACATGGGTGTATCTTCTGTCAATCGGAAAAGATAAAAGTACTGAAAAAAAGATGGCAAGGCTGATATAGATCTCTGTAGTATGCATGTAGAGATACCCATGAAAGTGGGAGGGGGGGGACGGTGAATGGAGTGCTATATCTATAGCCTATATGCAAAAGGGTAGTACAAGCATGATAATGCATCTGAACGACTAACTAGCTCCATCCTGTACTAGTGAGCGGGTGTAAGATGTGGTACATGGGTGGAGGTGGAGTCAAGGCCGCCCTGATGGCTACAGCGGGATCTGCCATCATCTCGGATCGTCTCTCCTCCATGGCGCGATGGTCACGAGCCTGGATGTCTGCGATCTGGTGTCTGTGAAGTTTGAGGGCCCGATATCCTATAGCACGTGGTCGTCTCCTAGCTCGAGAGGTCTGAGCCTGCCGAAGAGTCACCCCTCTCGATGTGTGAGCTAAGGGGCGGAGGGCTGCTGCACGTCGTGCAATGAAGAAGTCAGTGAGCTGACTCTGTCTCCCTCGTGTCTGGGAAGCTGCAGTAGGCTGGAGGAGAGAATCTCTGTGACTCTGAATCTCTAGTAAGAATCGCCCGAGCTGTCGCTGATCTCTAGAGCCCATGATCTCTCGGAGGGTGGGCTGCCCTGTAAACAGAGTCTCGTATCTGCCTCTAATGTCATCATATGCGCTACATCTGCAAACAAAATGCTCCTCATCCTCCATCTCTACTCTGCATATCCTGCATAGCCGCTCCTCTCGGGGAATGTCTGTGGCTCTGCCTATCTCAATCTCTAGTCGGTGTGATGAGACCCTCAACTGGCCAATAGCCACCCTCGAGCTATGAGGCATGTAGGTATCCATGTAGCGTGGTCGCTGGATGAAACCATCCACTAGTATGTCCAAGAACTGGTCTCGATAGTGCGATAGTCTCCATCCCATGTGTGGTGTGTGCCATGTCTGACTAATGTAGAGCTGCCAAAGGTCCTGTCTGAGCACAAGATTCCTCTCATGACGAGAGAGGTGGATGTGGGGTGAGTCTGGATCATACTGAAAAGGCGGCAATCTATCCATATCAAGTCCATGACTATCAAACCATGCTCTAACCTGAGTGTACCAAGCTCTCTCATATCCCGACTCTGATATCTGTATAGATGCCTCAAAAGCTCTATGTGTGAGTCTTTCTGTAGGGAGCTCCCTCACCCTCTGAATAAAGGAGATAGTCTGGAATAGTGCATCTACTACCATGGGTGGTGCAGCTAGCTCTGCCCTGATAATGTCATGTGGCACTGACTATTTCCCACGAAATAGTCGCGAGATCATACGTACTTGTGGCCTCTCGATCGCACTCCACTGGGTAACTGAGAGAGAGAGAGAGAGAGAGAGAGAGAGAGAGAGAGAGAGAGAGAGAGAGAGAGAGAGAGAGAGAGAGAGAGAGAGAGAGAGAGAGAGAGAGAGAGAGAGAGAGAGAGAGAGAGAGAGAGAGAGAGAGAGAGAGAGAGAGAGAGAGAGAGAGAGAGAGAGAGAGAGAGAGAGAGAGAGAGAGAGAGAGAGAGAGAGAGAGAGAGAGAGAGAGAGAGAGAGAGAGAGAAAGAAAGAAAGAAAGTCATATTAACGTCTTCTGGAGGCCAAACTTGGCCTATGAGACAAAAGCCATGTACAAGTGTAGTAACCATGTGTAGAAAATGAAATGAAATGAAATAAACACAAAGCTATCAAGGGTTGGTAAAAGGCTCGGGAGAAGTGGCTCTGACTCAGCAGATAGTGGCCACCTAATACAGGGGGATCCATAATATGAGTGAGCAAAACACCCTAGCTACTGGTGATGGGGGGAGGTGGGTGTAGTATGTGGTACATCGGAGGTGGTCTGAGTGCCTCCTGAAGGAAGACAACCCAGGGGGTGGTGGAACGCCTATGCTCCATCATGTGGTCGTAGGCTGTCCTGATGCGTGAGATATCCTCCTGATATAGTCGCGGTCGACGATATCCTACCATGCGTGGTCGGCGTCGTGCTCTCTGTGCTGCTGCCTGGTGGAGTGTGAGCCCTCTAGAAGGACCTCTCTGATCTAGCTCCGCTCGCTGAAAGAACTGGGTAATGGTCTGCTGGGTACTCACCCGTGGCTGATGTGTGGGCTGTAGTGACCGCTCTCGCCTCTCGTATGCTGCTGTGAGGAAGCGCCCCAAGCGTCGCTGGTCTCCCATGGTCATGCACAACTGGAGTGACTCCTCTAGCTGGAACTGTGCTCGTAGGTCTAAGTATGCTCGACATCTGATAACAAAATGCTCCTCACTCTCTACCTCTGTCTGGCATACTGGGCACCACCTCTCCTCACGGGGGACTCCCCTGGAGCGACCCCTCTCAATCTCGAGCTGATGTGATGAGACCCGGAGCTGCCCAATGACGACTCGGAGGTGGTGGGGAAGATATGTCTGCATGTATCTCGGGATCTCGATGAAGCCCGTGTCCGATATATGTAGAAAATGCTCGCGGTAATAGAGCATTTTCGGTGGCAATGTATCCCTAGGGCTCACCCATGTCCTCTGTATGTATGTATGCCATATCTCCTGACGAATGACCCTATTCCTCTCTTGATGAGAGAGCGAGTAGGTGGGTGCATGTGAGTCGTACTGTAGTGGTGGTAGCCTGTCTATGTCAAAGCCATGGTGGGCCAGCCAGTCTCGTGTCTGTGCATACCATGAAGAGGTGTCGCCTGCTAATGCCATATCACGTGATGCCTGGAGAGCACGATAAGCAATGCGCTCTGTATCCATGCTCCGAAGTCTGTGTACTAGGCATACTGTCTGGAACAGTGCCTCAACTAGCATCGGTGGTGCAGCGAGCTCTGCTCTAATGATATCATGCGGTACTGAAGGCTTGCTGCGGATAAGTCTGGCAATCATGAGGATCTGTGGCCTCTCTAATGCTGTCCATACTGATGTAGCTAATCCCGGCCCCCAAATGGCTGCCCCATACATGAGCGCTGGCGTAACCAAAGTGTCAAAGAGCCACCCCTTTGTGCGGGGCTCCTGAAAATATGCCTGGTGGCACTGTCTCTCCATCAAAGCTAATGCTGCGTACCCACGTGTGATGCGGTCACGAGCTGCCTGAGACATAGAGAAGACCCCATATGCTTCTGTAAATGTCACTCCCAAGTAAACATATGATCCGACCACCTGGATCGGTCCACCTGCTGCTGTGAACAAACTATGTCTGCGTACCTGTGCAGATGTATGAAAGATCATGACCTTGGTTTTACCAAGGTTCACAGATAACCCTCTGTGTCTGCAAAAGTCATCTAGGCCATGTAGATGATGCTGTAGACCTTCTGCAGACTCTGAAACCAATACAATATCATCAGCGTATAAAAGAATATGGACATTGGCTCCCCGTACCTCAATGCCATCTCCCCCCTGCTGCTGTATGAAGTCCACTATCTCATCAATGTAGAGACCAAAGAGGGTGGGTGAAAGAGGGCATCCTTGCTTCACCCCGATAGTGCTAGCAAGTGGATCAGATAAGCCCCCTGGGCATCTAACTCTACCAGATACTCTCTCGTATAAGGCGTAGATCCCCCATATCATCTCCTCCGGAGCTCCAATATCAAGTAGTCGTCTAAAGAGTCGGTCCCTGGGAACAGTGTCAAATGCTTTGCGGAAGTCCACAAAGCAACAGTATAATCTCCTCTTTCTCACCCTAATGCTCATGCCATGGTCTGCTAACCATCGGTAAGTCTGTGCATACCATACTCTCTCATGCCCTGTCTCTGTCAAATGTCTAGAGCTCTCAAATGCAAGCCTGGTGAGTCGGCTAGTGGGGAGCTCTCTGACTCTCAGAATAAAGGTCACCAACTGGAAGAGGGCCTCCACTAGCATCGGTGGTGTGCCAAGCTCAGCTAGTATAATGTCATGTGGAAGGGAGGGCTTGCTGCGCAGCAAGCGTGATATCATGGTGATCTGGGGCCTCTCAATCTGCGTCCACATCGCCTCTGTGATCCCTGGTGCCCATACTGCTGCTGCGTACATCAATGCGGGTGTCACTAGAGTGTCAAAGAGCCACCCCTTAGTCCGAGGCTCCTGAAAATGTGTCTGAAAGCAGCGTCTCTCCAATCCTGCAAGTGCCGCATAACCTCGCGTCAATCTATCTCTCGCAGCCTGTGCCATGGAGAATACCCCTGTGCTGCCCGAGAAGGTGATACCTAGGTAGACGTAGGAGTCCACTACCTCAATCTGTCCTCCAGCTGCTGTGAAAGAGGCGCGATGGCGTACTCTCCTGGAGGTATGGAAGATCATGACCTTGGTCTTGCCAAGGTTCACTGTGAGTCCTCTCTCCATGCAAAAGGTATCGAGCGCTTGTAAATGTGACTGCAACCCCTCCTGTGACTCTGAGAGAAGGACAATGTCATCAGCATATAATAGGATATGTACTGGAGTACCTCCGAGGTCTCCTCCTCGCCCTCCTGCTCGCTGTATATACTCCGTGATCTCGTCGATGTAGAGACCGAAGAGAGTGGGTGAGAGAGGGCAACCTTGTTTCACACCAATGGTGCTAACAAGGCTGTCTGATAGACTGCCGGGGCAGCGTACCCTGCCTGTGACTCGTGCATACAAAGCGTGGATGGCCCATAGCATGTCTGATGGAAGCTGTAACTCCTGGAGCCTCCGTAGTAGTCTCTCTCGAGGGACCATGTCGAAGGCTTTGCGGAAATCCACAAAGCAACAGTATAGTCTCTGCTTCCTCGCCTTCGCGCTCTCAATCGAGCAACGGAGCACGAAGATGTGGTCGATGGTGGAGAAAGTGCGGCGGAAGCCTGCCTGGCCGGGTGCTCTGATCCCCGCTGCCTCAGTGTGTGTACTGAGCTCTGCCTCTAGTACTGCCCCATAGATCTTGGCCAGGATATGGCCTATCATAATAGTCCTGTAGTTCCCTGGGTCCATCATATCGCCGGACTTATGGATAGCCTTAATGGTATGCATAGTCCATGAGTCGGGTAATCCCTTAACCAAAGCACGGTTGAAGAGATGGGCGATCAAGTGGGAAACTACATCTGTTGCGTATATAAAGTGCTCTCCCTGTAGCCCCGTGTGGTCTGCTGAACGGCCATGCTGTAGCCTATGGATGGCCTGTCGTACCATGCCTGCTGTGAAGAGGGTGGATATCACCGGACGCGGTGTGGAAGGAATCGGTAATGGTGGCTGTCGTGGGACGTCATATAACCTCTGGGCGTAGGTGTGCCAAGTCGAAGGATCTGCTATGGGTGTAGGTGGACGTGGCTCACGTAGTGCCCTCCACACGGTGGCACAATCCCTACTCATGAGAAGGTCGATCAACTCTGCCTCCTGTCGCTCCTCGAAAGCTCGCCGCTTCCGGCGTGTGAGGGCTCGCATCTGTCGTCGTGCCTCCCTCTCTGTGATGGATCCCAAGATAGTCTGTGCTCTGAGATGTCGGTATAGTCGCCTACACTCCTCATCTTACCATCTATTCTGGGGTGTATGCCCCAGCTCTGTCAGATGTGCAGTGCTGTGGGTGGTGTATGGGAAGCTGAGAGTAGCGGATGTATGGAGGATCGAGGAGAAGTGGGCGGTGAGGGTGTCCAAGGAGGCAGAGGGATCAAGGGAGTAGATGCGCTCTCGAACATGGGAGCTATAGATATGTGCTAGCTCATGTCTAAAGTGAATGGTGGTACGGGCTCGTGGCTGTATGGTGACGGGGTGGGGTATGCATGGTGAGCCGCGAATGGATAGGGCAAGATATGCGTGATCAGCTCCAATCGGTAAGGGTGGGATAGTGAATGAGGTGATCAGATGTGTCGCCTCCGGAGGTCCGATAACATAGTCTACCACACTGCCCCCCTGTGGTGTCGTGGGTGGAATGCAGGTGAGACCGCGCGAGGTGGGCCAGCTCTCCATCCCATTATATATAACGAGACGGTGTGCTGCTCCCATCTGGAGTAAGTGTCGGCCATATAAGGTGGGTGTGGCGGTGTCGGCTGAGGTTCTGAGTGTAGGCATGTCCTCTATGGTACGAAGCATCTCAGGGTCGTCAAAGTCGTAGATATCACACTGGTGGCTCTGAGTGCGGGCATTGAAGTCTCCTACAAGGAAGACTTCACCCATCCCGGTATACTCCATAATCGTGTCACTGAGGCAGTCATATGGCGATGTGGTGTTTGGTCCCTCCCCTCCTGATAGCTGCTGAGGGGAATGTGTGAAGCGTGAACCACTGGGTGCAATATAGCATACGGCGAAGTATGCTGCTCTCTCCTCTGATAGCTGCAAGCGTATCCACATGAAACGTGCCTTTGGGTCTCTGGCTACCACTTGTACCCTGTGCTGTAACGACTGTCTATAGAGCACGGCTACTCCTCCTGATCCCCGTGTGGTGTGCTGTCTCATCTGGCGGCGGTGAGCTGACTCCCACATATAGCCCTCAATCCTCGGTAGGCTCCTCCCCGGGCTCTCGTGTGTCTCTGTCAAGAAGATAATGTCTCTGCCCTCCATCACCTCCTCGAGGCGCCCTGGATGTGTCCATAAAGATCCATTGCAGTTCGAGACTGCAATGTGCACCTCCTGGTGTGCTGTCTCATAGGCCGCGAATCCCTAGTCAATGGGCCGTCCATCAATGATGATCCGACCGTCTCTGTAGAGGGCACGATGTCCCTCTCGTCTGGCCTGGAGGACACGTGGCATGCATGCCCGTCTGTGCTCTACCTGCATCCGTGTGAGGTCGTCATCCAAATAGATGGGGGTGCCCGGTGTAGTGCGTAGTACCGCCCGTTGTCTGAGAAAGTCTCTCCTCCTGGCCTCATCTGAGAACTGAAGGATAAGTGCTCTGCTCCGTGTGGTGTCTCGTCCTGCTCTCCATATTCTGGTGAAAGGGAGAGGCTCATCCGCGCAGTATCCAAGTAATGTGCACAAGCGATGCCCGTCCTGCTCTGGTGATCCGTCTGTCTCTATGAGGCCGGAGACGCGAACATTGAGCTTGCGGGCCTGTCGCATCCGCTCCTCAATGGTGGTATGCACTATGTGGATCTCCTCATGGTGGTTGTTCTTCTTCGCCTCCTGTCGAAGGTTCTTTTTGACAACCTCGACCCATCCATCTCTCTTAGTCTCAAGCTCGTTCTGCACCACCTCCATACACTCCTCCTTGATAGTCACCCGAATGTCCTCTAGATGTGGAGCGATCTCCCCCTCCTCGTGCATGCTGTCCAGTTTCGTTTTCATATCAGTAAGTGCAGTGTGCAACTCCTCCGGGTCCCGTGAGTGCTGTTTGCGGGTAGCGAGAAGCTCTTCCCGAAGGGATTCATTTTCCTTCTCCAAGGTTGCCACCTTGGCTTCGAGGGCGACAACTCTACGGGTAACCCCGTTTAGTGCAAAATCTCCTTCTTTCTTGTGTTTTCCTATCAACTCTCGGAGGGCATGCTCTAAGGTGGCCAACTGTTCCTCCAGCTTGGGAGCCATGAGAGAGAGAGAGAGAGAGAGAGAGAGAGAGAGAGAGAGAGAGAGAGAGAGAGAGAGAGAGAGAGAGAGAGAGAGAGAGAGAGAGAGAGAGAGAGAGAGAGAGAGAGAGAGAGAGAGAGAGAGAGAGAGAGAGAGAGAGAGAGAGAGAGAGAGAGAGAGAGAGAGAGAGAGAGAGAGAGAGAGAGAGAGAGAGAGAGAGAGGATTTGGGTTTTTCTTAGGGTTGGGGATTAGGGTTAGGTTCTAGAGTTAGGGTTAGGGTTAGGGTTAGGGTTAGGGTTGCACATACTTTTGGAGATGTGGGTTCTGGAGTTAGGGTTAGTTTGGGAGTTTGGCAGGTGGGCATGTTAGGTTTTGGTGTTTAGGGTTAGGGTTATGGTTTCATATCAGTTTGCAGATGGGGTTTCGAGTATGTTAGGATTGTATCCCCGGGTGTTCTATTCTTGTTTGCAGGACCCATCGGAGTGGTTGTTCAAACCGAGGGAGAGGAGAGGGGATTCGGCGTGGTAGGGGTACTGACAGAGGGCGGGGCAGAGGCGTGCATGCAGCGGGCGGGGCAGAGAGAGGCGCGAGTAGCGGGAAGGGAGAGGGGGTGGGCGCGCGAAGCGGGCAGGGCAGGGCAGGGCAGGGGGCCGAGCAAGGCGAGGCAGAGAAGGCGGGGCAGGAGGCAGAGCAGGGCGTGGCAGGGCGGGGCAGAGGCGAAGTAGGGCCGCGGCTAGGGTTTCGGACCACAGCAGCAGACGACGGGGAGAGAGAGAGAGAGAGAGAGAGAGAGAGAGAGAGAGAGAGAGAGAGAGAGAGAGAGAGAGAGAGAGAGAGAGAGAGAGAGAGAGAGAGAGAGAGAGAGAGAGAGAGAGAGAGAGAGAGAGAGAGAGAGAGAGAGAGAGAGAGAGAGAGAGAGAGAGAGAGAGAGAGAGAGAGAGAGAGAGAGAGAGAGAGAGAGAGAGAGAGAGAGAGAGAGAGAGAGAGAGAGAGAGAGAGAGAGAGAGAGAGAGAGAGAGAGGATTTGGGTTTTTCTTAGGGTTGGGGATTAGGGTTAGGTTCTAGAGTTAGGGTTAGGGTTAGGGTTAGGGTTAGGGTTGCACATACTTTTGGAGATGTGGGTTCTGGAGTTAGGGTTAGTTTGGGAGTTTGGCAGGTGGGCATGTTAGGTTTTGGTGTTTAGGGTTAGGGTTATGGTTTCATATCAGTTTGCAGATGGGGTTTCGAGTATGTTAGGATTGTATCCCCGGGTGTTCTATTCTTGTTTGCAGGACCCATCGGAGTGGTTGTTCAAACCGAGGGAGAGGAGAGGGGATTCGGCGTGGTAGGGGTACTGACAGAGGGCGGGGCAGAGGCGTGCATGCAGCGGGCGGGGCAGAGAGAGGCGCGAGTAGCGGGAAGGGAGAGGGGGTGGGCGCGCGAAGCGGGCAGGGCAGGGCAGGGCAGGGGGCCGAGCAAGGCGAGGCAGAGAAGGCGGGGCAGGAGGCAGAGCAGGGCGTGGCAGGGCGGGGCAGAGGCGAAGTAGGGCCGCGGCTAGGGTTTCGGACCACAGCAGCAGACGACGGGGAGAGAGAGAGAGAGAGAGAGAGAGAGAGAGAGAGAGAGAGAGAGAGAGAGAGAGAGAGAGAGAGAGAGAGAGAGAGAGAGAGAGAGAGAGAGAGAGAGAGAGAGAGAGAGAGAGAGAGAGAGAGAGAGAGAGAGAGAGAGAGAGAGAGAGAGAGAGAGAGAGAGAGAGAGAGAGAGAGAGAGAGAGAGAGAGAGAGAGAGAGAGAGAGAGAGAGAGAGAGAGAGAGAGAGAGAGAGAGAGAGAGAGAGAGGTATATTAACGTCTTCCAAAGGCCAAACTTGGCCTATGAGACAAAATCATATACAACTGTGGTAATCTCTGTGTAGTAATGGAAAGGAAAAAAATACTCGCTACACAAAACTGTGTAGGCAGAAAACAGCAAAGGATGGTGGTACCTGTAATGAGGAGGTAGTGGGAATAAAATAATGGTGCCTGGGGGGAGAGTGGCTCTGGCTCAGCAGATAATGACCACCTGATACAAAGGGGAGCCATGAGGGAGTGAATATGTATACCCTAAGTGCTGATGATGGGTGGAGGTGGGTGGAGTATATGGTACATCGGCGGCGGTAGGAGTGCCTCCTGGAGGAAGCCTGTCCAAGTGGTGGTAGTGCGCCTATGCTCCATCATGTAGTCGTGGGCTATCCTGATGCGTGAGATATCCTCCTGGTGTAGTCGTGGTCGTCGGTACCCAACCAGATGTGGTCGGCGTCTCACTCTCTGTGCCGCTGCCTGCTGGAGTGTGAGCCCTATGCCTCTGGGAGGCGGGTCCGTCCGATGTGGACCAACACGCTCAAAATACTGAGTAATAGTCTGCTGGGTACTCACCCGTGTCTGGTGTGTAGGCTCTAGCATCTGATCTCGTCTCTCATATGCAGCCATGAGGAAACGCCCCATCCTCCGCTGGTCTGCAGTGGTCATGCACAACTGGAGTGACTCCTCTATCTGGAACTGTGCTCGTAGGTCCCAGTATGCCGGGCATCTGATAACGAGGTGCTCCTCACTCTCTATCTCTGTATGGCATATTGGGCACCACCTCTCCTCTCAAGGGACTCCTCTAGCCCGACCCCTCTCGATCTCGAGCTGATGTGATGAAACTCGAAGCTGCCCAATGATGACTCGAAGGTGGTGTGGTAGGTATGTCTGCATGTAGCGTGGAGTCTCAATGAGAGAGAGAGAGAGAGAGAGAGAGAGAGAGAGAGAGAGAGAGAGAGAGAGAGAGAGAGAGAGAGAGAGAGAGAGAGAGAGAGAGAGAGAGAGAGAGAGAGAGAGAGAGAGAGAGAGAGAGAGAAGGTTAGGGTTAGGGTTAGGGTTAGGGTTTCCACCTAAGTTCAAACTAGGGTTAAGTGCAAATTAGGATTAGGGTTTCAAATTTTCAGGTTAGGCTTTAGCTTAGGGTTAGGGTTAGGGTTTTCAGGTCAAGTTAGGGTTAGGGTCAAGGTTAAGGTTAGGGTTAGGGTTAGGTTAGAGTTAGGGTTAGGTTTAGGTTTTTTGGGTATCCTAAGGTTAGGGTTAGGGTCGTATGGATATAGGAGCATGATGTCGAGTTAGGGTATGGTTTTGAAAAGGGTTACTGGGCATGGGGGATCGGCAATGTTGGTGGGCAGATCGGGGTGGAGGTATTTTTGGGGGGGCGTCGGGCAAGAGTCAAGCTGATGGCGGGGTTCTGCTAGGGTTAGGGTTTGTGCATCTCCTGGAGATCGACGATGGGCAGACAGGGAAGGCGTCAGACCGATGGCAGGGGTGGCGGGGTTCTGTTAGGGTTAGGGTTCGCGCACCTCCTGGAGGCCAACGACGGGAAGACTTCAGGCGTCAGGTCGATGCGGGTGCGGCGGGTCTGCGCACCTCTTGGAGGTTGACTGCGGGAAGACGGGAAGGCTCGACGATGGATAGATGGGAGCTCGACGACGGACAGACCTGCAGACAGGAGCTCGACGACAGATAGACCTGCAGACGGGGGGGGGAGAGAGAGAGAGAGAGAGAGAGAGAGAGAGAGAGAGAGAGAGAGAGAGAGAGAGAGAGAGAGAGAGAGAGAGAGAGAGAGAGAGAGAGAGAGAGAGAGAGAGAGAGAGAGAGAGAGAGAGAGAGAGAGAGAGAGAGAGAGAGAGAGAGAGAGAGAGAGAGAGAGAGAGAGAGAGAGAGAGAGAGAGAGAGAGAGAGAGAGATGAGAGAGAGAGAGAGAGAGAGAGAGAGAGAGAGAGAGAGAGAGAGAGAGAGAGAGAGAGAGAGAGAGAGAGAGAGAGAGAGAGAGAGAGATTTTAAGTCTATTAGGAGGCCGAACTCGGCCTATGAGGCAAATCAATTTACATGGGTGTGTCTTCTGTCAATGTGAAAAGATAAAAGTGCTGAAAAACTAGTAAAGCCGATATAAATCTCTGTAATATGCATGCGGAGATGCCCATGAAAGTGGTGGGGCGTATGGAGTGCTATATCTAGGATAGTCTATATGCAGAATGGTAGTACAAGCATGAGAATGCATCTGAGAGACTAATTAGCTCCATCTTATACTCGTGGGTGGATGTAAGATGTGGTATATAGGTGGAGGTGGAGTCAGGGCAGCCCTGATGACTGCAGCGGGATCAACCACCCTCTGGGATCCTTTCTCCCTTATGGCGCTCTCTGGAAGGAGGTAAGGAGGGAAGAACGGCACGGGGTTGGATTAGGCCCTGGTGTGGGTCGTTCTCCCCGTTCAGCGAGTTACGTCTGTGCGCTGGGAGCCTCGCCTTGGTAAATGACTCGTATTGTATGTTGGAGAAGGGAAGAGCGGTGTGGGGTTGGATCAGGGCCCGGTGTGGGTCATCCTCCCTGTTCGGCGAGCGGCGTCTACAGGCTGGGCGCCTCACCTTGGTAAATGACTCATATCATACGTCTTAGGCCCACACCTCGGGAGAGAAAGGCTTGATCGTGTGCGTATGCTCGTAAGTGTCGTGGATGAAAAATCAAAGTACAATGCGGAATGAAACAACTATGCTCAGTGATACAGTGTGAATACAACTAGAGTCCTTCAATAAATGTGAATAATGCAGATCAGTGATACAATAGGCCGCTACAGTGAGGATCGGTGATACAATAGGCTGCTATAGTGCGGGTCGGCGATACAATAGGCCGCTACAGTGCGGTTCGATGAATACAATAGGCAGTTACAGTGCGGGTCGGTGATACAATAGGTCGCTATAGTGCGGGTCGGTGAATACAAGACAGACTTCCCGTTACAGTGTGAGAAGACTCCCCTTTTCTTCTCTTTCGGTCTTCAAACTTCATAAACTTCGGGTCTTCAAAGACTTCTTTCTTTACTTCATATAATCTTCTTCACTTCAAGAACCCGCACAAAAACCTGGAGGGAAGATCCACAAGGAAGATCCACGGGGAGTACTCTTTACTTCGGGTCTTCAAAACCTTCAACTCTTTACTTCATAAAATCTTTGGAAAAAGATCAACTAGCCGAACCTGGAGGGAAGATCCATGGGGCTTAATGCTTCGCTTCAGTCTGCAAAACTCTTCTTACTTAATATAATCTTCTCTTCACTTTAATCTTCTCAGCAAATCATGAGAAATTTGCACCTGGAGAGGCGTTCCACAAAAGAGAACCAGGGGGGATAATTCTTCACTTCGGTTCTTCAAATCTTTCTTTACTTCATATAATCCTCCAACATCAATACCTGGAGAGAAGACCCACACAAATGATCCACACTGGGGCCTGATCCAACCCCGCGTCTCTCTTCCCTCCTTACCTCCTTCCCGACTGGTCACAAGCCTGGATCTCTGCAATCTAGTGTCGATGAAGTCTCGGGGCCCGATATCCTATAGCACGGGGTCGTCTCCTAGCTAGAGAGGTCTTAGCCTGTTGAAGAGTCACCCCTCTCGATGTGTGACATGAGGGGGGGGGGAGGGTTGCTTCATGTCCTAGAACAAAGAAGTTAGTGAGCTTACTCTATCTCCCTCCTATCTGGGTTGTTTTGGTGGGCTCGAGTAGGGAGTATCTGTGACTCTGTATCTCTAGTAAGATTCGCCCGAGCTCTCGCTGATCTCTAGAGTCCATCGGCTCTAAGAGGGTGGGCTGCCCTGTAAACAAAGTCTCTTATCTGCCTTCGATATCATCATATGCCCTACATCTGCATACAAAGTGCTCCTCATCCTCCATATCTACTCTGCTGTAGCTCAGTGATGAGTAGCACCTCCTTGAATGTCAATCCGGGAAGACATGAGGATGGTATGAAGACCTCGAGCAAGTGAAGGCACAAATGTGTGAGTGAGAAGCACACAAACATGCACACACATACACACACGCGCACACACAGCAAGAACAAAGAGAGTAAGACAATGGAATCACTTCTATTACAAACAAGTTCTCATACAAGCTCAAAACTACAAGAAGCTAGCCCAAAAATGAGCTCTCTAGCTCTATTTATAGTTTTTGACTAGCTTTGGTCCTGTCCAAACCTAGTGTCCGGCCTAGTTAAAAATTAGGTTCCAGGGCTTATTTGAGGGTTCAAATGAGATCTAAAAAATATGAAAATTGGTAGGCAACTACTTCTAAGGCTCCTCAAACTCGCGGACTCCTCGGCTTGTACAAAATGGAGCTATAAAAAAGGGAAATAGTATTTACAATGGTTTTTAGTGATGGGAATCACTTTTAAAATGTGTAAGGATTGGAAAAAATTGATGGGTTGCCTCAGTGCTAGATCTGCATGCATGCTCGTACTTGGCGTCTTCCCATATGATGCCAACACTCTCCCCCCCTAAGCGTCTGTCGCCTCTGACAGACCTCTGCTCCACGGTTTGATCAATGTACTGCTGCAGTAGGTCGGTTGCCAATTCTTGTTCTTTGATGCGTAGTCCCCTGACCAAATCTCTCTGCAGGGCGTCCCAATTAACTGCGCAAGGCATATCAGGTTGTGGCGTGGTCTAGAGTTCTGAATGCATTGTTTGTTCGCAAGCGAATAACTGGAGCAGATGAGTTGGGCGTGGTGCGAATACTTCTGAGTGTGCTTCCCGGAACCCCGTGGTGAACGTCATCAAAAGTTTGTTTGTAACAAGCAGGGAGATATCTTATTCGTGCATGCCATGCGTAAGCAACACGGATACTCGGGGTCGTGCTCATATCATAAAGTAAATCATAGTTACCATTGATGAAGCCCGGAATTGGAGGCTGGATATTACGTACATTTCGGAAAGTCTTTAACACCACTTGCATCATGTCCAAGATTTTGAGCATCATCTGCGCGGCGACATCTGGCATGGGGTGGAGGCGTGGCATCCAATGTCGGATGGTAGCCATCATGTATGATACTGTTGGAGTGCCTGTTGGGGGTGCGATAGAGGGGTAATTCAGCCATTGTTTGCAATTTGCGTTGTTCTGAACCTTTATAGCAAATGCTTTCCATGATCTTCTTCTCTGCACTTGCCCAAAGCAAGGGTTATATTTCAAATGCATGGGAGCGTGATCCCATGTTCTTAGCATTTCCGGATAGGTCTCAAGTAATTTTTGCCTCCATGTGGGTTGGAATATGGCCCCTTTTTTGGCTGCCTCAAGAATATCCTCTGGTTCAAACTGTGTGGCAAAAGTAGGGCACTTGTTGTAACTCTTTTGATCTCTGCGTTGTAGTCGGCCAATAATACAAAATAGGGTTTATATTGTAATTCTGAACTAGTTATCAGTCTTCTAGAGGCAAGGTGTCGGAAATACTCTGATTGGAGTATGGTTTCTTCAATGGTCCTCATTGCCAGCATCTGAGTGGAGATACGTTCCTCATGAGTTGTCCCCATTTCTTCTACTTGTTTCATCCATGCCGACGGGGGCTCCTCATATGTGTCTTGTCCCTCCGTGATTCTGCCGCCTGGAAGGGGTTGAGGCTCATAGTTGTCTTCAAATGTTTCCTCCACTGGAATGATTATTGCTGCTTCTTCTATTGGTTGATCAGGTGGAGAGGGTGGTCTTTCATACTGTAACAGCTTGATCTTTAATTCTGCCACTTGTTGTCGTAGCTCAAGTACCTCATTGGTCGTTGTTGATTCAGGCTCTGGTGAAGTGGCAGCATTGACCATCTTTTTAGCTTCTGGTGGTTGTGGTGTAGGCACTTGGGATCTTTGTAGCTCTTTTACTTGGTCAGCCAGCTGATCATGTGCTTCTAAGAGGTTGGCATAGGTTTCAAAAATTTGTTGTATGCTTTCTGAAGGGACGGCCCGGAAGCTAGCAGGGTCGATGGGTGCCCCTGGAGTACTTTCTATGGCGGCTTCGAGGTTGTCTTGATTTTGTTGCTGTAATCTCCTGTTTTCTTCTTGTGCAGCCGCTAGGTGGCGTCGGAGTAGAGCCATGTTTCGTTGTAGTCTAGCATTACGGGCTAGCTGATCTCTGAGTTGTTCTTCCGCTGCCCTAGTCGTCTCTGTATGTTTGGCTTCGAGCTCCACCTGGGATTGTTGGAGGGTGGTCACTTCATGTTGTAGTGCTGTATTACTTAGCTCCAAGGCATTGACACGTGCCTGGAGTTGAGCCGAGAGATTGCACAGCTCTGTGTTATTTTCTTCTAGTAGTCTATACTCTTGCTTAAGTTGAGTGGCTGCTTCGAACATGGTGTCTAGTGCATGACTAAATGATGTGGGTGCAGGGGTAGAGGTGGAAAATGCAAGGGTTCGGGAAATGGGGAGGGAAAAAGTGGGTGTTGTGCCTACTGTGGTTGGAAATGGTGATGTGAGTGAATTGATATGTGATGATGTTGGAACAAAAGTGGAGGTGGGTGGTCCTGTGGATGGCGAAATGTCCATGGGATCGGACGTGATTGTGTGTGTTGTGTGAATCGTGAATACGGGAATGGTGGGCGGTGTGTTAGTGGTGGGTGTGAATGTGGGTGAGGTGTGCTGGGAAAGGGAATTTCTCTTATAATCATCAATTTGTCGCATCATATTTACAAGGTTTGCCAACAATGGAGGTAGGGTGGCTTGTGTTGGTTCTGAGGAGGTGAAGAGGGGCTCAATGGTCTGAGGTTGGGAAAGAGGAAATGTAGTGGTGAAGGGAAATGTGGGTGGTAAGGTCTGGGTAGGGGGATGTGGCTGCCCAAGAGCTGGTTGGAAAGAAGGGTGACCTATGATGGTTTGAGGGGTGGTAGGATGACCTATATGAGGTTGGGAAGATGGACCCGCAATGATAGAGGTAGGGATAGGTAAGGATGACAAAATGATGGTGTGTGATATAGGTTCACTGAGGGTGGATATTGGTTGCTCAAGAATGCTAGCAGTGAGGGGTTCGGTGGGCTGAATGGGAGGTGACGGTGGAGATGTAATCTGTATATTTACATCTGGTTCATCAAGGTTAGTTGGGCTGGCCATGTGAAAATCTTCTTGAGTGGTGGTAGGGAAGGCGGTAGAGACTTCCATTTGAATCATCTTCCCCTTCGTGGTCGTGTATCGATCCTTCGTTGATTGTATTGAGGAGGGTTGCGATGTAAAATGATCCGCATAGCTTCTATAATCCCATGTCTCCGCCAAAAGGTTCAATGATTCCACAAAATGGGGATCCGCGTTCTCTGCTTGAAGCATTTGATTCACCATCGCTCTATTTGCCTCCTCTGATAGCTTATGTCTCTTTTGTACCTGCTTGATCGTTTTGTAGAGCCGTTTGAGTTGTGCGGTGTAAGCTGGGGCTTCCTCCTCACTCTCTTCTGATTCATTCCTCTGCATCTCTTCCTGCCCATGTGTCCCTCCCTCCTGTGTTTGTTGTGCCTCATCTTCCCAATGCACCCTTCTAGCCGCACTATGTGTCCGTCCTCTCTGGGATGATGATTCGGGGCCATCCGTGTCTGAGAAGAACTCATTCTCAGATAAGTGAGCTGTCTGTAAGAAGCTTTCAAAGTCAAAAGATGGGTCTTCTGGCAGTGAAGCCATGGATGCAAACTCCGCATCTGTGGGTAGTGGGGGGGCTGACGGAGTGGGTTGTACCATGCTTCCTGATTGGGGTCCTTGAAGATGGATTGTGAAAGGGGCTACTTGTTCTTCTTCTCTACTGGAGGCTTCTGTGGTGACTTCACGAGGAATTAGAACCTGTGAAAGTGATCCACTTATTCTTTTAGCAGGTTGAACCCCTGATTTCCGCCCCTGAAAGAATTCCAATTGTGAGTACTTGAGGGCTTGTGCAAGTGGCACATCATAAGCAAGGCATCTGTAGATGATTCTTGTAATGGTGCAGCAGCCATTCAAAGTAGGCTTCCTCACTCCTCGCTTGCCTGCTTCATATAACTGATCAAGGATCCATACTGGCATTTTCATAGGTAAGCTCCCGGTCTCTGCTAGGTATAACCCATACCAGATCTTCTTATGAGGCTGGGTGAACCGGTCTTTCGCCGGAAATGCGAAGTGTTGAAGGCACATCCGTAATGGTACGGCGATGTTGTGGGTGAGAGCACACATTTCTTTCAACTTCTTGATTTTATTGTTCTTCATAGACTCCGGTATCAAAGGGTCTCGATCGGAAGGTACATGGGTGCCATACATCTGAAGGGCTTCCCTGATTAAAGTAATATTCAACTCAAACTTCTTCATTTCCTCCTGGTTTGATAGAGAGGGCACCAGGAATGTGCCTGAATGATCTTTATCTCCTGTCGCCTTCAGTGTGGCAATCAAGTAGTAGCACCTCAGAAAATCAGGTCTAGGCAAAGCTTCACTAAAATAATCTTGCAACCCCGCTTTCAGCCAAATATCTTGAAGAGGAGATGCATTCTGTAAGGTTTCAAATTCTCTTGAGAAGAATTGAAATGTCCACCAGACTCCTCCGAATTCTAACTTGGACTCCCAGATGTGGTCCGCATCTCCCAAATCTCCTGGCATCTCATTGAACCAGTGAGAATGCCCCTTTACTCTTTCTGTTAGGCCACTTGGTGGATCTGAGATAGGAATTCTTCTCACATTCAAAAGCTCTTCAGGTCTTGCTGTTAGTGGAGCTTCCACCGGCATGGTATCCCAATTGCTTTGAGTACTGGTGCCCGCCTGGGAGCTTGTTCCTGCTACAGCTGCCATGACACTTCTGATGCTTATCTGCTAGAAGAAGAAAGGCACATTAGTGTTGCATAGGAAACAGGATGTAATGGTGTTCCCTCCACAATACTAACATGACAATCCAGATGGTTAGTGGTTAGAGGTGAAGTGTTTGTGATAGATGTGAGTGATGATTAGAGGTTAGTGTCATCCTCGATGCATACTTTGGTTATGCAATGGACTCAGAATGCACCTATATCAGAGTGGATGGATTTACGAAATTGGGTCAGGGGGTTTGATACAGGGTTTAGTTCGCCAAACTTTAATCGAGGATTCGTAGTTCTTAGAGCTAAGGACAGGTAAAGATTTATGAGCGAGATTGTGCTGGATTTGGGACCTTTTGGGTACCCATTTCCAGACAATCCTAGGTTTGGCTGAGTGTGTGTTAGTGTGGGATTTAGGTAGAGTTCCTGAGTTGTTTGTCAAGAGGACTTGTGAGTGTTGAATTATGCCCATGACTAGAGTTGGAGCTATTTGGGCTGGAAAACAGGCCTTGGGCACCCATATCTGTCTAGCATTGGGGCTAGCCTTCATTGACCGCTTAGGGACCCAAATAGACGTGGTATGCCTAGGAGGTTGCCTAGGGTACTCCTTCACTTGTGTCCTTGATGGTGTGGCTTGTTTTGTGCCTCCTCGAGAACCTGTTACTAGAGCTGTGGGTTTTCCATCCTTGCGTATCCAGATCTGCTTCGCGCCACGAGGTACTCCGTGTTGCATTGGTTGGCACTCCTGCTTCTTGATCAGCGGTCTCCTTCGTGTCGTGTGATGTTTGGTCTGCATGTTTAGAATCTTCTTTGGAACAGCTGGGAACTCCTCATTGACTCCTGTACCTTCGGTAAGATTGACAATCCTCTGCACCATAGAACTCTGGACAAGAACAACATCATTATCTTCATGTGGATTCCTGGAGAGACCAGGAGTTGGTGCCTTTCCTAATGGGTTGAGTGCTTGATCTTCTAATTCAGTCGTAAGATAGTTTTGGCCTGCCCATGCCTGAAGAAGTCCATTTCTTAGGTTGAGGTTGACTGCGTGATCATAGATTCAGTCTTGGCCCAAGACAAGAGGTTCGGTAAGATCCTCGTCTTCACATACTAGCACTTTTGCTGGCATTAGGACCTCTTGAATGTAGAGGGGAAGCTCCACTTCTCCCATGCAAGGGGTTTCAACTCCTCCTAGCCCTATGAGATATGCCTCTAGGGGTTTTACCTCCAATTGCAATTGTTGGCAATAAGACAGCCGAACTGCACTAGTGGTGGCTCCTGAATCAATTAAAGCTCTCACGGTCCTTGCACTCTCTCCTTGTCCTACTTTTAGGGTCACAAAAGGTCGTCGATCAACTATCTTATGGGACTGTTCACATGAAGCCTCGCACATGGCTATGTGATAACCTAGAGCTTCATGATTGTCAGTCATGGCTTGATCTCTACCTTGTCTTCTCAGTTTTATTCGTCGGATGCGTTCTAAAGCTTCTGCCTGTGCTTCTTCTCGAATTCTTTTTTCCTCTTCCTTACGTTTCTTTGCAGTATTGAGCCGATTGAGCATTTCTTCAGTTAAGGGCTCTTGATATAACTTGACTCTGCATCCGCTTATGTAACTTGGTAGTATGTCACCTTCTAGAGTGGCTAGTTGTACTGCTCCACTTGTGGATATCCTATTGATAATCATTGGTCCATAGCCTCTTTTCTCTAGTTTCCGTGCGTGTTGCTTCAATGTGTAGACTAGGACTAGATCTCCTGCTTTCAAGCCTTTATTCTTCACGTGTGTATCAAAATACGCCTTTTGCCTCTTCTTGGCTGCATAGATCCCTGCTGCAGCTCTCAATCGTGTCTCACCTAAACGTTCGAGATCAAAGATTCTAGAGGAGAGTTCATGGCCGATCCAATCATGCTCTTGTGCTACCTTCAATGTAGGTATCAAAAAATCCAATGGTAGCACCGCATTCTGGCCAAACACTATCTGAAAGGGTGTGGCTTGGAGTACCGTTTTATAGGCAACTCGGTATGCCCAAACAGCATGGTGTAGCTGTTTGTCCCAATCAGAGCGTTTGTTATTCACCAATTTAGTCAGCACATTGCATAAGATCTTATTTGTGCTCTCAGCCTAGCCATTAGCTTGTGGGTGATGGGGAGAAGACTTCTTATGTACTACCAAGAATTCTTGGAGAAGGTTTTCTATGACTTCATTCAAGAAGTGTGTGTCTCTATCACTTACTAATTCTATTGGCAATCCGTATCTAGTGAACACATTTTCAAATAAGAATTTTGCTGTTGTTTGAGCATCATTCTTCGTAGTGGCTTTCACTTCTACCCACTTGGTTAGATAGTCTGTGGCCACAATGATATACTCGGCATGTGAACCCTTAGCTGGGGGATTAATAGGACCGACAAAGTCTATTCCCCACTTAGAGAATGCACGTCCACCCATCATAGGTTTCAATGGCATCTCATCCTTGCGTATGGGATATTGAGTTCGCTGACAAACCTCACACCTCTTCACATAGGTATGTGCATCCATGTGAAGAGTTGGCCACCAAAGACCTGCAAATAAAATTGCTTTGATCACCCGATCTGGTCCAAAGGACATCCTCCTGCTACACCTTGGTGAGCAGTTTCCAAGATCTTGAGATATTCACTCTCGTGGACACACAATCTAAGATGCCCATCTTTTCCTCGTCTGTATAGATTATCTCCAATGAGAGCATAGTCTACTGCCTCTTGTTCTAAGCTCCTTTGTCTAACCAGAGTCATTTCTTGAGGGAATGTTTTCGTCCTCAGAAAGGCCACTAATGGCTCGCTCCAATCTGGCACTAAAGACACTCGATAAAGAGTGGCATGTTCCACTGGTGGTTTAGTGCAGAAGATTGGCATTCTTTGCACATTCTATGGACATCAACTTCCATGGTTGGCCAATGCACTCCTAGTCTCCTCAGTGTCTGTAGGGTTTGTTGTCTTGAGTAGTGTTGTTCTAATGCACCTACATGTGCTAATTGCAACCACTTAGCGTACTCGTCCTCTTCCACACAACATGCTAATACTCCTTGTTCCGTATGTTTGTACATACTTCCTGCCAAGATATGATACTTTTGAGCTTTTACTCTCTCTCTATCTTCTGTGTGTATCACCGAGTGATTAGGCCCGTATGTCAATACTGGCACTAATGGCTTAGCCCAATGCGGTACAACTTCCAAATTAAACAAGTAAGCATCAGGTAGGTCATCTGACACTCCTTGTAGGGCCTCTCCTGATGTGAGCCTTGAGAGATGATCTGCTCTCAAATGAGTCTTGCCTTTTCTCACCACTACCTCAAAGTCGTATTCCATTAGTAAGAGGAATCATCTTACTAATCTTCCTGTATTGCATGGCTTGTTTACCAAGCACAAGCTTGATGGTCAGTAAAAAATTTAAACTTATTTGCAAGCAAATAGTGTCTAAACTTTTTAACTGCGTATACCATGCCTAACCCCTCCCGTTCAGTGGTGGTATAATTTCGTTCAGCTGCATTCAGTTGTCTACTGGCATAGGCAATTGGAAGATCCATATTACCTTCACCCGTAGGTTGTGCTAGCATGCATCCAATTGCATAATTGGATGCATCTACATGGACATGGAATGGCTTATTCCAATCTGGTGTGGTCAAGATTGGTGCTGAACACAATCTTCGTTTGAGCTCCGTGAAAGAGTTCTCACACTCATCAGTCCACTCAAAGTTAGTTAGAAGGGCATACAGAGGCTTTGCAATGACGGCATACATGTGAATGAACCGGCGGTAGTAACCACAATGCCCCATGAAGGCCTGTACCTCCTTGACATTCCTTGGCCTAGGTAGTTCTGCAGTGGCTCTCACTTTCTCTTTGTCAGTGGATATGCCGTTCTTTGACACTATATGTCCTAGGATCTTGCCTTGCCTGTCCATGAAAACACACTTTTCTGGGTTCAAGCAGACTTGATATTCTCTACATTTGTCAAAGATTTGCCTGAGTTCGGGTATATGAGTCTGTCTAATGTTGGAATGAGCGCATAGATCATCAACATAGACTTCCAAGTTCTTCCTCAAGAACTCTTTAAACACGTGACACATCAATCTTTGAAAGGTAGCAGGTGCATTGGTAAGCCCGAATGGCATTACCCGAAAGGCAAATATGCCCCACTCTGTGGCAAAAGCCGTCTTATGCTGATCTTCTGGTGCAATGGCTACTTGATTGTAGCCAGAGAACCCATCTAGGAAGCTGTACACTTCCTTGCCTGCTACCCTTTCTAATAGATGCTCGGTGATAGGAAGCGGATAACTATCCCTGATAGTGGCTGCGTTAACCTTCTTCAAGTTAATGCATACACGTAATTTGCCATTCTTTTTGGGCACCACTACAATGGGGGATACCCATTCAGTATGCTCAATTTCATAGATAAATCGAGCTTCAACCAAGCGATCTATCTCTTCCTTGATCTTGGCCGAATAGTTGTCATTGTATGTGTATGGCTTTTGCTTAGAGGGCCTAGCCTCTGAAGTCATGGGGATCGTATGTGAGCATATGTCAGGGTCGACACCTTTCAGGTCCTTGTAGCTCCAAGCGAATACATCTCGATACTCCCTTAGCAAAGCTATCAACTCTTGCTCTTCTTCTTCCGTCAGGTCATGTCCTATGTAGGTGCATCTTTCTTCTCCTTCTTCTACGGCTACAACTATTTTCTTAGTAGTTTCCTTGCCATCATAGGCCTCTCCTGATTGTGCCTCACGTTTAGGCATTCTTACCATGACTCTTCTATCCTCTATCTCATACTCCTTGAAATTTTCCGGCACCTCAAACAAGGACTCTTGCTCTACTGGTATGACTTCTCTCTTCTTCCTTTTCTTTCCTTCACTCTTAGTGGTCACTTGTGTGGTTAATCTCATATCATTAATGATCTCTTCATGTCTCTGAGGGTGAACTTCTACTTTATGGAAGTATTCTTCATCTGATGCAAAAGGTGGGTCCATAATGATTGACTCTAAGTCGGAGTCACTTGGATCCTCAAAAGCATCAGGGCTAGGTTCGCATTCTTCTAGAACTGCATCTCCCATGATTGGTTCTATTGAAAAGACTGAAATGTCATAGCCATCCTCATCGCAGTGGGGTGTCCATTGTTTTTCATTGATGGCTACATCCATTGTTGCTAAAATTTCAGCCCAGCCGTGAGGCTCAAATTCTTCGTCAGGAAAAACTACAGGTGCATAGGTTGGGTCTTGAATTGATCTATGGGTTTCTTTTGCACCTACCTCTCTGGCTTTCTCTCTCTTCTCTTCTTCTACTGCTAGCTTACACATCCATAAGTGAGTGTCTTCATGCATCCATGAGGATCTTGATCCTATGGAATGCACAGACTCAGTCTCATCTTTGGCTCTATGGATGGGATTCCATTGAATAGGCGGTACGTCTCTATGAGAGTAATCCTTGAGATTGACTTTGGTTGTAATACCTAGATGTTGCAAATACAAGGAATTGGTTCCCCAATCCTGTACCACTTGCAATTGCCGCATAAATGGCCTTTCCAAAATCATATCATAGGCTTGGTTTTTGCTAAAGTCGCATATAGCAAAAGTATGCTAAAACTCAACACCACATGTAGTGAGAGTTATTCCTTCTAGCAATCCTAAGGGCCTTTCAATATGACCATCGGCCATCTGCAATTTCATTCTCGTTTGCCTGAGTGCTGGCTTGCCCCAATGCTTCCATAAGGAAGTGGTAGCAATTCCAACTCCTGCACCTGAGCCCAAAATTGCCTTGGTTGTGTATCCCTGATGGGTAACTGGTAGATAGGTATTCCCTTCCTCTCCTTCACTCATGTCTCCTATCTTATCCAAGGGTATTTCTGGTACTGTTCTGTGGGATCCTACCTGGGAACGAGATTTGGTTAAGTTTGGCACTTCTTTGGCTACGTGTTTCCACACTTCTGGCTTAACTTTGAGTAGCTCTTCTAAAGTGAGATTGCACTGCACTTTAGTGTTTTTTACTACCTCAGTATTTCTAGGTATGATCGAATCTTCGTTTCCTATCATGACCGTGGGCGCTATCATGCATGTTGACTTAGTTTCCCATGGGCCTGTGAAATGTGGTAACTCTTGCAAGGAATTAGACTCAAAGTCTAACCTCTCGTGAGGGTGGGCACTTTCCTGTTCTTCATAGATAGAAGGGATGTCCTGTGGGAATTGATCATGTGCGTCATCCACAAGTTCAATGGGAGGAGGGACTTCACTTTCCTTTGCCCACTTCTCTTCTTGAATCTCTCTCAGGAACTCTGGTGAATACCTATTCATAGAAGAAGAAGTGTCTGGTTCAGTGGAGTTAGGCACATAAGCTTCGTGGGGAGGAAAGCTTATTCTATCTCTTGCACTCCCCTCAAGCTGGGAGGAGGCTCCTTTCCCAGACTTTGCAAGTAGCCTTTCCAATCTATCTAATAGACCGTCAAAATGCAATGGTGTTCTAGTGGAGCTAGAGCCATTGAACAAGCGAGTGGCTTCAAACATGGCTTGCGCCAATTCGACCATCTTAGCAAAAAGCTTTGTTCTCTCTATTTCTAGATCGGCTCTAGGGTAACATTTGTCATGATCTTTCACGTTTGGCCCTTCCTGGATTCTGGCCTGATATGCTTTAAGCATCATGTCTAGATCCTCAGGAGTGGGATCCGCTAGGACTGATCCTACTCTGGGTGGTGGGTGGGTTACGTGTGGTGGATTAGAATGTTGGGGAATGGAAGGTGATGGGTTGGAGGGAGATGGAAACGGTGGTGGAGGGGTGGTGTGAGAGTGGTTTTGAGATGCGAGTTCACTTATCTTTGCTTTGGTTTCTCTCAAGCTTTCTTCAAGTTCGCTCATTTTCTGTGACCATTGTCTTTTCATTCTCTCCCGGCTATCTCTCCATGCTCTTGTCCTTTTCTTGGTTATACTCTCTGTCTCACTAACCTCAGAACTCTTCTCCTTCCCTACTCCTTGAGTCTGCTGCAAGGCTTGAGCTCTAGTGACCACATGCACGGGGGCGGCGGAAGTTATACTTCCCTTAGAGTCTACCACTAATCCAATGACGTTGATAGGAGTGATTTTAGGCATGTTATTAGGGTTCTTTGGGCAATCTTGTAAGAGATTCTCTTTTTCGCAGTCTTGACAGAAACCCTGAATTGTCACTAGTTGGGGTTGTGTAGGGGCAGGCAGTGGGCAATCACGTATAAGGTGATCTCCCTGGCATCTGAAGCATGGTCCTCTAGGAAATGGGGGCCGTACCTGCCTAGGTTGAGGTCTAGAGTTTGGGTTTGTGTACATGACATTAGCATACTCAGGCTCCCCACTATTTTCACTTGGGTCTTCATAATAGTAATGACTCGTTATGCTCGGGTGACTGCATGTAGTAAGCCTGTGGGCTATCAATATGTGTGGAGTCAAAACTATGGTCACTTGGATCACTGTCTGATAGCAACGGTGTGACTCGGACTATGTCTCTATTCAGATTTTCTTTAGGAGATGCATATTTCACTGGGATCACATTGGTTGGAGCAGGGGGTTGCTGCGCTAGGACTGGTTGAGGTCTCTGTTGCCCTTGATAAGGTGGTTGATAAGATTGTTGTGGTCTTCCGTATTTTTGTGGTGGGTACTGATTCTGGTATCTACCGTGTTGTGGATATGGCTGAGGGTAATTTTGCCTGACAGTTTGTTTGTTATATCAAGGTAGATGGAGGCCCATCAAGTGCTCTCAAATTCATCCTCTTTCGAAGGAGAGTGGACCTTATGTCTTCGAAGGGGAACTGTAGAATGAGAGCTCTCTTCTTCGTGGGATCTCGTCTTGATCTCCAAGACTTGATGAGCAGAGGGGACTCTTCTTTATAGCCGAGCATCTTGCATAGTGTCTTCCCATCGGACTGGTGAGTAGCACCCTCTTTTTTAACAGTGCCCGTGATGCTTACATTGAGATGCGGGGCTTGTCTTATCTTTTCTTCCTCAAGGGTTGTGTCTATAGTGAGGGCTTTTTCCTTTTGTGCTTCTCTTTGGCTTTTTTTTTTTTTGATGTTCTTTTTCACTACGTTGATCCACCCTTCTTTGGTAGCTTCTAACTTGTTTTCCATGCTTGCGGTCAATGCTTTGGTGAGTTCTTCTTTGAGAGCTTCCATTTTGTTCATATTAATCTTCCTTTCTTCGGGTGTGAGGGAGACCATCGAAGCTTTGAGGAGCTCCAATTTCTCTCTCGTGCGCTCTCTCCTTAAGCCATTCTTCATTCTCCTTCTTGTGCTCCCTCTCCCACTCCTCTCTCTCTTTCTTCCATGTTTCCCTCTTCTTGTGATAGGTTTCCGCTTTTTTTTTTTTTTTTTCTTTTTTGAGCTTTGAGAGGTGGTTGATGATGGTAGTGATAGTGGAGTCCACCATCTTCTTGTTTTTTTGATGGCTATGGAGAGCTTGTCCTTCATTTTCATCAAATCCTCCTTCTTAGCCGTAGGAGTCATGGCGTTAGAGGATGGGAAAATGCTCTGTGGGACACTCTACTTCCATGAAATTGATAGGGTTAGGGACACTCTAAGGTTAGGGACACTTGGCAATTGGAAACCCTAAGACATTGATAACCCTAACAGTTATTAGTTCGGGGGAGGGACACTCTACTTCCATGAAATTGATAGGGTTAGGAACACTCTAGGGTTAGGAACACTCAACAATTCGAAACCCTAAGAAATTGATAACCCTAACAGTTGTTAGTATGCAGTAGGGACACTCTACTTCCATGAAATTGATAGGGAGGGACACTCTACTTCCATGAAATTGATAGGGTTAGGGACACTCAACAATTCGAAACCCTAAGAAATTGATGACCCTAACAATTATTAGTCCCAAGGCAAGGACACTCTACTTCCATGAAATTGATAGGGTTAGGGACACTTCAGGTTTAGGGAAACTCAGCAATTCGAAACCTTACGAAATTGATAACCTTAAAATATGGTATTCATAGCCGTCGAAAACCCTAGGGAGGAGTTCGAAACCCTAATGTTTGACAGAAGGGATGGGCAGGAGGGTTCACAGTAGAAGATGGCGAGAGGGTCCCGCAGCAGAGGAGACCAGGAGGGGTTCGAAGCAGAACAGAGGGCGGCAGGGGCTCGCTGCTCTGGGTTCGCTGCAAAGCAGATTTAGATCTGACCTTTGACGTCAGATCTGACGAACTGACACAATGATCTGACGCAGATATGTTGCAGAGAGGAAATGATATATTTATGCCTATTAAAAACTCAAATGCCTGGAAATAATCAGTAACCGAGCGTCTGAATCTCCCTCGCTGACCTTCTAAGTGGTTTCTCACTATGTAGCTTGAGCTCAAGCAATAATAGACCCAAATCAATTCAAACCCCTCTTCGGATAGGAAATGAAGTGGCATCATGTCACATAATATGTGGCAATAACATATGTAGTGTAGCTTTCTATCCTATCCTTGGTTAGGACCCCCTTTGTATCTACTGTGGTCAATCACCAACTAATGGGAAGATATACATATCTGACCAAGGACACATCATACACCATTGATAAATTTGTATCCCTTTATCTAGGCCTGACTATACCAATCTGTCTTGAGTTTGAAAAGATGCTCTTTGTAGAAAGCCATCTTTGTGCCTAGCTCTTGAGTAAGCTCAATCTAGGTCCTCCTAGCATCCATCTGAATCTAATTCTGACGGATGAGTCTAGTAATCTATGTATGTGTCAAAGTAAGAGAGGGAACCTATAGATAGTACTGAAATGGGGTAGTCTGTACATGCTAAGGCCATGCCCTTGGAACCATGATGCCAATTGTGGTACCAGCAATCTATGTTCCCCTGTACTGCTAGGCTCTAACCCTTGAGACGACTCAGGGGTCAACTGGGCATGTTTATCTTTAAAGTTTAGAGAGCTCCCTAAGGCTATGTATGAAAGAGACTTGTTTAGTAAATGTGTTAATCATCACCCGAGTGGCTGCTAGCTCTGCTTTTAACAATTTCATATTGTACTGAAGCTAATGCTGTAATCATCCACGTGCCCATAGAAACCAAAGGTGTCTCCATTCTACTCCATCCATCTATTTGATCCACTTTACTGAAGCCACCAATTGAGAGTCCCCAAATCTGTACTCCCTATTACATATTTGATGTCACCAAGGAATAAAAAAAGCCAAAGCTTGCTCGGGGTTCCAGATTGAAGCTGTGAATAGATCCTTTCCAATCTGCCCAAAGTATGTAAACTCTGGCCAATCTAGTCTCTGTTGCTCTCCTTAGTGAAAACACTAGCCCATTGAAGACTACTCGCAAGTATGTATATGCCTTTGTCACTTGTGTACTCTAGCATGTCTTGCTCGTAAGTAAAAGAGGGAGCTGATCTCATGATCCTCTACATTATGGTGTTGAACACCGTTACCTTGGTTTTCCGAAGGTTCATAGATAAACCACCATCTTGTGCAAACACACGTAAAGAATCCAAATGGAGCCACATACCCTCTGGGGAATCAGAGCTCAATGCTGAGTGATCAACGTATAATAGAAGTTGGATCCATGTTCTCATTGACTATGTTTCTCTCTCCTAGTCTATCAATATAATCAATATTGAATAAAATCATCTACATACATGTCAAACAATGTAGAAGATAATGGACACCCTTGTTTCACACCTATAATGGAGTAACCAACATAGAGATATCCTGTAAAGTGCCTACGTGTTGACCGCTGGGCTGTGTAATGCCATAGGCCCCCCATATGAGCTCTGTGGGTATCCCCATGCCATGCAACCTCCACATGATTTTGGCTTTGGGTATGGTGTCAAAAGCTTTGTGGAAGTCTTCAAAGCAACCATATATCCACCAACAATTTGAAGTGTCCCATGAGACAAAATCATACAACATTTGGACATGCTGTGAATCATAATGAAAAGAAAAGAGGAACATACGTACTGGAAAGAAATGTTTGTGTGATTGTGCTGTGTGGTCCATGATACATTAAAAAAGCTTGAGAGATGTAATGGTGACAAGGTGGAGAATGGGAAAATATATGCTATAAGAGTACAATCAGGATACTTTTAGGGGTAGAATGTACGAAGGCTGTCTCCATTGTATGCACTTTTGGTCATCCATCATGCTTTGAGATTTATGGGATGTGTATCACAAATTCGATTCATTGTCATAGTGGCTGCATGTTGTCTAGAGGCTTTTTGGGAGGTTTTTACTCATTTTCATATTGGCTGCATGTTGTCTAAGGGCATTCTGGGAGGTTTCTATTCATTTTCATATTGGCTGCATGTTATTTACTTTCTCTAAAGCAAGATACAGGAGGTCATTGTGCTCTTTGTCTTTTGACCTCCTCAAGAGTGGGTCCGGTTTCTTTAGAGTTTTGATGGTCTCTGGCGACTTTGGCCGACTCAAGTTGATGGTGAGGGTCTTGATTATTAGTTCCAGATGGAGAGGCCATGAAGTGGATGGGTGCCTTCTCATGAAACTGTTGCATGCATATTATGTGATACAAGATAGGGGTTGTTAGTCTCATAGGAGCTTGTGACAGGGGGTTGCTATGTGAAGAGATGCATGTGTGCATTTCATCCTGAGATCGCTGCTTGTTAGTTTTTTGCAAAATACATACACTTTTTCCTATTTCCGTCTGATTTGAAAACTTTGAAACTCTATTTTTGGAAGGTTGAAGTGATTGTGGTGTGGAGTGGAAGCCTTTAAAGCTGTAGATGCTGTCATATTAGCATATTCTAAAGCCTCCACAGCTGTACTAGTTGTCATAGTAGCACATCCTATGGTCTATTTGTCGAGGTGGAGTCCTTGAGGTAAGTCCATGGTGGGGCCAAGAATAATTGTTGGTAGCATAGTAACATGAGTAGTTCGCAATTACGAGAAAGTTTGAATCATGAATCTCCAGATGCAATAGTTGGTATTTCATTTCAACTTATGTATTTAGCACATCTAAAATATTTTTATGGTTTCTTCTGTCAGTCATACTGTTTTTAGTGGATGTAGCTTCTGTCTCTTTGGGGGTAAGAAGCTTTTTGACAAATAATGTAAACAGAACACTCCCTTTTGGGAAAAAATGAAACCAATCTTGGAATGTGAAGAAAGTGATAGATAGAGTACCTTAATTGGACTTGCTGTTTGAGATTCACATTATGTTGGAAGTTTGGTGCATCAATGCTTGGAAATGAAGTCCTGTCATGCAAAGTAGTGCAGAAAAGCAAGTTGCTTTGTTATGGATGCTGAAGACAGGCTACAAGTGTAGAAGCTGCACATGCTGGTTAAGATGGAAAAGCACTGGCCTTGAGCATGATAAAAACAAATTCATGAGAAACACCATGCTGCTTGCCAAAGGCAACAATCATACTAATAATAAAAGCATCAGCTGGAGTGCATGCAGGTAGGGAAGGGAGAAATACACATTAAACTGTAGCAATTTTTGTGTAGATAGGCGTCAAGGGGGATAGGCAACAAAGTGGATGCAGAAGTTTCTAGATGTATCACTGTCATGTGCACTCAATATAATGTCAACCCCACTTCTCATATATGTACATGCAACTTAGAACAATTCTGTGAATGTTTGCTGGATATTCTGCGCGTACATGCACTGCATTGGCGGATTACTAATTCTTTCAGTTTTCGAGCTGCATTTGGTGAACTTCATTGTGCTTTTTCTCGTGTCTTTAATGCTCCGTATATTAGTTAGTGATCAGCATAGCTTGCACACTCCTTAGTGACCTGTTCTGCAGCTTTGTATAACTTACCATTTGATAGAAACAGGTTTAAATGTGCTGGAATCATTGCTTTTTGCAAAGCTACAAATGCACTTGCAGCTTGAAAAATGCAAATAGACTTCTGTATTAACTGTACAAGAGGATGTGCCCCTCTTTGCCAACAGGAAGAAACCCGGGGAGGGGGAGGGACACAAACAACAATTTCCTCTTATTTTTCAATGTATAATTGTGGTGCAGCCTGAAATCATGATCAGCAAAATTGAAATAAGAGGTGATTGAAATGATGCTTATTGGAGACTAAAACCATGTTATATACGCTCCTCCCCCTTCTTGGTGGATGCCTGGCTCTCTGTGCCGTGGTTTCCATTTTTTACCCCATTTTTCCCTTCCTCTACATTCCTGCTTTAAATTTACCAGCGAATTTGGCATTTTCTTGAAGTTATCTATATATATGGATCTTTCAATGCTCTTACAGAGCAATCAGAGTCCTGCACCTACATTGAGCTATGCATGAATTGAATGCAATTGTACTTCTTTTCCTTTTTGTGCATGATTTCATTGGTTTACAACCCATAAATGATCTACAATACATGTGCAATATGGGATTTTTTGAAATGTGTCTGCCATCTGGGCATGTACATCTTTCCATTGCTTTCATGCATCATCTTGCAGCTCTGCACTAAGCACTGTATTCTTGAGAGATATATGAGGAGGGAATACTTTAACTTTCCAACAAAGAAAATGAAGATTTATGACCTAGAAGGTAGTGCATTGGGTCATTTTCAGTTTTTTCAGGAAGTGTATATCATAATAAGTCCAGACAATACATTTTATTAGGAGTCAAATAGCTACAATTATGTTTTTTTTACCAACTGCCTTACCTTCTAGTGTTACTGTGTATAATTGCTGTGTTCAACTGTTTTTGTTGTCATTCTCTTGATTTATGCCTTCTTAACAGGTTGCAGGGAGTGTGTCTATCATGCAACAAAAACCTTTTCCATGGATGAGTCTTGTGGTTCTGCCAGAGTAACATGTCAATGGGGTGATCCTGACCCTCAAATAAAGGCAAGCTCTACTCCATCTGTACTTGTCAAATGCTGCTTTGATGCATGCTTTGTTCTTTTCATTTTAAAAATAGTTTGAGTAGACGCTTTTACATTTCCAGAGTGTTCATTTACAAGTACAAAGAAACAATGTTGCTGACCCAATTCTATTCAAAGGTATTTTGGCCATGTTTCATGTAGGTTTGTGTAATAGTAATCTGTTAGATGATTTAGGACCTTACTTCCGTGACACAGTGTTAAATTTGATTCATTCTGATCTATCCCTAGTTGTCATTCATAAATTATGGAGCAGGCATGTGTAGTGGAGCTTATGTGATGCTCTAGGCATGCTATTGAAATATGCAATGAAACATCCTTGCAGGATATGAATCAGTCATACTTCAACCAACATTAGTCTTTTTGAAAACAGGAACTCATAGATAGTGGGTTGTATATGTATTATCTTTAATGTTGACTTATTTACTGGCAGTCTATGACAAAGTCATTCATGATATTACTTATATGAAGCAATACCAAACTTGATTCTCACTAACTTCTTTAGAATCATTTTCTATCCATGCATGCGTAGTAAAGCTCATGCAATACTAAGCATGTGATTAATGTATGTCATGCTACTAATCTTTGATAAAAAGTTCAGCCTTCTAGTGTGCATTCACCTGTCGACCAACATTCAGTTCAGGAGTCAACCAATGTTCTGGTCAGTCGACCAAAGACTAATTTTGAAGACTAACGGTTGACATGGGGATAAATTTAGTCAATTAAAATTGTATGAGCAGATGATTTATTTGCCAAAGTCTATTGGGGTCCACCAAAAGTTAAGTCGACCAAGCAAGTGCTTATCAAAGTTACGTTGGGCACATATGTTACATGTGGATGGGATCTTTGCTTGTCCTTTTGTGTAGTAGAACTACAGCCAGAGCGTGGACCAGGATCACTCCTGCCAGTAGACCGCCTGCTCATGCCAGCTTCTGTTGGTTTTAAGGCCTACAATCAATATTGAGAAGTAGAGAAAATAGAGACAAGATGGAGAATAGACAAGACAAGAAAGAGATAAAGGAGCCATGCTCCATATATATTCCATGCATAGCAAACAATGAAGTACAAGAAGTTACAAGAAGCATAAAAGAATGCTTGTTATATAGACTGCAGCTGCTCCTCATAACTCCAGAATTTCCATGACTGAAGTATCCCCTTCAAGTTTACATGTGCATGTAAGCTGCTGCTACTCACCATTAAGATGAAGAAGCAAGCATAACTTCAACTCTCCAAGTGAAGAGGAGTCCCTCCATAGCCAAGCTCTCCTAATTGAGTGTGTAGAAGAGCCATCATAGATGTGTAACATGTTTATATAGTTTTATGCTGTCCAATGATATCCATACGAAAAACCAGCTTTTGCATATATCTTTGGCGAAAAAAATAAAGCTATATTTCCATTTTTCTCAGAAATCTATTACGCAGCAGTCATGTATACTTTATTTGCTTTAAATCCACAACGTTGGCTCAAAACATTGAGATCCTTCTATGTTTCAAGTTAAAAGTGACTTTTTAAGTCCTGTTTGACCCTTTGAAGAAATTAGGATTAGGGTTTTGACCCTCCAAAAGTTGTCCAAATGCCGCATATTATATATCAGTAGATTGCCCTTGAAGAGTACTATCTAATCTTGCAATTTGTTTCACTTGCACATTTTGTCCATTTTTGACCATATCTATGACCAATAATTGACTTGTGTAAATTTGATATTTTCTAAAATACGTATTGCAACCCTTGTGGAAGGTTGCTTTTCTAACAGCTTCTTGTGGTTTGCATGCAATTATCAGTCTTCCTTTTCTTCTGGTCAATGAGTTGCTTTAGTACGTGTAGAGCCACTTATCAAGCCATCCAGAATCTATATTAGCAGTAGCTTGGCAGCCTTCTGGGGGCCACAGAGATGCACATAAGGATCATCAACCAGCATCAAAGGGAAGAGGGTCTGTTACAAGAAGAAGAAGGGAAGGGAAACTCTCAGCATAATTTAGGGTTTGGATTTTGGGGGGGGGGGGGGGGGGGTGGTTTTTGGAGTTCCCTCCAGTTTCTCCAAGCAGTGGATGGCCAATTGAAGCATAATTCAGGAGCTTTGTGAAGGAGAACTGGGTCAGGCACTTTGACTCCGGCATGAGAAGTTGAGCAAGGGTACAGTTTCGAAGTTCCTGAGCTGCATGAGATGTCTAACTCTTCTTATAGAGTAGTGAGTTGGGGCTCTTCCCCTTCTGTGTCATTTCTCTGAGATTTTTTTTTGATTGTATCTTGTTCACAAAATTAGTTTTTTAATTCTTTTGTATTGGAATAGTGTCCTAGCCCTCACATGGAATGTTCTTTATACCCCGTTCAAGACACTGTTTCTTCTTGTTGGAACGGTCTCTATGAGCAAGCTTTTATCATATAATGTAATGTTCTGGTCTTAGTATGAGTTCTCGAGCATTTGTAGTTAGAAATCTTTCATAATAAGCATATTTTACTTTCTGTGTGCATGCTTGAGAGCGCACATGGT
The DNA here is from genome assembly GCA_020310875.1 of Ceratopteris richardii. Classification (NCBI taxonomy): domain Eukaryota; kingdom Viridiplantae; phylum Streptophyta; class Polypodiopsida; order Polypodiales; family Pteridaceae; genus Ceratopteris; species Ceratopteris richardii. Next base: position 112,698,613 of record CM035412.1, on the reverse strand, counting down.
ATACTTCCCTAAGGATAACACCCCCTTGAGTAGAAGGTGACCTAGGAGGTGAAACCTTTCTTCTTCTTGAAAAATGGAGCCCCGGGGTCTCTCTTCTACACTCTTTGCTAGCACCCATTGGTAGGAACTTCCTTGTTGCACTAGAAGCAGTCTACTGCCAAGTTCAGCAGAGTGTACAACAAGTGATCAACAAGAGTATTAAGTACTCTTGACTGAATGCATACATGTATTAACTTGGGTAGACATCTTATAGCATTTGGCTTGGATAGGAAGCTACATATTTGGGGAGTTCCTTGTCCAACCTCAATTGTCTTCATCTGGTCTACCAGAGAATTTCTTAGAATAAACAAATATATGATCAGAGTTGAGTATTGTCAGGTGGGAATGTTTGAGATTGGATATGATAATATCCACATGCATGTGTAAATATCAGATCCTAGGACTCGGAGTTGTACATACTTGTTCCCGAATCGACAGTTATACAAATATATTGTGGTAATTTGAATAACTCATGACCCAACAGTTAATACTTTGAGCAATAGCATACTGGGATGTAAAAGTGCTCCCAGAATTTGATTGGGGAATCAGGGGAAACAGATATATATCCAGCAGATCATGCAAAGCCACACAACGACAGTTCAGTAGGAAGTGTTTTGTCACGGCAATACAAGGTGCACCACAACAATTTGTAGGAACACCCCTCAATCACAAAAATTTATGCAAATGATGGCAGCATTAATCTGTTCCTTGTTCTGAGTTTCTAGGGCTGTCTTTCACGGTATATATACATGCTTTGTTTTTCTGCTGACTTTGTATTTGTGATGATCAATTAATGCTTTTGTTCAACGTTTCTTATAGATTTTATTTATTTTTTCCAATTCCTTTTTATCCTGGCACATGCACGCTTCTTATTTATTTTTCTTGGTGAATCTTTTAGGTTGCACTGGAAGCATGCCCTGTAAATTGCATTCATTATGTTGAGAAGGATGATCTACCTATATTGGAATATTTCATGCGACCACAACCCAAAGCAAGCAATGGTGTCTATGGAGGAGGTTGGGAACGTCCAAGTAACGTTTTTATGGCAGCAAAAACTTTCAAACGCAAAATCAATGCAGATTCAAAATTGAATGGTACAGGTGGTTCATATTGGTCTACATGTAGTCAGCATATTTTATTCATAAAGTGATGCATTTATTGTAGTATTGTAGTTGAATCCATTGTTTCAAATGCTTCACATGGGGTATCGATGTCAATGAGATTTTGTCTTTTTGTGTATCCTTGTGCTGTCAAAGCATGGATCATGTTTGGGATGCTTGTCTTTCGTTGCAGCAACACAGGAGTGCTGTTTTATAGCTATGTCTGGCTAGTGGAATTTCTATGTTCTCTAGTATGTAGGACCATTTATACACACAAGTGAATGCATTGTGTCAGGTTTATCAGGGTGCCTTGTGTTGGTAGTCAAGCCGTTTCTGTGTTCCTCCTTGTCTTGGGGGGCCCATGTGCCACCTTATACTCTGATCCCATGGAACATTATAAAGAATGTTCCACATAATCCAAGTATAGAACATTTTTCTCATCAGTATAATTGGTCTTTGATAAGGTTCATCCTTCTCGTCCATAGTAGGAGCTTGTGGAAATTCCCTTTCTCTCATTAAAGCATTATATACTATCTGAATACCCACCTTTCTTACATATGATGGAGGGGGGATAACAGGGACATGCACCTCCCCTGAACAAATCAGATAGAGGTGCAGCTTTGTGACAATCAGAAAATAAATACATAGAAAATCTTACAACAGAAGATGACCCTTGATCAACAGGAACACTTGAAAACCTCACTGCAAGATTTATCCAAATGGATAGCTGCATCTAGCCATACTAACCGAAGGCAGACTCAAAAGAACCATTCTCTATATCACACAGAGACATTGTTTTAAACAACCAAACAGTAATACAACCAGAGAAATAAAGAACGTATGCTGATGTGGCTTCTGGAAAACCTCTTCACAGTCAACATACAAAACACAAAAAGTAGCATTCTGACTAAGCATATCCATCCAATAAACAACATGACTTCTTCGACACATCTCTGTGCACATAGCAGAATTATCTGTTTTCTGTGGAAGTCTGATACCTCCAGAATTAAGTGTTGGTTTCTAGGCCCACATTTTTGAGTCTGCCATGAGGCTCTTATCTTTCTAAATGTTGCACTATTTTCACGTGCGTTGATACCAATTGTTGGTTTTTAGGCCCAGAATCAAATATCAGACAAAGAAAAAATAGAAACAAGATGGAGAATAGACAAGACACAAGAGAGAGAGAGGAGCAAAGCTCGACATATATTGCATACATAACAAAATGTGAAGTACATGAAATTAAAGAGACATTCAAATAGATACTTGAAGTATGTTGCTGCTGCTTCTCATAACTCCACAATCTCCATTGTTGAGACCTGCCTCTTCCTTCATGAATAAATAAGCTGTAAGCTCTTGCTCGCCTTGAAGATGGAAAAAAACACAACTCCAACACTTTCCAAGTGAAGGAGAGACCCTACACCGAGCTCACAGTCTTGTTCCTGCAAATGGGCAATAATCAGCCGCATTACATCATCAGGGCAGAGATGGGTACACCTCCCATGGCAGTAGAGTCACTATTCTAGACTATACATTTCATTTAGAGGATAAGGAGCTCCCAGCTGATAGACTCACATGCAGAACATTTGAGGCTGCGATACAGATCTCCGAGTCAGGGTATCTCATATGAGAGCTTGGTATTATCAGGTGAGGACATGGTTTGATGGCCATGGATTGGATATGGACAGACTACTGCCCGTCGAGTATGACCGAGATTCTCCCCACATTCGCCTCACGTAGTGAGTAGAACATTGTGCTTAGGCAAGTTCTCTGACAGCTCTACACCAGTCAGACATGGTTCACACCTGGCTTAGGATCCAGATTGTCACACTACCGAGACCAGTTCTTGGACTCTCTAGCCGATGGGTTCATCCAGATACCATGCTACAAGGACACATACATGCCTCGCTTGAGGGTTGTGATTGGACAGCTGAGGGTTTCATCACATTGACTAGAGATTGAGACTTGCAGAGAAGCGGACACTCCTAGAGAGGAGAGGATTTGTCGGATATGTGGGGAAGAGATAGAAGATGAGGAGCATTTTGTATGTAGATGCAGAGCATATGATAGTGTCAGGAGCAGATATGAGGATCTATTCACAGGACAGCCTACCCTATGTGAGATTATGGCCTCCAGAGATCAGCATCAGTTCGGGCATTCTTACTTGAGATACACAGCCATAGAGATGCTCTGCTCCTGCCCACCTTAGGAGCGCTGACAGGGGGAGACACACACAGCTCACTGACTTCTTCGTCCAACGACATGCACTAGCCCCCCCACCTGTCACACAGAGAGGAGTGATTTTCCAGCAGGCTGAGGCCTCGCGTGCTATGAGAAGACCCAGCGCCCCTGGATATCGGGCATAGAGATCTCACAGACATCAGATTGCAGATATCCAGGCCCGTTATCGTCGAGCCATTGAGAGATGGACCAAGATGATGGTTGATCCTGTTGGAGTCATCTTCACCTATGTACCTCATATGAGCACTGGGTGGAGAGAGTGAGTCACTTAGATGCATTCTCATATCTGTACTACCCTTACATATAGGCTACCTTAGGGATAGTGCTCCATATACCCCCTCTCTCATGGTTTCTCCACACATGCACGTTATGGAGACTCTGATTTACCTTGTATCAGCATCAGTTTAGTTTATTTTATTTTCAGCACGCTTTGTTTTTCGATTGACCGGAGACACAACCCATGTACATCGATTTTGTCTCATAGGTTGAGTTTGGCCTTCTAATAGACGTTAATCTCTCTCTCTCTCTCTCTCTCTCTCTGTGTGTGTGTGGCATCAAATGTCTCATTCAAAGAGCCCTAAGATGCACTTTTTTTTTTTGGGTTCCACTATTTTGCTTTCTACACGTCATTTTTTGTACAGACTGCTTTCATGTATCTCAAAGCATACTTCATTATATTTCCACAGAAAGCTGGCGATCAGAGACACCTGCTCAGCGTAAAGCGCGAACAGATGCAGACTTGAAGATGAAAGCAGGTGCATTTTGGTGGCTATGGTCATGGGGTATGCAGAATCCTGAGCCTGTCTCTGGAACCAAACAGGAGTCGAATAGCTGGTTTGGTTTGTTTGGACGCTCGTGTACGTCCCATATCTTCAGGCTGCCTGTCAGTGCAGAAAGAACTTCGAAGGTTGTTTCTTGTTAGCCCTTGATAAACGTCTTTTGTCCCATTTTCTTCTTTAGATTGTGGGAACCATTTTCAACTGCAACCATCGTTAATTAGTGATACTCGTGCAAGATTGCATGCTTCTACTGATGGTACTGTCGGTATAACAGTGAGATTTGGGTTGCCTTTTCTTTTTGATGGTGGTGAACGTTGGAGTGGTTGATCCTTTTTCCACGATCAAGGAATTGCGCTAGCGGCAATCTTTGAGATACTTGACTCCTCTTTTCTGCTGCAATAATTTTGGGGTTCGCAGATAAGCATCTGAAAAAGATTCTATTCAGGTGTATGCCATTTTGCAAAAATGAGTATCCACTGCCTTTGCCTGAACAAATGTGGTCCTTTTGAGACGATGTTGCATGACTGGCATTCAAAAGGATGTAGAAGATCAACCGTCTACATGTTTTTAGATGTTATGACCATACTTTACACACAAATTGAGCTCATTATTATTGCTTTCTTGTATGTGGAGTTTTTCAACTTCGGACATGAGAGTCCTCATTTTGGTGCAGATTGTGGAGGTTATACAGGAGTGGGCGATGACATTTGCATCTTCAAGTGAGCTGCCTCTGCCCCTCCCATTCAAAGCGGATCTGTTGGAAAATGGTGTTCGTCTTACGTTGGTCTCTGCAAGCAACGGAGTTGTTGAGTCTAAGGGTTCCCTGCTCGTTACGTTGAAGGAAGAGGATGATGCAAATTTCATTTCAATTGAACGTGAAGGTATCACTGGAACAGGCGCATTGCCTGGGGAGCGAACAATCATACAACACCTGAAAGATGCTGTAAATGGACATGAAAAATCATATGCCTCATATCGTATACCTCGTCCTTCTGTTTAATCCTTGGCTGTGAAGAACAATCAGGACCATTTTTTGTGCAAATGGTTGCACTCGAGTCCAAGGTTATGTACCATGGTTTTCAATGTCAGATATGGATCTGTTCGGATGGGGGTAACATCATAAGATATAATGATCTTCTCACTTATCGAAGTTCAAGGATACTGGAGATTGAACTGAAGCATGTTTACTCAGACTGCCCGGAAGGAACCGCAGCATGTTCACCAAGAGGCAACTGAGGTGGAAAAAAGAAGATTACATTATGGCGTGCAAGAACATATCAATGTACTTAGCTATATGCAAACTAGTCTACTGGAAGTCAGATGAAGAAGGCATTGTCATGACCAGAAATCGTGCCCAATCCACAACGATTCAAAATCATCTGTCGACTACACTTTTGGTGGTTGTATTCCATAAAATCCTGTCATTATACTTCTATGTAGTGATCAGAATCCTACAACTTTGAATGTACATTTTTTACTGAATATAATCCGATCCAATAAGAACTATTAATATGAAGACAAAAGGCGCGCGCGCGTGCGGGTGACACACACACACGTGTGCATATATTCTTTCATGTATGTCCTAGATTCATTTATTTTTTCATATATCTTTCTTATACATGGGATTCCTCACCAAGGGTCTGATATTCTTATTCAGATTGGGATGGTGATCCTGATTCCTAGTATCTACCTCTGGTTATATATTCTTGCTTGGCTCAGGACCCATCTGTTGGGCAAGTAAGAAACAACACGATTGCTCTTTCATCCACAGAGGCCGAGTACCGAGCATCTTGTTTTGCTCGAACATCACCCTTGGACATCACCAAGAATCCAGTATTCCATGCTCGAACAAAGCACATCGAGATCTCATACCATTTGGTTTACGAGAAGTCATATCGTAGGAGATTACTTTGGAGCAATGTACCTCTGAGCAAAATTTGGTGGACATGTTCAAGAAGGCTCTACCTCAGATTCCACTGGAGCGCTTGGTGGATCTCTGCAACATTCAACCTCTCCAAAATGGAGCTATACAGAGGGGGTGTTGGCGATATGATTCCATCTATTTCCATTTTCAGTTGTATCCGTATGAGTGCATTTCCATTTTGTATATAGAAGAGACTCTTTTTTATAATTATTTAGTTGTATTATGATACCTTGCCATATGCTTCTACCTTGAATTCATTCTCCTTCAAGAGGAATTATCTTGTATATGATGTATTTTGAGAGCCTCCTCCAAATCTATATAAGAAGGGGATACCATCTGTTGTAAAGACCCTTTTGCTCCAACTTCAATCTCGATCAGCGACCGCGAGAATTCACACAGAGCATTCGATGTTCTTTTGCACCCAATCATCGCTCGAGCGGCTGTTCGTCCTTTTTCAGAACTACTACTTGTAGTAATAATCGATTCTCTCAAAGAGATCCCTCTTTCCCCCTTCTACCAAGTGGATATCATACCCTCGGTGATGCCATGTGGCATCTTTGCCACATCACTCAAATCATTTTCGTCCTCGAAAATGTAAATGAAATGTCCATAGTGGTAGAAGAAAATGCTCGGACTCCCTTGAACCCCATGTACTCTATGTACATGGTCATCTCTGTGTGTTGTTTCCCCATATCCTTCCCCTTAAGAAGTCTCATATGAAATCATCTCAAAGGTGGGAAACCATCTGAGTGGTGCTTAATATCTCCCATATACACTCCATGTCTTCCCTAACCTTAAGTGTAATCACAAGTAATAGTTTAATCTAAACTACCTTGTGAACTATGCGAATCCATTATCCAGCTCATATATCAGAGTTTCTTGGTAGTAACATGCAATCTCTACATTTCACCAACCAAAAAGTCTGTGGTTTTTCATCCATTACCTGTGGATTGAGTTCTATTGGAAGAGCATCTATCAGCACTTGTGCAAACTCTAATATTTCTCTTCTCTATAGTTTGCCATATGAATGCAAAAAGCATTCCCTTTGAGATTCAGATAATCCATAAGTACCCATTCTCCTAACTGATGCTTACACATCATCCTCATGATGAAGCATCAACTAAGAGTTTGGTGCCGAAATAGGTTTAGATACATCCCTATCTCCTAGAAACCCTAAAGAGAGAAGTCATAACTCTATTCCCAATCTAACTAATGTCAATAACTAGATCATCTCATCTAGTCAAGGACCATCATTGGAAATAGCATAATTGTTTCTCTCTAGAGACTATAGGTGAGACTCAAACTAACCGTCATGATTAACTGATCTCCCTCTTGTCTTTGATAGAAGAGTGCCACTTCTATCTAGACAATCTAAAAGTGAGAAAGTGAACCTCTCTCTCTTTCTCTGTCTGTAATCTCCTTTAAGGAAAAGAGCTCTGGTAGTGGGATTTATTCCACTTTCCCTTTCCCTTTCCCTTTGAAAGAGATTCTGTAGAATCCAATTGCTCTACTCATCCATAAGTGAGAACATGCACATAAGTTCTCCATGTTTTTTCCTTCCAAAATAGTGGAGAAAGAAACTCCCATGTGAAGGAAAATTATACTGAAAAGTAAAGTAAATGAATTCCTTATGAAATAAAGACTAAGAGATGTTTTCCAAACACCTCTTCTGTGTAAGGGAAAACATATTGTATTCTTCTCCTATGAAGAAATCATGTTTTCCTTTCCTTCTTTCTCTTTCAAAGAATAGGAGCTAAAGTGAGACCTCTGAGCTAAAGTAAGATCTCTCGTCGATCTCTGAGCTGATTCCCACTTTCTCCTTTCCTTAAAAGAGAAACTCATGAATTTATTTAGTCCTCTCTTCCATAGCTAATGCATAATCCCTCACTACTCATATTCCTATGAAGATGGAGAACAAACCTTCCTTGACTAATGAAGGTGTATGTAGTGAAGAGTGGAGAAAATAAACTCGTAACAAGGGTGAAAGCCCTCTACTAAAATGGTTAGCAATGATATGACATGATACCATAAACACATGTGTATCCATACTAAGGAGCTGTCTATACTCTATACATGGATCTATACGATCCAATCAAACTGATGGATTTATCCTTCCTGAAAAACTAAAAAATGAGTATGTGATACCAATGGTGATAAAATCACCTATCACATTCTGTACTGGAAGAATAAATCTTCCCTATACTATGAAGGATAACTCCCAATCCTAGTAGGAGATGTCTACTAAGAGCTCCTCTGATCTAGTGAGACATGACACTATGAATGATGAGTCCTTTTCTCCGTGGCCATAGAAAAAGAGTACTCAAAGGGAAGTCGTTTCCACCGTCCCATACCAGTGGAACCTTCTTCCAATTAATGTTGTTATAGCTACACTAAACCGAATATATATTCCATACATATGTAATGGAATATGCAGGTGGACTCTAATGAATCCCATATCCTAAAATCATATCAGTGGACTCAAATGAGTCCCATGTCCTCGAACTAGTTAGTTTGGTTCTCGTCAATATGTGACAATGGATATCCCTTTCTATTCCAAACCAACTTGTTCCTAGGTACCGAGACTAAGTGTAAGTACCTCTCTATATATCCCGATATACATATATATATTGGGTACCCAACTATTCCTGACTAAGGGATCTATGCTCTATACCATAGAGCTAGTGCCATGCCTATGGCCTTCCTAACCATCACTCAAATCACATAAACACCCGTTGATGCTCTCTCATGAAACCCATCTCGGTGATCCCATCTATTTGGTTTCCTTTGTAGTGTAGCAGAAATGCTTCACTACTTGGGCAAGTAATGTGTATGAGTGAAACTAGTCACTCTTTGGGTATTCCTCATGATACCCCATAGTCTCCTAATTCTACTGTGAGACTCTTGTGAAGATAAGTAAATCTTCATTACCTTGGAGATTGTCCTAAATGTATCTCCCGTGCCTATATGCAACTTCCTAAAACCTATAGGATTGCTTGTGCACATTACTAATGGTGAAGGTGTAGCTCCTTCTGTTAGCAATCCTATGGTCTAAATCCATAAGGATTATGTGTAGGGATCCTGTTACTACTGAAGTTGCCTTATGTATACTACTATGATGGTTCTAAGTCCATCAAATATAGGCAAGTGTGTATATAACACCAGGCGATAGGAAAAATTTGGACAACATTTCCACAGGAAATGGAATCCCAAAAAAAATTTACCATAAGCTCAGTGGTACACAGGCCACCCAACAACATAGGGCTTGACAGGCCCATGGCATGCACGCCATAAACTCATATATGAATTCCATAACCTGCAGAAACATAAAAACAAATGTTGGCAATCATTCTCTATGTTGCCTAACCATATAGTTTCTGCAATCCTCTTTCTTGCAAACAATAAAAAATTATACTTCTTGCCTGTTGATCCATACTTTAAGAATTTAAACAATGATCAACATTTGATGTATGCAATCCAATCTATGCATGTACATACAAAACATGCCATAACATAAAGTAAATGCCTGAAACATAAAGCATACGTCCCTGAATATATTGGTTTTGGAGTTGCATGCATCCAATTATTCTCGACAAGCTTCAAGACCTCTGCACCTTCCTTCTCAGGTCCTAACATAAACTTTGAAGTGTTCAAAAACATCGGATCACTTCCCAAAACATAAAGCATGGTCAAATGATCACTAAAATAATGCAAAATTAGTCAAAAAATGCATTAGTTATCCTTCTTTAGACCTGAAAAAACCACTTTAAGACCTGAAAATATTCATAAACTGAAATATATAGCATGTGCAAAGAGCTCGAAGTGAAATTACTCAAATCGCCTTCCCGGTTTTAAAGATATGGCTCCCGGAAGGTAATTGCCAAAAACTGCTCAGACTTTGCAGACGTGTTCAAACCTGCAAAAATACTTATTTTGCAAAACTTTTTTTCATAAACTGAAAGTAGACCTTGTGCTCTTCGAAACGAGCCATAGCACGTCCAATTTGGAGTTTTCTAGCCCAAGATATGGCCATTCCAAGCGGGACATGCCAAACTAGTGGACTGTTGGAGGGGCTTGAAAAAGTGTAAACATGTGATTTTTGGGGTGCCCAAAAGCATTCTTCCATCATGCAAATCCTAAACTTCTCTCCATAACGTCAGAGAGTGGTATATGAAGATGCTTGGGCCTATTTTTACCTTTCCAAATCCTCCCTTCGTGCAGGTTAATTCGCTTCCCAAAAGAGGCCTAAATCAAAGTTTTAACTCATGTAAAAACTTAAATGGGAGCTCTTAGCAAGCTTCTAATCCACTCTAAATGTGAATTTCTCTTGGATTTTATACAATACTCCATGGGAATCCTCTTAAATGATCTTTATTCTTACTCCTATAAGTGGAGTTTGGCAAAAGTTAACATCTAAATTTTTTCCAAAAAGTGCGGGAAGGAGATCTTTGAGGAAGTAAAATTCCTCCTTAACTTATCATTTTGATGAATCTAATGATTCACCTAAGAAGTCCATACACCATACTCTCAGTACATATACTTTTTCCCATCCATCCATAGCTATTGCACCTCTTTTTCCCTCTTCCAAAATGGGAATTTCTTAGATTTAGGTGCTGAAATTTTTTATCAAACTGTGATGGAAGGGGTTTTTGTGGAGCTTCAAACTCCCATCAAACTGAGGTATCTTTTGGATTTCTTGATCTTACATGGAATTCAATACACTATACTATGGGTGTGCATGATTTTTTCCATAAATCCATGTAAAATCCCGCTTCATTTCCCCTTCCCAAAATGGCTACTTATCAAAAATAGCCCCTAAAATTTTATGTTAAAATCATGAAAAATTGCTATTCTATAATGCCCTAAATTTGTATCTTTTGTATCTTGAGGGAATCCTTGCCTCCAGATGAGAGTATAGACTTCGTACTCTCCATATATGTGATTTTCCTCCAAGATCTTAGCCATCAAATCCTTTATTGTCCTTCTCAAAGAGTCGGACCCCCGTCTTTGTCTTTTATTTCCTAAAAATAACAAAATGCTCATACCTGTTCTTAACATGAAGCTCCATATTCTTTCACTTGAAACCACGATGTGGGAGGATTGATGGAAAGGATGCTCTTTATTGATGAACTCTTCGTATGCAACTTATGCATCCCATCTCGATCTCTCTTATCAAGAAAACATATTTGTCGAGCACCCACTTGTACGTATGCAAGTCCGAGTCCTTTGCCCCAACTTGCTTTCCATGTGCTTCCACATCCGTGGACCTTGAAGCATCTAGTCATCACATTTGGTTGCTCGCATGAACCCTTATGAATGGAACTTTAGCCGCCTTCGTATTTGCTCAATCATCTAGATATAGAGACATCACATGGGTGTAGCTCTTTGGCTGGGCCACTGGCCTCTCATAACTGTGGTATGGGTTCAATTCCCCTCTGGCGCAGCGCGTGGATGGCCTAGATCGGCGCTCTGATACCAGTGTTGTAAAGACCCTTTTGCTCCAACTTCAATCTCGATCAGCGACCGCGAGAATTCACACAGAGCATTCGATGTTCTTTCCATCCAACCATCGCCCGAGCGGATGTTCGTCCTTTTTCAGAACTACTACTTGTAGTAATAATCGATTCTCTCCTCAAAGAGATCCCTCTTTCCCCCTTCTACCAAGTGGATATCATACCCTCGGTGATGCCATGTGGCATCTTTGCCACATCACTCAAGAGTGTGCATCCATAATATGACACTATCGGAGATGATTTGGGCTATCTACACACTCTATAGGTGGGTGATGGGAGGGTACGGTGTTTGGGGGGATCATCAGGTGTCTTTGCTTGCACAGTGGGTGTTAAGCAAGGCTTCCCACTCTCTATCACTCTATTTGGGCTCTACATCGACGAAATTGAGGACTACATCCTAGGAGCTAGTGGCAGGGGAGGACACCTTGAAGGTACACTTGTACACATTCTATTATACACTGATGATATTGTATTGATTTCAAAGTCCATCGAGGTGTTACAATGCCACTTGGGTGCCTTGGGTGAGTTCTATACACTGAAGGGGTTGACAGTACACCTTGGCAAGACCAAGTTTATGATCTTCCAAACCTCCCCTACAATAAGGAATGCAGTAGGATTCATATCCGATGGCAGGCAGATAGAGGTGGTCACCTCATGTCTACCTAGGAGTTACATTCATGAGTCTACCTAGTCCCTTTAGTATGAGACAATCAACCATAGATAGGCTCTCATGGGGGTATGGAGCTTTGGCCATGTTAGAGAGGAGAATTCATCAGGCACATTTTTAGGAGCCCCATACCAAGGGATGGCTATTCGACACACTAGTCACACCAGCTATGATGTATGTAGTGATAGTTTGCCTCCAGGTCTCACTGCCAGCCAGTGGAGTGCGATCTAGAGGCCTTAGGTACACATGATCTCAGGATTATTGTGTGGGAAACAATCTTGAATCACTGCCACATGACATCATCAGGGAATAGATGGGTACACCTCCCATGGCAGTAGAGGCACTATTCTAGACTATACATTTCATTTAGAGGTTGAGGGAGCTCCCAGCTGATAGACTCACATGCAGAATAGAGGCTGCGATACAGATCTTTGAGTCAGGGTATCTCATATGAGAGAGCTTGGTATTATCAGGTGAGGACATGGTTTGATGGCCATGGATTGGACATGGACAGACTACTGCCCAGCCAGTATGACCGAGATTCTCCCCACATTCACCTCACGTAGTGAGTAGAACATTGTGCTTAGGCGAGTTCTCTGGCAGCTCTACACCAGTCAGACATGGTTCACACTAGCTTAGGATCTAGATTGTCACACTACCGAGACCAGTTCTTGGACTCTCTAGCCGATGGGTTCATCCAGAGACCATGCTACAAGGAAACATACATGCCTCGCTCGAGGGTCGTGATTGGATAGCTGTTCCATGCAATTAATTGATTAAAGAATAAGGATTATGAGTAACCATAAGGAGTTGTATTGCTTAAATTTTGGCGTCATTGGCAAATGTTTTCAATGTACAATAAATTGTTGGGAGATTCTTTAGAGGAAGGCGGCTTGAGTGTTTGTAGGGGTAAAGTGAAGAATAATCACATGATGTTGCACCCAAAAGTTATCTTGACTTTGATTAATACAAGAAGATTACAATGCTTTTGCTTTTATGAGATAGACAAAAGAGTAGATGCTTCTATTCATTGTAGGTCACACTTTACGAAAAAAAAGTATACCCAAGTACAACAAGTACTTCCAAGTATTGTGTTGGTAGTCAATCTTTGTGCACCTTCTTCACCTAAACTCATTGGTTTGAACCTGTGAGCCCTTGTACTCAAGGCTCCACTAAAGATGAAGGCCTCATCACTTTCCACTGTTGACATGCTACTCCTCTTTGGTAGCACTCTAGCCATACCTCGGTTTTTCTTCTTCCTTGGATGATATTGGCCTCCAACAAACAATAGAGAATATTCTTCTCTCTTCACTCTCCGCTTGGTTTTCTAACTCTCCATTGAATGTGAGAGAGTTCTCTCCACCCACTTTCACTTGCCAACTGTCTCTCTTGTCTATGCATACACTTAGTTAGCTTATGCCGTTTACTCACACACAATTTAATTGATTAAAGAAATATGCTGTTTACTCACACAATATGCCGTTTATTATTAACATCATATATTCCTATCGATGTGCATCAGTCCACTTGGTTCTCTAGACTTTTTAGAATTAGAAGAATCTTTGACCAAAGTCCAATGGAAAAATTTACAACTATGAACCATAAAGAAGATGACAAGTGGTGATTTAAGAGAATTTAATGCAGCAGATCTCACTTGATGGTATAGTAAAATAATTTAGAAATCGAACATATGTTCCTTTACAAAAAGAACCCATTTAGATAGTAACTAAGGGAATCATTGATTTAACACATTCTCTTTAGTATGGAACTTCTCAAGGATGATTGATGACTGACTAGGCACTCTTGAATGAAGAGGTACCAAAATTCTATGTGCTTGCTCCTTGCATGATGGATTGGATTCTTGGCCAAATTCATTGCAATCTAAATATTTCTAATAAGCTCAAGTATATTTTGAGGTATGCCCATATCTAGATCCAAATGATACATCCACAATTCTTTTTTGCATGCTTCATTACTCATCTCGTACTTGGCTTAATAGTTCAAATTGAGACACATTCCTAGAGCTTCAATATCAAAAAGATATATACTTTTGCAAAGTGAAAAATGTAACTTACTACATTTTTTGGGCTATCTATGCATCCAAGGTAGTTGGATCTCATGTAATTGATATATGCATCACCTATACCTAAGAATGAACTTTGAATTATTATTTCAACTAAATACTCCATTAATATTGTGATGATTTGTTAATGCTTCTTATAGTTATTTGACATGCATTTACTTATTATAATGATCATAAATGCAATTTCCAACCTTCCTTGTATCCAATCCACCTCCTTGCTAAACTTCACACAAATGGGCATTCTCATGCTTAATGGCCTTCTATAAGTTTTATGGGATCTTTGAAGCACTTAGGAGAGGCACTTAATTACAGAAAAATAGATAGAGTAATTATTCTTATTTTAATTGTTGATATATTTTGGCTATTATGTGTGTGAACATATTTACGACTATCAAAGAACTTTTTTCCCTCTTTAGGAGGTTTTTCCCCCGTGGCTTGTATATATGACTATAAGCCTAACAAGTCATGTACCTTCGTATATTCACTTGATAATACATTATGTATTGTGTTGTGATCCAGGCTTCTTCTACTTCCTTGTGATATTCGTATGATTTTGCAGACCTCAAACTCCAACAATTGGTATCAGTGCAGGTTGCCTCATCATCTAGGGCATCATCGATGCCCTTCAGTCACAATCTCAGAATCGCACAAAAATTGGTGAGCATAGTCGAGGTGATTAGGAGTTCAAAACGGCTTTCCTCTATAGCATCAAGATTTTGATATAAGCTTGTTTCGGCCTCCGAATGCACTATCACGAGTGTGCAAACAATTTTGTCCCATTGTGGAAAACATATGTACAGGTTTTGGTTCGCCAGTACAAGCACCTTGAAGTCTGCTACAAGTTTAGCAAATAAGGTGTTTCTATTCAACTTTTTGAGATACATTCATTTTTGTGCATCAAGGTATTTGATCACAAGCCATAGGTGAAAGAAATGATGTATTCCATATGTTCGCTGTTGAGGATAAGTTGGATGATAATAATTACCCATTGTGGGAAAATATGCTGCATCACATATTGGTAGCAAAAGGCTATGCAATAGTGTGCAAAGTGTTGAAAACCATCCTAGTACACCTGAAAATATAGTTCTTGAGGGTGATGTAGATGGTGTTGAAGATGATGATCTTCAAATTCTTATTCCTGGTATGGTTCTGGATGCACCTTTTGTACAGAGACTTCAATAGGATGGCAGAGATGCTCATGCATATACCATTTTTTTTGTCAAACATGCCATTATCCCTCACATTCACTCTTGCAAGACAATAAAGGATACTTGGAATACACTTAGAACTCTATTCTAGGCAAGAAGTGAGGCTCATGTTGATTACCTCTGTAAACAATTGGAGAGTGAGCATATGAATAAACGAGATTGTATGGACAATTTTTTGACAAAGATCAAAGATTTGAAGGAGCAGTTCATTTCTACTAATAAATTCTTGCTAGATAATTTGCTTGTGCAGATTGTTCTTAATGGTCTTCTAGATTCATATCAGAGTTTTTGCTTCGACTCCTCGATTGTCGATGAAACACAATCCAAACAACTTAACATTTGAAGAGTTAGTCTTTGTTTTGTTGTAGGAAGATGAAGCAAGGTAGAAGAGATCAATCATGCATTTTGTAGATCAACATTTCTTAGCTAATCAAAAGGGCAAAGGTAAATAGAGCTCATCTACTAATAGGCAAAAATTTGCTAATGTTGCATTATCGAAGAAGGAAGAGAAAGATGCGAAGAAAACAAAAAAGAAAAAATAATTGTGCAAATATTCTAATGGAAATGATCATATCTTAAAGCAAAATGGCTGCAAAGGAGGAAAGAAAGAAATAGGCTCGAATGGTTGTTGCAGAGACCTCTACACCTAAAACAGAGTCTACTACTCTTGTGTAGAATGAAGACTTGGCATTTACTACTATTTGCAGCTAAGACCCATCTTCTCATTAGGAGTTTATGTCTGTAGTAGACTCATATGTTTGGTACTTTGAGAGTGGGGATACCAAAAATATTACCTCGGTGTGTAGTTTCTTCAACTCACTTGAGGCACTTACCCCTACAGGGAATACTATCACATGTGCTAAAAACTCCTTTCATCTTGTAATGGGAGTTTGTAAGATCATTTTGACTACTACTAATGGTAGTTCTTTCACGTTGTTAGATGCTTTGTATGTGCCAGAAATCAAGAAAAACTTGTTATCAATTTTAGCATTAGCCAAGATTCTTCTGGTTCTCAAATTCGTTGATGCTAGATGTACAAGACATCTCTCAAATGGAAATGTTATTATTTCTTCTAGCATTCTATGTCTTGGGCTGTATAAGCTCATGGAGTATGAAAAATTTGTGAATGATTCACCATGTGTTGTTCAAGATTATCAGGCTTTCTTAGATGTAATGCTTTGGCATGGACACTTTAGTCATCTGAATTTAGCTATTTTGTTATGGCTGCAAAAATCTAGAATTTTATCCTCTTCACAAACTTGAGAAACCTTGTAAAGATTTTTGTGAAGGCTGTATTTTGAGAAAAATGCAGCGTTCCTCCTTTCCAAAAGATGGTTCAATTCGAGTTGCTCATAAGCTGCAACTTGTTCATAATGATGTTAGTGATCCTATGGAGACACATTCTTTTGGGAATTACCTTTCATTTGTGACTTTTATTGATGATTTCTCTAAGCATGTATGGGTGTATTGATTGAAAGTAAAGCTTGACATGTTTATGTGCTTCAAACAATTTCTAGTTTTGGCTGAAAAACCTATGAGCATGTAAAGTGGGCACCCTATGTTTTGATCAAGGGGGAGGGCAGAAACATGTCTTCTAATTTTAATGCATTTCTGGCTGAGTGTGGGATAAAACATTTGTGTACAATGATGCATTCAACTAAAAAAAAGGGAGTTTCTAAAAGAAAGAAGAGGTATCTCATGGAGATGGACAACTGTGTGGTGAAAATTCAAACTTTACCGCATAACTTTTGGCTTGAGGCTATTATGTGTCCAACATATGTACTTAACAGGTCAAATCCACTTAAACTTGAGATATGAAGTCTCCTCTTAATGTTCCACATGTCATAATATTATGAGGCTAAAATTGAGGGCTATTGGTTGAAAAACTTTCATTGTCAAAACACTAACATGTAAACGTTGATTTTGATATGGACAAAGCTACAGATGCCTAACCTTTTGTGAAGCTTAGATAAGAGAGGGTTCAAATGCACTTTCCAAAACCTTTTGAATCCTTCAAAACCTTTTAGAAACCCTTCTCGATCCTATAATTGAATTTCAACAAAGGACAATTGTGAGCATACACATGTGCACTACCTATGCACCCACTGTCCTTAGCATGCCCAATGACCACATGTGTGCTAGTTGTGCACCCATTCACCAACTAAGCACCTTGATAGGATCAACAATAAGCTATGGGGCGATTCCAACTTAGATTTATAAAATATAGGTTAAGAAAGGACAATGAATGGATACACATCTTGATTTCATGTGTGTATGAAAGATATTGATTTAGAGAAAATGGAGCCTAATGGAATTCATATGTAAGGCTCGTGGTCTCTATTAAGATAAGGGATATTACTAGTCAAATTTTTGTGGATTTTTGGGACCATAAAACCCATTTACGAGCTTCTTTGTTAACCCCATATGTTCATGATTCATATGCAATAACCCTATCTAGAATCATGTGTAGATAAATATGATGCCTTCAAGCATAAGCAATTGTAAATCACATTTATAGAGATGAATCACAAATTAAACACTTTGTTGAAGCCCATTGTGGAGTTTTCATGATTAGTTGAATCATTCTTAGATTTTTTTCTCAATAATGGAGTCATTATGAATTAGTTGAAGTTGAACAAATCCATTCCACTTAATAGATGTGATCGTCGCTAGAGTTCTTGGGGATATTGAGAGATGAGAGAACGAGTAGTATGAAGGGAATATTAGCATACTTGATTCTATTGATTATTTGTAGAATTCATATAGACTATGTTTCTTTGCTTTTCCTTGAGTTGTGTTGGGATAAGCATAGGTAGAAATGTATATATGAAAAATTTTCATGAGCCAGGTCATTATTCGATCATCTTTTAGAAGTTGAAGGTTCGATACTATAGTATATGTTTAATCCCAGAGATATTGGTATATGATAATTGGATTGTAGCTTAAATAATGGGATTATTATCAAGTTCTTATAGGCTAGATTTCCTTTGTTTATTGAGTCACCATCCAAAACATTTTAGATAAGCATATGCCTAGTTCTCCATCTGCATTACTTTTGAAATAATTGCATTAAAATTTTATTGTTGAGGCGTTAATGTAGTAGTATTAGTATAGTACTAGAGACATTGGTATCAGTGAGAATTTAATTTCTTTCCATAAGCGAACAATTAATGTGTCTTCTTGATAAATGAAAACTATCTCAAGAAGGATAATGTTACCAAAGTTGTGAAACTTTTTATGTGTCTTGTAGACATTGCTATTAGGCATTTCATAATGGAAGTGCATAATATATCAACAAATGAGATCCAATGAAGAAGGATATGATGAGAGAGCAGAGACAGAGCACAAAACATGGGTTAGACTAACAATCTAATAAAAAAGACAAGAAAACAACTGAGTTTTTTTGGGGTTTTTATTAACCTAATGTATTCTAATCGATATGCATGAGTCGACTTGGTTCTCTAGACTTTCTAGAATCATAAGAATATTTGGCCAAAGTCCAACATGGAAAAATTTACGCCTATGAGCCATTAAGTAGATGACAAAAGGTGATCTAAGATAAATTAATGCAGCATAATGGAACCTCACTTGATGTTTATAGTGATAGAAATATGGATAGTTAGTTAGATAAGTAGATTTATAATTAAGTAGAAAGTGTACTTCTAATCTTGAAGTGAATGTATGTAACTATTAAGAATGTAAGAGTCAAAGAATCAAACATTCATAATAGTTCATGTACATTCACTATACTATGTATGAGTCTTGTCACATGATTTTATATAACTATTGTGATAGTAAGAGTCAAAGAGTCAGACAATCACAATAGTTTCTATACACCTTGTGACCTACACTAAGTATGCTTATTGGAATCTAAGTGACTATTGTGAGAGTAAGAGTCAAAGAATCAGACAATCACAATAGTCACTATAAACTCCCTATAGCATTGAGAGAGTAATAATCAAGGTGGCGATTCAAACAATCTCAATAGATCTATTGCAGAGTCCTATACTACTGTGAGAGTAAGAAACAATGTAGCGAGTTAAACAATCACTGTAATGGTTTATTTTAAAGTTTATTCATCAATATATACAAGTAAGAGACACTTTCATGAGATAAACATGTCTACAATTGATGATTAAGAAACATAAAACTAATTATATAAATACAAATCAGGCATATGTAAGAGAAACATATATGAATCATACAATATGCATGATACAATTAACAAAAAAATAAAATAAGCAATAAATACAAAATAAATCAATACCTCAATGATACGATGAAGAAAGGTCTCTATGAAAGAAATGGTAGGATTAAAGCTCTATAGACTAGCAAACAAGCACCCATGCAGTGACTTCTTCGATTGAATGTAAAATTATATATTCTTTTGTTAGGAACCAATTTTTGATTCAAAGTGCTTTCGATCGAAAACTTTTTCATCGAAAGACTACCCGTGTCCATGTTTTTCGGTGTTTATTCGGATAACCATGAATAAAAAAAACATATTTGGTTATTTTTAATTAATTGATTGAATAAATGCAGCTTAGTACATACATGCACACACACAGAAACACACACACACACATACACACACATGCACACACACACACATATATATATATACACACACACACACACATACACATACACACACACACACATACACACACACACACATACATATATATATATATATATATATATATATATATATATATATATATATATATATATATATATATATATATATATATATATATATATATATATATATATATATATATATATATATATATTACTGTTGTACTACAATAATTATTGAAATATCTTTGTGAATAATGTATAAAATTAATTTAGGCATTACTTAGCTCAAAATAGGGGTCAATTATATGTGCGTCCTTATTCAGTTATAATTTAAGGTATTGAAAAGTTTCCTCATGAAATAATCATTTTAAGAGTAAACATAAGTACTTGTATACATGAGTACACGCACAAATTTTAAGATAGGGAAGTAAAGCGTAATATTGATTGGTATGCAACCTATTGCCTCATCTGTTCATCTCTAAAAGCATGGGATTTTATTATATAATCCATTGAAGGTGTCTTTTTAATTATGTCATTTGAAGTGCACCAATACAATTTGTTTGAGTTTTTTGGTAGTGTGTTCTATTAACCAATTTCCTTTGATAGACTTTGGGCATGATGTTTTTTTCTTAGTTTGGGAAATTAATAATTGTATAAGAAACTATCCTTTTGTAGGTGTTATATAAACTTTTGAATCATATTGTTTTCTCCATATACATGCAAAGGTAATGGATGATTTGTTGAAAGGTATGATGTAGGGTTCCACACCCCATTAGAGTATCATGTGGAGTTCTCATCTATTGTAGGGGTTCTTTCTATTTCACATGAGGAAGAAGAAGATTGGAGAATAACATAACATAAATTGTACACCAAGTGAATGTACAAACGATAAGTGACCTGTTAGGTTTATATGCATATATAGAATCTAGGGAAAAAGACCTGCTAAAAAGCCAAAAAGGTACCTCAATAGGTATAAGTTTGTTCACACACATCACTATGGAAATATATGAACACAAACACATTCATACTTACATACATACATACACACACACACACAAACACACACACACACACACACACACACACACACACACACACACATATATATATATACTCGTGAACTACAACAATTATTGAAATATCTTTTTGAATAATGTATAAAATTAATTTAGGCATTACATAGCTCAAAATAGGGTCAATTCTATGTGCGTCCTTATTCCATTAATATTTGAGGTATTGAAAAAATTCCTCATGACATAATCATTTTAAGAGCAAACATAAATACTTGTATACATAAATACATGCAAAAGTTTTAAGGTAGGGAAGTAAAGTGTAATATTGATTGGTATGCAGCCTATCACCTCATTCATTGAAATTTGACTCTATTGGAAAGTACATACTTAGATACATACACACATGTGGTTACAAATTTCTGAGTATAGTATAATTTGAGATGAAATTCATAGTAGTCATATAAGGATTTGGTAGCTCCCTTGTGAATTTTCTCTAAAAGCATGGGATCAAGTCATATAATCCATTGAAGGTGTGTTTGTAATTACGTCATTTGAAGTGCACCAATACAATTTGTTTGCGTTTTTTGGTAGTGTGTTGTATTAACCAATTTACTTTCATAAACTTCATGCATCATGTTTTTTCTTAGTTTGGAGGCATAAAAATTTATTTGCCTAAAAATTTTGGGTTGTGGCCACCCCTATTGAGAGTTAATTCTGGCTACTAGATCTCGTTAAATCAGGTGATAACAAGTATCAGATTGAATTTTGACTTTTATAACAAGAAATTAGGGCTTCACTTTTGACCCTCAAAAACTTGTCCAAATACCTAATATTATATATCATTAGATTGCTCTTGAAGAGTAACATCCACATCTATAATCAGTTTGACCTACTCATCTTGACCATTTTGTTGACCAACTTTGACCATCTTTGACTTAGCCATTTTCTGAGTTTTTCCTGAAATAAGTGCACCTTCCTTGTGGAAGGTTCTATTTCTAATATTAAGCAACCTCCACTGGGGAAAGAAAGTCCAACTTCAACATGCCAATCCAGAAAATACTAGACGTAATATTCCCTGCAAGATCAGATCCAACAACTAACACATAGAATGAGTTTTAGTTGTTGACACACATAGAGCAAGTTGTTCTAGAATGTTTCTCTCTATATACTTACAATAGAAGGAAAATAACATGCAAAAATAGAAGAAAAAGACCTCTGTAAATACAAGAAACAATACATCTAGTTGATAATAAACTAAAGAATTCAACATTCTTCTTTAAAAGAAATGTTGTCAAGGGGGCTGCAATAACCAGTAGGTAAATAAAGAGGCACAGGAGCTCTTGGTTCCACATGTTATAGCAGCATCCAACCGAGAAAAATTCAAAACACTCTTCCATTAGTTATCCGCATAGCCACCGCAGCCCCATATTAGTTCAATAGGAGTGGTAGAATTTCATGATCAATTTGAAGTATGTCTTTGCGAAGGATGAACATTGACTTGCATTCTATTCATTTCTCTCCTAGTGCAAGAGAGAGATCCCTCTATTTCTTTAGGCTTGTTATAGAATTCTCCAAAAGTAGTTGGTTGCTCATCATCCACATGATTTTGTACATATTTCACATTGTGAAATGAGCTTGAACCAACTTACATTTACGAACGCAAGCTATGAATTCAATTTAGAAATGGGAAAATGTACTATTTCCACAATTCAAAACTTAAAACTAAGTCTTGAGTAATGAAACTCAAAATTCATGTGCATTTCATGCATAACTATTGACATTTTCATGTCAAAACAAAAAAAAGTGAGAGATTTAAATTACTTAGTGCTCAATTCTTTGGTGATTTCGGTCATGTATCAAAGAATATTTTGATCAATTCTCCTCAGAAATCTCTCTTGGACAATCTTAATTTCCACAAAATAATCCAAAGCAAATAGAAAAATAGTACTTATGAGTCTTAGCTTTGTTTCTTTTCGGATTCTTTAAAGTAACAAATAATGATAAATTATGTGAATGAAACATCCTTAATGGTGGAATTCACACCAAGCTTGTGCAAGAAGCCTTAAGGAAACCCTCTCAAGGTAATGGAAAGTAATATCTAAATATTCCCACCAATATAGTGCTATAATCATTGTTATGCCTCCACCATTCTAGGACATCTAGATGGGCATATGTAGCTTTTGTGAGTCTAGTCTGTACTAGGTTCCACCAATCCAATGTGAATTGGCTCATGTTACTTGATTCCTATCATTTCTCATTCTCCACATTTGTCAAGATTGGACTCTTGGTCTCACATAGCAAAGCCTCGTTGCCTATTTTGATGGGGCGTTGGTGGTACATGACACTAATCATCTCGAGCTCACTGTCAGTCATGTGCTAGAGACTACTACACTTGAAGGTGAGGCCATATTGGTTCTATGTTTGTGAGATGAGTCTGATGGGTGGGAGGTGAGTCTAATGTCTGTCCTTATGATGTTTGTGATTACGGCTTGTGCCTTGACTTGTCCAACAACACGGAGGATCTAACATTGGTATTAGAGCAACTCGTTGCTTGTATAAAGAAGGCAAGGTGATGTTCACAAGACCATGGAGCCATGATGGCTCATCTCAAAATGCCCATCATAGGCAACTACATCTGAGCTTAGTCCATTTGGGGGACCTTTTGAAGTTGGGCAAGTTCAACCATGGCCCAATGGGCGACTTCCTTTGCAAGTCTAGGCGAATTTACTTTGTAGATCTTGGATGTGTGGCTGTTGCTTGGGTGGTTCCACTTTATCTATATAAAGCTTCTTAGGTGCATCGATTGTAGCTATATAAGGTGCTTGGGCGAGTGACTTTTGGACACCCTCTTGATACCTTGGGTGACTTCAACATGCTAATCCATCCCAACTTGGCCAAGTGCCGGTTTCATATGAACCATGGGTGACTTCACATTTGGTGAGCATCAGAGACGAGCTAAGCTCCACTATCGGTCAAGATTAACTCCCTTTTGTGAAGGTTTGCTTGACTATCTAGCTATAGGAACACTATGATAGACAACCATCCCTTCTAATATGCTTAGACTATCATAGAAACTCCCTAAGAATCCAATACTTGTCAACACTCACAGCCAATGGTTCTCAAGAGCACTTCAACCAATTGCTCCATTCATTAGGCCCACTAGATACAAGATTATCCAGTAGATCCTTGAGGACTTGGGTCAATGGTTCTCAAGAGCACTTCAACCAATTGCTCATTTCATTAGGCTCACTAGATACAAGATTATCCACTAGATTCTTGAGAACTTAAAACTAAGTCTTGAGTAATGAAACTCAAATATCATATGCATTTCATGCATAACTATTGACATTTTCATGTCAAAACAAAAAAAAGTGAGAGATTTAAATTACTTAGTGAGAGATTTAACCAATCACAGCCAATGGTTCTCAAGAGCACTTCAACCAATTGCTCCATTCATTAGGCCCACTAGATACAAGATTATCCAGTAGATCCTTGAGAACTTAAAACTAAGTCTTGAGTAATGAAACTCAAAATTCATGTGCATTTCATGCATAACTATTGACATTTTCATGTCAAAACAAAAAAAAGTGAGGGATTTAAATTACTTAGTGCTCAATTCTTTGGTGATTTCGGTCATGTATCAAAGAATATTTTGATCAATTCTCCTCAGACATCTCTCTTGGACAATCTTAATTTCCACAAAATAATCCAAAGCAAATAAAAAAATAGTACTTATGAGTCTTAGCTTTGTTTCTTTTCCGATTCTTTAAAGTAACAAATAATGATAAATTATGTGAATGAAACATCCTTAATGGTGGAATTCACACCAAGCTTGTGCAAGAAGCCTTAAGGAAACCCTCTCAAGGTAATGCAAAGTAATATCTAAATATTCCCACCAATATAGTGCTATAATCATTGTTATGCCTCCACCATTCTAGGACATCTAGATGGGCATACGTAGCTTTTGTGAGTCTAGTGTGAACTAGATTCCACCAATCCAATGTGAATTGGCTCATGTTACTTGATTCCTATCATTTCTCATTCTCCACATTTGCCAAGATTGGACTCTTGGTCTCACATAGCAAAGCCTCATTGCCTATTTTGATGGGGCGTTGGTGGTACAGGACACTGATCCTCTCGAGCTCACTGTCAGTCATGTGCTAGAGACTACTACACTCGAAGGTGAGGCCATATTGGTTCTATATTTGTGAGATGAGTCTGATGGGTGGAAGGTGAGTCTAATGTCTGTCCTTATGATGTTTGTGATTACGGCTTGTGCCTTGACTTGTCCAACAACACGGAGGATCTAACATTGGTATTAGAGCAACTCGTTGCTTGTATAAAGAAGGCAAGGCGATGTTCACAAGACCATAAGAGCTCATGGAGCCATGATGGCTCATCTCAAAATGCCCATCATAGGCAACTACATCTGAGCTTAGTCCATTTGGGGGACCTTTTGAAGTTGGGCAAGTTCAACCATGGCCCAATGGGCGACTTCCTTTGCAAGTCTAGGCGAATTTACTTTGTAGATCTTGGATGTGTGGCTGTTGCTTGGGTGCTTCCACTTTATCTATATAAAGCTTCTTAGGAGAATCCATTGTAGCTATATAAGGTGCTTGGGCGAGTGCCTTTTGGACACCCTCTTGATGCCTTGGGTGACTTCAACATGCTAATCCATCCCAACTTGGCCAAGTGCCGGTTTCATACGAACCATGGGTGACTTCACATTTGGTGAGCAGCAGAGACGAGCTAAGCTCCACTATCTGTCAAGATTAATTCCCTTTTGTGAAGGTTTGCTTGACTATCTAGCTATAGTAAGACCATGATAGACAACCATCCCTTCTAATATGCTTAGACTGTCATAGAAACTCCCTAACAATCCAATACTTGTCAACAATCATTGCCAATGGTTCTCAAGAGCACTTCAACCAATTGCTCCATTCATTAGGCCCACTAGATACAAGATTATCCAGTAGATCCTTGAGGACTTGGGTCAATGCTCACAATGCTCATAATCCCATGAATATGCATCTAAGGGTTCACTTTCCCATCTTGTATCTTGTGGTTGTATTGTGCCATACTTGACTCTAGTCTTCCAGATGTTGTAATCGGTGCTAGAGACGTATGCCATCCATTCAATCAATTATAAAGGTATTCTCAGGATCTGAGCCACAATGCCACAACAAACATGTATCCCTTAAGTTTGACACAATATATTCTTAACAGGAAATGACCTTGATGAAATGGATGTACACTACTATTTCTCTATATTACCTTTATTATCATATCCTAATTATTTGAGTTCTTTTGTTACAGAGCACAATGGGAGATAGTACTCTTGTCACTCCACATTCCATGATAGAGGAGCAGATCTTAGAGTACTAGGTACCTCCTGCATCTATGGCCGTTGCATCACAGTACTAGATTGCTCGTGGTAGCACTCCCCCCGACCTCATTCCTGCTAGCCTCACTCTCGCTGATGGCACTCCTCATTAGGGCGAAAAACGGCCGAAAAGGGGCTGTTTGCTAATGAGAGATTAAGGAAATTGACAAATAGCGTCTTTCCACGTGTACAAGAATATAACATTGCTGTCTCTTTTAACCGTATGGAGAATTTCTTTTTTTAATACAATTTTCTTTCAAAGCGCCGCTAAAGTGATGAAGAGTCTCGTATTCAGTGTACAATTTTTCGGTTTGATGCAAAAAAAGATACTTTTGCAGACTACACAAAGCATATTCTCGAATTTCCAAGAAGGAATTGATTTTTGAAGATACGAAATATTTTTGGGTTCACAAAATGTCATGATCATTCAACGACAGGGTTAACATCAAATCAAAAGTTTCCACGTGTACAAAGCCTTTTTTTCTATAAATACTGCCAAAATTTGTGAACGTCGGTTTCTCGCTTTGAACATTCTTCTTCTCCTAAGTTCAAATGGCTTCTTCTTCTCGTCGTCCTTCCAATCGCGTAACTTCATGTGAGGTTTACAACAGAAGAGAGGATTCTTTGTGGAAACCTCTTTCTGTGAAAGTAAATGACTGGGTTACTATGCTTCCTAGCTGTAGAGGTGTCCATAAAGTCAAGCGTGCCAAAAGAGACAACACAAGAAACCATTGGAAGGGACGTATTCTCAGTTTCAAATTGAAGAGATGCGGTTGGTTTGCACGAGTACAGCATGTGTACACCGCTAAGGATCTTGTTCTAGAAAATCATCTGCAATTCCCTTCGTACTGTAAGTGAAGTTTGACAATGCTCTTCTATCATTCCAGTTGATTTTGTATAATGAAACATATGTTTTTGTACTGCAGATATCTTTCCTTCCAATATTGTGGAATGGCAACCTGTTGAATGTTTAACAGGAACATTCAGAGTTCTTCATAAGGAATATGCAGAACTCATGTATGCAGAGAAATCTGTTCAATTCTTCAATAGCATAGAGTTATTTGTCCATTATGCAGATTATCAAGTGCCGTCAGGGAGGAGTTCTTATGGAATTCTTGTACACGTACCTAGTCCTTGCATCTCTTCATTAGATTGGGATGCTCCTGATCATTCAACAGTTTCAAGTTTTCTCTGCAAAATTAAATTTGACATCCAGAAGGCAATGTCAGCAGGCCGAATTTCGAGAAGGATAAAGATTCAATGGTTTTTGCCTATTCATGTCTTTGTAGCATGCTTTAAAAACATGTTATTACAGAAAACAAAAACAATGTGGTTGAATAGGAGAGTCCCTATTTCAGAGATTGATGATGTTTTAGGTAGGGAATGGGATAGCAAAGAAGTTCAAAAGCTAGGTGACATTATTTTATGTAAAGTTAGTCCCAATTCTCTTTCAATCTCATATCAGATATGTCGACAATCTCTGGTTCTAGGATATGACTATAGAAGGTGGAAAAAAAAGCTTGGACTTTGGATAGCCTTGGACTCAGAGGAGAGCTGTCCAGAATTTGAGTTAGAAGTATTGATTCATCCAGATTTTCAATCAAGGAAAATAATTGTCACTGCAAATTGGAATCTCAGAAATGTAAGGGAGCTTCTAGAATACCTTGATGAGGTATCATCTCAGTGTAGATTCTCAATTGATGATGCAATAGTTAACATTAGATCAGAGAAATCATTATCTTGCATAAGCTGCCTGCCACCAAGGGTGATTAAGTTCCAACCTTTAAGATTGTAACAAGTTAACCCTGACATTCTTACATAATGTATCTTCATCTAATAGAAGCTTCTATTGATACTTCCATTGAATTTTCTTGGCAGGATGGTTACAAACAATGTGTGTTAAATTATTAATTTTAAATGTCTTAGATATTTTTTAGGTCCTTAATTTCATATTTCCATTGATTTTTTTTTGCAGGAGTGAATTGATGACTAAGAAATAATTATACAGGAACTTGCATAAGTTAATTCTAGATGAAGAAGAGATCTAGAATTGAATATCTAATTTCAATTTAATAATTATAGTCTATCAAAGGTGCACACTAGTCTCAGCTAAATAATTTGATTCTATCCAACTTTTCTGTCCTCAAGTAATGCAAGAGAAATTATCATGGTACACATAACAAGTAATATAAGAGAGTGTGGAGAACTTGGTGCAAATTCCAATCCAAGGTTTGGTATTTCAATATTAGAAGAGCATGTCTTAAGGCATAAAGCAGAGGAGACGAGATAAGTGAAGACGACCGATGCAAGCGACTAGTGCAATTTGAATTTGTCGGATGGCCCTTATCACTTACATCGGTCGTGTTAGCAAACTACCGCGAGAGAAATTATCATGGTACAAACGCAAACTACCAAGTAATATAAGAGAGTGTGGAGAACTTGGTGCAAATTCCAATCCAAGGTTTGGTATTTCAATATTAGAAGAGCATGTCTTAAGGCATAAAGCAGAGGAGACGAGATAAGTGAAGACGACCGATGCAAGCGACTAGGGCAATCTGAAATTGTCGGATGGCCCTTATCGCTTACATCGGTCGTGTTAGCAAACTACCGCGAGAGAAATTATCATGGTACAAATGCAAACTACCAAGTAATATAAGAGAGAGTGGAGAACTTGGTGCAAATTCCAATCCAAGGTTTGGTATTTCAATATTAGAAGAGCATGTCTCAAGGCATAAAGCAGAGGAGACCAGATAAGTGAAGACGACCGATGCAAGCGACTAGTGCAATCTGAAATTGTCGGATGGCCCTTTTCGCTTACATCGGTCATGTTAGCAAACTACCGCGGGAGACTTCAAGAAGTGACCTTGCGTAAAGATTTGACTCACGAGTATAAAAACTAGCAACAGCGATGAAATGGATAATACGACCGATGCAAGCGATAGGGGCAATCCAAGATTCTCCGATTCCCCGTATCGCTTGTATCGGTCGTGTCCTCTTAATTCTTTATGTCCTTCTGTAACTTCTCGAATTTAAACACTTTCCAACAAGAATGAAGTAAAAAACCCACAATGCATTCATAATTGTGACATAAATAAATTTAATTGGACCATCCAGTGAACTTTTGTCAAACTCTCAAGAGGTTCAATACAACTGTGACCATCTTCCAGATGAAGATTGGCATAACTACATACAGTTTGTTAAAAAATAAATATTCCAACCTCGGTTGGCTTTACAATTGATTTCAATCTACGACTCAAAAATTGATTTAACCCTTTCTATCCTTTTTAGAGCCTTGCTTTCTCTGTTGCTTCTGTCCCTTTTTGGAGCTTTCAGCTTGACTCTTTATGTTGTTCATATGCTTTAGTGGTGAGTGAAGAGGAAGCCCTTTCTTTTTATCTTCAGACTGTTTTTTATCAGGTGGAGGGGGTGGAGGTGAGTCTGGATCATGTGGGCAGATTGCATGTTTCATGATACTATTTATTGCTCTCTCTCTGATCAAGATGATCCATGCATCTGGGTAGTCTGATAAATTCAATCCAGGACTGTAGAACCTTCTTTCCAAGAATCTTACAGCATTTGCAATCACTCTCCAGCCACATGATGTTGAGTCTCTCTGCAATGGCACATGAATTTGGCTGTATCCAAATTGCTTTTGTTCATTCATTTTAGCTATTCCTGGAAAATTCTGATCAATATGCATCTTGAGAAGCTTTGCAGCACTGCATTGTAAAGTGAAAATCAAAACGGGGCATGGCTTTAAAATAGAGAACAACAAAATGTATAGTGACTTACACTTTGCAATTCCCATGCTGTGATGGAAGAGAATTTAGGAAAAGAGCTTGATATGCATTGAAGTCCACAATAATCAAACTCCAATGGCCCCTGTCAATGAGTTGCATGTAAATATACTTTCTTAAATGAAACAAATATGTTTCCAAAATGAAGATGAATACTTACTTTTCAATATATGGGTAAATTACACATTCTACTTCTTCTGTAAAACCCCGTAGAAAGGACTTGGCATCTCCATGTTTATGTAAAAAACATTGTGTCACCAGAGGATCTAAAATAAATACTTTTCTTTGAACCGCTTCCTCACATTGTTGAAGAAGAACCCTACAAATCAAGAAATAAAAATGCAGTTAAGGAACTAGAAAATTATGCAAAACAAAAGCATTTTAAGGCCTCTAGATATACCTGAGTGAAATGTTGACCACACTATCTGATATTTCAAGATGAAGCTCCCTCAACATTTTGTTATCTTCAGGTCTAATGTCAAGAAACAATTCACTTTGCCATGGCATTGCAACATTAACTATAACCTGCCCATCTCCTTTCTTGAGGAGCTCTTTATTTGCTTTCTGTAACTTTTGAATCTGGGTCAAGATGGCACTTTCCTCTGTAAATAATCCCTGCTTTTTCCTCTCCTCCTCACTATTTGCTGCAGTTCTAGTCTCATGATCATGAGTGACTTGAGCGTTGATCTCTTCAATGACAACTGTTGTTTTAGGTGCTCGAGCTGGAGGTATATTTAAAATATCGAAGAATTTTTTGTCGTGGTGATCAATAGGAACCAGAGCTTTATCAAACTTATATCTTATTCTTGAAACAATAACATAATCCTTCGCCATTAAAGTTACCCTATGAGAATGAGCAGCACATAAGTAGGCATCATTCATGAAATCAATAGCAAAGTCCTCTGCAGCTTCTTGCAGGCATAGCAGTGCTTGAGTTTGCCACCTCACATTGACAAAGGATGAGGTCTTCATCAAAGAACAGAGGTTGGCTGAGATCTGCTTGACAACTCTCATAAATGGAAGTCTTGGGATCAACAATCCCACAGACTTTTGGGCTCTTCTTATTTCCCTCAAAGACTTAACATGGTAGTTGACCCTTTTTTTTGAAGGCTTTTCTGGCACTTTGGCTTGAACCTTCTGGGAATTTTGCTCCTGGACATTTTCCCCTTGGGCATTCTTGTCCTGACCCTCAGGGTACAACTTCCTTGCTGTCTTTTTGGCTCTAGCCATACTCTGCAAAAAATCAATCTTTAGGCAAGGAATTAGGAAAAGTGGAATATTCCACTGTCAAAACTTACTCTCTAAAAGCTATGATCAATGACTCTTTCCACTATCAGAGGCACGACCGATGCAAGCGATAACAGTCATCCGGAAATGCCCGGATGTCCCTGATCGCTTGCATCGGTCGTCTTTAAATTAATCATCAAATATCAATAAATAATATCTTACAATGCAAAATACTCAATTATCACTAAGATAAAGATAATTGGAAAACTATAATCAATGACTCTTTCCACTATCAGAGGCACGACCGATGCAAGCGATAGCAGTCATCCGGAAATGCCCGGATGTCCTTGATCGCTTGCATCGGTTGTCTTCAAATTTATCATCAAATATCAATGAAATATATCTTACAATTCAAAATACTCAATTATCACTAAGAAAACGATAATTGGAAAACTATAATGAATGACTCTTTCCACTATCAGAGGCACGACCAATGCAAGCGATAGCAGTCATCCGGAAATGCTCGTATGTCCCTGATCGCTTGCATCGGTCGTCTTTAAATTTATCATGAAATATCAATAAAATATATCTTACAATGCAAAATACTCAATTACCACTAAGAAAAAGATAATTGGAAAACTATAATCAATGACTCGTTCCACTATAAGAGACACGACCGATCCAAGCGATAAGAGTTATCCGTAAATGCCCGGACGTCCCTCATCGCTTGCATCGGTCGTCCCTGAATTCATCATCATATTTCAATAAATAGTAGTTAAAATAAAGGTAACAATGCGTTATACTCAAGCATAGCAAAGGAAACCAAAATTTGCAAGCAATGATCAAGGACTCGATGATATTAAAAAACATGACCGATCCAAGCGATTAGGGTTATCCAAAAATCTCGGATGTCCCTAATCGCTTGCATCGGTCGTGTCCACATTACCTTACGTAGAGAGCGCTCTCTATAGAAATTGTGAAGTAGGCTAAAAACGTGGTGGCAATGGAACCTCGAGGCTTGGCAAGTGTTGACAGAAAAAAATGAAGGAAATGAATAGGGAAGCTTAAATAGGTCCCAAAACTGAGTTGATCATTGTGCCACATGGCATGCTTCGATTGGTCCACGTCAGATACCCGTTGCGAATTCCAACGTCTTTTGCCACGTGGCATGATTTGATTGATCCACATCATCTATCCGTTGCATCGGGGAACGTACACTTTACCACGTGGCACTCTATGATTGGTCCACCTCATTCGACCGTTTCTTCCCTCCTCACTAGAGACACGACCGATCCAAGCGATAAGAGTCATCCGTAAATGCCCGGATGTCACTCATCGCTTGCATCGGTCGTCCCTGAATTCATCATCATATTTCAATAAATAGAAGTTAAAATAAAGGTAACAATGCGTTATACTCAAGCAACACAAAAGAAACCAAAATTTGCAAGGTATGATCAAGGACGATGCTATTTAAAAAACATGACCGATCCAAGCGATTCGGGTTATCCAAAAATCTCGGATGTCCCTAATCGCTTGCATCGGTCGTGTCCACATTACCTTACGGAGAGAGCGCTCTCTATAGAAATTGTGAAGTAGCCAAAAAACTTGGTGGCAATGGAACCTCCACGCTTGGCAAGTGTTGACAAAAAAAAAAAAAGCAAATGAATAGGGAAGCTTAAATAGGTCCCAAAACTGAGTTGACCGTTGTGCCACGTGGCATGCCCCGATTGGTCCACGTCAGATACCCGTTGCGAATTCCAACGTCTTTTGCCACGTGGCATGATTTGATTGATCCACGTCATCTATCCGTTGCATCGGGCAACGTACATGTTGCCACGTGGCACTCTGTGATTGGTCCACCTCATTCGATCGTTTGTTCCCTCCTCGCCTATAAATACCTATTTCTTCACAAACTCAAACTTTCAACCTTCAGAGAATTTCTCACCTACATGTGTATTTTTCTTTCGTCGCCGACACGACCGATACAAGCGATTTTCGCCGTTTGACCTACGTTGACTCGCTCTAGTCGCTTGCATCGGTTGTGTTCTCCTAATAGACATACAAGAGAAGCTGCAGCTTAGATGGAGGTAATGAATGAGATCCTTAGTGTCTCTCCATCAGAGAAACTTCTTGATTTCATGGTTCAAGAGGGTTTAAGTGTAGATTATTTTCCTGATGCAATGACCATATTCAACCCCGAAATTGATTTTGAAAAACTCTTAGAGAACTCGAAAAGTTTTCTTAAGGATGAGTGGGAGATTTTCTTGGGGTTGGTCGATGGGAGGATCCTTTCTATTTCTCAGAAAACCTATGTCCATCCTCACATCTTTGGGAAGGATCCAATAGATAGGGCTAAAATCACAAGAAAATGCAGAAGGATATCCCCTTTGCCGGGGAAGCTTGATTTATGCCCAGAGCATGAAAAGGACTGCTGCTTGCTCCCTTTAAACATTGCTTTCTTGATATGGCTTGATCATATCTTAGTTGAAAGGGAGGAAAATGTTCATGATGAAGACGAGCCTTGCTTAGAGCTGGCACTTGAGGCTAGCTCAAAAACTATGAAAGGTGTCATGGAGATTGTTGAGGAGATCAATCTCCAAGCAGAAGAAGAGCAGGTCAAAGATTTTGATGTGGCCACTTTTAAAGCAGAGACTGCAATAAGGGAGCCAAGTGAAGAAGTTCAAGTGTCTGAGAAGTCCCTACTTCTCCCAAATCTACCTTTTTACTTTATCTCTGGGAAAGAGTTCATACCTCTATTTTACATTCAGGAACTTTTCAATCTAAGGGAGGACTACTGTCTTGCAGCTATAGCTGAGGCAGAAGAAGTTGCAAGGAGATTCATCAATAAGAAAGGAGAAAGAAGAGAGGAATTTTTGCGTCTTGATTTGGATTTGTCTAATGAAGAATTCAAAGATTCATCACAAGCTCTTTCAAAATGCTTTGAGAAAGCTATCTCAGAGAAGCCAAAACTTGCTGATGAAGAGTTTGATGAGCATCAGAAGCAACTTGGAATATACTCGTTTGGACGTGGCTATTCATTCTTGGATGTCGCTGAGGACAAAGGAACAATTTGTATTGACTCAAAAGAGCTCATTGAGGAGGAAGATGAGGTCAAGGTATGTTGTTTGATATATTCTATCAATTAAAGTTTTTGTCCGAGATCTCTATTTTTAAGTGAGAAAATGACCACGACCGATGCAAGCGATACAACCTAACGGATAATCTCCGTTGGGCCTTATCGCTTGCATCGGTCGTGTTCGGACTTGAAGAGGAAGATGAGGTCAAGTATGTAGTAAAATATATTCTCATGATTTAAAGGAAAAGGAGATGAGATGGGCTTGATGCAAAATCTCTATCTTGTGTCAGTTTGTCCAAGTTCTCCATTAGAAGTGTCAGAAGTCGATCACGACCGATGCAAGCGACAAGGCCCATCAGATATTTTTCGTCGGTCCTCATCGCTTGCATCGGTCGTGTTTGGACTTTAGGAAGATGACGTCAAGGTATGCAGTTAACTATATTCTCAAGAACTTTAGGTTAAGGATTTGAGATGGGACCAATGCAAAATCTCTTTCTTGTATCAGATTTGTCCAAGTTCTCCATTCGAAGTGTCAGAAATGGATCACGACCGATGCAAGCGATTATGCCCATCGGATATTTTCCGCTGGGCCTCATCGCTTGCATCGGTCGTGTTTGGACTTTAGGAAGATGACGTCAAGGTATACAGTTAACTATGTTCTCAAGAACTTTAGGTTAAGGATATGCGATGGGACCAATGCAAAATCTCTTTCTTGTATCAGATTTGTCCAAGTTCTCCATTCGAAGTGTCAGAAATGGATCACGACCGATGCAAGCGATTAGGCCCATCGGATATTTTCCGTTGGGCCTCATCGCTTGCATCGGTCGTGTTTGGACTTTAGGAAGATGACATCAAGGTATACAGTTAACTATGTTCTCAAGATCTTTAGGTTAAGGATATGAGATGGGACCAATGCAAAATCTCTTTCTTGTATCAGATTTGTCCAAGTTCTCCATTCCAAGTGTCAGAAATGGATCACGACCGATGCAAGCGATTAGGCCCATCGGATATTTTCCGCTGGGCCTTATCGCTTGTATCGGTCGTGTCTAGGAGTTGCATGCAGCAATGATTATACATGTCTTGCTTGTGGGAATTCCCCTCATTTATCAAACATTAGATGTTTCTAGGCAGTTTGCAAATAGATATTGATGACGACCGATGCAAGCGATAACGACAATCTGAATTTCTCTGAAGACCCTTATCGCTTGCATCAGTCGTGTCTCTTGCTTTTCTTTCTAATAGTTTCAAGTTACTTCACATGTTTCCTTAAGTGTGCTTGCACTTCATCTAACCATGTTTTTCATTTTTATCACAGTTAACTTTATTGGATGAAGACAATTACCTTGGCAGGGGCAAGGGAACAAGAAAAGCCTTAGAAGAGAAAGGAAAAGCAAAGGTGGATATTCATTCTATTATCCACTATCTTCCAAAGTTGAACCCAGCCACTTTTTGTGTTATTCACAAGCACTATAGTGAGGAGCCAGACTTTGGATTGTTCTGCTTGAGGACTCTATCAAAATACATGGGTTTTACTCCAATACCCTTTAATGCTTTCAGAGTTTTACTGCTTGAAAGAGCAACTGCATTCAGAATTTTTGGATATGCCCCTGGACTCAATGCTTCAAGGGCAGGGTACTTTCTTTGTTATTCAAGCTATGCAATGGCTGCAGGGGTGTCAGATTTAAAGAGCATTGCTGGATACAGGAGAAAAGAGTTCCTGAGATATAGAGGTGATTTGCCAGAGCCAAGCTCTTTCAAAAGGCTCAAGGAATGACTTGATTTTTTCAAATTCTATATCTCAACAAATGTACATATACAGAAATTGCCCAATGTGATATAAGACATTGCAAATTTTTTTGGTGTAATTGTTATTGATTCTCTGGTCAAAGTCATCTGATGGTAGTAGACATATTTCTTTTCAAAGCATAATACATCATGAAATGTACATACATGACATCTTTTATTTCTCAAAGAAATAAAAGACATTGCAAATATTAAAGCTCTATTTGAAATGTGGTCTTTTTCAGTTTGTGATATTGATACATGATTTGTCTGGAGATAGCCATATCCTTCTGATTATATTTGGCATGAGGTCCTTTGTAATTGTCTTCTAAAGAACCAATCAAAAAGCTCTCTGAAGGCATTGCTCTTTGTTACTCCTCCTCCTTTCCTTGTACACCTAAAGAAGCTTGTCCTTGCTTGATAATGAGATTTTTCCATGCCTTGGGTGTTCCACATGGCAAGTGGTTCTTTTTCTGCAAAGAATGCACCATGCACAAGAAGAATATGCTGGAAAGCAGAAGAATTTCATTAGATCTTTATTTCAATTAAAAATAAATAAATTGCATAAAATATCTTTGGAGCTCACCAAGTAGTATGTTATGTCTTTGGCACCCCATGCCTCTATGATGGTTTCTATAAGCTCTGTGGTCGCCTTTCTGAAATCTGTCACATAACTTTTTGATGTTACCTGCTGCCTCATGATCTTTAAAAGATTATCTAGTTTGACCCACACCTCCATTCTCTTTTTTGCTATTTCTGGTTTGCTTTTTACATTAGTCGTGACCTCACAAAATGTTTTCCATGAATTCCACATGGCATTAAGTTGTTTGCCATCATGGTTGCTGAAGAATCTCCTTGCTTTTGCACCTCCCATTGAGACATCCTGTAAAACATCACCTGTATTTTGTGAAAGCTTTGGATCTTTTCTTAGATGAACATCACCACCATGAAACCCCATTTCTGAAAGAAGACATTCACATTTTTTTATGCATTCATCTGCAAGAGTTGTAGGCTTGATAGAATATGCATAATCCAAGTGAAGACGGACCAACTTGTCAATGATTCTTAACTCTGCATGTAGTGTACATATGTGTACATTTGTCAATGCTATTGGAAGTATGGGATCCCAAATCATTGAAGAAGATGAGTAGTTACGAAGAATAACATTTTGTCTAGAAGGAGCCTCTTCACCCTCAGCTCTAGTAATCCATCCATTTGTGCCTGGGCTTTGCATGCAGTACAAGCAAGGGTATTTAGAATTTGCTCCCCCACTTATACCAAACATGCATTTGAGTGTCTTTAGGTCTCCACTCAAATGCCACTCAACTTGAAAGTTTCCGTAGTCTTTGACATTCAACAATTCTCCTGCATGATGCCCTTGGATAACATTTGGAATGTTTGTCTGTGAGAATAACCATTTAAGTGTTTTATGGCTCTCAGATGGAACTTGAGCATAGCCAACCCACCATAACTCCATTTCTGATTGTACTTTGAGAGATGGAGTATCCAATTTCCCAAGGCTATAGTCCAAAGCTTTGTTCATCAGTGCAATGCTTATTCTCTCCAGCTTTTGATGTTTTTTAAGCTCAGCTTCATCAAGTTTGATTACAAATTTCAATAGACCAGAACATTCATGCTCTTTTATATTATAGAACTGAACCATGTATGTTTGAAGTTTTATAACATCTATCCATATGTTGTTAAATGCATTGTAAGTGAAATGTAACTTTTGTTTTCCTACTTCGTAAGGCATGTTACCGTGAATATGTTTATATTCACCAAATACTGATGTGATCTTCTTATTCAAGCAGAGCCGAAACTTTCCTACATGATGGGGTCTAGGCAATCCAAAACTTCTAACTTTGTTAAATTTTAAAAATTCACACCAAACTTTTGAAATTGCTCTATAACCTTTCCTACTCACTCCGACACTATCACAAATATTTTGAATTTGAGATGGTTCTAGTAAAAGATTCATTTCTGTCATGAGTTTTTGAAAAACAAAGCGTTTCAAGTATGTATTTTCATTTAGTTTCAATAGTCTTAAAACATCATTTTGACTCAAAATTTCATTACAGAAATGTATGCGCTCAAAACTGCTCGACATATTGAAACCTAACACATTTGTCACATGATCTCTAACAATTTTCATTCTTTTCTTTTTCTGGCCAGATTTTTCAGTCAAATCTAAAAAAGGTTTTACTCGTTTTGACCGCATTCTCAAACCTATAGGAGTTTCTTTCATTTTTTTAAAAGACTCTAACTGAGAAGATAAAGTGGATAATTTGTTTTCTAGCTCTCTCATATGTAAATTCTTCTGGTGTAGTGTGTTTTGTAAATAGTTTATGTATTGTACATAATTCCTTGAAATATCCCAGAGCCTTGAACAATAGCCTCGTAAACCATCCTCACCATCTCCCACAAATCTAATCAGATCATGAAGATTATGAAAACGGGGGTACCTTCCAGTTTGTGGATCAATTGGATAAACAGATCCATCTGTCCATATGTCGATATGTTTCTTGCCTTCCTTTCGCAATCCATCCACTTCAAGAGGATGAAGAGCCCTTCGAAATACGTTTCTTGTCGTCGCATACTCCTGACTAACTGCAATGTTGATATGGAACTTTTTACAATGATTTCGAATGTTTGAAAGCTCAGGGAGAGTATTTGGGTTAACGTTCTCCATGGTCTGCTATGAAAAATGACCAGCAAGTGTCTAAAATGACGTGAAAGGGAGAAACAGGCTTGCTATGAAAAGTAGAGAAAAAGAGCACAAAACGTGATCAGCACACATTATATAGGTCCGTGAACAAGAGGAAAATTCAACTTTTGAGGCGTAAGATATCACACAAACTTCGAGGCGTAAGATATCACACAAACTTTTCATGATTATATGATACGAGTTTCTCTCTCTTCAAAATTTGCATAAGATACGTTTTAAATGAACTTACACGGAATTTCTTAAAGGATTTGACAACTTTAATCCCGATTAAGCACAACTAATTGAAATCCTTACACGGCCCTTTTTGGGCCGTTTTTCGCCCTAATGTACCGGTTCTTGCGGGCGGTGCTACTCCCGTCAGAGTAATGTCTCCTAGCTTTATGAATCCACCACGACCATCTTCTCAGCCATCCCTTAGTGGCTCTAGTAGTAGACTTGTGCATTCAACACCTCATCGCGATAGAGGTACTGGCCCATCTCATAGGTCGAGGTCATGCTCTAGAGCAGGAGGTCCTAGGAGTGGATCTATAGGTAGCTCTGGAGAAGGCGCGTGTTGTGGAGGCAATGCGACGGATGTTGTGTCGCCCACTTCTACTCCTAGAGCGAGTACCTCAGATGTAGGTACACCACGTGGAACACCACGTACACCTTGGGGTGCTCATGAAGATGATGACTCCAAGGTGTATAGTAGCCATGATGGAGCTCCAGTGATGGATGTAGCCAGAAAGGCCATGTAGCAACGTATACGAAAACTTTGCTCCATACAGTTTGGACACTCTATCATGTTGTATGGAGTGAACAAGATAAAGATCGTAAAAAGTATATCACAAAGACCATCTATCAAGAGTTTTGACCAGCGCATGGGCATCCTCTTGTGAGTTCAGAGTGGCTTCTACACACCGCACGTGAAGTTATGTCCCATCAACAATCCGAGGCTCCTGATGCTTTCAGAGCAGGCCTACCAAAGCCTCTATGGTCATTAGATGCTGAGGAGTGGGATATGATTCGTGACGAGCAGTAGCAGACTTCTGACCAATATCACCACCAGCGAGATGCCGCATCCACACGTTTAGATACAGTTGGACCATCACATTTGGGCAGTGGCGGATATGAAACTATGCCTCATGAATTTGTAAGTATCGTTTGGTTTATTGAATTTGTTTGTGTTAAGCATGTCATGTATGTTCATCTAACATTTTGTGTATTTATTGTAGGAGCTGGCAATGGGTCATCCTCCAACACAAACGGAGGAGGCTTATGGATATTTTCATGGATTGATTGCACTATTAGAGGACTTGGATGGACACGATGCAGGCGTTTTACGGGAGCATCTACGATGAGGTAATGAATGTAGAAACTTGGTTTTAATTGTTGTTTGTAAATCTCATGTGAATTCATTTCATTGCATGAATGTTCTTTGTTGCAGGACTGCTGATATGGATGTTTCGATCCTTCTGTGCATGTGTATGACAATGATGTTCCACAATTTTGTATTTGCCTCATATATGGCCATAGCACACCACAATTTTGTATTTGATTCTTATATGGCAATGCTTTTCCACATTCTGTATTTGCCTCATATATGACAGTGGTTTGCCACACTCTTGCACATGCTTCATTTATGAAATATATAACCCTTTTTGTACATGGTTCATGGTTCATGGTTCATTCTAATCTCTTTTATGTCCGATAGTATTGTGCTTTATGAAATCATATTTCGGTTGCCATTAGAGTACACATCACATGTACTCGGTTTTTTTGGGCAGCGT
Organism: Ceratopteris richardii; assembly: GCA_020310875.1. Taxonomy (NCBI): domain Eukaryota; kingdom Viridiplantae; phylum Streptophyta; class Polypodiopsida; order Polypodiales; family Pteridaceae; genus Ceratopteris; species Ceratopteris richardii. Next base: position 112,657,709 of record CM035412.1, on the reverse strand, counting down.
GTATTGTCCTTTGCTAAACAACATCATGGTAATGTTGCTATAGCAAAAGACAACACACTCTGCCCAAAATGTTTTTTGCAAATATGGTCATTGGTATGAGCAATGGTACTCCCAGGATGGTCGTCGGTATGCATGATGGTACACCCAACAATCATCGGTATAGGCATCAGTATGAGCACCGCAAGGTTGTTAGCATTGTTTTCGCAACATCCAAGGCAACGTTTTGCTAATGCCTTAGCAACATCGCAATGTTTGGGCCTGGATGTTGCGAAAATGTTGCAAACCATTTCTTCTTTTTTTTTTTTCATTTTTTTTTTGCAAATATAGTAACCTAGATGTATATTATAGTATATACATATATAATATGTATTAGGTAGTATGTATTATGTTAATTTATATAATATGTATTGAATATTTATGATTCATCAAATTCTCGAATCCTTGTTCAATGCAGTGATGGAAGATGCACAATGCACATTGCACATGTTACATGTATGATGTCAGAATTTACAACTAATCATTATCATGACTCAATGACTCATTGTAAAATTCAAATTCCCAATGCACATTCAAGCAACTTACTAGTAACTACTTAGTACTTACTACTTAGTACTTAGTACTTAGTACTTAGTACTTAGTACTTACTACTTAGTACTTAGTACTTAGTACTTAGTACTTACAAGTAACATCGAAAAAAAAACTTTAAAGAATTATAATTTATGACAAAAACATGTGAAAAAGTCAACCTCATCTCAAAATTATGACACTGGTGACTGTCATAACTCATATGTGATATCAGAATCCAATGTCCATAATACATATACATCAATGGTCATACCAGTAACCATAATCCATGATACCACTAATTAGTCAAACAATAAACTGTCAATAATACAATGATCAATCAATATCAAGTAAATCATAAGTCATAATATCATAATACATATGGCATGTCACATGATCGATCATCAATCCTCAAAATCCTCTGAGTCACTAATAACTATCACAATCATCATCATCATCATCATCATCATCACTATCATCATCATCATCATCATCATCATCATCATCATCATCATCATCATCATGTAGTGCTCGACTAGTAGATGCCTCCATCCTACTAGTAGATGGACCTGGTACACCGTGTGCTCTATGACTAGAATGAGTTCGAGATGCCCTCGTATCATGCTGTGGAACTGTCAACTCCTGATAGAGCATGTCATATAGATCAAGGTCCTCTACCGGAATGCTAGGTATATCATGGACCCTCTCTATATCAAGCTCATCGACGTCCACCTGCCGCACCTCTGCTGAGTGGCCACCACACTCCAATAAACGCAACTTGCAGTGGTAATAGACAAGCCGCTCCAACTGCAATGTAGATAGTCTATTCCTCTTCTTTGTATGGAAGAGGGCCCATGTACTCCAATTCCTTTCACATGGACTGGCACTACAGTCTTGTGAAAGTATGGGGATGGCTAACTTTCTCTACAAGATAAAAAAGAAAGAGTTCATTAAAACTTAAAGGCTCAAGAGAAATGACTCATGAGACTAAGTTATAACTTATTAGTTAAAGACTCAAGAGGAAATTGGAATGACTTACTAGCTCAGGTGTACCAACACCGTATCTCTCCCACCATGTCACAGGCATCAACTGCATGCTTCTCAAGCGTGCCGTGTCTCTACCAAAAAGTCCTTCATTATTTTGAAACTGGGTGAGCTGAAGCTCCAACTTCCCACGTAGCTCCACATAAGAAGGTCCATACAATCGATCTACATAGTCATTACAAGCATTTACAAGCTCCATATCCAATGATTGTGATGCAGATCTCCATAAAGGATGTAGTCGATTGGCCATCCCATGTATAGGGCGATGGAACCAATCCCACCTCTTCCTCCATATTCCTTTTATTTCCTCAATCCTATGGATAAAAAACAAATCAAGTTAGAAAACAATAAGACTTAAGAATGTTGAAATTTGAAGAGTCAAGACTTGAACATGAATGCTCATATAAAAAATAAAATATGGTTACCCAAGTTTCAACTTACCTCTCCAATGTCAAATAAGGACATCTCTGTATAGACTCTCTGGCACGATCCATGAACTCATAAACAAGTCCAAGTGTGCAGCCCTCTCTATTTGCTATGTGTGTGAGTGAATATAAGGGCTATAAGGCCTGCATTAATCCCTCCACATCCCTCCAAAAACTGTCAACCAAACATGTGCATCGTACAAGCTCTGCCTTTGGACTGGTATGTCCATCCCAAGCTAACCAATCAGGTGATACAATTGTCTGCATCAGTGCTTGGCTCACTCTTAATAATCTTTCCATGACTATGCACATGTATGCAAATCTGGTCTTCGCGGGCTTCACTAAATCAATATCATTGTAAGACCGAAATATACCAAGCAATTTTGGTCTCTTTGTGAAAAAAGAGACCACTTTTATGCAAATGGTAAAAATGGTGTAAATCCATGGTATCTTCCCCACATCCTCTATCAGCAAATCAATGCAATGGGCAGCACATGATGTCCACATAATAGAGGGGAATTCTTCTTCTAGAAGCTTGCCCGTAGCCACACAATTACTTCCATTATCTGTAACCACCTGGACTACCTTTTCTACACCAATGTCCATGATAGCTTGACGGATATGGTCATAAATGAACCGACTTGTTTACATATAACACAATGAATCATTAACCAATTGATAAATTATAATTTATCTTGACATGTGTCATGCACATGCACAATTCACATGCACATGCACAATGCACATGCACATGCACAATGCACGTGCATGACACATGTGCATGTGCATGTGCATTGTGCACACTGCATGTACATGCATACATACATGCCAATGCACAATGCACATACACATGCACATGCCACATGCCACATGCCACATGCACATGCACATGCCACATGCCACATGCCACATGCACATGCCACATGCCACATGCACATGCCACATGCACATGCACATGCACATGCACATGCACATGCACATGCACATGCACATGCACATGCACATGCACATGCACATGCACATGCACATGCACATGCACATGCACATGCACATGCACATGCACATGCACATGCACATGCACATGCACATGCACATGCACATGCACATGCACATGCACATGCACCATGCACATGCACATGCACATGCACATGCACATGCACATGCACATGCACATGAACAATGTACAATGCACATGCACAATGCACATGCCACAATGTGCACATGCACATGCACAATGCACATGCCACATGCACATGCCACATGCACATGAACAATGCACATCCACATGCAGAAGCACATGCACATGCACATGCGAGATGCCACATGCATGATTGATCATTGCACAATCAAATATAAACTGAAAATTCAAAAATCAGTTCACTCACCTGTGACTGTAGTACCAGCAGCAGCTGATGCATCTATGGCTCGAAGGAACATGGTCCCTTTGCAACAATGCACCAAAATGTTGTACACATTCCTCTTTCGTATGTCCGTCCATCCGTCACACATGATTGTGCATCCATACTTTGCCCATGTCTCTTTTATGGGCTCAAGCTCTCTGTCTAATGCTTCCTTTGTTTTTTTGAGCTCCGTTGTCCTCGACTCTTCATAGGTAGGCCCTTGCCAACAAAACCCTAATAGTGATACCTTCTCAATGGCATTTCTCCATGCTGGTGTCCGTGCAACATTAAAAGACAAACCACATTGTATAAAAGCTTTCATGATGGATTGTGTGGCTTCTTGTTTACGTTGTTGTTGCAAGCTAGCACGTATAGATGTTCCTCCAAGAGAGCCAAGTGGGTGCTCTTGTGGATCATGCTCTACTCTTGTACTCGAGGTGATGAGGAAGAACTCCTTTGGGATGTATCCCATGCATGTTATCAAGGCTCAAAATCAAGAGCTGGCTTAGGAGTAAAAGAAAGAGGGTCTAATATCTTTGATGACACTTCCATGGACATATGATGTTGTGATAGATGTGCAACTGGTGGAGGATCACGTAGAAATTTTTGTCATGTGCAAAGTGAAGCCAAAAGGCTATGCTTTACATACAAAGGAAAAGATCTCATTATGGATTTTCCATCTTAAAAAAAGAATTCTTTTTGCCTCCCCTAGTTATGCACCTCCAGTACAAAATAGTCACTCTCTTTCTAAAGTAAAAAACTTCCTCTAAAGGTTAGGAACCTTCCTTAAATTTTAGGTAGCACCCCTAAACTTCGGGAACCTCCTCTAAATATCAAAAAATTCTCTTCGAATTCAGGAATGCCCTCCAAACATTTAGGAGCCACCCTGAAATTGTGGAACCTCCACCAAATATTCACTTAAAAATGAATATTTTCAGAGTGTTTAATTTTTTTTCAGAATTTTCTATCACTGAAACCTCAAGTGCGAAAACTTGTATGTATGAATTCTGCAGAAATATTAAGAACCGGCAGTGCTAAACATCCTGGAGAGACTTGCAACAGAGGAAAAAAAGACGCCGACCACAATAAACATACTTTCTACTTCTCATGCTACGTTTCTCTAGTATGTATGTAGATTTTTCTGTACAACGCTCAATGTCCTGCATGTTAAAATAGAGAACCTTTGGCTTTGAAAGACTGTTGGTATATCAACGTTACTTCTGAGGGATCTTCGGCCTATATATTTGATCTTCTCAATGAACAGCAAATGGTTTATGGTACGAGAATAAGAGGCTGCATTGTGGTGTCCTCTTGTTCCATGCAATTAATTGATTAAAAATCAAGGATTATGAGTAACCATAAGGAGTTGTATTGCTTAAATTTTGGCGTCATTGGCAAATGTTCTCAATGTACAATAAATTGTCATGAAAGAGGTTGCCCTCAATATGCCACACCTTGGTAATGAATCTTCCAAATAATGTACTTTTTGAACCCGACTAATATGTCATAGAGCCTGAATAATTTTTAGTCCATCAGTCATGTGTAAGATGCATATGCTAAGAGGAAACTCTTGATGTCTTAAAGGAAGGTTGAAGATTGCTTGCTTTTCAAGGGCTGATCAGAAAATGAGTGATCCACAATGAAGGTAGTCATCAATTATTATAGAGAGGATCAAGGATCTCCAAATGAGTTCACGTTGTTTAAAAAATTATCACCTTCTTGCATACCACCGTCTTATTCAATTCTCAAAATATTGAAAGAAAATAGAATAGTGAAGAAAGAGCTCAAACACATTTCCCATATCCAAGTAAATATATTTAGGAAGTATCAACGATTTCAAGTATCAAATTAATTCCACTTCTATTGTTCAATAGAAAAGAATAGGAGATTGGTGGAGAGATGACACGAAGACACTAAGGAAGAGTTAATGATGCAAGCGGTTGTGAATGTCTTGTTAAAATCAAACACATTTTGATCTCACCTAACCGTATATTGTATGGGAGTCTTATATAGAAATGAAAAGCCGCATTTTTATTGGCTTTCGTTTCAATGATTGTAGCATCTATAAGAACTTGTTATGCTCTGGAAAAAATAAATGCTTTTAAGATGGATCAATTCCACAATTTGAATTGATGTTTGGATACGTCTTCATGGAAGATAATATCGCTTTCCTATTCTATTTGAGAGAAAGGATATTGAAAATGAAAATGTGTAGAAGCTCGGGATCATGAGGACTATTTGACTTGTGAGTCGCTCTCCTTTCTATGTCTCTATGGCTCATAGATTCCTAAATACGATTGTAAAATTCATTCAAAATGATTCTATCTTCTCAAGCATAAGCAATGTAGACCTCAAACTCCAACAATTGGTATCAGAGCAGGTTGCCTCGTCATCTAGGGCATCGGTAATGCCTTTTAGTCAGAATCTCAGAATCACACAAAAATTGGTGAGCATAGTCGACGTGATTAGGAGTTCAAAACGACTTTCCTCTATAACACCAAGATTTTGATATAAGCTTGTTTCGGCCTCAGAATGCACTATCACAACGAGTGTACAAGCAATTTTGTCCCTTTGTGGAAAACACATGTACAGGTTTCGGTTCGCCAGTACAAGCACCTTGAAGTCTGCTACAAGTTTAGCAGATAAGGTGTTTCTATTCAACTTTTTGAGATACATTCACTTTTGTGCATCAAGGTATTTGATCACAAACCATAGGTGAAAGAAATGATGTATTCCATATGTTCACTGTTGAGGATAAGTTGGATGATACTAATAACCCATTGTGGGCATATATGATGCATCACATATTGGTAGCAAAAGGCTATGGAATAGTGTGCAAAGTGTTGAAAAACATCCTACTACACCTGCAAATATAGTTCTTGAGGGTAATGTAGATGGTCTTGAAGATGATGATCTTCAAATTCTTATTCCTGGTATGGTTCTTGATGCACCTTTTGTAGAGAAACTTCAATCTGATGGCAGAGATGCTCATGCATATGCATTGATAGCATTTTTTTGTCAAACATGCCATTATGCCTCACATTCACTCTTGCAAGACAATAAACGATGCTTGGGATACACTTAGAACTCTATTCTAGGCAAGAAGTGAGGCTCATGTTGATTACCTCCATAAACAATTGGAGAGTGAGCATATGAATAAAGGAGATTCTATGGACAATTTTTTGACAAAGATCAAAGATTTGAAGGAGCAGTTGTTTTTTGCTAATAAATTCTTGCTAGATAATTTGATTGTGCAGATTGTTCTTAATGGTCTTCTAGATTCATATCACAGTTTTTGCTTCCACTCTTTGATTGATGATGAAACACAATCCAAACAACTTAACATTTGAAGAGTTAGTCTTTGTTTTGTTGTAGGAAGATGAAGCAAGGTAGAAGAGATCAATCATGCATTTTGTAGATCAACATTTATTAGCTAATCAAAAGGGCAAAGGTAAATAGAGCTCATCTACTAATAGGAAAAAATTTGCTAATGTTGCATTATCAAAGAAGGAAGAGAAAGATGAGAAGAAAACAAAAAAGAAAAAATAATTGTACAAATATTCTAATGGAAATGATCATATCTTAAAGATTTTTCCAAAAATGGCTGCAAAGGAGGAAAAAAAGAAATAGGCTCAAATGGTTGTTGCAGAGACCTCTACACCTAAAACAAAGTCTACTACTCTTGTATAGAATGAAGATTGGGCATTTACTACTACTATTTGTAGCTAAGACCCATCTTCTCATTAGGAGTTTATGTCTGTAGTAGACTCACATGTTTGGTACTTTGAGAGTGGGGATACCAAAAATATTACCTTGGTGTGTAGTTTCTTCAACTCACTTGAGGCACCTACCCCTATAGGGAATACTATCACATGTGCTAAAAACTCCTTTCATCTTGTAATGGGAGTTTGTAAGATCATTTTGACTACTACTAATGGTAGTTCTTTCACATTGTTAGATGCTTTGTATGTTCCAGAAATCAAGAAAAACTTGTTATCAGTTTTAGCATTAGCCAAGATTGTTCTAGTTCTCAAATTTGTTGATGCTAGATGTACAATACATCTCTCAAATGGAAATGTTATTATTGCTTCTGACATTCTATGTCTTGGGCTGTATAAGCTCATGGAGTATGAAAAATTTGTGAATGATTTACCATGTGCAATTCAAGATTATCAGGCTTTCTTAGATGTAATGCTTTGCCATGGACACTTTAGTCATCTGAATTTTGCTATTTTGTTATGGCTGCAAATATCTAAAATTTTGTCCTCTCTTCCCAAACTTGAGAAACCTTGTAAAGATTTTTGTGAAGGTTGTATTTTGAGAAAAATGTAGCATTCCTCCTTTCCAAAAGATGGTTCAATTTGAGTTGCTCATAAGGTGCAACTTGTTCATAGTGATGTTAGAGGTCCTATGGAGACACATTCTTTTGGGAACTACCTTTCATTTGTGACTTTTATTGATGATTTCTCTAAGCATGTATGGGTGTATCCATTGAAAGTAAAGCCTGACGTGTTTATGTGCTTCAAACAATTTCTAGTTTTGGCTGAAAACCTATGGGCATGTAAATTGGGCACCCTATGTTTTGATCAAGGGGGAGGGGAGAAACATGTCTTCTAATTTCAATGCATTTTTGGCTGAGCGTGGGATAAAACATCTGTGTGAAATACTGCATTCACCTCAAAAGAAATGGAGTTTCTGAAAGAAAGAAGAGATATCTCATGGAGATGGAGAGGTGTGTGGTGAAAATTCAAGCTTTACCGCATAACTTTTGGCTTGAGGCTATTATGTGTCCAACATATATACTTAACAGGTCAAATCCACTTAAACTTGAGATATGAAGACTCCTCTTAATGTTCCACATGTCATAATATTATGAGGCTAAAATTGAGGGCTGTTGGTTGAAAAACTTTCATTGTCAAAACAGTAACATGTAAATGTTGATTTTGATATGGACAAAGCTGCAAATGCCTAACCTTTTGTGAAGCTCAAATAAGAGAGGATTCAAGTGAACTTTCCAAAGCCTTTAGAATCCTTCGAAAACCTTTAGAAACCCTTCTCAATCCTATAATTGAATTCTGCAAAGGAAAATTGTGAGCATACTCATGCGCACTACCTATGCACCCATTGTCCTTAGCATGCCCAATGACCACATGTGTGCTAATTGTGCACCCATTCGCCAACTAAGCACCTTGATAGGATCAACAATAAGCGATGGTAGCAATTCCAACTTAGAATATATAGGTTAAGAAAGGTCAATGAATGGATACACATCTTGATTTCATCTGTGTATGAAAGATATTGATTTAGAGAAACTGGAGTCTAATGGAATTCATATGTAAGGCTTGTGGTCTCTATTAAGATAAGGGATATTACTAGTCAAATTTTTGTGGAATTTCGGGACCATAAAACCCATTTACAAGCTTCTTTGTTAACCCCATATGTTCATGATTCATATGCAATAACCGTATCTAAGATCATGTGTAGATAAATATGATGCCTTCAAGCATAAGCAATTATAAATCACATTTATAGAGATGAATAAAAAATTGAACACTTTGTTGAAGCCCATTGTGGAGCTTTCGTGATTAGTTGAATCATTCTTAGATTTTTTTCTCAATAATGGAGTCATTATGAATTAGTTGAAGTTGAAGGAATCCATTCCACTTAATAGATGTGATCGTCGCTAGAGTTCTTGTGGATATTGAGAGATGAGAGAATGAGTAGTATGAAGGGAATATTAGCATACTTGATTCTATTGATTATTCGTAGAATTCATATAGACTATGTTTCTTTGTTTTTCCTTGAGTTGTGTTTGGATAACCATAGGTAGAAATGTATATATGAGAAATTTTCATGAGCCACGTCATTATTCGATCATCTCTTTGAAGTTAAAGGTTCGATATTATAGTATAGGTTTAATCCCAGAGATATTGGTATATGATAATTGGATTGTAGCTGAAATAATGAGATTATTATCAAGTTCTTATAGGCCAGATTTTGTTGATATATTTAGGTAGTGATGTGTGTGAACACACTAGGACCGCCGGGGCACTTTTTTCCCTCTTTAGGAGGTTTTTGTCCCCCGGCTTGTATATACGCCTATTGCCCTAATGGGCTACTTATCTTTGTACATTCTCTAGTAATACATTCAGTATTGTGTGTTGGTGCTCAAAAGCTTCTTCTTCCTCCTTGTGCTGTTCGCGTGCTTCCGTAGACGTCTAACTCCAACAATTGGTAACAGAGCAGGTCGTCGCTTCATCTAGGGTGCCGTCGACACTCCTCCATTTGCAGTCTCAGATTCGCACGAAATTTGGTCTAGCAGAACTCGTCTGGGCAGTTCTGTTCAACTTTTTGAGATACAGTCAATTTTTTGCATCAAGGTATTTTAGTCACCGGCCATGGCTGAAAGCAGTGATGTATTCCGTATGTTGGCTGTTGAGGATAAGTTGGATGGTACCAACTACCCATTATGGACTTATATGATGCGACATGTTTTGGTTGCAAAAGGATTGTGGAACATTGTGCATGGTATTGACAAGACATCCTGTTACACCTATAACGACAGGTACTACAAATACAGGTGCTGGAGCTGATGAAGATGGTGTCGAAGATCATATTCTGCAGATTCCTATTCGTGCTGCTGTTTCTGTTGCACCTACTGTAGAGCAGATTTGTTGGGATGGCAGAGATGCCCAGGCACATGCATTGATAGCTTTGTTTGTCAAACGTGCCATTATTCCTCATATTCGCTCTTGCAGAACAGCTAGGGATGCTTGGGATACACTTACCACATTGTACCAAGCTAGGAATGAGGCTCGTGTTGCTTACCTCCGAAAATAGTTGGAGAGTGAGCACATGAATGAAGGTGATTCTATGGACAGTTTCCTGATGAAGATCAAAGATTTGAAGGAATAGTTGATTTTTGCTGATGAGGTTATACCAGATAGTTCACTTGTGCAGACCGTTCTGAATGGTCTTCCTGATTCATATCAGAGTTTTGCTTCTACTCTTCGGTTGATGATGAAAGGAAATCCAAATGCCTTATCATTTGAGGAGTTAGTCTCTGTTCTATTGCAGGAAGATCAGTCCAGGCAGAACAGGTCCATTATGCGTGTTGCAGATCAAGCTTTCTCGGCTAGTCAGAAGGGCAAAGAAAAATGGAACTCTTCTACTAGTAAGCAGAAATCTGCAAATGCTGCACATTCGAAGAACCAGGATAAGAAGAAATCAGAAAAGCAGAAATCGTTTTGCAAGTACTGTAAAGGGAATGATCATATCATAAAGAACTGTCCAAAACTGGCTGCAAAAGAGGAAAAGAAAAAGGAGGCTGGAATGGTTGTTGCAGAAGCCTCTGATATGGTGTCTTCTTTGCCCAAGCTTGAGGCACCTGGAAAACATGTATGTGAAGGCTATAGTTTGGGCAAAATGCAGCGTTCCTCCTTTCCAAAAGATGGTTCAGTTCGGGCTACGCAGAAATTGCAGCTTGTACATAGTGATGTCTGTGGTCCTATGCAGACACCCTCTTTTGGGAATTACCTTTACTTCGTGACTTTCATTGATGATTTTTCCAGGCATGCATGGGTATATCCACTCAAAGCAAAGTCTCAAGTGTTCATGTGCTTTAAACAGTTTTTGGTTTTGGCTGAAAAATCTGTCAGAATGTAAAATGGGCACCCTCCGTTCTGATCGAGGGGGGGAATATATGTCTTCTGATTTTAATGCATTTCTGGCTGAACGTGGGATAAAACACCAGTGTACAGTGCCGTATACACCTCAACAGAATGGAGTTGCTAAACGAAAGAACAGGTCACTCATGGAGATGGCGAGGTGCATGGTCAAGAGTCAGGCTTTACCACATAGTTTTTGGCTTGAGGCTGTCATGTGTGTAGCATATGTACTGAACAGGTGTCCCACTAAAGCGCTGCAGTCTATCACTCCATATGAGGCTTGGCATGACCGCAAGCCATCTGTTGCTCATCTGCGAGTTTTTGGTTGTTTGGCATATGCATTAGTGCCTGAACAACATCGCAGAAAATTGGATGATAAGGCAGTAAAATGTATTTTTGTTGGGTATAGTTCTAAAAGTAAAGGCTATCGTCTATATCATCCACAGACTAAACACATTCTGGTTAGCCATGATGTTGTCTTTGTGGAAGATGCTATTCAGCCATTGCTTTCATGTACTAAGGAGACATTTGTTAGCTCCAAAGACATGTATGATACGTTGATGACTCTTTTTACAAGTGGATAGTCTAGTGCTTGTCCTAATGAGGCAACTTCTCAGCCTTTGCAGGTTTCATATGATGATGCAGATCATTCTATTTCTGATGCAGATTTACATGATGCACTTGTTGATTAGAGAGCTGATATTGAGCAGGCAAAAACTATGCCAAAATGGCTGGTGTAGACTTTGCGTGACAACAAATTAGATGCACCTTTGTCATATCGTACTCGTTCAGGCTCTCATAGTGCCTCCTTTGCATCAGATTGCTATGCTATGGCTGTGTCTAGTCTCTCTGATGAGAATGAGCCTATTTCTTTTGATGAAGCACAGAATTCAGAAAATTGGATGGCTGCCATGCAATCTGAATATGATGCTATAATGAAGAATGGTACATGGTCTTTATGTGACTTGCCTCCTGGCAAGAAGGCCATTGACACTAAGTGGGTATACAAGCTGAAGCATAAACCTGATGGTACAGTTGACAGGTATAAGGCTAGGCTTGTTGCAAAGGGTTATGCACAGGAAAGAGGCATTGATTTTGATGAGACCTTTGCACCTACATGCCGTATGACTACTATTCGGAGCATTTGTGCACTTGCAGCTCATCATGGTTGGAATGTACATCAGTTGGACATTAAAACAACATTTCTGAATGGTGACTTGCATGAAGAAGTGTATGTTTTTCAGCCTCGTGGCTTTGTGCAGAGAGGGCATGAAAACCAGGTGTGCAGGTTAAAGAAGGCATTATATGGTTTAAAGCAAGCACCACGTGCTTGGTATGAGAAAATACATGCCTATCTGGTTGCACATGGTTTTGTGAACAGTCCAACTGAAAGCACCTTATATGTTAAGCGTGCTAATGATGTGCTTCTGATCATTGTTGTCTATGTTGATGACATGCTGTTCACTGGTCCTATTGAAAAGCATATTGCTGATTTCAAGGCTGATTTGCATGCCTCATTTGAGATGTCTGATTTGGGGCATTTGCATCACTATTTGGGCATTCAGTTTATGCAAGTTGATGGTGGAATGGCTTTGTGTCAAACCAAATATATTGACACATTATTGCAGCGTTTTGGCCTTGAAGACTGTAAGCCTATTGCCACTCCTATGGAGACAGGTTTACGATTGAGTGTTCATGATGCTGGAGATGCATTTGATACTGTTCTCTATCAGAAGGCTGTCGGATGCTTGATTTACTTATGCATTACTCGGCCAGATATTCAGTTTGCTGTCTCACAGATGAGCAGGTTTATGCATTGCCCAGGAGTCATGCATTGGAAGGCGGTTAAGCGCATCTTTTGCTACTTGAGTGGTACTTGGCTACTTGGGTTGTTTTATCCCAAGGGGGGATCACTACCGCCAGATTTTCATGCTTTTTCTGACTCAGATTGGATGACACTCGTGTGTCCACCAGTGGTTTTTGCTTCATGCTTGGTACCTCATGTATATCTTGGTTGAGCAAGAAGCAGCCTACTGTGGCCACTTCTAGTTGTGAGGCTGAGTATAGGGCAGCTTTCACAGCGACTGTTGAGTGTGTGTGGCTCAGACGCCTTATGGCTGATTTGGGTGTTGGCCAGACTTCTGCCATCACCATCTTCATTGACAGTCAGAGCGCATTGGCAGTTGCGAGGAACCCTGTGTTCCATGGTCGCACTAAGCACATTGAGGTGCATTATCACTATGTCAGGGAGAGGTTCTCTGCTGGGGAGATCAGCTTGGCATATGTGCCCACGCAGGAGAACATTGCAGACCTTTTCACGAATGCTCTACCTAGGGAGAAGTTTGAAGCTTTCCGCAAAGCTTTGGGCTTACTTCCTTTTGTGGAGTGATTTCCACATAGCTTGGCACTTCCTTATACATGAGTTCCAGCTCCTTGTTCACCGCATCACTCCCAGGGGGGATTTGTTGATATATTTAGGTAGTGATGTGTGTGAACACACTAGGACCGTCGGGGCACTTTTTTCCCTCTTTAGGAGGTTTTTTTCCCCCGGCTTGTATATATGCCTATTGACCTAATGGGCTACTTATCTTTGTACATTCTCTAGTAATACATTCAGTATTGTGTGTTGGTGCTCCAAGCTTCTTCTTCCTCCTTGTGCTGTTCGCGTGCTTCCGCAGACGTCTAACTCCAACAGATTTCCTTTGTTTCTTGACACAACATTCAAAACATTTTAGGTAAGCATATGCCTAGTTCTCCATCTACATTAATTTTGAAATAATTGCATTAATATTTTATTGTTGAGGCTTTAATGTAATAGTATAAATATATTACTAGAGACATTGGTATCAGTGAGAATTTAATTTCTTTCCATAAGCGAACAATTAATGTGTCTTCTTGATAAATGAAAACTATCTCAAGAAGGATAATGTTACCAAATTTGTGAAACTTTTTATGTGTCTTGTAGACATTGCTATTAGGCATTTCATAATGGAAGTGTATAATATATCAACAAGTGAGATCCAATGAAGAAGGATATGACGAGAGAGCAGAGATAGAGCACAAAACATAGGTTAGACTAACAATCTAATCCAAAAGACAAGCAAACAACTGAGTTTTTTGGGGTTATTATTAACAACTAATCTATATGCATGAGTCGACTTGGTTCTCTAGACTTTCTAGAAACATAAGATTCTTTTGCCAAAGTCCAACATGGAAAAATTTATGCCTATGAGCCATTAAAAAGATGACAAAAGGTGATGTGAGATAATTTAATGCAGCATAATAGAACCTCACTTGATGTTTATAGTAAGAGAAATTTTGATAGTTAGTTAGATAACTAGATTTATAATTAAATAGAAAGTGTATTTCTAATCTTGAAGTGAATGTATGTAACTATTAAGAATGTAAGAGTCAAAGAATCAAACATTCATAATAGTTCATGTACACTCACTATAGTATGTATGAGTCTTGTCACATGATTTTATTTAACTATTGTGATAGTAAGAGTCAAAGAGTCAGACAATCACAATAGTTTCTATACACCTTGTGACCTACACTAAGTATGCTCATTGGAATCTAAGTGACTATTGTGAGAGTAAGAGTCAAAGAATTAGACAATCACAATAGTCCCTCTAACTCCCTATAGTATTGAGAGAGTAATAATCAAGGTGGCAATTCAAACAATGTCAATAGATCTATTGCATAGTCCTATACTACTGTGAGAGTAGGAAACAATGTAGTGAGTTAAACAAGGATCCCCACAATATAGTTGTGGTCATCATCCATTGAATTGCATAATCCTCCATCAACATCATGCAGGTAGTCTTTTGTAGGGTTTCCTGACATGAACACATCAATCACGTCACAAAAACTGTATTAATTCTGTTTTCACAAACCTTTGGAACCACTTAGTTGTTTTATATAAGTACTCTAGGGATACAGCCTTTGGAGTCACTCATTTTTTGTTAGTATAAGCATGAGTAAGAGTTGGATGCCTCAGGGCCAGCAATGTTGGGATGATGTTTTTTGGACTAAAAATTAATGCTTTGATTATAAATGGAAAAAATGAAAAGGTATAACAAAATCTTAATGACATGATCATTTGCCTTTAAATACTTGCAAATTATTTATGCTTTATTATTTTCTTATCATCTTAATCTTTCTTCGTTGATATTGAAGTGTTAGTAGAGTTTTTCTTATTAATAGAGGAGCTTCATTTACCTTTTCCCTTTTGACTAGCTCTAAAATCTTGCTATACAACACACATAATTGAATTCTTCTTCCTAAACCGATATTCTTGCGACAAAGGATAGATTAACTGTGCAAAGGGTACGACATTTGGATTTCTATTCGTCATCAATCAGAGAGTAGACGCAAAAATATGATGGAAATCTATGAGAACATTATGGATAGTTTGAAAATCTCAACCATATGAAAAGATTTCATCACCATAGATCAACTTCTCTTTAGAATCCTTGATCTTTCTCAACAACGTGTCCACTGAATCTTGTGCATTCATATGCTCTTTGTTCAAGTGTTTTTGGAGGTAAGCAACACAACCCTCATTTCTTTCCTAGTATAGTGTATTATAGTATCTCAAAAATCGTTTCCTATTTTGCTGAGTTGCTCTATAGTAGTTGCAATAGAAACCATACTAGGACCTAGTAATTGAAGATCATCATCCTTAAGACTATGCACATCAATTTTTGGGTGTAGGAAGATATTTTTCACCACCTTGCTCAATATTCCACAATCCCTTTGCTATCAATACATTATGCATCATGTATGCCCACAATGGGTAATTAGAACCATCCAATTTATCCTAGACTACCAACATATTGAATATATAAATTTTTTGAGTGATGGCCAATGAGTAAATAACTTGATGCAAAAATGAAATTGACTATATCTCAAAAGCGTTGAGCATAAATACCCAATCAAGATTTGTTAGACATGTTGCACACTTTGAACCGCTTTTATTGCTGAACCAAAAAAGTGTATATATGTTTGGCCCGAAAGAACATAATTACCTCCACGATCAATTTCATAGTGCATTTGGATGTGAAGTCGACTTCAAATCAAAATTGCCATGCCACAAAGTGGAAGAGTTTTGAATACTATTCATTGTGCAAGAATGCTCACCAATTTTTGTGTGATTCAATGATTGTGATATAGGGGGTGTCGAAAATGCACTAAAGAAAGCAATCACCTACTCTAATATCGATTGATGGAGGTCAAGTATTGTGGAAGCACACGGGAAACACAGGAGGAAGAAGAAGCTTGGAGAATAACATAGCATAAATTGTACACCAAGTGAATGTACAAACGATAAGTGACCTCTTAGGTTTATATGCATATATAGAATCTAGGGGAAAAGAGCTGCTAAAAAGCCAAAAAAGTACCTCAATAGGTATAAGTTTGTTCACACACATCACTATGGAAATATATGAACACAAACACATTCATACTTACATACATACATACACACACACACACACACACACACACACACATATATATATATATATATATATATATATATATATATATATATATATATATATATATATATATATATATATATATATATATATATATATATATATATATATATATATATATATATACTGTTGAACTACAAGAATTATTGAAATATCTTTGTAAATAATATATAAAATTAATTTAGGCATTACATAGCTCAAAATAGGGTCAATTCTATGTGCGTCCTTATTCCATTAATATTTGAGGTATTGAAAACATTCCTCATGAAATAATCATTTTAATAGTAAACATAAATACTTGTAAATACATGCAAAATTTTTAAGATAGGGAAGTAAAGTGTAATATTGATTGGTATGCAGCCTATCACCTCATTCATTGAATTTTGTCTCTATTGGAAAGTACATACTTAGATACATACACACATGTGGTTACACATTTCTAAGTATAGTATAATTTGAGATGAAATTCATAGTATTCATATAAGGATTTGGTAGCTCCCTTGTGAATTTTCTCTAAAAGCATGGGATTGAGTCATATAATCCATTGACGGTGTGTTTGTAATTACGTCATTTGAAGTGCACCAATACAATTTATTTGCGTTTTTTTGGTAGTATGTTGTATTAACCAATTTACTTTCATAAACTTCACGCATCATGTTTTTTCTTAGTTTGGAGGCATAAAATTCTGTTTGCCTGAAAATTTTGGGTTCCAGCTACCCCTTTATTGAGAGTTAATTCTGGCTATTGGATCTGGTTAAATCAGGTGATAACAAGTGTCAGATTGAATTTTGACTTTTATAACAAGAAATTAGGGCTTGACTTTTGACCCTCAAAAACTTTTCCAAATACCAAATATTATATATCATTAGATTGCTCTTGAAGATTAATATCCAAATCTATAATCAGTTTGACCTACTCATCTTGACAATTTTGTTGACCAACTTTGACTATCTTTGACTATCTTTGACTTGGCCATTTTCTAAGTTTTTCTTGAAATAAGAGCACCTTCTTTGTGGAAGGTTGCTATTTCTAATATTAAGTAGCCTTTACTGGGGAAAGAAAGTCCAATTTAAACATGCCAATCCAAAAACTAACAAAAGTAATATTCGGGTGCAAGATCAGATCCAACAACTAATACATAGAATGAGTTCCAGTTGTCGACACTCATAGAGCAAGTTGTTCCAGAATGTTACTCTCTATATACTTACAATAGAAGGAAAATAATCTGTAGAAAATAGAAGAAAAAGACCTTTGTAAATACAAGAAACAATACATCTTGTTGATGATAAACTAAAGAATTTAGCATTCTTCTCTAAAAGAAATCTTGTCAAGGGGCTACAATAACCAGTAGGTAAATAAAGAGGCACTAGAGCTCTTGGTTCCACATGTTACAAGAGCATCCAACCGAGAGAAATTCAAAACTCTCTTCCATTAGTTATCGGCATAGCCACCATAGCCCCATATTAGTTCATTAGCAATGGTAGAATTTCATGATCGATTTGAAGTATGTCTTTTCGAAGGATGAACATTGACTTGCATTCTATTCACTTCTCTCCTAGTGCAAGAGAGAGATCCCTCTATTTCTTTAGGCTCGTTATAGAATTCTCCAAAAGTAGTTGGTTTCTTATCATCCACATGATTTTTTACTTTTTTCACATAGTTAAATGAGCTTGAACACACTTACATTTATGAACTATATGCAAGTTATGAATTCAAATTACAAATGGGAAAATGTACTATTTCCATGATTCAAAACTTAAAACTAAGACGTGAATAATGAAATCAAAATTTATGTGCATTTTCATGCATTACTATTGACATTTTCATGTCAAAACAACAAAAAGAGAGAGATTTAAATTACTTAGTGCTCAATTCTTTGGTAATTTCGGTCATGTATCAAAGAATATTTTGATCAATTCTCCTCAAAAATCTCTCTTGTAACAATCTTAATTTCCACACAATAAACCAAAGGAAATTAAAAACTACTACTTATAAGTCTTAGCTTTTTTCCTTTTTCGATTCTTTCAAGTAATAAATAATGATAAATTATGTGAATGAAACATCTTTAATGGTGGAATTCACACCAAGCTTGTGCAAGAAGCCTTAAGGAAACCCTCTCAAAGTAATGGAAAGTAATATCTAAATGTTGCCACCAATGTAGTGCTATAATCATTGTTATGTCTCCACCATTCTAGGACATCTAGATGGGCATATGTAGCTTTTGTGTGGCTAGTGTGTACTAGGTTCCACCAATTCAATGTGAATTGGCTCATGGTACGTGATTCCTATCATTTTTCATTCTCCACATTTGCCTCGATTGGACTCTTGGTCTCACATAGCAAAGCCTAGTTGCCTATTTTGATGGGGTGTTGGTCGCACATGAGGCCGATCCTCTCGAGCTGGTTGTCCATTGTGTGCTAGAGACTACTACGCAAAAAGGTGAGGCCATATTGGTTCTATGGTTGGGATATGAGTCTGATGGGTGGGAGGTGAGTCTAATGTCTGTCCTTATGATGTTTGTGATTATGGCTCGTGCCTTGGCTTGTCTAAGAGTAGGGAGGATCTAAGATTGGTATTAGAGCAGCTCATTGCTTGTATAAAGAAGGGAAGGTGAGGTGCACAAAACCATAAGAGCTCATGGAGCTGTGATGGCTCAGCTCAAAATGCCCATCATGGGCAACTACATCTGAGCTTAGTCAATTTGGGCGACCTTTTGAAGTTGGGCAAGTTCAACCATGGCCCAATGGGCGACTTCCTTTGCAAGTCTGGGCGAATTTACTTTGTAGATCTTGGATGAATGGCTGTTGCTTGGGTGATTCCACTTTATCTATATAAAGCTTCTTGGGTGAATCCACTAGAGCTTTATGAAGGTGCTTGGGTGAGTGCCTTTTGGACACCCTTTTGATACCTTGGGTGACTTCAACATGCTAATCCATCCCAACTTGGCCAAGTGCCATTGGGGCTGCATACCAACCATGGGTGACTTCACATTCAGTGAGCAGTGCAGACGACCTAAGCTGCACTATCCATCAAGTTTAAGTCCCTTTTGTGAAGGCTTGCTTGACTATCTAGCTGTAGTAATACCGTGATAGACAACCCTCCCTTCTAATCTCCTTAGATTTTCATAGAAACTCCCTAACAGTCCAATACTTGTCGATAATTATAGCCAATGGTTCTCAAGAGCATTGGAACCAACTGCTCCATTGGTTAGTCCCACTAGATACAAGATTATCCAATAGATCCTTGGGGACTTGGGTCAATGCTCACAATGCTCCGAATCCCATGAATATGCATCCAAGGGTTCACTTTCCCATCTTGTATCTTGTGGTTGTATTGTGCCATACTTGCCTCTAGTCTTCCACATGCCGTAATCGGTGCTCGAGACATATGCCATCCATTCAATCAATTATAAAGGTATTCTCAGGATCTCAACCACACTACCACAACAAACATGTATCCCACACAATATACTCTTAACAGGACATGCCATTGATGCAATGGATTATGGAGGTGATGAGGAAGAACTCCTTTGGGATGTATCCCATGCATGTTATCAAGGCTCAAAGTCAAGAGCTCGCTTAGGAGTAAAAGATAGAGGGTATAATATCTTTGATCACACTTACATGGACAGATGATGTTGTGATACATGTGCAAGTGGTGGAGGTTAGAAAAATCATTTAGACATTTCCATAATGTGCAAAGTCAAGCCAAGAGGCTATGCTTTACATACAAAGGAAAAGATCTCATTATGGATTTTCCATCTTAAAAAAGGAATCCTTTTTGCCTCTCCTAGTTATGCGCCTCTACTACAAAATAGTCAAAACCACACATGGGACACAAAGATGCCCTTAAGTCTTTTTTGAAGGTCTTCTCCTTCAATTTTAATCTCTTGAAGACAAATTAAATCCTGGTTTAAGCTTATGTCATGGAGCCATTGACCAATAATGGTGGCTCTTATGATTCATGACAATCAGAGTTGGCAAAACCTTCGATTTTAAAACTACCTATGTAAAATAGAGAGCACTCCGCTTACCACGCACACATGATTGTGCTGGCCTCTCCACACGTGTACAACACGTGGCTCAAGAAATACAATGAACTGCTCTATCGATCATGCACAATCGTCAATCGGGATGGATAGCACACAATCACTCGTGACAAAGGTGGCAATGGAAGGAAACTCACACGCGGTCAATTGCGGTGATCACACGATGGACATCGAGATTCACGCCGTCTATCAATCGGAATGGGTTGTCGAAGTTTGTGATGAACACCAAGCAACGGTCACCCGCATGTCAATCACGACGGGTTGCCAAAGCTTCTTTCTGGTGGATAGCATGATGGATTGTGTTGGTCGCATTACTTCATCAATTGTGGCCTGGCGAAGTAATGTTGTGGTGTTTAGTAGTTCCATCAAGGACACTTCAGTTGTCGGCATGGTTCACCATGACAACAGCTACGTCCATCTCCACATTTCACATCTGCCCACAACTACTTCCATCAATCCACATTTCTTAGAGATCTCCCATTGAAGCACGACAAAGCGATTGAGTCTTTAACGCTCTCAAAATTGCTCCACAATCTTTAATGCTTCCGTCTTCAACCTCATTAGACAATTAAAATCTCATGCCACTAACGACCTTCCTCCGCATCTTATTGTGCTGTAAAGCTTTTAGATGATAGGTCTTCTTGATTTGCAACTCATTTTACAAATTTCAATAGAGCAATGGCCTATTCATAGTCCTTCAAGTTGCTAGTGCATCTTTCTTCAAACATAATCAAATTTCACAAGGCCACAAGAAACCTATTGCTCCTCTAAGTAAGGCTTATTTCGACTTTATCTGAGTCTCTAAAGACAACAATCACACCAAGGATTGCCAATCCACTTCAATCAGTTTCTAACCCTCTTTCTTGTTAGAGCTATGAGTGCATCGCCATCGTATAACAGATTAGACCTCAAAGAATCACACAGCACATTGTGCACTCTCTTGATTCTCCCTTATCAAACTTCAAGATCTTAGAATTTGGACCCTAGGGATAACAATAAGTTGGGTACACTATGTGTTCCCTAACCATTTTTGTGAAATTCATGATAACATTCACAACCATCTCATTCTATATCCCATGTAGTTACAAATTCTTCTTTTTTGCATGACATGTAGTTTTAATTTTCTGATAGCTCTTCTTGTCTTGCAGCTCATTTTACATAAGTCTCAATAGAGAATGGCCTATTCACAGTCCTCTAAGTTGCTAATGAATATTTCTTGCCAAATCTTCCAAAAAGCTTCTCCCATAATTGAATTCCACAAGGCTGCATAAAAGCTATTATTTCTCTATGGCTTATTTCCAACTTAGTTAAGTCCTTAAATACAACACTCCCACCAAGGATAGCCAATCCAAAATTCTCCTTGGGCACACAAAAAGAGGTATCTTAAGTCTTCTCAGCCATTGAGGCAACACTTACACCATGAAGTGCTACCAAGGGGGATCATGGTCGAGAAGGAAGCCACACATCATGGTATTCTAAGCATTCATTTTGCTTCTTAGCAAGCACCAATCTTCATAGTCCACTCTCCAAGCTCGCTTAGTGTCCTCATATCCAACCCACAACCTTCTCTCTTGATTCTAGGGATGCTCCCACAAACAAAACCCTTTATTCCATAACTCTTTTGCTCTTTGGAACGATAGATACAATTGTTCTGCCTAATATGGACAATCCGCTTCCACTTTCCTTTGATTTTGGGGAAAAGTAACATATTATTGCAAATTTTACATAACAAACAAACAAAATTTAGGCTTATGGGAGTAGCATTAAAGGGGAGAAAAATAAGGTCAGTAACACTAGAACATATGAGGAGACGTGCTTGAAGTTTTTGATTAGCTAATTTTAACTGCGATATCTAGTGGTGAAGGAAATCAACTATCATATAGGACAAGGGGGAGCATGCAAGATTTCCTATTATTAGAAAGCATAAATTCAAGATAAAATTCCAAAATTTATCCCCCCATATCCACTTTAATAGCTATGGAGGAATTAGGAGAAAGAGACCTATCTAGCTAGACTATAGCACTTAGATTGAGAAGCTAGAGAAGCTAGACAAGTCCAACTATCAACCATCGAAATTTAGGATTTCCTATCTCGTCATGAAATAGGGCCTCCATAGACTTTCCAATGGAACTAGGGGAAAATGTTATGTGGATCAAGTGGCACTCACTAAGAATAAAAATCATCTTGTGAATGAATGGGACAAAAGATATATGAGAGTTATTTTCATCCACTCTTAGCATACCCAAGGCCATGATTGGGATGACACCTCTAACACTACTAAAGGATTGCACATTCTCTACTTACATAAAAAGAAAGACTTAACTCTATTGACACAAAAATTTTCTCCATTGAAAGCTTCAAAATTGAGTTTTCTAAGGAGATAAACATCACTCAAATTAATCACTCTACAAAGAAATGTGCGTTGGAAGATAGCAAGTTACAAAAAAGTCACTAGGTGAAGATAATGATGGATATTGCTACTTTGGGAGGTCTCTACTAATTAGTTTTAGACTCTTCTCCTCGTTTGAGTGGATCTTTTCAAAAACTCCATTCGATTACATATAATACAAAACGTAGAAATCAGTATCATAATTAGCACCTTCAAGAGGTTTGGAAATTGGAACCTTCCTCTGACATACTTGTTGCACCTTTCTTGATGAAGAGGTTGGTTGACTTGGAGCCTTAAAAGAGTTGTTTTTGTGTGTCTAGGAGGTAGAAAAGAGCACCAAGATAAGGCCCTTCACTTCATCTTAATACCACATTAAAGTCTTGAGCTTCATAGTAGGCCTATAGAAGTCCCATATAAGCCTTGTCAATTGGAGATGGCATGCAAGACTTCTCCCTTACTTGGACTCCTACATGTTTACTGCAACATGCATCCAAGGGGGGAGGGGAGAGGGAGAGGTCAAGAGGGGATTCCTTCTTTTTCAAGTGGATGTGAAGAGGTTGAGAATTAGACAAGATACCAAAATCCTATTGCGTTTCTTAGATAATAACTCTCATGCGATATCTTGTAGAAAAACTCATATACATGTAGATAGAATTCATACCTTCTCCATGCAAGAGACAGACAAATACGACCACCCTGACATGCTAGAGAGATGACTCTTCTCCAAACCTTATGTGTGTATATATAGCAACTAGAGAGACCCCACTATGTTGGGGTCTTAAAATGCCCTTATTCTTATGAAGATAACCAGGTGACTTTAATTGACTACTCTATCCCTAGTCACACATTTATGCACATGTGTTGTCCTTGTTAGGGGGTCTACCAATTCTTCCAGGATATGATCAATGAAATTCGAGTTTCTCATACATTTCAAAAATGTTTAATGTGAAACCATAGTTTCAAATACATACTCTAACACAATGATCGACAGTTCATGTGTCCACCATGATCAGTGCCCATAACTCAAATCTTGAAAGAACGTGAGTAGATGCCACCTCCAAGATGTTAGTGTTAGTGTCCATGTGAAAGGCCAAATGGTTTCTAGACACTTTTTTATATGCTCTTTAATAAAGTATGTATTGGCCTGGTTAGCCACAGACGCTATGTTCTACTTCATTTCTATAACCTAAGAAATCTATGTTCATGGTCTTTCGGCTGTGTGTTTTCTGCATATTGTGCAGCCTTTTTGCGGAGTAGTATATTTGGCATCTAAACTTGGTTTTCTACTAGGAGGGTATCATCTTGGAGCTTTGGAGAAGGAGAGTTCAATGTCGTACATCCCTATCCAAATACGTAACTAGTTTTAGAGCATTTTGATGCAAAAGCTTTGTTCCTTTTGTGTGAGGGAAGTGAACACGTGCCCATGCACCAAAAGCATATGACTAAGGCGGTGACCAAGGCATATACCTTGGCATACCTTGGCATTCAAGTCACTGAGATCACCATTGGATCTGTTGGCCTCCCATGAGGGAGGATCTCAACAATCAAGGAAGACAGAGGTTCTGAGTACTTCTTGAGAGGTCACCCATCCCAGTATTGAGCCCCTTGGAGCTCCCTTAGCAATGGCTATGAAGGTTTTTTAAGCTTAACGAATAGTTTTGATAGACACTTGGAGGTTCTGTTAACTAGTGTTTGGGTTGTGAATTCAACCTTTCACTTCCATCTTACTGCATATGTTGAGCACATACACACTATGTACTCTTTTGTGGATACTGCTTATGTACATCCATGTGGACATTAGTATAATATTTGTGCATAAATCATGTTACCTTTGATGAAAATAGTGGTGGTGAGGTTCTCTTACCTGGGAGACACCCATACATTAGAGTATCTTTGATGATATTGCAGGTGGAAGACATACCCAACCTTGCCATAGGAGATCTACTAATGTGCGTAAAACGCACATGGACTCTTCAATTTTTCCTTTAGATCTCCTTCATACAAATATGTGTACTCCAATGCGCAAAAGGTCATTAGGTGTTGGTCATTACCTTGTGACTTTCCTAGACGATGCTACTAGAAAAGGTTTCATACCATAAGAATTTGTAATCTTTTCAAAAGGGTTTTTACTTTTTGCTTTTGAGACTTCCTAATGCTTCCTTATTCATGATTGGTTCCTTGTTTTACACCTCATAAAGCATAAGGGTGATAGTTTAATCAGGTTTTTACTTCTATTTCTGAAACCATGTATATATACATGCTTATTGTCTACCATCTGTGTAAGTTCCATTTCCTTAGATCTATGTATGGAAATAATTAGAATCCGCTTCTCATATTCTCATATTAGACACTCACTAATACCATTAAGATTTCCTTTATCATGCACCCTTTGTTTATGCATGTATATCTTTCGTCAAATGTCCGATTTGGTTATTCTTTTTTATTTTTTTCTAAATGATTAGCTTTTTTATATTCAATCTAACTAGGAGTTTTATATCACCATGCTCTAGTTTAGATGAATGGAAACACAAGTTTGTGTGATATACGTAGAAATCATATTCATCTCGTGAAAGGCAAATTCAATCAATGTAAACAAAAAGTTATGCGATAATAGTAGAAATCAGATTCATTTGGTGAAAGGCGTATTCAACTAACCAGATAAGAGCATGAAAGTGGATGAGCTACTACATAAAATTAAATCTTGAAAGTTAAAACCAATCTTGCAAGATTTATCTACACACCAAGAATCCTCATGGGTACTCTGATAACAAAATTTAAAATTTGATTGGGAATGTGTTGATTCTCCATGAATTCGTTTGGTATAAGATGGTTTTAGCGTTTTCCATATTCATATGCAAATGCATTGAAGTGAAAAGGCTCCTTGCGCAATCATTCTTATATTTCCTACAAAATTTATGTGGATGCATGTTACATGGAAATGCATGAGTAGGTAATTTACTATGCTGCATCTTATGTCTTTTATGGGGGTAATATAAAATGAACAATTGATTTTCTCAAGCTTGAAAGCGAAAGTTCACCTAGATGAAATTTGAGACTCAGAGAGTCAGTTTCATGAAATTCTGTGTTTGAACCTGGTTTCAATGCCGGTATCTCTTGGTGCACTTGGCATTACATTCATAATACTTCATCCACTATATTAGGAAGGAATTGCATCTTAGAAGGATTAGAAATAGAATCGATCAACAAATCTGAATGCAATCACATAGAGTTGATAGAGACTTGGAGGTTTTGTTAGCTATTGTTTGGGCTTGGAATTCAGCCTTTCATTCCCATTCTGTTGCATATATTGAGCACATACACATGATGTACGCTTCTCTGGATACTTCTTATGTATGTCCGTGTGGGCATTGATATAAGGGTTACTTCTTCTGCATAAAGCATTTTAGGTTCAATAGAAAGTGTGATGGTGAGGTTCTCTTAACTGGGAGACACCCATACATTGGAGTATCTTCGATGATATTGCAGGTGGAAGACTTACCAATCCTCTCCATAGGAGATCTATGAATGTCCATAAAACGCACATTGACTCTTCAATTTTTCCTTTAGAACTCCTTCATACAGATATGTGTGTTCCAATGCCCACAAGTTCATTACACGGCTCTCTTTACTTTGTCATTTTCATAGATGATGCTACTAGAAAAGGCATCATGCCATACATTAGGGGAAAAAATGAGCCCTGCATGGGCCTTGTAAGGATTTGGATTAAAAAGCTTAATCTAGGAGATTAAGGGGCCTTGCAAAACCACTAGTAGTATTGTCAAATAAAATAATGATTCACAAAAGGTTGTATTCGAATTCTAAAGATGAACAAATTTTGGCCTTTGGATGCCTCAAATCAATGGTACATATTTAATTGGATGCATCTCTAGTGAGAGAACGTCTGACAACATAATGATGAAGATCAGCAGCCGGCGCACATTTTTCAATCTCTCTGCACATTCTTGGTCCCTTAGATCAAGAGAGATCCAACGGTAAACCGCAATTCGGGCTGATCGCAATTTCGGAGGTATCCTGAGCCGTCGGATGGGTCCAAGATCAGAGGGTGGACAGCAAAAGGCGCTTTTCGATGTTGGGGCCTCACTCTCAGCCATTAGATCACTTGTATATCCGATGGTCCATATTTTAGGCGCCCAAACTTTCTTGGTTTCAAGCAGATGCGTCCGATTCGAAGCTGGATCCAAGGGTATAGAACTCATGGCGCATTTTTTAGCATGAATCTAATCCCAACCATTGATAACAAGAGCAATCCAAGGGTCCAGGTTCATTCGCGCCTTGACTTTTGCTTTTTCACCTTCTCCCTTGGATCATTGAACAAATCTAAGGGCTCCTATTGATTCTGAAGCATTCCAAAACCATTCACAAAGCCAAAAC
Organism: Ceratopteris richardii; assembly: GCA_020310875.1. Lineage (NCBI taxonomy): Eukaryota > Viridiplantae > Streptophyta > Polypodiopsida > Polypodiales > Pteridaceae > Ceratopteris > Ceratopteris richardii. The sequence goes on along the minus strand of CM035412.1, from coordinate 112,630,279 downwards.
CACGAGTTCTAGGTGGTTTTTGGATCTTTGACCACACAAAACCAAGGGAAGCCTATGCCTAGTCTATGTGATTAAGGGAGTAGACTGTGGCCACCACCCTCTTCTCATTGGTCCATCACTAATCAGCCCTCAAGCTAAAAGGCCCATTCAGGGTTCATTTTTTCCCCTAATGAAAAATTTGTAATCTTTTCAAAGGGATTATTTCTTTTCGCTTTTGAGATTCCCTAAAATTTACAGTCATGTGTCTTCCTTATGAAATCATTCTTATATTTCCTACACAATTTGTGTGGATGCATGTTACAAGAAATTGCATGACCAGGTAATTTACTATGCTGCGGCTTATGTCTTTTATGGGCATAATATAACATGAACATTTGATTTTCTCAGGGTTGAAACTCAAAGAGTCACTTTGATGAGATTCTATGTGTTTGAACGTGGTTTCAATGCCGGTATATCTTGATGCACTTGGCATTACAGTCATGAAATAGCTCATCCACTATTTAGGAAGGAATTACATCTTAGAAGGATCAGAAATAAAATCGATCAACGAATCTGAATGCAATCACATTGATATGGTTAGTATACAAACTCCTATGATTATTGTGTTCTTATTCGAGTATCCTGCTCTCTGATAGCAAAAGAAAAGGTGAAGTAAGTCTTCATTTCGGCTTCTTTGAGTACTTGTTAACATTAGATTTCTACTGTTCATCGGTATCAAAAACGTTATAGATTGAAGAAGGCGAGGAACAATAAGATAGCGAGACATGCACAGACGAAATCGCCTAGAAGCCTTTGTGCATCAGCACGATAGAGAGGAAATCTGTACAGAATGTAGATGATGAACGCTGACGCTGCAAGAGACTTCAGAGAGGAGTATGCAAGAATTTCAGAGAGGAGTATGCAAGAATTACGTGATGCTTCATTGCTTGTTTGGTGCACTGCATAAAAATGAAGATTAAGAAATTTGTTTGTGGACGCTCCAAAACGTTGTATCTTGAATGATGAAGAGAATATTTAAGTGTAGCACAAAGTGAAGATCAAATGCATATGACTGTTTGATTAATGTAGTAGATGAAAACAACCAGTAACAGTAACAGAAGATAGACAGAGTACATAACTCAATGCGAAGTTCACTTCGAACCTTACAGCCCATGAACATGTAGAAGGACTCAAACCTATCTATGATGCCATAACTCAGACGCTGAACGGGATACTCGAATCAACCTACGGTGGCATGGTTCAGAGGGTTAGCGACTAGATGATGCAGTACTGCTGCTCGACAAGTTTCCTGCACTCATAGACAGGGAAGACGGTGTATCCGCATAGGAGCGGCGGGGCATAAAAGAGGGATTGACGGCGTTTGTGAAAGATCGAACGAGGCTAGAAGCGATGGCGGCTTTCACTTGGCCTCTGCGAGATCAGCGCTTGTCATAGACTTAGAAGTTAGAAGCTTATTTGTCTCCTGATCTCTCTCTCTCTCTGGAAGTATCACGCGCAAACCGCATCTGTTAGTCATGTAAGCCCTTTATATCTTGAAGAAGATCATCATCACCATCACCTGAAGCGAGCTGCACTTTTGTGCGGATACGGAGCTCGATTTCCTCTATTAACATATTAGCATGAGAACAAACTATACTTTGAAAACAGAAAGCAATATCAAAGAAATGATAGCGAATCTCTCGGCTCGTGGCATGGAATGTTGGGTTGGCGTAATTAAGTTGTCATTGTAAGGATAAGGAGACATTATAGAATTTTGAGTGCTGATTAGTCTTTCAATGATAACATTTGAAATTCATGTTGAGTTAGACACAACAGCTTTCTCTATCTCTTCACTCAGAAAATGTATTGCTATAAACGTTTTCCGAGGATACAACTTTTCTCTCAATACTGCTCCAAAATCTTTAATGCTTCGGTCTTTAAATTCATCAGTCAATTAAAATCTCATGACACCAACGACCTTCCTCTATACCGTAAGCCACATGCCAACCACCAGCTAGCCTCTGCAAAACTCTTAATGCATGTGAAAAAATCGAAGGTTTAGAAACACACATCCCAAGCATGAACTTACACAGAGTCATAATATAAATATTGCTTGCCCAAAATAAGTATTCATGCAATTCTTAAGCAAAGCTTATTGGATGTTTGTCTGCCTGCGTACAATTGGTTTGTATCATGTTCAGGGCCATGGAATTAGGAATGACAAAGGAGGATAATGGGACGTTGATTTTTAACCACTTCACTCAGTGTTTTAGGGTTTCTAGCCCACTTTCTCCTAAAAGCTCTAGTGAGTGTGTGGCCAACATATAAAGCATAAGAGCTCGAGAAATCCCACAACCCATTGTGCCCTCTCTTCGTTCTCGCTTATTAGACATTGAGATCCTAGACTTTGGACCCCAAGGAGAACCATAAGTTGTGTACACTACATTTTCCCTTACCATTTTTGTAAAACTCATGATAACATTAGCAACCATCTCATTCTACATCCCATGTAGTTACAAACGTTTCTTTTCCACATGACAAGTAGTTTTAATTTTTTGATAGCTTGTGCATGTTTGCAACTTATTTTACATTAATTTCAATACCGCAATGGCCTATTCATAGTCCTTCAACTTGCTAGTGCATTTTTCTTTCCAAATCTTCCAAATAGCTTCACCGATAATCAAATTCTACAACACCACATAAAAACCTATTTCTTCTCCAAGTAAGGCTTGTTTGAAGTTTATTTGAGTCTCTAAATATACCACATTCACCAAAGATTGCCAGCCCAAAGGACTCCTTCAACACAAAAAAAGAGGTGTCTTTAGTCTTCTCAACCATTGAGGAAACACATACACCATGAAGGGCTACCACAATTTGTATAGCTTTAAAATTTCTTCTCAAAGCAAGAAAAAGAGACATTTCACAAGCGTTCTCTACCATTAAGGCAAAACTTAGACCACTGAGAGCTTTCACATGAGAACAAGTTCTTAGATGCAGAATTTTCCACACCTGAAAAACTTCCTTGTACTCAATGAAGGGCTCTCATTTTTCAAGGAACTTATATGCGATACTCATCCAATTGCAACACGATTTCCTATTAATGGAGACATTAAGAATCAATTTCATCTTTAAATTAGGAATTTTTTTTCAAAGATTTTGACATTTTTCTATTTTTATACCTCCTTCTATCTTAGGGGATAATGGCTGAGAACTTAAGCGAGAATTCATGGTATCCTATAAGAATTCCTCCACAAAGACAATTTTGTTCTAGAACATCTTTTCCTCTTGAATATTCCCCTTCTTCACTCTCATCATACCTACAATTGGGAGCCTAATAGGAGTGTCCTACCTAGTACAAAACTCCCACTTCCAATCAACATGAATGGTGCAAAAGTGTTCCATCTTGTTGTATCGTGTCCATAAAAATCACACCAAATCCAAACTCTTGGGAACAATTAGGAAAGGTGAGAAGAAGACCATGATTAGATCAATCTCTTTCCATTTAGGGATCCTAATGACAAAGAATGTTGTTGTTTCCAAAATTGAAGTTGGTGTAGAACGCTTTCTAATTACACTAATCTTTAACCATCCATTTGCCCACAAGCTTGTTGGAAAAGGCCACAACTCTAAGGTTCCTAGAACACCTGAGACCCTACAATACATAGGATTCCTATACTACTTGAGTGTGTATAATACATTTTAAAGTCTACAATACATATGCCCATCCATATATTCTTGTAAGGTGACTCAAGAAATAGAAAGAACCCCTACAATACATGAGAACATGACACGATACGCTAATGGTGTGTGCTACCATACATCATACCTTTGAAGAAATCATCCATTACCTTTGTATGTATATGAAGAACAATATGATCTACAGTAGCAAAGTTTCTCATACAGTTTTTAATTTCCCAAACTAAGAAGAAGACATCATGCTTGAGGTCTAGGAAAGGAAATTGGTAAATACAACACACTACCAAAAGATGCAAACAAATTGTATTGTTGCACTTTAAATCACATAATTAAAAAAACATCTTCAATGGATTATATGATTCAATCCCATGGTTTCTATGTATGTGTGTGTGTGGGTGTGTGGATATATTTCCCAAGTGATATGTGTGAACAAGCTTCTAACCATTGAGGTACTTTTCTACCTCTTTAGCGAGCCGTTTCCTGCAGCTTCTATACAAGTATATAACCCCTATAGGTCACGTATCTTTTGTACATGCAATTGGTGTACAATTTATATTATATTATTCTCCAAAGTTCTACTTCCTCATGTTGTTCATGTGCTTCCACAATACTTGAAGTCCATCAATCTGTATTATAGTAGGTAACTCCTTTCTTTAGGGCATTTTTTATACCCTTATTATCACAGTCTTTGAATCACACAAAAAATGGGGAGCATACTTGGTATGATTAGTTCAAAAGTCTTTCACTTTTTGGCATGAAAATGTTAATTTGAAGTCAACTTGGCATCCAAATGCACTGTGAGAGTGACTGTGGAGGCAATTTTGTTATTTTGTGCAAAACATATATACCGATTTTGGTTCACCAATAAAAGTACTTCAAAGTGTGCTACATATCTAATTGAGCTTGAGTGGGTATTTATGTACAATATTTTGAGATACAACCAATTTTTTTGCATCAAGGTATTTACTCATAGGCCATGGATGAAAAAAATTACATATTCAATATGTTGGTTGTTTAGGATAAATTGGATGGTTCTAATTACCAATTGTCAGCATACATGATCTGTCATGTATTGATAGCAAAGGGCTTCACCAATATTGAGCAAGCTGGTGAAAAATATCTTCCTACACGTGAAAATACAATGATTGAGGGTGATGTACATAGTGTTGAACATGATGATCTTCAATTACTAGGTTCTACTACATTTTCTATTGCAACTACTATAGAGCAACTTTATTAAGATAGTAGAGGTACATAAGCACATACATTAATAGCTTCTTCTATCCAACATGTGATCATTCCTCACATTCACTCTTACAAAATAGCAAAAATACTTCAGATTCTCTAATACATGATACTACGCAAGAATTTAAGCTTATGTTGCTTACGTCCAAAAATAGTTGGATAGTGAGCATATGAACCAACAAGATTCAATGGAAACGGTTTTGATAAAGATCAAGGATTTTAAAGAACTATTGATTTGTGCTTATAAAATCTCACCTCATAGTTCAGTTGTGCAAACTTTTCGTAATGTTCTTATAGATTTCCATTAGATTTTTGTATCTACTCTCTAGTTGATGATGAAGAGCAATCCAATGGCGTAACCCTTTAGGAGTTAATCTATAGTTTGTTGGGAGAATATCTATCTCGGAAAAGAATTCATTTACGTGTGTTGTAAATCAAGCTTTTGGAGCTAATCAAAAGGGCAAAGGTAAATGGAGCTCCTCTATTAATAAGCCAAAACCTCCTAATGCTTTAATATCAAAGAAACAAGACAAAGATGATAGGAAAATAATAAAGCAAAAATAATTTGCGAGTATTTTAACGAAAATGATCATTTCATTAAGAGTTTGCTACACTTATGTGTCCTTGAAGCTTTGATGTGAAGCATTGTCCATAGGGACTTTTTGGTGTAGAGCTAGCCAGAGTTTTGTTCCCCTTGTAGGCAGATATACATGCTATGCTCATATGTGGTTGAATATAGCACTTACGATACACTAGTAACTCTAACTTGACTCATTCCTATATCATTGATCATCTACCTATATAAAGCTCATCTAGTCAATCCATGTCTTCATGTGTCATTCTTCTTCTTCACTCTTGTGTGTGCTTGTGTTCATTCTTTCCTACTCTCTGGCACATCCAAGTATGGTGGAACAATAATTTATGATTCTTCTAAACATGTTGTTTATCATGTTTACTGTTTTGCACACTTTTAAGAGTGAAAATCGCTCTTGGATCATAGAAGTACAAGGATGAACACTCGAGGAGCATTTCCACTGAGTTCATTAGAGCACCAAGAAGATGTGTTTGAAGTTTTTGATTAGCTAATTTGAAGTGCCATTTGTGGTGGTGAAGGAAATCAACTCTGAGATACAACAAGGGGGAGCATGCAAGATTTTCTATTATTAGAAAGCATAAATTCAAGGTTGAATTCCAATATTTGTCCCCTCATATCCACTTTAATAGATGTGGAAGAATTAGGAGAAAGGGAGCTATCTAGCTAGACTATAACACTTAGATTGAGAAGCTAGAAAAGTCTGACTATCAACCATCGAAATAGGGCCTCTATAGACAAGTCCTATCTCCTCATCAAATAGGGCCTCTATAGACTTTCCAATGGAACTAGGGGAAACTTTTATGTGGATCAAGTGGCAGTCACTAAGAATGAAAATCATTCTGTGAATGAATGGGACAAAAGATATATGAGAGATATTTTCATCCATTCTTAGCATACCCAAGGCCATGATTGGGATGACACCTCTAACACTACTAAATGATTGCATGTTATCTACTTACATAGAAAGAAAATCTTAACTCTATTGACACTAAAATTTTCTCCATTGAAAGCTTATAATTTGAGCTTTCTAAGGAGATAAAGATCACTCAAATTAATCACTCTACAAAGAAATGTGCGTTAAAAGATAGCAAGTTACAAAAAAGTCACTAGGTGAAGATAATGATGGAGGCTGCTACTTTGGGAGGTCTCTACTAATTAGTTTTAGACTCTTCTCCTCGTTGAGTGGATCTTTTCAAAAATGCCATGCGATTACATATAATGGAAAATATAGAAATAAGTATCATAATTAGCAATTTCAAGAGGTTTGGAAATTGGAACCCTCCCCTGCCATACTTGTTGCACCTTTCTTGATGAAGAGATTTTGTGTGGGAGCTAGAAAAGAGCGCCGAGATAAGGCCCTTCACTTCATCTTGATACCACATAAAAGTTTTGAGCTTCATAGTAGGCCTATATAAGGCCCATTTAAGCCTTGTCAATTGGAGATGGCGTGCATCCTTTCTTGTTTCATGTATTTGAGAGAGGGAATCTCCATCCTTCTTTGCCCACGTGGTTGAATTGGGAGTCGAATTCTCCCTTATGTTGGGCTCCTACATGTTTAGGGCAACGTGCATCCAAGGGGGCAGGGGAGAGGGAGAGGTTAAGAGGGGATTTCGTTTTTTTGAAGTGGATCTGAAGAGGTTGACAATAAGACTTGGATACCAAAGTCCTATCGAGTTCCTTAGATAATAACTCTCATGGGACATCTTGTAGAAAATCTCATATACATGTAGATAGAGTTTATATCTTCTCCATGCAAGAGATAGACAAATACGACCACCACGATGTTCTAGAGAGATGACTCTTCTCCAAATCTTTTGTGGGTATATATAGCTTCTTGAATCAATGATGATCACAAATAATCCATTCAAAGGTATCCAATTTCAATCTTGTTGGATTTCCTATTCGTCTGTTTTCTAGCTTCTACAAGAGCTCACTATGTTGGGGTCTTAGAATGCCTTGAATATTAATAAGAGAGAGCCCTTATTTTTATGAAGATAACTAGGTGATTTTAATTGACTACTCTATGCCTAGTCACATATTTATGCACATGTGTTGTCCCTGTTAGGGGGTCTACCAATGCTTCCGGGATATGATCAATGAAATTCGAGCTTCTCATACATTTCAAAAATGTTTAATGTGAAAGCATAGTTTTAAATACATGCTCTAACACTATGATCGATATTTCATGTGTCCACCATGATCCATGCCCATAGCTCAAACCTTGAAAGAATGTGAGCAAATGCCACCTGCACAATGTTAGTGTTAGTGTCCATGTGAAAGGCCAAATAGTTTCTGGACACTTTTTTATATGCTCTTTAATAAAGCATGCAGTGGCATGGTTAGCCATAGACCCTATGTTCGACTTCATTTCTAAAACGTAAGAAATGTATGTTCTTGGTCTGTGTATTGTGTGTTTTTTGTATATTTTGCACCCTTTCTGTGGAGTAATATATGTGGCATCTAAAACTTGGTTTTCTACTAGTAGGGTATCATCTTGGAGCACTCAAGAAGGAGAGTTGAGTGTCATGCATTGCTATCAAATTACTTCACCAGTTTTAGAGCATTTTTATGAAAAAGCTTTGTTCCTGTTGTGTGAGGGAAGCGAGCACTTGCCCATGCACCCAAGGCTTATGACTAAGGCCGTGAACAAGGCATAGACCTTTGTATACCTTGTCATTCGAGTCACTGGGATCACCATTGGAGCTGTTGGCTTCCCATGAGGGAGGACCTCAACAATCAAGGAAGACAGAGGTTTTGAGTACTTCTCGAGAGGTCACCCATCTGAGTATTTTTCCCCTTGAAGTTCCCTTAAAAACGTCCATGAAGGTTTTTTAAGCTTAAAGAATAGGGTTGATAGACACTTGGAGGTTCTCGTAGCTAGTGTTTGCATTGTGAATTCAACCTTTCACTTCCATTTTACTGCATATGTTGAGCACACACACACTATATACGTTTTTGGCAATATTGCTTATGTACATCCATGTGGACATTGATATAACATTTGTGCATAAAGCATGTTACCTTCCATGAAAACAGTGGTGGTGAGGTTCTCTTAACTCGGAGACACCCATATATTGGAGTATCTTGGATGATATTGCAAGTGGAAGACATACCCAACCTTGCCATAGGAGATCCACTAATGTGCATAAAACGCACATGGACTCTTTAATTTTTGCCTTTAGATCTCCTTCATACAAATATGTGCAGTCCAATGCCCACAAGTTTGTTACGTGGAGGACTATGAATAGGCCATTCTCTATTGAGACTTATGCAAAATGAACTGCAAGCCAAGAAGAGCTATCAGAAAAATTAAAACTACATGTCATGCAAAAAAGAAGAATTTGTAACTACATGATAGAATGAGATGGTTTCTAATGTTATCATGAATTTCGCAAAAATCGTTAGGAAACACATAGTGTACCCAACTTATTGATCTCCCTAGGGTCCAAAGTCTAAGATCGTGAAGTCTGATAAGGGAGAATCAAGAGAGTGCACAATGTGTTATGGGATTTTTTGAGGTCTCTAATCTGCTATACGATGGCGACCCATCGGGATTGATAGACGACGTGAATCTTGGTGTCCATCGCGTGCTCACCGCAATTGACCGCGTGTGAGTTTCTGTCCATTGCGAACTTTGTCACGAGTGATTGTGTGCTATCCATCGCGACTGACGATGGTGCACGATCGATAGAGTAGTTCATCGTATTTTTTGAGCCACGTGCTGTACACGTGTGGAGAGGCGGCCACAGTCTTGCGTGCGTGGTAAGCAGACTCATACATATTAAATATAAAAGTATCATAATTACCTTATAAGTGATCCAAGACGATAGATCACATCTCGTACTCCTTTCGTTGTACATCCATCGATAACCAAAGGTAAAATATGTTTCAAAAAGTTATGCCAGTCATGGGTCTTTAATCCAGATAAGCTCTTATCATCCATAGTAAACATGTTTTGAAACGATGCTCCATATCCTGTAGGAGTCTTGATCAATTGAATTCTATTGTTGATAGTCTGTATCTCTTTTGTCGTAAGTACCCAAGGAGCAGATGCATAAGTCGTTTCTTGTCGATGTCTATCAAAAACTGGCCATAACTTTGGTTTGGATTTTTGATCTTTCAAATCATTCCTTGATGTTGTGGTATCTTTTAGTCCAAGAAGATGCTGCCATAGTGAATAACCAATATTTTTGAATATATGCATAGGATCAAGAAGATGACATACTTTTAACTCTTTCCAATACTCCAAAGAATAACCATATTGATATGTTCTCTGCGAGTGCCAATTTCCCTTTACCTTTGTTCACATACTCATTATCTGAATCATCACTGAAGATTTCTGCTTCTGGATCTATCAGAGGTCCATCTGTCCATTTTTTATACCAATCCATAGGCGTCATAGGTTTTGGATACTGGCCTGTTTCAAGCTTTCCATTAAAATGTATCGCTTCTCTTTTAGATCTTAATGGATGATCATTAGGCAAGAATCGTCGATGTCGAAGATAAATATTTTTGTTGAGATTCTTACTATAGATTGATCTCAACCAATCACCACAATATGGACAAGCTTTATAACCCTTAGTAGATATTCCTGCATCATGGAAAAGGATAAAAATATAATTAGATTAAATCATATTTATTTACATGCATATTGAATAAAAAAATTACATCAATACCTGAACAAACGCCATATCCAGGAAAATCGTGAATAGTCCAAGCCACAATACCACGAATCGTAATATGTCTTTCATTGATGCTTTTTGATATATCAATGACATTAATACCTCTCCATAACTCTTGAAGATCGTCAATGAGAGGAGCAAGATATACATTCATATATTTAACTTGTCTTTTGCCTGGGATTAAAAGTGAAAGCATTAAATGTTCCTTTTTAATGCTAAGATATGGCGGAAGATTGTAGTTTATGACTACCACTGGCCATGTTGACCATTTACTGGATTTCATGGAGAATGGATTAACCCCATCTAATGCAACTCCTAACTTTAGATTCTGTGGATTTTGTGCAAATTCAGGCCATGTAGAATCAATATGCTGAAAAGCAACACTATCATGAGGAATTCTGATTATTCCATCAGTACTTTTGTGATCATGTCCCCAAGTCAAAAGCTTTGATAATTCGGGGCTTTGAAACATATGTCTAATCCGTGGAGCCAATGGAAAATGTCTCAATACCTTATTCGGGATTTTACCTTCTTCACCCTTATATCGAGGAGATTGACATTTGGGACATGTCAAAGAGTCTGCATATTCACCTCTATATAAAATACAATCGTTAGGACATGCATGTATAAATTGATAATCTATACCAAGATTGTTGATTATCTTCTTCATTTCATCATGTGAGGTAGGAAGAATATTTTGACTTGGTAAAAGCTTTTCAGATAATAACCTGTAAGTTTATCGAAAAAATGATATATTAAAGAAAGTAAATAAATAAATATACATATATATATGCATATAATTTTATATATGTGTATGCTTATGTGCATCTTTCAAAATATTTCTGCAAAATTTGATTGTTTTGGATGGCAGGATATGATTGTTTGTTTTGGAGGATATGAAGTATATACCTTCATTGAATGATTTGTCGATTCTATCATATGTTCAGTTTGAAAGTGCGAGAAGTGAGTTTATAATTGCTATTCAAAGAATTTGGCACTGTTTATAGGCCATACGATGGTGACCTGGATGAATCGCATGCACAGAGGTTACTCAAGATAGAGCAACCTGATTATAAGGGACTAGTACTAGCAGGATTCCTGGGGTATGCAGTAAACCTCTTGCATGTATATGTGTGATCCTCTCAAGCCACCATGATTTCCACTTTGTATCCTAAAGTTCAAATGCTCATCATTGACATGCAAGAGGTTTACTGCATACCCTAGGAATGTTGCTGGCACTAGTCCATTATAATCAGATTGCTCTATCTTGAGTAACCTCTGTGCATGCGATGCATCCAGGTCACCATTGTATGGCCTATAAACAGTGCCAAATTCTTTGAATACAAATTATAAATCCGCTTCTCACACTTTCAAACTGAACATATGCGTGAATCGACAAATCATTCAATGAAGGTACATACTTCATATCCTCCAAAACAAACAATCGTATCCTGCCATCCAAACAATCATATATATATTTATGCACATATATAGAAATAGATAGAAAATTGAAAATTATACCTTAATAGTGTCGAAACAGATACATTACTCCATCCAAAACGATTTTGAAGGTTGAGAATAAGTAAGCTCGCACTTAGTCGTGTCAAACGACTTCCTTCATATACATGCTTTAGACATTCCTCTCGAAGATATTTCTCATTTTTAGAAATATCCATGCTCTCACTGTCATTTTGATACCAATCCTCAATAAAATCTGCCATGCCATCATCTTCATCATTGTCACACAAATCTTGTACTTTATCATCTTTTGAATATAGATCTTTCAACTTTGCATATTGCACAGGCTTAGTTTTGCGTAGCCTCCTCATGGAAGCTTCTGATAAATGAGGTCTTATTGGTAATTGTGAATGTTGTGGACGAATATCATCAACATCATACATTGGAATCTACACATATAAATAAAACTCATTAGTATTCCATAAATGAATAAAAATTAAACTTCAAATATAAAATTAAGTATATAACTTATTAAATATGGATATAAAATTTTTATTCTCTCAAGCTAAAAGGTGCTCTTGGAGGTCTACGCCATCCATAATTCACTAATAGTTCATCACCAACATGTAATGTAGTAATAGCATTGACAACTATGTATCTTGATACATCTCTACTCATGTATGGTGATTCATGACTATTTTCACGCTCCTCAAATGTGCAATTAGTCCTTGAACTATTATGTAACCCTCGACTACTATTTATTAAACCTGCTATATTTCCATGTGTGTAAGGTCTTCCATCAATATATAATCTTTCATTTTCTGCATGTAAAATCCTTCTACTAGTAAGAGATGCTGCGTTCAAGCATATTCCATAAGTACTCATGCTTTGAACATAACGTGAAAGTCGATGCCAATCTCCCCATCCATATATAGGACCACAAAATGACATAAGAGTGACTTCAGAGTTCGGAGGCACATACAAATCCTCTACAATAAAGAGACCACGACCAGCATTAGTAATAGTGGATGGAGCAATCATATAGCGATTACCCCAAAAGTTGAAAACCTCTCCATCTAAAGGAAGTGGTCCTCTATTCCATCCTCCATATCTTCTTCTATCATATGTTTGTACTAAAGAACGATCACGAGCTGGCAATGGATAATCTCCAGCCGTTTCATTCTCTAAACCAGGAGGTAGAGGATTTCTAGAAACCTCTGCTTGTAATTGATGAACAGCAAGTCCATGACGTGTACGAGGTATATTAACATTATGAGAAAAATCATCATCATCATCATCATCGAGCAAGTATTCCTGTATATCAATAATAATTTGATTTTATACATGGTTTTTAAATAAAAAAATGACATTAATATATATAGAAAATACATACCCAAGCATTATCACGTTGACTAGGTGATGGTGCATGCTCAAAAGTACCATACTCTGCCTCATGTTCAATACATTCCAATCGTGGTCTTCGATACGTGCCATAACAAGAGTTACACCAACATATAATATGCTCTTGATAGTAAAATTCATCATAATTCCTATCGGAGGACACATGTGAAGTCGTTGCATGGGTAGGAGGTGGTGGAGTACCCTCTGATTGATCAGAATCTGCACATCATAAGAAACATAAAAAAAATATATAAGTTATGTATCCATCAAATATAGTTAAAATTAAATATTTCATATACTTACAGTATAAAGTCGTTGCACGATGAGGAGACGGTGGTGGAGTTCCATCTGATTGATCAGAATCTACAAATAATGGTATTTGATATTAATAATTTGATTATCTACATAAATAAAAAATTCACATATACATATTTACACATACACACATATTCACATATACACATTTATACATACACACATATTCACATATACACAACACATATTATTGTGGGATAAATGCATGTATTTTGTATGAATGAGTGTATATGCATGCATGTGTGTGTACGTATATATGTGGATATGTATATGTGTGTTTATGTTATATGTATGTATATGTGTATATATATACATATATGCATGCGTATATGTTTGCATGTATATGTGTATGTGGGTATGTGTATGTGTATGTGTATGTGTATATGTGTGTATATATGTGTATGTATTCTGACTTTTTTTTCTGTTTGAGATTAAATTAACAGGAGATATTGTATGGTCGAAAAAAATAAGAGGCGAGCTAACATACCACTTGAGTCGTGGCAGTTTTTTCGTAGACAGCTACGTCTTCAGGAGTCATTTCCTCAGCAGAAGGTACACAAATTAATAGTTTATATTTATAATTTTTAGATATTTTAGTAATTTTTTAATTTAATTTATGCATTTTTTTCCTTGAATAAACAGGCTGCTGCAAAGAAGAGAGTGGAGTCGGGCCACACATCGCACTTAGGCCAAATGGGCCATAATGGTTTTGTAGCTACGTTTGTAAGTATATGTGTTATTGTGAGTATATTTTTTATTTTAGTTAAAATGCAAGCAACTAATGTTTTTTATTTGTTTCATTGCAGCGAAAGGATTATGGCCGATATCCTACGAAACACGAGATCGAGTATGCTACACATTTTGGATATCGGCGTTTGAGCGAGTATATACAAGATCATCCTGATGCCTTTGTGAGTATTTTTAAATTTTATATAATTATTTTGTTGTTATGAATGTTTTAATTATTTTATTGATTTATGTTTCTTATATGTAATACAGGAGTATTATGGGGAGACAAATATGGATGAGGTGGAGAGACAGACACAGGAGGGACGATCTCGATCGTCACAGGGTGATCATGAGGATGAGGATGAGGATGAGGATGAGGATATTGCTGCTGATGATGATGATCATGATGATGATGATTAGGATTTTAGACGTTGATTATGACATTGGATTATATGTATTTACATTGATATATACATATATTTATCTATATATTTTTCATTTCAGTTATGTTTTGAATTGTGTGTATGGTATTAAGTAATGAAGAGTTTTGTTCTATTGATTGTTATTATTGTTTATATAAAGCATGTGTTTTAATACTTTAATTATATAATTCATTCATATGTGTGTACCTAAGCGTATATGTATGTGTGTGTGTGTGTATGTATGTATGTGCATGTGTATGTGTGTGTATATGTATGTATGTGCATGTGCATGTATAAGTGTATATGTGCATGTATATGTGTATATGTGCATGTGTATGTGTGCGTATATGTATGTATATGCATGTGCATGTATAAGTGTATATGTATGTATCAATATGTGCATGTTCTTGTGTATGTGTGTGTATATGTATAACTCTATGTGTATGTGTGTGTATGTGTGTGTATGTGCATGTATATGTGTATATGTAGGTATATGCATGTGCATAGTACAAGAAGAGGTTTAAAAATGAGGTTTAAATCGAGATTTAAATCGTTTAAATCGTAGAGGTTTATAAGATCCAAAATAAAAATCGGGGTTTTTATTCACTGTGAGAGATTTTTATTTTTTGAAACATAAAAGTAGTGCTCTAAAGCTCACCTTATGTTCTAACTTCTTTCTATTTCAAGCTCTCAAGATGAGTGTGTAAGAGAAGATCAGAAAACTATTAGTGAAGCTGGAAGCAAATTTGAAAATACATGACCCTAGGTCTTTTGCTGAAAATTATTTTTTTCAATAAAAACCTTCATAAAAATCGTAAAAAATCGTTTAAATCGTTCCAACGATTTAAAAAACGATTTTTATTTAAAAATCGTCGATTTTTTTGTACTATGTGCATGTGTGTGTGCTTCTTCATCATGTATAAGTGTATGAGTGCATATCAATAAGTGTGAGTATGGTATGTAATGAAAATAACACAATTCAAATGATCTACAAATAATAGAAATTGTACTTACAATTGTGATCCATAGTTTTTGCTTGGTTAGCTTCTTGAATAACCTGCAATAAAGAGAGAGAAGAGAGAGAGAGAGAGAGAGAGAGAGAGAGAGAGAGAGAGAGAGAGAGAGAGAGAGAGAGAGAGAGAGAGAGAGAGAGAGAGAGAGAGAGAGAGAGAGAGAGAGAGAGAGAGAGAGATCTAGAGAGAGAGAGAGAGATTTAGAGAGAGAGAGAGAGATCTAGAGAGAGAGAGAGAGTGAGATCTAGAGAGAGAGAGATCTAGAGAGAGAGAGATCTAGAGAGAGAGAGAGAAAATTCAAAGAGAGAAAGATGTAGAAAGAGAGAAACAAAGACAGAGGGAGACAATAACAGAGAGCTTAAGCAAAACAACAATTCTGCATATACTTGCTTCAGCTCGTAAGCGCAGCGCAATTACGAACGTTGGAGAGCTCTCCGATCGGATGCGTGAAAATGCCGATTGCAGAGCCTCCAACGTTTTAATTTTTGTCCGTCAACAGATCGTCGTATAAGCGATGCAACCCGTCGTCGTATAAGCGACAGTGTGGACCGTCGCATAATGTACCGTCGCATAATGGACCGTCGCTTATGGACCGTCGCTTAAGCGACGCTAAAAAGCATCGCTTAAGCGACGCAAAAAAGCGTCGCTTAAGCGACGCCTTTGACAAGCGTCGTTTAAGCGACGTTAGGCAAATACCGTCGCAAATACCGTCGTTTTTTGCGTCGTATAATCGATGGTCCGCGCTCGACGGTAATTCCGACGCAAGTTGCAATTTTATAGCGACGAAATTCTGTCGCGTTAACCGTCGCTACACGCCGGTATTCCTTGTAGTGAGGTTCTCGTAGCTAGTGTTTGCATTGTGAATTCAACCTTTCACTTCCATTTTACTGCATATGTTGAGCACACACACACTATATACGTTTTTGGCAATACTGCTTATGTACATCCATGTGGACATTGATATAACATTTGTGCATAAAGCATGTTACCTTCCATGAAAACAGTGGTGGTGAGGTTCTCTTAACTCGGAGACACCCATATATTGGAGTATCTTGGATGATATTGCAAGTGGAAGACATACCCAACCTTGCCATAGGAGATCCACTAATGTGCATAAAACGCACATGGACTCTTCAATTTTTGCCTTTAGATCTCCTTCATACAAATATGTGCAGTCCAATGCCCACAAGTTTGTTACGTGGAGGACTATGAATAGGCCATTCTCTATTGAGACTTATGTAAAATGAACTGCAAGCCAAGAAGAGCTATCAGAAAAATTAAAACTAGATGTCATGCAAAAAGAAGAATTTGTAACTACATGATAGAATGAGATGGTTTCTAATGTTATCATGAATTTCGCAAAAATCGTTAGGAAACACATAGTGTACCCAACTTATTGATCTCCCTAGGGTCCAAAGTCTAAGATCGTGAAGTCTGATAAGGGAGAATCAAGAGAGTGCACAATGTGTTGTGGGATTCTTTGAGGTCTCTAATCTGCTATACGATGGCCATGCACTCATAGCTCTAACGAGAAAGAGGTTTAGAAACTTATTGAAGTGGATTGGCAATCCTTGCTGTGAGTGTTGTCTTTAGAGACTCAGATAAACTGGAAATAAGCCTTACTTAGAGGAGCAATATGTTTTCTGTGGCCTTGTGAAATTCGATTATGAGTGAAGAAAGATGCACAAGCAACTTGAAGGACTATGAATAGGCCGTTGCAAACCAAGAAGACCTATCATCTAAAAGCTTTACAACAGAATAAGATGCGGAGGAGGGTCCTTAGTGGCATGAGATTTTAATTGTCTGATGAGGTTGAAGACCGAAGTTCCTTGGCCAGGCTGTTCGTGGCTGCTGCGACAATTGATGAAGCAATGCCGCCAACACAATCCATCACGCTATCCACCAGAAAGAAGCTTTGGCAACCCGTCGCGATTGACATGCGGCTGACCGTTGCTTGGTGTCCATCGCAAACTTTGGCGACCCATCGCGATTGATAGACGACGTGAATCTTGGTGTCCATCGCGTGCTCACCGCAATTGACCGCGTGTGAGTTTCTGTCACGAGTGATTGTGTGCTATCCATCGCGACTGACGATGGTGCACGATCGATAGAGTAGTTCATCGTATTTTTTTGAGCCACGTGCTGTACACGTGTGGAGAGGCGGCCACAGTCTTGCGTGCGTGGTAAGCAGACTCGCGGAGTGCTCTCCGTTTTACACAGGTAGTTTTAAAATCGAAGGTTTCGTCAGCTGTGATTGTCACGAATAGTTAAGCATTCTGTCTTCAACTTTCCCTTCCAATTCTTTGCATTCGAACTATTCTTAAAGAGCTAACGTGATGGGAAGCTTTGGAAGGTATGGGATGTGAGTTATGGTGGCTAAAATTCCTAAAGCGTGACCGGAAGATTGGAGTGCTGTAGAGACTGAGACTTCATTGGACGACTGCAACAGTTGAGACTTCAATGGACGAATGGCGTGCGATCGATAGACAACTCCTGAGCGTATCGTTCATTGTTTTGAGTGAATGCGAACCAAAGATTACGCTTTGGTTCCTTAGCATCTCTAAGAACAAAAGATTAACCTTGGTTCCTTAGCATCTCTAAGAAGATATAAAGGTTCAAGGGTTCTTCTTCTCGGGCCTTCTAGAGCTCAGGCTAGGATGCGTGGGCATTTTGGTTCGGATATAAGAAGACTAAGCTCCTTTCTCCTTGTGGCCTCCTCTATGGACGCTGAGGGTCCCTTCCCTCAGGATTAGTAAGATTATCTCCAGTAATCACTAGTGAGGCGGATGTGCCACTAGTTCCTCAGAGACCCTGATGACCCCTCGGATTGCACTTAATCGCGATGCAATCCTTTCAACACAAGAAGAGCTCAAGAGAATTGCCTCGCTAGCTAGCAATTCGGTCCTAGGCCCCACTGGATACTGTGTGCCAATGGTTTAGCAGAGAGTGGTTCCCTCGTGGCATTATAGTGAGTAAGTGCCAATTCCTTCCAGCCAGACACCTCTTCAAATGGGCCCCCAACTTAGTGCCGGACAACTCTAAACCCTTCGGTACCCTCTCTGGGTCGAGCTCCCCAATCTCCCTTACTTCCTTTACGAGTTTTTGGGGATATTGTCTCTCGGATTGGTAAGTTGCTAGCCTCGCACGGAGATGTTGGGGGTTTCATTTATGAGGGCACAAAAA